>CM053143.1:196653828-197336715 GCA_028571685.1 Heterohyrax brucei
ATTTTATTATTTTCTGAATTTCTGTTTCCTTTCTTTTTATACTGTCTTGCAGCCTGTTCCATTTATCATTATGCTCACCTGCATTTTGCTTCATCTCTTTCCTGGTCTCTTGAAGAGATCCGAGTATTAGTCTTTTGTGTTCTACCTCTGATAATTCCAGGAAGTTTTCTTCATCTGAGAAATCACTTGACTCTTTGTTTTGGGAGCTTTCTGAAGCTATTGTTGTCTGCCTTTTTAAGTGGGAGACTGTCTTTTGCCCAATTAACAGACTTTGGACCTTTGTCAAATATCATCTGCTCATATGTGGATGATTTGATGTCTGGATTTTCACATCTGCTCCGTTGCCTTGTGTATCTGTTTTTGTACCAGTAACAGGCTGTTTTGACTAACATGGCAGTGTAATAGGTTCTAAGGCCAGGTATTGTGAGGTCTCCCCCTTTGCTGTTCTTCTTTAGTAAAGTTTTACTTATCTGCAGTTTCTTCCTTTTCTATATGAAGTTAATGATTTGTTTCTCCGTCTCACAAAAAAAATCCTTTGATTTTGTATCAGGGTTACTTTGTATTTATAGATCATGTTGGGCAGAATAAACATTTTCATGATGTTGAGTCTTCCTGTCCATGAACAAGGTCACTTATGTAGGTCTTCGGTTTCTTGCAGTAGTGTCCTATTGTTTTCTTTGTATAAGTCATTTACATCTCTGGTAATGTTTATTCTTAACTATTTTATCTTCTTGGGGGCTATTGTAAATGGTATTGATTTGGTAATTTCTTCTCTGATGTTCTCTTTGTTGGTGTAGAGGAATCCAACTGATTTTTGTGTGTTTCTCTTGTATTCTGATTCTTTGCTTAAATCTTCTGTTAGTTCCAGTAGGTTTGTATGTGTGTGTTTGTGTGTGTGTGTGTGTGTGTGTGTGTGTGTGTGTGTGTGTGGATTCTTTAGGATTTTCTGAGTATAAGATCATATCATCTGCAGATAGGGATATTTCTTCCTTACTAGTTTGGATGCCCTTTATTTTTTTATCTTGCCTTATTGCTCTGGCTAGAACCTCCAGCACAATGTTGACTAGAAGTGGTGACAAAGAGCTTCCTTGTCTGGTTCTTGTTTTCAAGAAAAAGCTTTCATACTTTTTTCCATTTAAGGTGATGTTGGCTGTAGGCTTTGTATAAATGCCCTTTATTATGTTGAGGAATTTCTGTGGGGCAAATATTAAACGACACAGGAAGCATCAAAAGAAATGGGAGGAATATGGGGACTACCAGTCAAGTTTGTGAACTCATCTTAGAAGAAGTGCTACATACCTCACTGCTGTATATCGCTATGGTTACTTTTGAAGTACTTCCCTCAGGAGACTATGTACCAATTCCAGCACCTAGTCCACCTTTGAAGCAATTTTGGATCTCCTTTTGTGGAATGGCTATCTGAGCTGTCATCCTATTACCCCTGATGTCCTGAATGTTATCAAAATGTCTTCCTTTCAGCATTATCTTTGGGTAAAGAAAAAAGTTATTGGGGCCAGATCAGGTGAGTAGGGAGGGTGTTCTGATACAGTTATTTGGTTACTGACTGAAAACCTCCTCACAGACTACTGTATAACTTTGTGAACTTGTCACCATGCACAATGGCCATTCCAGAAAGAGTACCAAAATTGCTTTGAAGGGTGGACTAGGCACTGGCATTGGTATGGATTACACCTCAATGTAAAGAATCCCAGAAATTTTCACAACCGAATCAACAAGCAACGTCGTGATAAATGTAGAAGGATTGAAATTATCAATGATTTCATTTTATTTGGATTCACAGTCAACACCCATGGAAGCAGCAATTAAGAAAGCAAAGAACATGTTTTACTGGACAAGTCAACTTCAAAAGACCTCTTTAAAGTGTTTTGAAGAAAACATTTCACCTTGAAGACTAAGGTGTGGCTCACCCAAGCCATGGTATCTTCAGTTGCATTGTATGCATGCAAAAGCTGGACAGTGAACAAGGGAGACTGAAGAATAGATGTCTTTGTGTGGTGATAGTGGAGTTTCAAAAGAATGAACAAATCTGTTTTGGAAGAAGTACGAACAGAATTGTTATTAGAACCGAGGATGATGTTTTAGTCACCTAGTGTTGCTCTACCAGAAATACCGCAAAGTGGATGGCTTTAACAAAGGAAAGTTTATTCTTACACAGTCTGGTAGACTGCACGTGCAAATGCATGGTGTCCTCTCCAGGGGAAGACTTTCCCCTGCCGACCATGGAGGAAGGTCCTTGTGTTGCATTAGTCTTTGGTCAGGAAGCACCTTGGTGCAGGAACCTCAGGTCTGAAGGACCCGCCCTTCTCCCGGTGCTGCTTTCTTGATGGTGTGAGGTTTCAAACTCTGCTTGCTTCCTTTTCCTTTTGCCTCTTGTAGGGTGAAAGGGTAAAGGGTGTGCAGGCCACACTCCAGGGAAACTCCCTTCACAATGGAGCAGGGAGGTGATCCTGTGAAGGGATTTTCAGCCCCACCCTAATCCTCTCTAACAATCCATTCTGTTAATCACAGGCAGAGATTGGGAATTTCAGCGTAAGAAAATCACAAAATCAAGGGCAATCACAGAATACAGGGAATCGTGGCTCAGCCAAATGGCTACACACATTTTTGGGGGGACACAGTACCATCCATGACAGATGGGGAGGCTGTGTCTGTCATATTTTGGACACTATCAGGGTTCCGTTTCTGGAGAAGGCCATCATGTTTGGCAGAGCTGAGGGTCCTGGTCAGAGAGGAAGAGTTTCAACGAGACGGTGACAGCAAGGGAGTCGCGTCCTGGGCCAGGCGGTGTCTCGTTCTGTCACTCAGAGAGTCACTGCGCTCGGGACCAACTGGACAGCCACTAACAGCAACCAGGAATGCTTAGAATAAGGCTGAAGTGTAAGCTTAAAATAAAAATTAGTACATTTAAAGAAAAGTCAGTAAGTCAGTGAAAGGTAGCTGCTAAGAGCCATGCGGGGATTTGTGAGGTTTCCCCGAAAGTTCTGAATCTTGATTGCCAAAACTTACTGAAGTCTTCACTTAAAAAGTAAACAATTTAAAAAGCAAGAACATGGCATATACATTGTCTGCAAAAGTCACAGCCACAAACCCTGAATGAACAAGCAGTGTCCTGTGTGCATGCACTGTACTTAACTGATTTTATTCATACTGCCTCGTGTCATTCTCTTAGCAGCACCAGCAGTCAAGTGTGATTTTCTGATAATCACATTTTACAGGTGAGGAAACTGCGGCCAGCAGACCACGGGCCTGGGAAGGAGCAGGAGTTGGCTCCGGCCAAGGGCCAAGTGCTTAAAGGGGGGCGGGGGCCTCCCCGGCTGTGTGAGCCATCAGAGGAGACACACAGAAAGCAGGGGTCTGCAGGATGATGAGTGTGGCAGGGGCAGAGCCTGGGGACCGTACTGCAGGGGTTCGCAGACGGTAGCTTGTGGTGCAGGAGGGACTCAGGCTGGGGGTCCAGTCCGGTCTTGTGTCTGGTAGGCTCACGGCTTTGAGAAGGTCACATACAGCTTTTAAGGCCGGGTGTCGGCGTGGATTACACCTCGATACAGAGTCTGCAGACATCCGTGTACAAGGGACGTAAAGGTAGAGCTTCGTGGAGCTGCTGTGAGAATTAGATCAGGCCGCGGACAGGCCGTGTGGTGGCTGTTGGTTTCATTTCTGGTAT
The DNA here is from genome assembly GCA_028571685.1 of Heterohyrax brucei. Classification (NCBI taxonomy): domain Eukaryota; kingdom Metazoa; phylum Chordata; class Mammalia; order Hyracoidea; family Procaviidae; genus Heterohyrax; species Heterohyrax brucei. The sequence continues at coordinate 196,657,514 of CM053143.1, forward strand.
GTGGGCTGGGGTGGCCAGGTTGCAGTGGGGTGTCTGGTAATTAAAAACAGCCCTGGTTTATGTGAAGTAAACCCTCAGAGTCAAGCAGGGGGCTGGCTAGATCGGATCAGACTCGCCGGGGGTGCCAGCTAGCCTCAGGCGGTGCCAGTTAGCTCTAGTGGACTACTGGCCAGTGAAAGCCTGGAACCCTAGGGCTCCGAGAACTTCCTGGTGGGTGAAATCTGCTCCCAGGAGGGTGGTATGTCCCCGGGACAGGGAGCTCTGAGCTGGCTCCCTCACCTTACCTTTTGTGTCTCTGTGACCTTTGGGGCCACGATCGATCTATAGTTCTAAGTGTGCTAATACAGTTTCCAAGGAGCACCTGGTAGGTTCAGTCTGCCAACCTTTTGGTTAACAGTTGTAGCACATAACCACTAGGCCACCAGGGTTTCCTCTGAGTGTGCCCCACTCTGAAATTATGTGAGCGGTGCCAGTGAATTACTGAGCCCATGGGGAGGAGGCGCCAGTGGGGGTGAACGTCTGCCCTCTTGGTAGTCTGAAGGACTGTGTTCTTTTCACCTGTGAGTGCTGGGCCAGCAACAGGGGCTAGAGTAAGAGAGAGAGAGAGACGGAGAGACAGAGACAGAGAGACAGGAGAAGAGAGAAGGGGAGAGGAGGGGAGACAGAAGAGAAGGAGAGAGAGAAGGAAAAGGGGGGAGATAATGCAAGAGAGAGAAGGCAAGAGAGGGGAGGGGAGAGACGGGAGAGAGAGAAGGGGGGAGAGGCGCGAGGCAAGAGAGACCATCAGGAAGAGACAGGGCTGCTTGGGCGGCTGCAAGGAGGGTGAAGGAGCAGGAGGGTGGGGAATGCATTCATGCAGGTCCTTATTTTGTGGCTGGTGACCAAGGTGGCAGCCACTGGTCCCTGCTTAGTGTGGGGTAGGGACTAGGTGACAACCTCAGGGGCCAGGTCACGGGGGCTATGAATACTTGACCCTTGTCCTGGAGACAGAGGGACCAGAATGGGCATCAGTGGGGTGGGGTGCAGTCAGGTGGGATGTGGAGAGGCCCGCCCCCATGTGCCCTCACCACCTTAGCCTGTGAAGGTAACAGAGCCCTGCTCCGGGCCTGTGTGGTCCCTGAGCTATGGGACAGCTCGTGTGGGCTCATCTTTTCGCTGACCCAGGGGAGTCCGGGCTGTGGGTGGAGTCATGCACAGTCTTGTCCTTGGTGATGAGGAGGATGCTGACTGGGAGGGTGCTGTGCGAAGCCTGTTGGCTGTCAGCCAGTGAGGGCAGTTTTCTGGCCCAGAGCGAGTGTCCTATCTGAGGAGGAAAGGGACAGATGCTGACGCTGATGCTGCGAGTCACTCGCCATGGTGGGGTGTGGGGGGCCTGCTTCAGAATGCGCAGGGGAACCCACTGTCTGTTCCTGGCTGCAGAAGCCGCCTGCTCAGCACAGGAGACTGTCCCTGCAGGCCTGCTGTGTTGGGCCTACTGGGACAGTGGCGGCAGTGTGCAGCATGCCACAGCTGGAACTTAGGTGACCGAGTCCCTCTCTGTATGACCAGGTGGCTACTACCACTTGGTTTCTCTGAGTCTCAGTCTTCCCATCTCTGAAATGGGCTGGGGGGGGAGCACAGTAGCACCTATTTCACAGAACTGTGGAGTGGGTCCTGCACATGGGAGCGGCTTGGGGTGTCCTCCCTGCCTTCTAGGGTGCTCTGTGTTGTAGGGAGACGGTGTGCACCTGTATGTTCACTAACGTGGTGGCAGGTTTGTTGAGAGAACAAGTGAGGACTTGGCCTTGGGGACTTGGGAAGAGAGGTGGGTGCTGTCCACACAGGGGTGCTGAGGAGGAGGTGGAGGCCTGGTAGGCAGCAGGGAGCCCTTGTGCCGGGGAATGGGGAGGGTCTGCTGGGCACCTGCATCTGCCGAGCAGAAGGGGTGCTGCTCTGTGTTGGGGTGCCCTGGACGTGCTGATGGCTAAGGCTCAGCCACTGACAGGTGGAGACTGGAGGTCACCCAGAGACACCACGGAAGAAAGGCCTGGCTGTCTGCTTCTGGAGACCGAGCCTTCACGGACCCCACGGGTCACAGTCCTGCCCTGATGTGTGAGGTCGTCATGAACCGGGGTCGACGCAGCTGCTTGCTGTTTTCTGAGCTGGCCTTTGTTGGGGCTGGCCTTGCTGCCGGACTTTCCTGCTGGGCCTCCCGGGAAGAACAGGAAGGTGGTTTCGCTTTGATTTTGTGATGCCCTTGTGGACCTTATTTTTGTAAACAGTGAGAGAGAGCTGACCTGAGTCCTGGCTTCTGTCCGGAGCCCGAGGGGAGGAAAGAGGGACTGGAGTCAGATGTGGCTTCTGGTGGGCTCAGCTGTCCTGTGTGACCATGGACCTCATCGCCCACTTTCATGGAATGCGTGTTTCACTCTTCTTACGTGCGTGAGGGCCTCGGGACGGTCGGGCAGGGCCTGGACCGAGAGCTGGTTATGGCCCTCGTGTCTGCGGACTCTGAGAGGGGATCCGAGATGCTGCCCCTCGGCGGAGGCTGTGGGCGGGCCAGCGAGGAGTTTAAACTCACTTTGTCTTCCTTCCTGAACCTCTTAAACTTAAAAAAAGAATTTCTTTCTTTGTAATTAAGTGAAGGTTCACAATCCAAGTCAATTTGACGTATAAAACCCCGAGCACCTGGCTCTGTGCCACTCTCTGCTGTCCTCACCCTGTGACAGCACGCTCTTCCTTTCCGCTCTGTGCTTCCAGAACCTCTTAAACTTCTGATTTTACCCATATTATTTAAAACATTGCTTACGTAGAAAGGTTGCTATCGGAGGCCACAACCCAGGTCAGGCGGGAACACAGGCCCGCATTCTGGGCAGTGCTGGGAGAAGCGTCTGTGGGAGCTCCTGCCCCGTCGGCAGTGTCAGAGTGAGTGTTGGGGGCTCAAGTCCCCCTGTAGGCGTGTGTGGGATAGCATGCTCTACTGGGCAGTGTCTGTAGTATTGGGGGGTGTCCCGTTCTATCGGACAGTGTCTGTGGTGCTTGTGGGGGCTCACGTTCTGTGGGGCAGTGTCTGTGGTGTTCGTGGGTGTTTATGTCGCATTGGGCGGTGTCTGTAGTGTTCGTGGGGGCTCACGTTCTGTTAGGCTGTATCTGCAGTATTTATGAGTGTTCACGTTCCTAATTAGGCAGTGTCTGTGGTGTTCATCGGGGCTCACGTTACATTGAGCGGTGTCCGCAGTATTCATGGAGGGGCTCACGTCCTGTTGGACAGTGTCTGTAGTATTCATGAGTGTTCATGTCCCATTGGGCAGTGTCTGTAGTATTTGTGGGGGCTTACATTTTATTGGGCAGTGTATGCATGAGTTTCTGGAACTTTGTGCTTCATGTGTCAGGGTCCATAGGTGTCTGTGTATGAGCTCATGGCCGGTGGGGTAGTGTCAGCCTGAGTGTCTGTGGAAGTTTGTGTTTCCTGTGGCAGGGTTCATAGGTGTCTGTGTGCGAGCTTACGTCCTGTGGGGCAGGGTTGCTGGGAGCGTCTGTGGGTATGTCTGTCCTCCATTCATCATAACTCCCGTCATCATAACTCGGGGTTTCTGCATTCTCTGTAGCCAGGAAAAAGTCCTGTGGTCTCTCGAGCACCTCAGACCAGTAGTGACACAGGACACTGTGGCCCATGCACCATTAGTTAGGGCTAATCACTTGGCCCCACCTCCTGCAGCAGAGTCCAGGGAAATGTCAGGGAGATGCACTGAGTCTTGGGGATTGAGTTGTGTCCCCACCAGTGTATGTCAAAGTCCCAGTTCTTGGATGTCACTCTTTTGGAAATAGGATGTTTCTTTGCTTATGTTAATGAGGTCACAGGCTTGTAGGGTGGGTCACAAGCGCATAGTGTGGGCCATAAACCTAATCAATTCTGAGTTACAGAAATGCCAAGTTACACAGAGAGACACACGGGAAGACAAATGTCATGTGAGGCCCAGGCTGCAGGTCCAACAACACCGAGGATCCACTGCGCGCACAGAAACAGGAGAGAGGCCACGAAGCAGTCAACAGGGCTGAGACCCTGACTGGGACTTAGGGCCTCCAGAACTGTGAGAAAAGAAATGTTTGCCTGTGGGGTACAGAATTTAGCTTGACCAAAGCAAGATGGCCTCCGTCCTTGGCTCTGGAGAAACAACTGTTAGAGTGCTTGGGGTGCCTTGGTCTGAGACTTTCAGGATTTGTGCTGGTGATGGGCTGGCCAGCCCAAGATAGACTCACACAGAGGACGATAGCCAGTAGCCTCCGAGGCGTGAGTTAGCCTGTCGTGCAGCGCTGGCTGGTAAACGCCAGGAACCCTGAGACTCAGAGAGCTTCCTGGCTGGAGAGTCGGGTGATGAGTCCTCTGAGACATGGAAGCTCCATGTGGATAACCCTCCCAGCCCTCTACCGTGTGTCTCGGCCTTGTAATAGTCCTGACTGGTGAGTTCTATAGTCACCGTGTAGCGCACTCGGTGAGTACGGTGTCAGACTCCCAGGCTCGTGGCTGGTGTCTGCCTGTTTGGCAGTCTGAAGGACAGTGCCTTTTATGAGGTCTGTTCCAGCTCTGGGTGGCCAGGGTCAAAGAGACAGAGGGTCATGTGGGCTGTTGGTGTCAGAAAGATTAGAGAAAAAGGAAGGTAGGAAGGGATCAGTCTCCACGTTTGGGAGGGGATTCATGATTCTCATCCGCAAAGGTATCTACCCGCTCTTCTTAAAAGCCACGTGCTTTTTCATGTGTGTTTCTGTTACGGCAGCTCTGGTGCTCGAGACTCCAAGGATGCGGAAGTGCTCCTGTGGGGCATCGAGCCCTGGGGCCCTCTCCCTGCCCTGCCGGTGGCCATTGGCATTGTGGCGGGACAGAGAGGCCTGAAGGTGCACGCAGTTTGCTTGCTGAGTACAGGAGGGACTCGTTGCCTTGAGGGGATGCTCCACTGTCAGGGGGCACCTTGGTGCTCGGGTTTCATGTTAGCAGTCTCTCTCCATCTCACTCTCCTCCTCTTTCTCACTCTCCTGCCCTTTTCTTTCCAACTGTGTTGTTACTGACTGAGTTGTACCCCAACCCCCGACTGAGTTGTACCCCAACCCCCCAGTCTGTGTTGTAAATCCTAACCTCTATGACTGTGGTTGTAATCTTGTTTTAGAATAAATTGGCTTTGTTATGTTAATGAGGCAGGATTAGCATAGGGGGTATCTCGAGTTAATCTGTAGACATAAAAAGAGATTAAATAAGCAGTTGAGCAAGCAGAGATGGGAGAAGATTGATGCCAAGCCACATGGAGACCTCCCAGGAACCAGGAAACAAGCTGAAGGGACAAGGACCTTCCTCCAGGGCTCACAGAGAAAGCCTTCCCCTGAAATCAGCACCCGGAACTTGGACTTTTAGCCTTCTAAACTGTGGGAAAATAAATTATCCTCTGCTAAAGCCTCCACCTGTGCTGTTTCTGTTATAGCAGCACTGGATAACTAAGACACGTTTTCTTTTCATCATATGGAAGCAAAATGATTTGTTTATGTGTCTGACGAAGAGACAGTGAGCAGAGTTACTGTCTGTGCTCACTGAGAGGCCAGCATATGAAATATTCATGAACACGCTGGAAGGGATACCTGCTGAGCTGATAGCCAATTTTCTAGCAGCGTGGCTTTTTTTTTTGTTTGTGATTTTAATTTAGATTCAGTATTAGGATTTTTTTTTGTGGGACACAGTATTTGATAGTATTTTATAATGGGCTCCTTAGTAAGTTTTATCTTGCTGAATTTATTGCAAGGCTTTTTCTTTGATTCAGAAGGACGGGCTTTCCTTTTGTTGTGTGGCTCAGGGATCATGTCATACTGAGAGGCCATAGTGACTGTGGATTAAGTTGCGTTTTCGTCTCCCTTAATCTACTCTGAACTTTCAGAAGTTGGCTGGCTTTGTGCAGCTAAGTCTTGAATTTGCGGGTGATTTGCCGCTTGCTGTGTGCTCCCACCCCTGCTCCCCCTTTCTTCTTCCCTTTCTTTACTTACTTTCTTTCCCCTCCCTGTGACCTCCCTGCCTGAATTCTGTGAATGAGGGGACACCTTGGGTGATGGGCCCACAGTCCCTCAGGCACCTAGAGAGGGTCCTGGTGTTGTTGAGCAGGCACCTCCTCTGTGGCAGGCATTCTGCCTAGTTCTGGAGACTCATGTTGGGAAGACGGTTTTTTAAGGACATGGGCAGCCCACAGGGCAGGGAAACAGGTGGACAAGGTGTTGGAGTAGGGGGACCTCATGCTTGGACCTCATGCCAAGGCAGGAGCTGTGGAAGACTTGACAGATGATGATGGTGATGCTGGTGATGACAGTGATGCTAATGATGATGCTAATGGCGATGATAGTACTGGTGGTGGTGGTGGTGGTGGTGGTGATGCTGTAGATGATGGTGGTGGTGATGCTGTAGATGATGACGATAATGACTATGATAGTGATGATGATGGTGATGATGACCATGGTGGTGATGGTGTTGATGGTGATGATGATAAAGATAACGGTAATGATGGTGACAATGTGATGATGGTGATGGCAATGGTGATGGAACTGATGTGATGCTGATGGTGACGATGGTTGTGATGGTGGTGATGATAATGATAATGGTCATGATAATATTGATGAGGATCATGGTGATGACGACGAAGCTGATGTTTTTGAGCATCACTGCAGGCCAGGAACTATACTGAGAGCTTTCCAAATGAACAATCATTTAGTTCTAAAGCAACTCTATAGAGCAGGGACTCTTACAACCAGGCTGTGGCTGTCCCTGTGGATAGGTCATCACCATCCCCCCTGTGTGTTGGCACTGGTCTCAACCTAGACAGCTCGCTGTGATTTATGAGTGAGGAAAATAAGCCACAAAACCTAATGCAAGGAGCTGATGCTGGCCTGTGATGTGAGATGACTCTTGTATTTTACGGCAGGCTCAAAGAAGAATCCAACACCTTCTTTTTCATTATTTTTCTTGATTGCATAAACATCATTACAACAGCCTTGGTGTTATAAATTGAATTGTTTTTCCCCAAAATATGTGTTGATAATTTTAACTCATGAGCCTGTAAATGTAAGCCTGTTTGGTAATAGGACATTTCTTTTGTTATTTTAAAGAGACAAAACCAGAGTAAGGTGAGTCCTAAGACTGATTCTTTCTGAGTTACAAGAAGCACAGAACAGACACATGCAGGGGAAGACAGATGCCAGGGAACTTCCAAGACCTCTGACAAGGAAGACCCTCCTTCCTAGAACCATGCCTTCAGTTCAGACTTCTGGCCTCCCAAACTGTGAGAAATAAATCTCCTTCTTTAGAGCCACCCACTTCTGGTATTTTTACTTCAGAATCACTAGATAGCTAAGACACAGGATTAAACTGACGCTTAAAAACTGCCAGGCATGGCGCTGGTGAAGGGCCCTGTTTCCCATGGCAAGGCAGGGTCCCTGCTGTTCCAGTGGCTCATGGTCGTCCCACCTTTTTCCTTGGTCCTTGGACCCCTGACTTTCAGGCCCTTAGGCTATTTCCAGGTTTTCATTGTTGTCAGTAATTTGAATAGTGTATTCAACATCTGCAGCCCTATGGCTTTTACCTTTTGCGAATTATTTCCTTGAGATAAATTCCCTAGAATCATGTTACTGAGCTTGGGATAGGGAAGCTTTTATGGTTTTTGAGTCAGCACGATCTATTTGAAATTAATTAAATTAATGACACACACTTAACCAGAGACTTGTTATTTGTTGAAGTGTCGTTCACAAGGTGCACACTTAGCCTTTAGTGCATTCCAGTGTCATGTGACCACCACCTTTTTCTGGTTCCAGAGTATTTTCGTCACCCTGAAAGGAGACCCCACACCCATGAGCAGTCTCTTCCCACTCCCTCCTCTGACCTGTATGGTTCTCCCCATTCTCCCCTGCCACCCAGCCCCACGCACACCTGGATGACGTGGTGTAGTGGTTTTCCCCCATCCCCCCTGCCGCCTAGCCCCACACACACCTGGATGATGTGGTGTAACATTTTTTTCCCCATTCTCCCCTGCCGCCCAGCCCCACGCACACCTGGGTGACATGGTGTAGCACTGTCTCTGCAGCAACACGGACCTCCCTGGGATGGGGTGTGTGCAGCCTCCTCCTTCAGGTTGGATGTCCCACGATTGTCCCACTCCCAGGTCTGTCCTGAGTACCACTGTACACAGGTTCCATTCTAGGTCTAGGACATGTGAACAGTGAAAAAAGCAGAACCAGCTTATGCCCTTGCAGGCCCAGACAGCAATGAACAAGAAAATCAGAAAGACGAAGGAACTTGAGAGGTGGTAAAGGTCACAGCGAAAACCAAGGAGGGGGGACACTGAGGATTCCAAGTGGTGGGGGTGGGGCTCCCCAGGGGCTAACCACTGGGCAGAACCTTGTGGGGATGTGCACAGGGGGTAGGATGCGTGGGCCGTGTATGTCCATGTGCCAACCACCTGCGTAAATCCCCATGTCACCTACTGTCACAAACACCTTGGGGGTGGGGCGAGCGTGTGAGAACATGAATTTACTGTCTCACAGTTGGGGGGCTGGGAATCTGAAGTCAGGTTGTCGGCAGGACCATGTTCTGGAGGCTTTAGGGGCAGGTTGTCCTTGGTGTCTTCCTGCTTCTGGTGTTGCTGGCAGTTTTTGGCTTGTGGCCACATCTCTCTCTTCTCTGCCTCTGTCTCCGTGTGGCTGTCTCCCTTTGTATCTCTCCCCGTGTGTGTTTTTCTGTTTCTTTTCCTCTTTTACAAAAGCACTAGACCTACCTTGGTGGTGTAATGGTTAAGTGCTATGGGTGCTAACCTAAAGGTCGGCAGTTCAGACCCACTAGGACTCCTTGGAAACTATGGAACAGTTCTGCTCTGCCCTGTGGGGTTGCGATGAGTTGGAATGGCCTCGATGGCAGTGAGCTGAGCTGTAGGGTTAGGGCCGTTCCCACTCTAGTGTGACCTTCCCTTATCTTGGTTACATCTGCAAAGACCTAGTTTCCAGTGAGGTCACTGTCTGACATTCAGTGTAGGTGGGTATTTGGGGGAACACAGCATGGGATGTGCTCCCTGACCCCCAGAGCCATTTCCTCACCTGCAGTTGCACAATGTCCTGTTCAAGGTGGCGGGGGGCCCTGTTCTCTCTGCAGCAACCTGCACTGTGTGTTGTGGGGCTCCTGGAGAGGGGTCTGGATGTGTCCCTCCTGGTGCTTGGGAAGTTTGGGGTTCAGGGACTGTCACCCCATCTTGTATGACTTTGGACAAGTCCCCTTTGGGGCCCACCTCCCACATTTGCTAATGCAGATGGACCTGGGTTGGAACTGTGACTTTGCCTTCCACTCACTCTCTGTGCCTCAGTTTCCCATTGCGGCCCCTGGTGGTGTCACTGCTGCGGGGTGCTAAGCAAAAGGGAATGCAGGTGTGGCGCCCACACTCAGCGGGGTCACTGTCCACAGCACAGGCTGCTACGACCGACCTTGTTGTGAAGGGCTCCTGCTCTGTCATCTGTGCCTTTTGAGAGTGGTCTGTCTGGAGTGAATGGTGGGGGCCCCCAAGAGGAGTGGGGGTGATGGAGCAGCCAGCTGCTCATCAGGGGCCCCATCCTCTGGGTGGGAGAGACAGCAGCACCAAGTTGGCCTAGGGTGATGTGACCAGGGCTGTGCTCATCTGAGGGGCTGAGGGCGACCATTTGTGAAGTCTGAGAGTTGCTCGCCGTGGGGCCCTCAGAACCCCATGAGCGTCAAGGCAAGTCCCCTGGCCTGATTGCACGCCCCGCTGTGCGTGCAGCTCCGGCGGGGAGCCTGGGGCCCTGCATTTGAAACGTGCTCCTGGGTGACTGAGGCCCCTGAGGTCTGCGGGAGCATAGATGGTGCAGGCGCGTCTGGACGTGGGGCTCCAGATGCGGCCCACAGACCACCCGGCCCACCAGGGAGTTGTTGGAAAGGCAGGTCAGAAGCCCAGGGCGGCCGGAAGGTGGGGCTTCTCAGGCCTCTGGGTGATTCATTAGCAACCCAGGTTGGGGGGGGGGTGCCAGCCAGGGTCTTGCTACCGGCAAGCACTGGGGGCAGGGAGGGAGGCCTTCGTGCACTGTGTTTGAGTGTCCCAGGTGGGTGACCCGGCCTCATCCTCCACTGATGGCTCCTCTCCTCTTCAGGGTCCCAAGTGATGGTGGCTGATGCAGTGGTGGAGGAGCGAGTGGAGGCCTGCGCCACAGGTTAGTGCGCGAAGCTGTTCCGGCACCAGTGTCAGGACCTGACCCATCCCTGAGCGGAAGCATGTCCAAGAAGGCACGGAGCAAGGGTGAGAGGCCCGAGGTGGAGCCCGATGCCGTGCAGACGGCCAATGAGGAGCTGCGGGCCCGGCTGACTAGCCTGCAGATCGAGTTCCAGCAGGAGAAGAGCAAGGTGGGCGCGGTGGGGCTGGTCCTCGCGGGAGGGGGTGCTGTGTGCAGGCGCGGCAGCAGGTGCCCTGGGCTGCCGTTCACCCCTTGTGGGGCCCTCTCCTGTGTACAGACCGCCACGTGAGACCGGCCTCGGGAGCCCATCCGCCGGAAGGGAGTGGTGTGGTGTACCGTCGGCGCTCAGTGGTCCATGGGGGCGTGTGTGCCAGGGTTTGGAGCAGCGCCCTCGGAGGTGACCCCAGCCCGCTGCAGAGCTGGGGCTGGGCTGGCTTCTGGAGGCCCAGTAGGTGCCGCCAGCCCCTGGTGTCGTGGGGGTCAGGGGCTACTCAGGCAGCTGCAGCTGGTGTCCCTGTCCCATTGGGAGCTGAGACAGGCAGCAGGAAGGGACAAGCCCCAGAGCCCTCCTGACAGGAGGCACGGTCTGACATTTTGATTTTCGGTGAATCAGATTTTTCCTTTCACTTCTATTTGCGATGAATGATGCTGACATCATCATGTCCCCAAACCACACATTTTACTTAAATGAGACAGCAAATGGATTAGTAGAAATACATGAAATAGTGGGAGGGTTCCAGGTGAGACGAAGGGGTCAGAGCCGCTGGCACAGCCCAGGGGATGGAGGTCTGGGAGCCCGTGCCAGGGTGTGCGGGGCAGTGGGCTGCTAACCTACCTCTGACCTTCCCTGACTCCACTGCTAACCCCTGACCTTGCCCTGATCCACCCCTGATCTTATCACCACCCCTTACCGTTGATGCCAACATAGACCCCTGACCTCATCCGTGCCCCTCCCATGCTCCTCTTCTCTCTTGCTTTGTTACTAGCTGATCATGCCCTCACCTAGCTCCCTGCCTCTGCCCCTGAAGTTGGCCCCTGTCCCGTGATCCCAACCCTGATGCTGTCCTGCCTCAACCCTTGGTCCTGATGCTGACCACTAAGTTGATGCTGACCCATCCCTGGCTCTGATCCTGCTCCTGACCCCATCAGTGACCACATCTCCAACCTTGACCCTCCCTCTTCTTTCAACACTGTCCCGGGCCCCTGTCCCCAGGACTCAGCCCAACTCCTGACCTCGCCTCCCTCCTAATCGCACCCGTCGCCTTGTCACACCCTGTCGCAGCCTGGTATGTGTAGCCCCGCATCTGACCTACTCTCCCCTCCACCCACCGCAGGTAGGCAAGCTGCGCGAGCGGCTGCAGGAGGTCCGGCTGGAGCGCGAGCAGGAGCAGCGGCGGCACACGGCTTTCGTGTCGGAGCTGCGCGCCAAGCTGCACGAGGACAAGACGCGCGAGCTGCAGGCGCTGCGCGAGGCGCTCATCCGGCAGCACGAGCAGGAGACGGCGCGCGCCGCCAAGATCAAGGAGGGCGAGCTGCAGCGGCTGCAGGCCACCCTGAACCTGCTGCGCGATGGCGCGGCTGACAAGGTCAAGTCGGCGCTGCTGGCCGAGGCGCGCGAGGAGGCGCGCAGGGCCTTCGACGGCGAGCGCCTGCGCCTGCAGCAGGAGATCCTGGAGCTCAAGGCAGCGCGCCGGCAGGCGGAGGAGGCGCTCAGCACCTGCGTGCAGGCGGACAAGGCCAAGGCGGCCGACCTGCGCGCCGCCTACCAGGCGCACCAGGACGAGGTCCAGCGCACCAAGCGTGAGAGCGAGCGCGACATCCGCCGGCTGGTACGCGCGCCGCGCCGCGCCCCCTAGCGCGCCCCGGCCGCGCCCGTCTTCTCTTTCTCCCCACTCTGACCGCCCCTTCTTGGAGCCAACGCCAGGCTCCAAGGACCTGAGCATTCAGGGAGGGCAGACGTTGGGGTGCGAGGCTCCGCACTAGGCGTGCCCGGCCGCCCAGAGTGCACGTTCTTCATCTGTAACTTGCAGGTAGCATTTAGATGGGCCAGTTGTTGCTTGGGAAACCTGGGAGCACGTCTGGACGCACACAGCGTTTGTGCACTTGTTAAATGAACTGCACCCCAAGCCGGCAGAGGTCCTGCTGCAGCAAGGAGGGAAAACCGAATGTTGCAAACGCTGGTGCCTGATGACTAAAATTCCCAAGGTTGGGCAAGTGCCCTTCTTAGGGAGCTGACAGTGGCCGGCCACTTCCTTCCCCGGCGGAGTTGGCCGATCCTGGTGTGGGCTGAGGGGCCACTGGGCGTCCCCAAGCAAAGGGGCTTTGCAGGTTGTAGTAAGTCAGTGGACCTTTTTGCTGTCTCGCAGGTAGGGCACGGAATACTGGAAACGGGAAGAGTGTTACTGAGTTCTGGGTTCTGGAATTTGTGGGGTCCCCATGAGTCCAAGCAGACTGAATGGCAGCTGGTTTGGGTATTCTGGGGTTGGTGAGGGGGACCAGTGAGTGGGGCTGGAAAGGCAAAGGGTGAAGTCTGGGACAGACACACAGCCAGATACTTGTCAGACCTTGAACCTGTGTGGTGCAGGAGACTGCAAAGCTGGAATTGTCAGGGGACATTCAACACCAAGGGTGACACTTAGGGGACATGCACTGTAGTTACCAGGGTGTGAACTGGAAGGGTGGAAAACCACCTGCCACACAAACAACAATCGGAAGAAATCCACCGGCTTGTGTTACTGCCAGATAAAGTAGATGTCCTTTTCAAATTGTGCTTTAGGGGAACATGTGCAGCGCAAGTCAGTTTATCACAGAAAAGTTGATGTACGTACTGTGATGTGGCCCCAGCTGCGATCCGTGTAATGTGACGGCACACTTCCCCTTTCCACCCTGGGGTTCCCAGGTCCAGCCAGTCCACTCTTGTCCCCTCTGCTTTCTCGTTCTGCCTCTAGGCTGCAGCTGCCCCGTTAGTCTTGTTTACCCACTTGAACTAAGAGCACACTCTTCCTGAGTACTATTTTATGTTTTGTGCATGACTTGTGAATGGTCTAGTTCAGGGCTAACAGGAAGTGCGGGGGCCACGTCTCCTGGGGTTCCTATAACTTCAGACTGTTGAGTCCCTTTTTATGTGAATTTGAGTCCTACACCACAGTTCTCTCCTGCTACGTGAGGGCCTCTGTTGTAATCTGCATCAGGCTGGTTGTTGGTGGTACTGGGCACCATCTAGTTTTTCTAGCCTCGGCCTGATGGAATCTCTGGTTTATGAGGTCCGGCAGTTAAGTCCACAAGCTTAATTGTTCTAAGTGCTACATACCTTATTGCTCGATAACCCTGCAGTCACTTTTCAAGTCCTCTCCTTGGGAAGCTATGCAGTGACGCCAGCCCACGCTTCACAGCAGTTTTGGAGCTCTTTGTGGAATGGCCACTGCTCACGGCAGCCCAGTGGCAAGTGTGCCAACTTCTTGTCCAGTTGTCTGTGAGCGAGTGTTTAGCCAGTAAACAGGTAACTGTATTGGAACACCCTCCCTGCTCACCTGATCTGGTCCTCAGTGACTTTTTTCTTTACCCAAAGATAATGGAAATACTGAAAGGAAAATATTTTGATGACATGCGGGACATCAAGGACACTACAATGGCAGCTCTGACAGCCATTGCAGAAAGAGTTCCAAAATGGCTTTGAAAGGGGGACTAGGCCCTAGCGTTGGTGTGTAACTTCCCAAAGGGGGTATTTTGAAAGTGACAATAGTGATATTTGGCAATGAGCTATGTAGCAGCTTTTCTAGGATGTGTTTGGGACCTTAACTGTCAATCTTTGTATGTGACCTTTTCGTCTCTTGGGCTAGTATTTTCCTGTGTCTGTGGCATTATTCCTTTTGTTTGCTCCAAGTGGCTGACAATAATTGATATGTCCTAGGTGGCTGCTTGATAGCTTTTAAGACCCCCGAACCAATCACTAAAGTGAGATGTAGAACATTTTCTTAATGAACTTTGTTCCACTAACTGACACTGATGTTCCCCAAAACCCTGTCTCCCAGACCCTCCTGTTCCTCTGTCCCTTGAAGTGCACAGTTGTATTCAGGAAACTTCTTAGCTTTTTATTTAGTCCAGTTGGGCTGATTTCTCCTCTGCTGAGGGTTGCCACTCCCTTCAGCTAACTTGATTCTTACCTGCTTCCTAATTAATTAAGCACAACTTAGCAGTGTTGACACTGGAAGAAAAAGGATTGACTAGTCCTGCAGCTTTTTAAAGAAGTTGAGCCTGTAATGAATACTTTCCCCACAAAGAAAAACTGAGACTCAGATAGTTTTGCAGGTAAATTCTTCCAGATATTTAAGGAAGAAAATAATAATTCTACATATACCCTTCTGGAAAATAGAGATGGATCAGAATACTTGGTGTAGTTAAAAGTTCTTCCACAGTAGATCTGTAAAGTTCTGTGGCTGGGGTTGTGTCAGCTGGGCTGGGCCGTGGTTCTCAGTGGTTTGGCAGTGAAGTAGTTTTGTAGATTGTCACCTGTGCAATGATGTCGTTTATCCTCCTTTTGTGATAAGATGTGATCACCTTTGTGATGTGACCTGATGTGGAAAGACAACCAGTAATTGCAGGGAGTGTTTCCTCGGCGGTGTGGTCTGCATTCAGTGTAAACGGGCATTCTGGCAGAGCTCGCTGGACTTGGCTCCCTTGTCATCATCGGACCTCGGATTCCCGGGACCTGAGCCAGCAGTCTGCCTGCCATCTGAACTGCTGATTTGAGGGTCATCAGTCTGTGCGGCGGTGTGAGTCAGGAGAAGCCTCCACCTGGTACCTGACCAGGGACTTGTGTCTTGCCAGCCTCTGCAGTCACACGAGCCATTTCTTGGAGATGAGTCTATCTGTCTGTCTCTCTCTGTCTCTAGATCTCGTATAGGTAGACTTCGCTGGTTTGGATTCTCTAGAGAATCCAGTCTAAGGCGTTTGATAGTGAGAGATGTTATTAAGAACAGAATTGTAAGGATGAGTTTTCTAAATGGATTCTTCAGTCTGGTTAATCTTAAAATGTCTATGTCTCTGCGTCCAGGAGTGAAGAGGGCCTTGCTGATCCATCGCAGGAAGTGGCATTACAGATAAGCAAACTGTCGTCACCAACAGATCTAGTATTGATGCAAGTCAAGGCTGTGGGTGATAGCAGGTTTGAGACTCTCCTACAGTTCTGTCAGAATGCGAAGTGTATGGAAGCTTGTTGGTTGAGCTGACTTTTACTAGACACAGTGGTGAGAGCTAGAGATGAGCTCAGGTCTTCCATGTTACAGCTCAGGTGTCACTGAGTGGCCTCCATGTTGCTACTGGTACCCTGAAAGAAAGCTTTATTTCATATAGTAATAGAGCTGATATTACTAAAAACTAGACCCAGAGTCTTATCTTAGGAGAGGCTAAATTACAATGCCAATGAAATGCCAACCTTGAATGTGCCTGAAATTAAAGAAAGAACAATGGTGAGGAAGAAATGAGATCCTAAAGCTTGAGATGGGGACCTATGGGCAGATAATGAAGAAGCTAGTGATGCTGAGCCCCTAAGTTCTATTGCATTAGTTCCACAAACAGAACCGTCTGACTCTCATCTTAAGAGATTGCTCCGTCTTTGTCTGCCAAACCACCCTCCCTGATAGAACCATTAGCCCGTCTGCCACCATCTGATGGGATTAACCAGCTGTGTCTGAAGGGCCATTGTCTGAGTCATTGGTGGGGGGGTTCTGAGTCACTACCTGGGGTGTAACCTAAGGCAAATAACTTACGAGACATTGCTGAGTGTTCTCTGAATGTACCCCCACTGCCCGTTCTTTATTCTGGGACTGTAACTAGACTGAAGTCCCGGTGAGCCGTGAAAGGTGAAGTACAAAGTGCAACCAGGAGCAGTGCACTACACTTAAAAAGAAATGCTTGACTTTTCTAACGTGCACAAACAAAAAGCCTGGGAATGTGTGTGGGAATGGCTATTAAAGATGTGAGATAGTAGCATAAGGCACATAAAGTTGAATCAGTCTGAGTTTACTGATATGGGCCCTCTAAGCACAGAATCTTCAGTGTACTAGTTGAAGAGGTCAGGGAAGGCGCTCATGGTTTATTTGGTTGGTTCACTGAAGCGTGGATTATGGAATGGCCTGCAGTAAATCAAGTTGAAGTTCCAGATCTGCTTTGGTATACTGTCGAACAAGGTATCCAAAGGCTTAGGGAAACTGGACTTCACAGTGGGTTGATCAGATTAAACTGACACAGGCAAAGTCCAGAGAAATACCTTTAACCACAATGGTGAAGAAGACATTTGTGAAGGGAGCCCTCACATCCTCAGAAATTGCTGTGATTTGTATGTTATGTGTGTCAGATTTGACAGTAGGAACTGTCCTAATTGAATTAAGACACCTAACTACAGTGGGCTGATTGGACCTGGTGGTGGTAGGGACCCAGTGGCAGCACTCAGTTGACCAAGGCAGTGTGGGCATGGTTATTAGTAATTAGACTAGCCTAATGCTGATGGAGTTAGGGCATTGGCACTTAGTCATGTGTCACTAGAAGCCAAACAGAGGGGAAAGTACTAAACATTCCCTTTATCTACATAGGCAGAATTCTAAGTGAAATGAATCGCCATCTGACTCAAATCACTAGAACAGTGAGTCCTGGCTCCTCAGTCAATTCCCAGGCTGGAGTAACTTTACAGACCTCCAGTGTCTTGAAGGAAGGGGAGCTGCTGGGTCCCACTGAGGAAGGACCCCACTACACTGCCAAGAATTTATACTGTTACTCTTTCCCCCAACTTTCCCCAAAGAGATCTATAACCTTTTAGAAGAGTGACTTCTCACTGGAGAAAAGGAAACAGACTTTTCTGGGATTAATGGTACTGGCCCTGAATTAACGCTAGTTCCAGGAGACCCCCAAATGTCACTGTGGCCTACCAGTACGAATGGGCCATGTGGAGGTCAGGTTATTAATGGAGTCTTAGCTCACGTCCATTGTATACTGGGTCACCAAACTCATCCTGTAGTGATTTTGCCAGTTCTAGAATACACAATTGGCATAGATACACTCACAAACTGGCAGACCCCCACATTGGATCCATGACAAGTGGCATAAGGGCTATTATGGTAGGAAAAGCCAAGAAGAAGCCACTAGAAGTTCCCCTACCTAGAAAGGTGAATAGTAAACCAAAAGCAATGCACTGCTAGACAGATTGCAGAGATCACTGCCACCACCAAGGACTTGAAGGATGTGGGGTGATCCCCACCACAGCCCCATTGAACTTCTGTTTGGCTTGTGCAAAAAAAGGTGGATCTTGGAAAATGACACTGGATCATCAGAAACTGAACCAGATGGGGACTGCAATTGCAGCTGCTATTCCAGATGTGGTCTTATTGCCTGAGCGAATTAATACACCTTTGGGTGCTTGCTCTGCAGCTTTTGAGTGGGCCAACGTCTCATTCACAGTTTTGGTTTGGGAGGACCACCTGAAGTAGTTTGCTTTCAGCTGGCAAGGCCGGAAGTATACCTTCACTGCCCTACGTTGGGGGCATGTTAACTCTCCAGCCCTTTGTCATAAGGTAGTCTGCAGGAATCTTGATTGTCCTTCCATAAGATGTCATGCTGGTCGTTACACTGGTGACAGTATGCTGACTGGACCTAGGAGGGCAGAAATTACTGTGGCTCTGGACTCATTGGTAAAGCAGTTGCGTGCTAGAGGGTCAAAAAGTAATCTGACAGAAATTCAGAAGCCTCCACGTCAGTGAAACTTCTAGGGGACCTGTGGTGTTGACACATTCCTTCCCAAGTGAAGGATAACTCGTTACATCTGGCCCTTCTCACAACTAAAGAAGACGTACAGTGCCTAGTGGGTCTCTGGGTTTTGGAGGCAGTGTGTCCTGCCTTGGGTGCTCTGGTCTGGCGTATTTATCAAGCAGTTTAAAAAGCTGCTGGTTTTGAGTGAAACTCAGACCAGAAGAGACTCTGCAGTGGGTGCAGGCTGTGGTGCGGGCCGCTGTGCCCCATGGGCCCTGTGATCCAGCTGGCGCGGTGGTGCTGGATGTGTCAGCAGCACATAAAGATGCTGTTGGGAGGCCTTCGTTGTTGTTATGTGCTGTGGAGTCACTTCTGATTCACAGTGACCCTGAGGACAAGAGAACGGAACACCGCCTGGCCCGCACCGCCCTCGAGAGTGCTATTGGGCTTGAGCACACTGTCGCAGCCACCGTGTCAGTCCGTCTCCTTGAGGGTCTTCTGTTTTTCACTGGCCCCAGACCAAGTATGATGTCCTTCTGCAGGGACTCATCCGTCCTGATAACGTGTCCAGAGTATGTGAGACTTGGGAGTCTTCTGCAGGCCCCTGTTGGTGAATCACAGACCAGACCCTTAGGATTTTGTAGTAAAGCTTTGCCATTGTCTGCACATAGTGACTTTCCTTTTGAGAAAGATTTTGGCTTCTTCCTAGGCCTTTGTAGACTGAACACTTGGCCGTAGACCCCCAAGTCACCACGCAGCCTGAGTTGCCCACCATGAACTGAGTGTTGTCTGATCTACAGAACTGTGACGTCAAATGTCAGCAGTAGCATCCATCACTGAGTGGAAGTGTTGGGTATGGGACAGGGCCTGGACTGGACCTGAAGGCATTGGTAGGTTGTCCGAGGAATTGTCCCCCCAATGCCATTGATCTCCATTCCTGTCACATTACCTTCCATCTCCTAGTGTGCACTTGTGGCCTCATGGAGAGTTCCTTATGATTACCTGAGGAAGAGACAACTTGTGACTGGTTTACAGTTGGTTCTGTGTGATATGCACGCAACACTCAGAAGTGGACAGAGGCAGACTGTGGCCCCCTTCTGGACCTTCCTGTAGGACGGTGGTGAAGGGGAATCCCTCCAATGGGCAGACCTTCAAGCCGTGCACCGGGCTGCTCACTTCACTTGGAAGAAGAAATGGCCAGATGTGCGCTGCATACTGATTCATGGACTGTGGCCGATGGATTAGCTGGACGGCCAGGGAGTTGGAAGGAATGTAACTGGAAAACTGGAGAAGGTTTGGGAAAGAGGTATGTAGGTAGCACTCTTGAATCTTCAAAGAGATGTAGGTATTTGTGTTTTGTGAATTCTGACTAAAGAGTTTCCTTTGTAGAAGACATTTTTAACAGTCAAGTGGGTTGGATGACACGTTCTGTGGAAACTAGTCATCCTCTTTCCCCAGCCACTCCTGTCACTGACCAGTGGGCTCGTGATCAAAGTGGCCATGGTGACAGAAATGGAAGTTGTTCATGGGCTCCGTCACGTGAACTTCAACTCACCTAGGTTAGCTTGGCTACAGCCACTGCTGAGTGAGCAGTCTACCAACCACTGGGACCACCACTGAGTTCCCAGTTTGGCACCAGTCCACAGGGTAGTCAGCCAGCAACTTGTTGGTAGACTGAGTACATGGGACCACTTCCATGATGGACAAGGCAGCAGCTTGTTCTTACTGGAACCGACACACTGGATATGGATTTGCCTTCCGTGTACACAGTGCTTCTGCCAAAAGTGCCGTCTGTGGACATAGCGCGTTATCCTCCACCCTTGTGGTGCCCCACACAGCATCACCTTGGAATAAGAAACCGCTTCACAGCACATGAAGCAGGCAGTGGGGCTGTGGTCATGGAATTCACTGGCGTGACCATGGTCTCCAGCGTCCTGAAGTGACTGGGATGACGGAACGAAGAAAACGGCCTTCCGGAGGCACAGCTGTGGTGCCAGCTGCGTGGCAGCACCGTGACAGGCTGGGTGGTGTTCTGCAGGAGGTTGGCTGCGCTCTAAGTCAGCATCCAGTGTATGGTGCTGCACCTCCGTAACCCAGGTACCCAGATGTGGAAATGGGGGTGGCACCACTCCCTGCCACCCCTAGTGACCCCCTCACCAAGTTCTGCTTCAAGCCCCCATGACCCTATGCTCTGCATGGCCAGCTGTCTTAGTTCCGGAAAGAGGAATGTTCCCACCTAGAGACCCAGCACAGACTCCACTGAACTCGAAGTTAGGGTGACACCTGGCCACTTTGGGTCCCTGGCACCTGTGGGACAACTAGCTGGTGTGATTGATTGTGATTACCAAGGGGAAATTGGGTTGATAGGACACCACGGAGGTGAAGAAGGATATGTTTGGAATACAGGAGAACCCTTAGGGTGTCTTTTAGTACTCTTATGCCCTGTGATTGAAGTCAGTGGAAAGCTGCTGGAACCGAATTCTGACGTGATGACCAATGACCCAGACCCTTCAGAAATGGAGGTTTGGGTCACCCCACCAGGCAAAGAACCACTGCCAGCTGAGGTGTTTCCTGAGGGCAAAGGAATGTGGAATGGGCGATGGAGGAAGGCAGTTCTAAATGCCAGTTACAACTGTGTTGTAACAGTGGCATGCATATGTGAGCGGTTGCAGAAAGAATACAATTGTTATGAGTATCCCTTCCTTACATGTGTACATGAAACTTTTTTTATTCACTTGTAAGACAAGCACAGCTGGTGTGTTTCTAGCTGTACATACATCATATCATGTCAGGGGCAAGTTGCTCCGTTAGGTGCCATTGAGTTGGTTCTGACTCAGGGACCTTAGGCACAACAGAATGAAGCCCGGCCTGGCCCTGTGCCATCCCCACGGCTGTTGCTATGCTTGAGCCCGATGTTGCAGCCACTGTATCAGCACGTCTTGTTGAGGTCATCCTGTCTTTCCTGACCCTCTACCAGGCATGATGTCCTCCAGGGACTGATGTCTCCTGATGATGTGTCTGAAGTATATGAGGTGAAGTCTCACTATTCTTGCTTCTAAGGAGTATTCTGGCCGTCCATATTCTAAGATAGATTTGTTTGTTCTTCTGAAATTCTGTGGCATAGTCAGTATTCTTTGCCAACACCGTGGTTCAAACGAGTGCATTCGTCTTTGGTCTCCCTTATTCATTGTCCAGTTTTTGCATATGTGGGCAACCGAAGTACCATGGCTTGGGTCAGCCTTTAGTCTTCAAGGTGACATCTTTGCTCCTGAACACTTGAAAGAGATCTCTTGCAGCCGATTTGCCTAATGCGATGAGTCCTTTGATGTCTTGATCGCTGCTTCCATGAGTGCTGGCTGCAGATCCAAGGAAAATGAAATCCTTAACAACTTCACTGTTTTCTGTTTATCAGGGTGTTGTATATTGGCCCAGTTGTGAGGACGTCTGCTTTCTTGATGTTGAGGTGTAATCTATACCGAAGGTTGTGATCTTTAGCTTCATCACATGTGAGGACTTTGTCTTGGATTGAATTCTATCCCCCCAGAAATATGTGTAGCAGTTTGGGTAGGCCATGATTCCCTGTATGGTGCAGTGTGACATTCCTGTATGTTGTAAGGCCTCTGTGATGTCAGTGAGGGAGGATGGGTGGTGGTTGTGGTAGTGAGGCAGGGACCCGGTCCATCAGAGTGTGTTGTGCCTTGAGACCAGCAGAGTGCGGGGGCCCTCACCACTGAGGAGCAGTGCCAGGAGCAGCTTCCAGTTCAAGGGAAGACTGATGACAAGGACCCTCCTCCAGGGCTGGCAGAGAGACTTCTCTGGAGCTGATGCCCTGAATCTGACTCTTAGCCTGCTTTTTGATGAGAAAGTCAGTTTTTCTCTGTTTAAGCCGCCCACTCGAGTGTTCTGTTCTAGCAGCGCTAGGTGACTGAGACAGGCTTCAGGCCACTTCCAGCTGGCGGGGTTGTGTCATCTGTACAACACAGGTTGTTAAGGGGTCTCCTTCCAGTCCTGATGCCCCGTTCTTCTTCATACAGTCCAGCTTCTCAGATTATTTGCCCAACATACAGACTGAAAAGGTATGGTGAAGGGATGCAACGCTGACACACACCTTTCCTGGCTTTAAGCCACGCAGTGTCTCCCTGCTGGTTCGCATCACTACCTCTTGATCTATGTAGTGTCCTCGAGAGCACAATTCAGTGTTCCAGAAGTTCCAGTCTCCACAATTTCGTCTGTAATTTGTCATGATCCGCACAGTCAGATGCCTCTGTGTAGTCAGCGAAACAGGTGAGTGTCTTGCTGATGCTCTCTGCTTCGGTCGGGATCCATCTGCCACCGGCGGTGAGTCCCTGGTCTCACGGCCTCGTCTGAGCAGCTTCAGTTTCCCAGTCAGTATGCTGCTGTAGCTGCTTTCCAGTGATCTTCAGCAAAATTTTGCTTGCGTGTGGCATTAATGACATTGTTGTGTGGTTTCCACATTTGTTTGGATTGCCCAGGCACAAGGAGGACGGTAATTTTCTTTTTTCAGAAGTTGTGTATGGTTGAATGAGGTGTGTATGGGGCCAGACTGACAAGGGTTGGACTGTGGTGGTTGAGGTTGCGTGTCAGCTTGGCTGGCTCGTGATTCTCACTGGTTTGGCAGTTGCAGAGCGATGTCACAGTCCTTCCTTAATCACCCGCGTGATGTGATCTGATGTGGTCAGACAACCCGTTGTAGGCGGCTTTTACTCAGGGGTGAACGGGCACCCAGTGGACGTGGACCTCGTGGCAAAGCTCACTGGCTTCTGTTCCCCGGATCCTGCATCCCGCCTGCTGTCATCTGTCCGCTGTGTCTGGGACTTCAGCCTGCAGCTGCCAGAGTGCCTGCTAATCTTGAGGTTTGTCACCTGCTGCAGCTCTGTTAGTCAGGAGAAGCCTCCAGCTTGACCCACAGTCTTGAGACTCACCACTGTCTGCAACTGCGTAAGCCATTTTCCTGAGATCAATTTCTGTGTGTGTACATAAGCATAAACACACACACACACGTACACATGCCCTCGCGTGCCCAAACACACACACACACACAGTTTGAAGCTTTTTTGCTTGTCTAGGGAACCCAGTCTAAGCCACAATTCATTGCTATCAGCCTCTATCAAAATCATAGCAAACTGTCATGTAGATGTGGTGTGTGATGTCTGTGTGTGTGGTTTGTACTCTGTGCGTGTCTGATGTGTTTTCGTGGGTGTATGTAATGTGTGTGTGGTGTGTCTGCACGTGGTTTGTGTGTGCTGTTTGCACATGCGTGGCGTGCACTATGTTTGCGTGTGTGTATGTGTTCTCGTATGTATGTGTGTGTGGCTTGTGTTTTGTATGATATATATGTGCACGTGTGTGCATGGTGTGATGTGTGTGCATGTAATGTGTGTGCTGGTCCACTCCTCATGGAGGATGCGTCTCTTACATTTCGTTCTAACAATCCCTTGCAGTGGCGTTGGGGTCCCAGCCTCAGTGTGTCCCACTGTGCTCTGTTTGTTACTATCAAATAGGTTTAACTTCTGTATAGGGTGGTCCAGGCTGCTGTCTTTGGGTTCTCTGGAGAGAGAGAGAGAGAATAGGAGAAAGACTGGAGACGGGGAGGGAGAGGGGGAGTTGCCTTGATTATTTTGAGGAACTGGCTCACATGACTGGTAGGCCAGCAGGAGGGCAGGTGGTGGGCGGTCAGCTCCTGCAGGAGGTCTGCTTGTCTGGAGGCGGGAGCTTCCGCACTCGGGAGACTCTCCTTTCTCTCCCAAGGCCTTCAGCTGCTTCATGTGGCCCTGCATCAGGGAGGTGATCTGCTTCCCTCAAGGTCAGGTGCTTGTGAGTCTTTGCGTTGCTGTTAGCTGGCGTCAGGCTGACTGTGACTCACGCTGACCTGGGGATGACAGAACGGATGGCTGCCCGGCCTCTGTCGTCCTCAGGATCACCATGGCAGAGTCCACCGTTGCGGCTGTTGTGCCCACCCATGTCACTGAGGGCTCCTTCACTCTCCCTGGTCCTCTGTTCACCCAACAGGATGTCCCCCTCCAGTGACTGATCCCTCCTGGTGTTCAGAGCAAGTGAGGTGAACGGCGTCCCGTTGTGTCCTGTGTGGTTTTCATTGTCTGGTGGTGAACGGTGTCCTGTTGCGCTTTGTGTGGTTTTCACTGGTGGTGATGAATGGTGTCCCATTGTGCTCTGTGTGGTTTTCACTGGCTGGTTTTCAGGAGACCACTGGGCCTTTCTTCTGAGTCTTAGTTTTTCCTGCCCTGAGGAAACCCATCTTCTGTGAACGACCCCTTTGGTATTCGCTGTACTGATGACATGCCATCCAGCGTCAGAGCAACCCGTGAGCCTACACGGTGCGACAGAGTGACGGATGGGTGGTGGACTTGAACGTTCGTCACATGTAAACACCGTCATCGCTAGAGAAGAGTTTGGTCAGATGACTCAGTCCCATAGCTGGGCCAGACCGAGGCGCCTCGTGAAATTAGCAGTCCCTTTAACACGGGTGCGGTGCGTGCTGGGGAACTCAGAGGAGTGTGAATCATCGACACCACCGCCTGGCGGTGTGTAAACCTTGTCCCGGGGTGTTGCTGAGAGTGCCCCGCTGGAGGCCCAAGGTGTGCCCGGTTTCCTTAGGTTCCCGTCTCACACGGAATCTGTCCCCAAGTCCCAGAGCGACAACTGGAAGTGGAGACACGTAGGTGGAGCCTTCTGATTTCTGTCAGGGAGCGAGGCTGTGGTGCCAGGGGTGTGCCCCACTGGGGCTCTCACGGGGCGTTCCTCACCCCTGGCTTTGGCTCAGAGCTGAGGGGACGCCTGAGGAGTCGGCCTCGGTGACCTCTCATAGCTTGACCGCCCAGTGATCACTGTGCTGCCTCTGCCGGATGGAGTCCCCAGGGACACTGAGGACTGAGGGGGCAAGGGAGGTGTCCCCAGGGATGCTGGGGACTGAGTGGGGTGAGTGAGGGCAGCTCCAGGGCCACCTGGGCAGAGGCCAGAGAAGACAGCGACTCAGCCAGCTGGTTCTCTGAGTCCCGTGAGAAATCAGGTCGGGAGACATTCCTGTGTCCACTCCGGGTGGGGGGCCCGGGGCACAACTGAAGACGGCGGGGTGGGCAT
The DNA here is from genome assembly GCA_028571685.1 of Heterohyrax brucei. Taxonomy (NCBI): domain Eukaryota; kingdom Metazoa; phylum Chordata; class Mammalia; order Hyracoidea; family Procaviidae; genus Heterohyrax; species Heterohyrax brucei. The sequence goes on from CM053143.1 coordinate 196,682,603, forward strand.
CAAACAAGGTGAGGGCGTGATGGGTGGCATTGGTGAGGATGCGGTGGGGTGGGGATGGAACATGGTGGGGACGTGGTGGGGTGGGGACAGAGCACGGTGGAGACTTGGCGGGGTGGCGGTAGAACACAGTGGGGACGTGGTGGCGCGGGGCTGAACACGGGTGGGGACGTGAGGAGGAAGCCAGGACGTGGATAATGTCGTGGGGAGGGAGCAAGTGGACAGGGGCATGAGGGTGGGGCGTCTGTGAGGACGCAGAGTGAGGAGAGGACCAGGGTTTTAGGACCCCAGCCTTTCATCGTGGGCAGAGCAGGGGAGGCTCAGCAGAGGACAGGGACTGAGCAGTCGTGAAGCGCGTGGACCCTGATGCCTTGACCTGAGAGAGATGGTGACATAGGGTTGGCAGTGGCTGTAGCTGGGGACTCCATTGAGGACAGACGGATAGGAACAGACCCACTGGCTTCGGTGGTGAGGGGCACTTGGCCAGAGCTGCTTGGTGGAGGGTGAGGCCATGTCCACGGGGGCTGTGGTGGTGGAACAGCGGGGATGACCGCCAACCCCGTGTGGAAACTTTGCTGCCAGGGGCCTGGAGGGCGGCGGGGCTGGAACTCCAGGTTATTTCGGTAAGATGCGAGGGGTCCACTCCAGGACAGCTAACGAGGTGTGTTACCTGAGCAGGTGGAGACTTGAAGGCAGTGCCTGGCTGAACCTAGAGCGCTCAGCCCCGGGGCCTCTGCCGGGGCCCCTAGCTGGGTGGGCGTGAGGGACAGCGGGGCTTGTCTGCGGGGGTCCTCAGCTGAGTGTGCTGAGGTTGACACGGCCTGCGGGGGGGCTTCACCTTTTCCTGGGCTGACCAGGCCCTTTCTCACCTGCAGATGGATGAGATCAAGGGAAAAGACCGTGTGATCCTGGCTCTGGAGAAGGAGCTGGGCGTGCAGACCGGCCAGACCCAGAAGCTGCTGCTCCAGAAGGAGGCGCTGGACGAGCAGCTGGTCCAGGTCAAGGAGGCCGAGCGCCACCATGGGAGCCCCAAGAAGGAGCTTCCACCAGGCATCGGGGACATGGCGGAGCTCATGGGCAGCCAGGTTGTGCTGAGACTGACCTCGTCCGCCCACCCAGCACCCGCTGCCGGCTCCCTCATGCTCCACCAAGTTGCCAGATTCCCTCACCTGTTCTCCCGCTTCCTTCTGGCCTCAGCCCCTGACCTCCCTCCCTCCTTCCTCTGTCCCTCCCCGCTCTCTCCCTCCCTCCCTGTCCCCTCCGTGTCCCCTCCCTCCGTCCCTCCTTCCTCCCTCCCTCCCTGCTCTCTCCCTCCGTCCCTTCCTGTCCCCTCCCTCTGTCCCTCCTCCCCTCCCTTCCTGTCCCATCCTTCCTTCTTCCCCCCATCAGTCCAGACTGTGAGTCTTTCCCTTCGCTGTGTCCCCTCCTGTGCAAACTCACTCAGTGCTCCCTGCATGCCAGGCCCATGCCAGGCTCTGAGAACAGAGAGACGCTGGCTGTCCTGCCCCTGGGGCTCAGAGAGCTCAGCTCAGGAGAGAGATGAAGACGTCTTGTGGGTACAGCGTGTCCCCAGGTGGGACGGAGTCAGTGAGGGAACGACCCCAGCCCCAGCCTGCAGGGAGAACGGAAGGTTGGCAGGGACCAGGGCAGGAGCCCAGAGCGTCACTCAGGGGCTGGCACAGCATCTGTTCACTCACGTGTCCACTGGCTTGTGACGCCCAGGGCCAGCCCAGTGTCCACTGGGTGCAGCTGGGTGTGAGCATGGTGGCCAGTCGCCGCCCCGAGGAGTGCTCTAGCTAGTCCTGGGGTTGGCAGCAGGTGGGGGGCAGGGTCCCCCTCATGAGGGTCCTCATAGGCTAGTCTGAGATGTGAGGGGAGAGTCTCAGTGCCAGTCACCTGTGACATGGTGTGTGGCATCACAGGCTCCAGGCCTGGGGATCCGCAAAGCGCAGGTTCCTTGCCTGCGTGTCACCGTGGGAGTTTCGTGTGACAGCCTCTGGAGTTCTTGACTCATGTGACTTTCTTGAAAGAATTTTGAGTCCTGCTTCTTACGTTTGTGTTGCGTCTGTTTAGGATCAGCACATGGACGAGCGTGACGTCAGGCGATTCCAGCTCAAAATCGCTGAGCTGAACTCGGTGATACGGAAGCTGGAAGACAGAAACACCCTCCTGGCCGATGAGAGGAACACGCTGGTAATCCCCCAGGCGGCCGCAGACACGGTGGCCGCAGCCGCCCTGCCTCACCCGAGGAGGCCGCCTCCTGCTCCGGGGCTCTTTGTGGTCCCCTGCTCCCCCTCTGCTCCCTGCTCATGAGGAAGCTTGTCACCGCCCTCTGTGGCTGGGGAACTGGGTCCCGAGCAGGCAGCTGGGTGGGCTTAGTGAGAGGTGTGGTGACGATGCTCCATGCTGTGTTCCTGACAGTGAACCCCGGAAGTGCAGCCGGCAGTGGGGCGCTCTGCTGAGGTCGGTGTGGGCCGCCTGCACGGGGATTCTGTCTGGTGGTTCAGGACGGTGGCGTAGACCGCGTCTGACCGACACAGCAGTGTGTTTGCAGGAAATCAAACCACGACAGCAGTTTGCACAACAGAAACGCCGCCGTCCCTCTGGGTCTCAGCGGTTGCTCTCTGTGGAGGGATGATGGACAGCATTTGTTTTCTGTTTTTCGTAAGACTTTATGTGTTTTTAATTTTAAAAATAATCAACATGAACTTCTGTTTAAAAACAAAAGATTTAGGAAGAGAGCTATTTCTTGTGAATCAGGTTAAGTTTGTTACATCAACACATAGGCTAGCATAAATTTCTTGACAAATGCTCATCGTTTTCTGCTTCTCTGGTTTCTGACGGTCCACCTACCTACAGAACGTGTGAAGCGGGCGGACACTCTGCAGAGTGTCGCCGGTCACGTCACAGGGCTAGCAGGGCCAGCCTCGTTGCTGTCCAGGCTTTTTGAGCAGACTGTGCGCTGAGTGTTGTCCCCACTTCCTGCTCACACCTTCCTGAACTAAAAATACTCACCAGCTGCGTAATAGCTCAGTACGGGAACTAGGAGGAAAACACAGGCTGAGCGAGACTGTAGCAAGACAGATGTGTTTAAAGTGACGACGGACGGATTTGCCGGTCCTGAACCCCAAGATCCTGGCGGGACTGCTGTTTACAGCTCGGGTTGTTGGGTTCCTGGGGATGCTGACTGATGGCTGCCCCGTGTGCCAGGGTGGGTCTGCCCCGGGGTCTTCACGGGCTGACTGTCTGGGCAGCGGGTCACCAGGCCTTTATTTCGAGGTGCTAGGTGGTCACATGTCTGGAAGCTGGTTTTGTGTGCACTCTGCTTGCGCCATCTGGGAGTGCCGTCCTGTGGCTGGGCCTCCGGCTTGAGGGACCAGCCCCCTGTCTGTCCCCACCGCAGCTGAAGCGTGTGGCTGGGCCTCCGGCCCGAGGGACCAGCCCCCTCTCTGTCCCCACCGCAGCTGAAGCGGAACCGCGAGACGGAGGTGCAGCTGAAGCCGCTGGTGGAGAAGAACAAGCGGATGGGCAAAAAGAATGAAGACCTACTGCAGAGCATCCAGCGTATGGAGGAGAAGATCAAGAACCTCACACGGGAGAACGTGGAGATGGTGAGCGCGGGGACGCCGCGGGTCCCCACGGGGAGGAAGGGGGGCGGGGAGCACCGGGCCTCCCCACAGAGACCCGCATGGGGTAGGCATGGGGCAGAGAGCACCGGGAGCGGGGACTCCATGGTCAAGACACTGGGTGGAGAGCACCAGGACCCCTGTGGGATCCCCCCTTTGGGAAGACTTGGGGTGGAGAGCATCGGGGGAAGCCATAGGGTGGAAAACACGGGGACCCCACAGGACCCCCACGGGAGGAAGTGAGGGCAGAGTATTGGCCCCTATGGTGTTCTCTATTCTGGTTTCTCCAGCCCCTGAACTGCATAGGGCTCAGTTCCCAGGCCCCCTCTCACCACCTCCAGGAAGCCTCCTGGCTCCCTGCCTTCCACACGCTTGTCCAGGTCCCTGGAGCTGTGGGCATCTGCAAGCAAAACTGACAGTTGCGTCCACGCCACAGCTCTGCTGTTGTCTCCTCTGTGACCTAGACATGATACTCTGCCTCTCCAAGCCTCAGTTTACTCATCTGTAGAATGGGAGTAGACACACCAATGTGGCAGGATTACGAGAGTGTGAAATGATAGAATATATGCTCTCAGGAGGTGACAGCCGTCATGGTTATTGCTGCCAAGGTCGCGCTTAAGGGATGTTTTTGCTCCTGTGAGAACCACTGGTCTTTGGGGTCGGGGAGGGGATCTTGTAGTTCACAGTTTGTAGATTACTCTTGGGTTCATTGTTCAAAGCAGTTGAAGCACTCCATTTTACAGCTGGGAATACTGAGGTTCCAAGAGCTGGAACTATAGAGGCGACGAGTGTGACTCTAGTTCCTGCTACACGGGCCTGTCTTCTCCCAGATGTCCAGGTCTATCGCTGCTGGCCCACTGTGCAGTTCCTCAAGCCCCGCCCACCCTTCTCTGGTTCAGTGTCTGCCTGGGGCCCTCACCCTTCTGGCTAGGGGTTGAGAGCTGTCCTTGCACCCCAGCCCAGCCTCACCCTCTGAGCGTGCATCCAGTGTCTTGACCACAGGTGACCTGGGTGACTACATGGGTAGTAACTGGGTCTCCTCCCCCTGCAGAAGGAGAAGCTGTCCGCCCAGGCCTCGCTGAAGCGGCACACATCCCTGGATGATCTCAGCCTGACCCGGGACGAGCAGGAGATTGAGTTCCTGAGGTTACAGGTGCTGGAGCAGCAACATGTCATTGACGACCTGTGCCTGGTATGTCTGCAGCCTGGGGACACAGGAGGAGCTAGCACATGGGGCTGGGGACCTGCCTGGGGCAGTGTCAGGGGGCCGAGGCTGCTCGTCTGCACACTGTGGCTGGCGTGTGTATGCTAGCTGGCGGCATAGGAACCTGGCGCGTGGAGCTAGGAATGAGTCTGGGGACTGGTCAGCGGAGCCCCCTCTGGGGTCCCCAAACAAGTTCTGATGTTCATGCCTGCTTTACTCTGGGCAGACAGCCCTTGGTGTCTGACATTTGGGTCAGCTTTTGGGACTACTCGTATCCTTTCAGTTACCTCCCATTGGCTGCTCTTAAGATGCAGCATGCTTTAAGATGGTGCCTGTGGCCTTTCCAGTGTGCGTATGATCTGTCCCCAACATGTCACTGGTTCTGTAGCGTGGCCACCATAAGGACAGTGAGCTTGAGCCCGAAAACCTAAGTCTTGATTTGTAATCAGATGAGGCTTTGAAGGACTTGCTGAGACAATGTATGTGTGTATTTCCTAGACATGCACATGAGTGTGAATGTGGTTAAAGGGAGTGAGTATGTCTTAGGTGACTGAGGTTGATATCCAGGGCAGTCACTGCTGTCTGTGGGGACCAACCAGGGAACATCTGCCATGAACCCTGACACTGAAACTTAGAAGAGAATGTTCTGCTTACACAAGAGAGAACCCATCCTTATGTTTATTCATCTGTCCACCATGCATCCGTCTGTCCATCCGTCCATCCTTACAACCCTTGTCTGTCCGTCCTTCCATCCATCTACATCCTTCCATCCATCCGTCCTCTATCCACCCATCTGTCCACCATCCATCCATCCGTCCATCTGTCTACCCATTGCCTGTCTTTCCAGCATTCGTCCATCTGTCCGTCCACCAACACTCACCCACTTGTCTGTCCGTCACCGTCTGCCTCCAACCACTGTCTGTTCATCCATCTGTCTGTCCATCATTCATCCTTCTATCTTCCACCCACCCCTCTGTCCATTGCCACCCAGTCACCCAACCATTGTCTGTTCATCCATCCATCCGTCATGCATCCGCCCACCCACCCACCCACCCATCTGTCCATTTAGCCTTGTCCATCCTTCCATCTATCTGTTCTTTCATCCATCTTTTCATTCTTCTTCCCTCCCTGTCTTTCTCCTTTCCTGAACCCACCCGCTGATGCTTCATTACACAAAATACTTGATGCAGCTTAGGCTGAAGATACATTCCATAAAATGATGGTAAAATAGAAGAGAAATAATAAACCCAATCAAGACTAGGTAAAGTCAGACAATAACATTAGTCCAGACTAAGAAGGATGAGTGGGAGGACCACAGGGCTGAGGCTGGGCACCAGATTTGGCTCTAGGTTTCCTGGCAGCCAACAGGAATTGTGGTTAGGAAGGAGAGAGTATACTGATTTTCTCCGCAGCAAAATTTTTCTGTGGGTGCTGCTTCTGTAGGAACAGCCACCAGGCACCCACAGGCTCTTGCTTCTTCCTTATGGTAACCTTGCAGGGCAGGTTCTGAAGCAAAAGAAGCTGAGACTCAGAGAAAGAGGATGAGTCTCTGGCCAGGAGGCCCTGGCAGTGTTTGCTGGCTGTCTGACCCAGATCCACACTGGCCAGGAGGACTGGGGTTGATCACTGATTGTCTGACGAGATCCACACTGGCCAGGAGGACTGGGGACGATCACTGACTCTCTGACCAGATCCACACGGCCAGGAGGACTGGGGTTGATCACTGATTGTCTGACGAGATCCACACGGCCAGGAGGACTGGGGTTGATCACTGGTTGTCTGACCAGATCCACACTGACCAGGTGGACTGGGGACGATCACTGACTCTCTGACCAGATCCACACGGCCAGGAGGACTGGGGTTGATCACTGGTTGTCTGATCAGATCCACACTGGCCAGGAGGACTGGAGATGGTCACTGATTGGCTGATCCAGAGCCACACTGACCAGAAGACCCTGTGGTGTTCACTGCCTGTCTGACCCAAAGCCACACTTTGCTGCCCTCTGCAACAGAAGAGACCCTCTGCCCACTCAGTGAGTTAAAGTTCCCAACCCCAGAGCAGGCAGTCTTGAGTGCTGTGGGCCTGGCAAGCCCCACATTTTCTCGAGTCAGGCCCTGGTTCCCTGGAGGCAACACTGCAGCCCTGAGGAGAAACCGTGTACCTGGCACTTGGATAGGCCTGTCGGGGTCAGCCGGGTGGGCTGTGAGCCGCCAGGCTGGCTGAAGTACTGACAGCCGTGTCTCCCCCCAGGAGCGAGAACGGCTGCTGCGCTCCAAAAGACAACGTGGGAAGAGCCTGAAGCCCCCCAAGGTGAGTCTGGGGTGCAGGTCTGGCCCTGGGCTGTCACTGCTGGAGGTGGGGCCACTGGTTCAGAGAGGGACCCTTACAGTGAAACACATGCCCACTACGTGTGACAAGGAAATGCTACTGTCACTGCTCTCAGAGCAGCTCAAATGAGGTCAGCTCTTTGACCCAATGATGGTCACGTATTTGTGGGAAATTTGTCGGGGTGTCTGTGGTAGGCCTCAGATTATGTCATCCAGAGTGACACGTGACATAAAAACATGACTGTGTAGACCTAGGGAAGCGTTGGAAGCTTGGCTAGGTGTCGATCATCTCCTGTTCTGAGGATCCCGGCATGTCGGTGTGAAATAGTGTGGGGGTGGCATCTGACCTTCCCTAACTTCACAAGATGGAAGAGGGATCAAGGTCGACAGCCCAAGGCTGACTCCTGTGAGGCAGAAGTCAGACACTCTTCTTTTCTTTGCCCTTCCACAGCACTCTATATACTTCTCTACCGAGTTTTGTAATTCATTGCAATGGGAACACAGAGCTCACAGACAACACTCATGATTATGGGGTTAGTTAGGGAAGTAACAGGTTACAGTTCAGGTTCAGGGGTGCTCAGGAAACAGTTTTTCCATCAGGATGGCCTCTTCCCAGATGTACCCACAGGCATGTCCCCCTCTGGCCTTCAGCCTCTGCCTCACTTGGGCAAGTGTTACAAAGCTCTTTTGTCTCTGCTGTTAAGTACCCTGAGGCACCCCTCTCTGCCAATAAGCCTCAGCCTGAGGTGCTCAGCTATAGCAAACCTAGTTCCATCACATGTTTGGAGGCACCCTATTCCTCCAGGAAGCCTCTTGCCTGAAAACACTCAACATTCTTGCTTTGTGGGCTGGGAAGCCCACTACGCTATCCCCTGTGAGTCTCCTGGTTCTGCTCCTGTTTCTGTGCTGCCCCTTTGCCTCACTGTCTCCAGCGTTACAGCTTTCTCTCTCTCTCTCGGACTCCTGGTTCCAGGAGCTTCTCAGCACAGGGATCCCAAGTCCCAAAGATGTGCTGCACCCCTAGTCGTTCTTCCCTGGTGGTGGTGAGATCCTCCTCCTTTTCGGGAACTGGCTGTCTGTTAAACCCAGCAGGATGACAAAACTGACTAATCCCATTGGTGTGCCACAGTTACCCCATTTGCATGGTCCCAACCAATCACTTGGTTGGGAACTGCAAGAACGTGGTGAAGAAGGCCACATAAAAGTGACCCATCACACCACAGGCCACCCCTGGCTTTTCTAGCCATGGTTCTTTCACACTTGGAAGAGAATTCTCCCCTCCCTATCATTTTACCAGTCCCAAACAGTCATTAATAATTAGTCTTTCAACAGGATGGACAGAGTCTTCAGGGTGAGGTGATTCCATTACCAGCCATTCAGGTCAGCTGTAGGTGTCCATCTGATCTGATCAGTTTCTCCAAAAGTGATCTCGGCCTCATCATCCCTGGTGTCTGATAAAATGCAAGTGAGGGGCCTAAGAACATAGAGTAGTCAGATGCTTCCTGTGAGCCCTCTAACAACAGAGATCCAGAAAAACAAATAAATGGATTGCATAGGGCACTCCAGGAGCCCTGAACATCAGAAGGAAAGCTGCAAAATCAGACTGAATAACAGGGAAGGGAGAGTAGGTCCAGAAGTACCTGGGATGGGCCAGACTTGACCAGGGGGACTCTGCACTCTGCAAGAGGATCCCACAACTGCCAGTGTGGTGAGCAAAGTGGTGGCACTGAGAGAGCATCTTTCTCAGTGGTGAAGCTCAGCTGCAGCCATTCACACCTCCAGAATCAGAGAAGAGTGCCATCTGATTATCAAAAGCTAAGTGACTTGCATCTAACTTGCCAAGTGCAGATCTAAAACCTTTCTTTGGGATGAATGTCTCTCTGTTTCCCCAGTGCTACTCTCCTGCTTCTCTACACTGCACCAGGCTCCAAATTATGACACTCTTCCTGGGTTGGAAGTAGGACCCCTTACATGTGTACTGAGCTATTCTCCCAGGTTCAGACAGGAAACAATTTAACAAATGGGGTAAAAAGAAAAAACGAAAAAATCTGCCAGCTCCCCTAAGCTGGGAACTCAAGGCAGAAACAAGTCCTTTGCCTAGGTGCAGACAGCTGTGGCTCCCTGCTTTTCTCAGCACGCACAGCTGCTACCTGTGCCTACATCAATCACCTTTGCCCAGCTAGGACTGTAGGGAAGAGCCAGTACTACATACTTGGTGATGACTACCTAGGTACCTGAGCTGAATACATATGAGAAAAATAAGCAGACACCTGGTGCCACATGCCTAATAACAGCTCTAACTACCTGCTGACAGGATGTAGAATCTCTAAGGCACCAATAATTGAGCTAGGTCACATGACCATCTATTTAGACATTGCAAAACAAATGAGTCAGAACACGGTAAGTAAATGTGAATACATTGCAACACTTTTTGTTGGTTCAGAGACAATGATCAACATCAAACCACTTAAAGAGACAGACCGCTGTAGCTTCAGAAAGCTCCGAAAACAATAAAAAATTTTCCAAAGAGAACTTCCTGGAATTCTTGGAGCAGAATGCAAAAGATTAATATTTAGAACTCTTTCAGAGATCAGGAAAGAGATCAAAGTGATGGCAGATTGAACAGGTTGCAAGAAATTCCTGAGCAACAGTCTGAAATTCAGCAGATTAGTAATAAAATTACAGAATTAGACAACTCAATAGAAAGTCAGAGGAGCAGAAATGAAGCAATGGGATGCAGAATTAGTGAAACTGAAGATAAAGAAACAGTCAAGGACTTGTTTCTGCCTTGAGTTCCCAGCTTAGGGGAGCTGGCAGATTTTTTCTTTTTACCTCATTTGTTAAATTGTTTCCTATCTGAGCCTGGGAGAATAGCTCAATGTATTTGACAAACAGTCAGATAAAAGAATTTAGAAAAACGAAGAAACACCAAGAGTTATGTAGGACTCTGTCAAGAGGAATAATTTACAGATGATTGGGGGAGGAGAGTTATTCTGTTGTAGAAAATATAGAGAGAATTGGTGAAGATTTGTTGACAGGAAACTTCTCTGATATCATGAAAGATGAGAAAATATCTATTCAAGATGCTCATTGAATTCTGCATAAGGTAGATCCCAAAAGAAAGACACTGAAACATATTATACTCAGACTTATTAAAGATAAGGAGACAATCTGAAAAGCAGCTAAAAAAAACTAGTCTACAAAGGAGAATCAATAAGACTAAGCTTGGACTACTCTGCAGAGACCATATAGGCAAGAAGGCAATGGGATGACATACAAAGCCTTGAAGGAAAAAAACTGCCAGCTAAGAATTATACATCTTGCAAAATTGTCTCTCAAATATGATAGCAAAATTAGGACACTTCCAGATGAACAGAAGTTTAGAGAATCTGCAAAACCCAAATGGAAATTATAAGAAATACTAGAAGTTCTTTGATTAGAAAATCAATACTGTCAGATAAAAACTCAAAGCTACAGTGCAGGACAGAGAAACCAGATATCAACACAGATAAGGTAACCATGAAAATAAATCAAAGCTAAAACACAAAAAAATAGAGAACCAGATTGTCAGTATGTAAGACATGACAACATTATGTCAAAAAAAGGGACTAAATAATGTAGTCACAGATGTTTCATATGGAGAGGAAGTCAAAGTGATACAAAGAAATTAAAGACTGGTTTAAATTTAGAAAATCAGGGGTAAATATTAAGTTAATCATAAAAGAAGTTAACAATTCTACACATCAAAATAAAACAAAACCACAGAGTCTTAGCAAATACAAAGCCAACAACAATGAGAAAGATGAAAAGGTAACATAAAGAAAAATGACTTGGCTCAAATAATTCAGTGGAATAAAGACACTGTCAACAATGCACATGAGAATACATAAAAATCACAGCACTAAATTCATACCTATCAATAATTACACTCAATGTAAATGGGTTAAATGCTGTAACAGAGAGACAGAGTGGACAAATAGATTAAAAAATACCATCTATCTAAATGCTGCCTACAAGAGACATACCTTAGACTTAAAGACACAAACAAACTAAAACTCAAAGGATGGAAAACATATACCAAGCAAATAGCATTGAAAAAAGAGCAGGAGTGGCAATATTAATTTCAGATAAAATCAACTTTGAAGTTCACAGTGGACAAAAAAGAACATAATGATCAAAGGATCAGTACATCAGGTGGGCATAACTATAACCCCATGATGGGGCTCCAGAATATATAAAACAAACTCTAACTACACTAAGAAGAGAAATAGACAGCTCTGAACAGAATGTCCAGAAAGCTCAGTAAAGACACAGAAGATCTAAATGCCACAGTCAACCAAGTTGACCTCCTAGGGAGCACTCCATCCAACAGCAGCCAAGTATACTTTCTTTTTCAAACATGTATGAACATTCTCCAGAATAGATCACGTATTAGGCCATAAAGCAAGCCTTAACAAAATCCAAAAGCATTCAAATTTTGCAAAGATCTTTCCAGACCATAAAGCCGTGGAAGTTTAAATCAGTAGCAGAAAAAGCAAGGGAAAAAAATCAGACATATGGAAGCTGAACTTCACCTTGCTAAAAAATTGGGTTGTAGAAGAAATCGGTGATGGAAGAGACATTTACAGAAACAAGTGAGAATGAAAGTACATGCTGCCAGAACCAAATGAAATAGAGAACAGAAGAAATGATTGAAAGAGTTAACAAGACCAAAAGCTGTTTTTTTTTTGTTGTTGTTGTTGTTTGTTTGTTTCAGAGATCAACAAAATCAATAAACCATTGGCCAAGCAGACAAAAGAAAAACAGGAGAGGAAACAAATAATCCAAATAAGAAATGAGATAGGTGACATCACAACAGACCCAACTGAAATGGAAAAAAAAACAACAACCATAGAATACTATGAAAACTTGTACTATAGCAAATTCGAAAATCTAGAGGAAATGAACAAATTTCTAGAAACACTGTACCTACCTAAACTAACACAAACAGATGTAGAACATCTAAATAAACTCATAACAAAAGAAAAGGTTGCAAAAATAATTTAAAAACTCCCAACAAAAAAAGCCCTGGCCCTGATGGCTTCACTGGAGAACTCTACCAAACTTTTAGAGAACAGTTAAGATCACTACTACTAAAGGTATTCTGGAGCATAAAAAGAATAGAATACTCCCAAACCCATCTTACAAAGCCAGCATAACCGTGATACCAGGACCAGGTGAAGACCTTACGAAAAAGGAAACTTATGGATGAATGTCTCTCATGAGCTTAGATGCAAAAATTTTCAACAAAATTGAAGCCAATAGAAGTCAACAACATATTAAAAAAATAATTCACCATGACCAACTGGGATTCATATTAAGGGTGCAGGGATGGTTCAACATCAGGAAAACAATGTAGTCAGTCCTATGAAGAGAACAAAAGACAAGTACCACTTGATTTTCATCAACTGATGTAGAAAAGGCATTTGACAAAGTCCAGCACCCATGCATGTTAAAAGCCAGCAGCAAAACAGGAATGAAAGGGAAGTTCCTTAACATGATCAAGGGCTTCTGTTCAAAGCCAACGGTCAGAATTCTCCTAAATGGAGAGAAGATGGAAGTATCCCCCTTGAGAACTGAAACCAGACAAGGATGCCCTCTGTTAACACTTTATTCAGCATTGTGCTGGAGGTTCTAGCCAGAGCAATCAGGCAAGAAAAAGAAATACATGACATCTCTGTTACTAAGCAAGAAGTAAAACCATCTCTGTTTGCAGATGATATGATCTTACAGAAAACTCTGAAGAATCCACAAAAAAACTACTGGAACTAATAGAAGGTTTCAGAAAGTATCGGGATACAGGGTTAACCTACAAAAATTGGTTGGATTTCTCTACACCAACAAAGAGTATGTCAAAGAGGAAGTCATGGAATCAATACCATTTACAGTAGCCCCCAAGAAGATAGAATATTTGGAAATAAATCTCACCAAAGATGTCAAAGACCTATGCAAAGAAAACTGCAAGACTTACTGCAAGAAGCCAAGAGACCTATATAAGGGCAGAAACCTGCCTTGCCCGTGGATGGGAAGACTCAACATCGTGATAATGTCTCTTCTACTCAAAGTGACCTGTATATGCAATGTCTATCCACATTCTGGTGGCAGTTTTTAATGAGGTGGAAAAACAAATCACAAAGTTCATATGAAAAGAGAAGCAGCCCTGGAAAAGTAGAGCATTATTGAAGATGAAGAACAAAGTGGAAGGCCTTATACTACCTGACTTTAGAAGCTGTGATGATAGTCAAAACAGCCTTGTACTGGTACAACAACAGACATAAAGACCAGTGGAACAGAATTGAGAATCCAGACATAAAATCATCCACCTATGTGCAGCTGATAAACTAGGGAGAAAAAGTCTAACAAATGGTGTTGCCATAACTGGATATCCACCTGCCAAAAAAAAAAAAAAAAAAATCAGACAAGATCCATACCTCACACGATGCCCAAAACTCAACTCAAAGTGGAGTTGGGTTTTATCAAGGTTTTAGAGTTAGGTTTTATCTAGTTAGTAAATACTCCTCTCTCTCTTACCCTCCCATCACCATCAAAGAATGTTTTCTGTGTTTAAACTGATTCTTGAGTCCTTATAATAGTGATCTACTAGAGCATTTATCTCCTTTTGCAACTGATACACTCAGCAAAATGCCTTCCAGATTCTTCCACTTTGTGAGATGTTTCCCGAATTCATGGTTGTTCTTTATAATGGCATAATATTCCACTGTGTGAACATACCATAGTTTGTTTGTACTTCTTCCATCTCTGGCCACTGAGATTGATTCCATCAGGCCTAATTCTAAAATGACAAATGTCATGGAAGACAAAATAGGGACAATGCTGGTAGCCCTGACACAGGCATAAACAGATTACAAAACATTAATAACAATGCACAAACTCTAGAAAACAGATAATTTAGAACTCCTAAAAATCAAACATTCTTGCTCATCCCGAGACTTTGCCAAAAGAGCAAAAAGCCAATCTACAAACAGGGGAAAAAAATTTGTCTGCAACAAATTGGATCAGCATCTAATCTCCATAATCTACAAGATACTGTAAAATCTCAACAACTAAAAGAGAAATGATCCAGTTTAATAATGGGCAAAGTGTAAGAACATATACTTTATCAAAGAAGACACTGAGGTAGCTCACAGATTTGTGAGAAAAAGCTTAGGATCGGTAGCCATTAGGGAAATGGAAGCGAAAATGGCAAGACTGCATCTGGCATACTTTGGACATGTTGTCAGAAGCAACCAGTCCCTGGAGAAGGACATCATGCTTGATAGAACGGAGAGTCAGCCCCAAAGAGGAAAACCCTCAATGAGATAGGCTGACACAGTGGCCGCAACAATGGGCCTAAGCATAAAAATGATTTGTGGACATGACACAAGACAGGGCATTGTTTCGTTCTGTTGTGCATGTGGTCGCTATGAGTCAGAACCAGCTCAACGGCACCTAACAGCAACAACAACAACAAATTAAAACTACAGTGAGATACCACCTCACCCCAACAAAGCTAGCATTAATGCAAAAAATACAGTAAATGTTGGAGAGACTGGAACACTTATTTATACTCTGCCAGTGAGGATGTCAAATGGTACAACCACTTTGTAATTGATTTGGCACTTTCATCAAAAACTAGAAGTAGAAATATCGTATGACCCAGCAATCTCAATTCTTGGAATATATCCTAGAGAAATAAGAGCTGCCATACAAATAGATACATGCATACCAATATTCATCACAGCACGGTTCACAATGGCAAAAAGATGAACTCAATCTCAGTGCCCAGAGATGGAAGAAATATAAACAAACTATGGTATATTCACACAGCAGAATATTATGCAGTTAGAAAGAACAACCATGAATTCAGGAAACATCTCACGAAATGGAAGAATCTGGAAGGCATTATGCTGAGTGCATTAGTTGCAAAGGAGACAAATGCTCTAGGAGATCACTATTATAAGGACTCAAAAATTGGTTTAAACACAGAAAACATTCTTTGATGGTGGTGGAGGGGGTAGGAGAGAGATGGGTATTCACTAATTAGATAACTGATGTGAATCATTTTACGTGAAGGGGAAGTCAAAGCAGAGGAGCCAGCACAGATAGACTAAAGCCAAACAGCAGAGAAGAAGCCAGCGCAAACAGACTAAAACCAAAACTTAGGTCAGCTGGTGTGACAAAAATTTTTAAGCCAACATTCTGTATCTCACTTTGGTGAGTGGTTTTGGGGGTCTTAAAAGCTGTCATGCAGCCATCTAAGAAGTACTAATTGCTCTCAACCCACCTGGAGCAGAGGAGAAAGAAGAGTGTCAAAGACAAGAGGAATGTGTGAGCCTGAGAGACAGAAAGGGCCACAGACACGAGAGACTACATCAACGTGAGACCTGGAGAACTAGATGGTGCCTAGCCACCACCAAGAACAACCCTTGTAGGGAACTCAACAAAGAGTCCCTGATGGAGTGGGAGAAATGTGGGGTGCAGAACCTGAACCCTAATAAAAAGACGAGACTTCATGGTTTGATGGACTGAAGGGTCCCAGGAAGACATGACCCCAGGGCTCTCTGTTAACTTGGAACTGAAACTGTCCTGGACATCATCTCCTCAGCAAAGACTGAACTGATACAGAAGACATAAAATGATACTGGTGAAGAGTGTGCTTCTGGGCCTGGGCTGATACAGCAGACTAACTGGGCAGCTCCTGTTCAGGAGTGAGAGGAAGTGACAGAGGGGGACAGGAGCTGGTTACATGGACACGGGTGGAGGGAGGAGTGTACTGTCACAGCATGGGAAGAGTAGTTAGGGTCACTTGGCGAAGTGTAAGTTTTTGTATGAGAAACTGACTGTAACTGTAAACTGTCACTTAAAACACAAGGAAAATAAGGACAACAAAACCCAAGCTGAACTGAGGGCAGATGACGCCCTTGTCCTGAGCCTCGTGCGGTGTGCGCACGGTAAGACCTTGAAGGGACTTCGGTGCAGCCACGGGGTCCCCAGCCAGCAGTGCTGCCCTGTGGCCACGCTTTCACACTCCCGGCTTCGGCAGTGGCTGTTTGCATGATCACAGTGAACTGTGGTAACAGTCACCACAGCGGAATCATAGAATTCTGTCAACAACTCTCCCACCCTCTCTCCTCCAAACCCAGCAGGAAGAGAGGAAGCCGTCTCAGTGGGGCTCCTCCCACACCCCCTTGTTTGGAGGGTGACCACACCCATGAATGTGTGTAAGCCAGCCTCTCATGTCATGCTTCTGTCTCCCCCGTTTTGTTGCTGTGAGGTGCCATCGAGGTGGTTCTGACTCTTAACGAAACTCTGCCGGGTCCGGGGCCATCCTCAGCATAGTTGTCACGCTTGATCCCGTTGTGGCAGCCACTGGGTCAGCCTGTCTCACTGAGGGTCGTCCCCTTTGTCGCTGACCCTCTGCTTTCCAAGCACAGTGTCCTCCTCCAGGCCCTGATCCTGACAACACGCCCAAGGTAGGTGAGAGGACGCTCGCCATCCTTGCTTCGAAAGAGCACTCTGGTCGCGCTTCTTCCAAGACAGATCTGTTCCTTCTTTCTGTGGTCCATGATAGAGTCCACATTCGTCACTCACACAATTCGAAGGTGTTAATTCTTCTTTGGTCTTTTGTATTCAATGTCCAGCTATCATGTACATATGAGATGATTGAAAATACCTTGGCTTGGGTCTTCAAGGTGACATCTTGGCTTTTCAACACTTGAAGAAGTCTTTCGAAGCACATTTGCCCAGTGCAGTGCGTCTTCTGATTTTTTGACAGCTGCTTGATTGTGGATTTTGACTTGGATCTTGGCAGTTGATGGTAGAGTTGAGTAAAATGAAATCTGTAATGATGTCAGTCTTTTCTCTGTGGATCGTATAGTGTTTTTATTCATCCACTTGTGAGGATTTTATGTTGAGGTGTGTCGTAGGGGAAAAAAATCACAAAGTTTAGTAAAGCAAGGGGAAAGTTTCATTCAGCATATATTAAAAAAGCCCAAAGTGAGAAGTGGACACGCATGCCGCCAGAGCTGTGCCTGCCTGAGAAGGAGGGGATACACTTACCGCCAACATACATTAATGTTACCAACCGGGCACAATCACTGAACACCTTACCTTTCCACAGATGAGCTGGAACTGTGATCCTACATTCGGAATCGTCTTTCTTAACAACCACTGGTACAGTCAGGGAAGTCTTCATTGGCCCAACAAATCTTAACTGTTCACGAAAGTCCAGCAGAAAAAGATAAGAGTGGATAATCTTTTGTGTTCTGTTTGAGTGGCTTGCATGAAAGGTTCCCTAAAAACTACTGTCCAAGATTTTCCTAGCAATTATCTTTACATCTCAGGGCCCAGTTAGTGTGTCCTTCGGAGGCCTTGTGAGTCCAGCTCCAGCTGGGTCATATTCCTGATGCTTGAGGACAGGGAATAACAATTCCAATCGTATTCTGTAAACCAGGTGTAATCCCTGCGGAAGGCTGTGGTCGCTGATCTTCATCGGTAAGTGCTTTAAGTCTTCCCTCTGAGCAGGCAGGGTTGTGCTGTCTGTCTAATGCAGGTCGTTAATGAGTCTTTCTCCACTCCTGAGGCCCAGTTTTTCTTTACACTCTCTGCTTCTTGGATTATTTGCCCAGCATCCAGACTGAATAGGTGTGGTGAAAGGACTACAGCCCTAACACACACTGCTCCTGACTTGAACCACGTAGTGTCCCCTGGTTCTGTTTGAACAACAACCTCTTGGTCTCTGTACAGGTTCCTCGTGAGCACAGTTAAGTGACTGGGGACCCCCATTCTTTTCAAAACCAGCCACAGTTAATTAGCATCCATGCAGCCGTGTGCCTCTGCATAGTCAATAAAACAAGTAAAGATCTTTCTGGTATTCTCTGCTTTCAGCCAGGATCCATCTGACATCAGCAGTGAGATCCCTGGTTCCACATCCTCTTCTGAATCCGGCTTGAATTTCCCTGTCAGTGCACTGCTGCAGCTGCTTTTGAATGATCTTCAGCGAAGTTTTAGTTGTGTGTGATGTTGAGGATAACTAAAACCACACTCACTCCATCAAGTGCATTCCTTGTTTGGTAATTTCCGCATTCGGTTGGATCGCCTTTCTTGGAAGTAGGTGTGTGTCAGTTTGTCATGCTGTGGGGGTGTGCATGTTGCCACCAGGACTCAGACACCAAGAGGGTCACCGACGGTGGACAGGTTTCAGCTGGGCTTCTGGACGAAGACAGACTAGGAAGAAGAACCCGGCCGTTGACTTGTGTAAAGAAGTAGCCAGTAAAAACCTTACGAACAACAGTAGAACATTGAGGTAGCGCTGGAAGATGACTCCCCGGGCTGGAGGGCGCTGGGACGACGGCTGGGGAAGAGCTCCCTTCTCCAAGTAGAGTCGACTTAATGATGTGGGTGGAGTCAAGCTTTGGGGACCATCGTTTCCTGATGTGGTGTGGCTCAAAGTGAGAAGAGTCGGCTGCAAACGTCCGTGAACAATCAGAACACGGAATGTGTGAAGTATGAATGCGGGAAAGCTGGAAATAGCCAAAACGAAATGGAACTTGTGACCATTAATATCCTAGGCCTTCATGAGCTGAAACGGACCCTCATTTTAGACAGCCAAGTCCTAAATGGCGCATAACTGTCTGGAGGGTTGCCGTGAGTTGGATCTGACCCGACGGCAGTGGGTTTGGTTTCGGCTTTGGTAATCAGAGCAGTACTGTGAGGAGACAGCTTTCATCTTGAAAATTGTCTGTTTTAGTTGGAATTTTGAACATCAGCAGCCACAGGCAAAGCCCAGTCCCAGCTGCAGCTGTTGACACCAGCTTGCAGGGTCGGCCACCTTTCTCTTCTTAGGGCAGGTTCTGGCCAGCTTACCCGTGGCCATCCACCCTAGGCCACAGTGGGTGGCGGCGTTAGACTTGAGAGTTCACACACACTCCTGGGATGCCAGGCAGCCCTTTCACACACTCTCATCCCCAGGCCCTGTGGACCAGGTCAGCGGGGAATCCTTGAGCTCAGGAGCCCACCCACAACTCGCTGCACTGCTGGCTCCCAGCCCACCAACCGGCTCTCACCTCTGACCCCTGCAGGCTGGATCCGGGATGCCGGTGGAACATGCCCAAGCCCAGCTCTCTCATCGTCGCTGCACCTCCCCTGCTGCCATCCAGGAGTGGACCCAGGTGGTCACTTAGGAGAGCTGACCAAGCTGTCTGCTTGCTGGCTCCCTGTAACTTCCAGTCCTGGGCAGGGGTGCCTTCTGGTGGACACTGGTGTTTCCTGCTCGGATACCTCCAAAGGCTGACTACTTGCTTGCTGGAAACTCAAAGAGCAAAACAGTCACTTTTTCTTGCAGGTTCCTCCTTCAGGTACAAACCTTCTGTCCTCTCAGCGGTTCCAGGTCATTCTTCCAGTCTTTTCAGAGTCACATTTCCTGATTCCCAAAGCGTTCAGGTTTTCAGCCACAGATTTCCCACACAGGGTGACTGCATCTGAACAGACCAGCGTATCTAGTCAGGTGCTGGCTGAAGCTAGAGTTGTACACACTGTGATCTCCAGCATCTGATGTTCATTTCTGCCATACATTTAGGCTTGTTTTACAACACTAACTAGGAGAAACAGCCAGTATCCATAAAACACACTGCCATCGAGTCAATTCTGGCTCACACTGTTGTTAGGTGCCGTGGAGTTGGTTTCCTCATAGCGACCCTGTGCACAACAGAATGAAACACTGCCCAGCCTCGAGCCACGTCCACAATTGTCATGCTGAAGCTCGCTGTTGCAGCCACTGTGTTGATCCATCTCACTGAGGGTCTTCCTCTTTCTCGCTGGCCCTCCACTCTACCAAGCATGCTGTCCTTCTCCAGGCAGTGATGCCTCCTGACAGCATCTCCAAAGTACGTAAGATGCAATCTCGCCGTCTTTGCTTCCAGGGAGCACTCTGGTTGTACTTCTTCCAAAACAGATCTGTTGGCTCTTTTGGCGGTCCATGGTACATTCAGCATTCTTCTCCACTACCACAATTCCAAGGCATCAGTTCTTCTGTCTTCTTTGTTCACTGTCCAGCCTTCACATGCATATGATGTGATTGAAAATACCATGGCTTGGGTCAAGTGCATTTTAGTCTTCAAAGTGACATCTTTATTCTTCAACACTTTAAAGAGGTCCTTAGCAGCACATTTCCCCAGTGCAATGCGTCTTTTGATTTCTTGACTGTGGCTTCCATGGGTGTTGATTGTGGACCCAAATAAAGTGAAATCCTTGACAACCTCAATCCTTTCTCCATTTATGACCATGTTGCTTACTTGTCCTGTTGAAGATTTTTGTTTTCTTGACATTGAGGTGCAGTCCATACTGAAGGCTATGGTCCTTGGTCTTCATCAGTAAGTGTTTCAGATCTTCACTTCCAGTAAGTAAGGTGGTGTCATCTGTGTAAGGCAGGTTGTTAATGAGTCTCCCTCCAATCCTGATGCCTTGTTCTTCTTCATAGAATCCAGCTTCTCGGATTATTTGCTCAGCATACAGACTGAAAAGGTGTGGTCAAAGGATACAACCCTGATGCACACCTTTCCTGACTGTAAATCATGCAGTGTCCCCTCGTTCTGTTTGCACGGCTGCCTCTTGATTCATCTACAGATTCCTTAAGAACACAATTAGATGTTCTGGAATTCCTGTTTTACGCAATGTTAGCCATAATTTGTTATGATTCACACAGTTAAATGTCTTTGCATAGTCAATGAAACACAGGTAAACATTTTTCTGGTATTCTCTGCTTTCAGCCAAGATCAAACTGACATCAGCAGTGACAGCCCTGGTTACACATCCTCTTCAGAATGCAGCTTGAATTTCTGGCAGTTCCTTGTCAACATACTGTTGCAACAGTTTTTGAATGATCTTGAGCAAAATTTTACTTGCTTGTGATATTAATGATACTGTTCAGTAATTTGCACTTAGGCCCTTTCTTTGCAATGGGCCTAAATATGGATCTCTTCTAGTCAGTTGGCCAGGTAGCTGTCATCCAAATTTCTTGGCATAGATGAGTGAGCATTTCTGGTGCTGCATCTGTTTGTCAAAATATCTCGACTGATAGTCCATCAATTCCTGGAGCCCTGTTTTTCACTAGTGCCTACAATGCAGCTTCAACTTCTCCCTTCAGTACCGTCAGTTCCTGTTCATATGCTGCCTCTTCAAATGACTGAACACCGACCGGTTTTTTCTGGTATGACTCTGTATTCCTTCCATTTTCTTTTGATGCTCCTTGAGTCATTTAACAGCTTTCTCGTAGAATCCTTCACTTACTGCAACTCGAGGCTCGAATTCTGTCTTTAGCTCTTTTTCATCTTGAGAAATGCAGAACATGTTCTTCCCTTCTGACTTTCCATTTCCAGGTCTTTGCATATGTCTTTATAATACTTTCTTTTGTCTTCTCGAGCTGCCCTTTCAAATCTTCTGTTCAGGTCTTTTACTTTGCCATTCTTTCTTTTTGCTTTAGGTGCTTGATGTTTGAGAGCAAGTTTCAGAGTCTCTTTTGGCATCCAATTTGTTCTTTTCTTTCTTTCCTGTCTTTCTAGTGACCTCTTGCTCTCTTCATGGATGATGTCTCTGATGTCATTCCACAGTTCATTTGGTCTTCAGTCACTAGTAATCAACGCATCAAATCTATCCTTGAGATGGTCTTTAAACTCAGAAGGGATAGACTCAGTTCATACTTTTGCTCTTGTGGCCAAGTGGGCCAAGTGCCGTCGAGTCGGATCCGACTCGACGTGTTCTAATTTTCTTCAACTTCAATTTGAACTTGCTTAGAAGCAATTGATGATCTGTGCTGCAGTCAGATCTGATCTTGTTCTGGCTGCTGATATGGAGCTTTCCCATCGTCTTTTGCCACAGATGTAGTCTGCTTGGCTCCGGTGTGTTCCATCTGGTGAGGTTCCTGTGTACCATCACCATGGATGTTGGTTAAAAAATGTATTTGCAATGAAGAAGTTGTTAGTCTTGCCAAATCCTGCCATGTGATTTCTGGCATTATTTCTATCACCACGGCTGTATTTTCCAACCACCGATCTTCTTTGTTTCCAACTTTTGCATTCCAGCCACCAGTAATCATCAATGCATCCTGAGTGCATGTTCGATCAATTTCAGACTGCAGAAGCTGGTAAAAATCGTCAGTTTCTTCATCTTTGACCTTAGTGGTTGGTACACAAAGGTGAATAATGGTAGTATTAATTGGCGTTCCTTGTAGGCATATGGATATTATCCTGTCACTGACAGCATTGTACTTCAGGACAGATTTTGAAATGTTCTTTCTGATGATGAACGCAACACTGTTCCTCTTCAAGTTATCATCCTCAGCGTAGTGGACCGTATGACTGTCGGATTCAGAATGGCCAACACCAGTCCACTTCAGCTCACTGATGTCTAGGATATCGATGTTTATGCATTCCATTTCATGTCTGATGATTTCCAGTTTTGTAGATTCATACTTTATACGTTCCATGTCCCGATTATTAGGATGTTTGCAGCTGTTTCTTCTTATTTTGAGTCATGCCACATCAGCCAATAAAGGTCCCAAAGACCTTAGTAGGGACAATGTACAGCCCATTCTGCACTGAGGAGGCACCTCTTCTCCGGTCATCTTTTGAGTGCCTTCCAACCTGAGGGGCTCATTTTCCCTCACTGTATCTGACAACATTTCGCTGCTATTCATAAGGTTTTCCCAGCTAATTCTTGTCAGAAGTCGACCCTGCATCCTCCTTCTGACTCATAGTACCCTATGAGGCAGAGTAGAGCTGTCCCACAGGGCTCCCAGAGGCTTCCTGGTGGATTGAACTGCTGACCTTCTGGTGAGCAGCCGTAGTGCTGTGCCACCAGGGCCCCCAGCATGCACAGTGCACCCAGACAAACAGGTGGCCTTTCTTCCGTCTCTTCTTTACCCCTGGACTGTCTTACATTCAAGTGCGTGTGGCCTCAGGCCTGTGGCCGGGTGGGACCTAAGACCATGGCCTGTATCAGTCATCCTGTGTAGCTGGCTTGGCTCTTGCCCTGAGCCCGTCCAGGGGCTCCTTGTCCCCTACCCCTGCAGCTGCAGTCTAACTCTCCTTTCAGCGATTACAGGTGAAAACCACCAAAGAAACCATCTAATCAAAGTTTCACTTGCCGCGCCCCTTTGTTCTTTCTGTCACAAGGTCACATGCTTCCCTGAGTTTGGAAACATTGCAACAGATCCCACTTCTGACACCAACTATAGAAGTGGCACGGCAGTGGAGTCTGACCCCCTTTAAATTCCTAAGGGGGAAGCTGATTCGTGTGAGGCAGAGGTAAGACATGCCTCCTCTCTCCACCATCTTTACCGGTTCCAACGTCAATCATCCCTCCCAAAGCACTCTCTGCTTCTCTGCTGTGTCTCGTAGTTCATTGCAGTGTCCACACAGAACTGACAGACCGCGCTCATTATTATGGGGTTCAGTAGGGAAGTAATAGATTACAGTTCAGGTTTGGGAATCTTCGAGATACAGTCCTTTGGTCAAGACAGCCCCTTCTCAGCCTTGCCCACGAGCATGCCTCTCCCTGGCCCTTGGTCTCTGCCCCACTTGAGCAAGAGTTACAGACCCCTTAGCTGTGTCAGTAAGCGCCAGAGGCACCTCCCTCTGCCTGTAAGTGCTAGCCTGAAGGGACTCAGCCTAGCTCACTGAGTGGGCCAGGAAGACTACTGTACCACTCTGCTGGCCTCTGGTGCCCATCCTTCCTGCCACCGTTTCTCGGCCATGCTTCTTGCTGTCTCCAGTCTTACTGCTCTGTTTCTCATCTGGGTCCAGGAATTTCTGTTTTTGAATTGGCCGTTTCAATCCTAGCAGAATGGCAAACCTGACCAGTGCCTTGGTGGGCCGCAGTTGCCTTATTGCCTTGGTCCTGCCCAGTCACTTGGTTGGGAGTTACAAGGCCAGGATAAGAAAGGCTTCACGAAAGCTGTCCAGCTCGCTGCAGTTGGGGATTTGGGGATAATGCAGAAATGCACTGGTTTTGGAAAACATCATTTTGCTGAATTTAGAGGGAAGCTGGTCAGCTGCCCTGCTAGGAGCGAGTGGAGAGCTGGGCTTGAACTCACACCTGCAGAGGGATGGAGCTGGACAGGTAAACCAACAGACTGGGCAAGAACAAGTATGAGAGACCGCTCTTGGCAGGTAAACATGTAGCTGTCTTTTTTACTTCCACAAAGGTACACGGAGCTTCATGTCCTCTTTTTACTGAGACGGGGTTAGAGAGAAATGCTTCCCTCCTGCAGGACAACAACTGCGCAGATGTGACACTGAATAGCCCTGGACAGTGGCTTCTGTGTCTGGGTGCAGTAGAGCGCAGTGTGGAGTGCGGGGAACTGGGCTCAGTCCCTGTTGCTACAGGCGGGCCAGGTGGTGTCAGACGGTCTAGTCTTTCAAGAGAAGCAGAAATCCTGGCTTCACACACAATCTAAGGATTTTAAGTCTTGGTTTGAATGTTTATAATCACATTGTAGGCCAAATAAAATCCATCTGCAGGCCAAGCTTGGCCTCTGGTGGCATTGTGGGTGGTGCTGCCCACTGGTGTCCTCCGGTGTCCCGTAAGGTCAGTGCCACTGGCAGCAATGCTTAATGGACTGGGAGCCTTGAATGCACGACAATATTGTGGTGACCCGCCACTTCTCAGTAAGTGCTCTCAGCACACCTGCCAGGTTGGCTGTGGTTCTTCTATTTCCGGTTACAGACGACCTGTAGATAGAAAAAGTTGACGTAACTCAAGGGGCAGCTGGCTAACGGACAAGACTGACCTTCAGAGTCCCCTGGAGATCCAGGGCCCAGCTTCAGCCCCCAACTGAGGAGAGCACAGCGCACATCTCTGTGTGCAAGACTGCTGTCCTTGTCATCGTGAGACACCACGGGGCGGTGCCCCCCTGGTGGGGGCCACACATCCAGGGGCTGAACCTCTGCCTGGCCATGTGTCGTCCCCGGGTGGTCCGTGGTGTGGACAGCTGTCACCTCACGTGCTCATGGCTGGCCTTTCTTCCGGGTCCGTGGCAGGCTGGGGGCTCTGCTGATGCCCACTTGGCCCCCACGGCAGCGCGCAGGCGCCTGGGACGAGTGGGTGGTGGCCGTGCAGGCGAGGCGGCACCAGGAACTGAACCGGGGTCTCCCCCACGGGGGGCGAGGAGTCGACCGCGGGGCCGGGCCCCAGGAAGGGGCGGAGGTGCAGGCCGAGCTGGTATGTGTGGGTACACCTCCTGCTGGGGGAGCCTGACCACGCCCGGCACCTGGGAGACAAACGGCCCCGCCTGGGGCCCCGCGCTGCTGTGCTGGGTGTCGCTGTTTCAGTGCCTCTCACCCCACTGTTGTCCCCGGGATCTGTGTGACGTGACCTTAGCACAGGACGCTGGTTTTCTACCTGATGTCGTGCCCAGAGCATTTATCTACCTACTGATGCTGCTGGCCAAATGCAACCTGCTGAGTAGACTGGCCGCAGATGAGTGATCGCTGTGCCCGTGTGAGGGTGAGCGACCACCGTGCCCCCGCGAGGGTGAGTGACCGCCATGCCCGTGTAAGAGTGTCAGTGGCCGCCGTGCCCATGTGACAGTGTTGGTGACCGCCGTGCCCGTGCGAGGCTGAGTCTGTGACCGCCATGTCCATGTGAGCGTGTCGGTGACCGCCGTGCCCGTGTGAGGGTGAGGGAGTGACTGCCGTGCCTGTTGAGGGTGGGTGAAGCCGTGGGAGGTGTTGGTGTCCCTGCAGACATGGCCTGGCCCAGTCCTGTGCGCTCTCGGTTGGTGAACGTAGCATTCGGTGACTGTGTAGTTACTGTCTCCCGCCGCGAACTCCTTTTGTCCAGAAAGCTGAGTTGAGTCCGGACTGTTCTGAGGACAGACTCCCAGTGGGAGGCTCGGAGGGAGCAGCTCTGAGCAGCAACGGCGCCCCTCTGTGTTTCCTGGAAGAGCTGCACGGCCTCGCGAGGTCGCTGAAGCTGTGACTGAGTGTGGCCTCCCTCTCACAGGGACCCGTGCTTGAGAAGCAGAAACCCAGAGAGCATGCCTTGGCACTTGTGAGATGTGCTGCAGCGTCACACACCCTGCCAAGCCTCCTAGGGGGCTTTCTGGAAAGGCGTCACTGTCCCCTGACTGTCCCGAACCTCAGTCAGAAGGCCCGAGTCAGGAAGGCCCCCGTCTCTCCCTGGTTTCAGATGTGCTCCTGGGAAGCAGCCCTCATGGAGACCGGCTGCAGCCACGACCATCACCCTGATGTGCGGGGAATGGCTGGTGAGTGCCTGTCACATGTGCTCACCACCGGGGCCCCGCTTCAGGCACCTGAAGGTGATCAGTGAGCATGCTGTCTTCCTTGGAAGATGACACGTTCCTGACACTGGGTTGTCATCCCAGGAGAATGGGGTGTGGCGTCACTTTACATCAGCCTCTGCATTCTGGCCCAGCGTCTGGGAGCATCTTAGGTTGCTAAGCAACAAGACAAGCCAGAGTTGGTCCCCCCATGGGAGCTGAGCCAGCTGTCCTCTCCGCTCTGCACGGTCCTGTTCCCTGCAGGCTCCCCCGTGTGGCGGCCCAGCACTTAGCAGCTTGGCTGGGGAATCTCTGTAGTGAGGGCCGTCTCTCCTGGTCAGGGGTACCAGCAAAGGTTCTTGAGCTGGTGACCCGGGCCCAGCAGCCCACAGGCTGGTGTTCTGGGCCCAAACGCCCATAGGCCCACCCTGAACCTCCCAGACCCGGGGGCACCTCCTGTGGATAGGTGCGTTCAAACCTTAGCCAGCACTGAATGGAATAGTGCGTGTGCTGTGGTTTCCCAGCTGGTGTCATGAGTGCCCCGGTTCCTTAAGCACTGAGCATACACGTGTGTATACACACACACACACGGTTCTGTGTGTGCGTGTGTGTGTGAGTTGTGCTTGCCCTTTAATGTTGTTCCGACATCTGTTCAAGTCCAAAGCCAAGTGCCGTCAAGTCGGATCCGACCCATGGCGACCCTAGGGGCCAGGATAGAACTGACCCCCAGAGTATTCAAGAAGTGCCTGGTGGATTTGAACTGCCGACCTTGTGGTTAGCAGTGGTAGTAGCACTTAACCGTCAGGGTGTTTTGTTTTCTGGCGTACAGTCGGTGCGCCTGTCCCAGCACCGGGCTGGTCGCAGGGGCTGTGATGCCCAGAGAAGCCCTCCTGCCCCAACGGGGTCTCACTGGGGCCCTGGGGTGGGCTGGGGTTGTTCCAATGGAGGTCTCATCAGGGCCCCGGGGGTGGTCTGGGATTGTTGCTGTGGCCTCTCAGTGACGGTCTCTCTGGTTGGCACAGACTTTCACATGCAGAGGAAACATTGGCTTGCCCAGTCGGGGGGCCTGCGGGTGGCTGGGGTGTCTGCAGACCATCAGAGAGAGTCCACCCACAATGCGGGAGACACTTCCTGTTTGGGGCTCTGGTCCTCATGTCAAGTCGCCATTGCATGTGCTGCACCTGGGACCCGGGCCTGGGCGACGGCGTTGACAACAGGCGTTGGGTTCACACAGGCTGGGGACTGGGTGGAACACCCCCTGGGGATAACCTTGCCTGCAAGCCACCCTTGGTGACAGTCTTCAGCCTGGCCCTGGAAACGACTCCTGTCTCCAGGCTGACAACATCGCCACATCCAGGACTTCCCTGGAGCCGGCACTGTTTCAGCCAAGGAGCCCTCCTGGGTGGCTGAGCTTCAGGCTCCGTGACTGAGAGGTCTGGGCGCTGGGAGGCCCCAGGGCGAGGACACTCCCTGGAAGGCCGATATTGCCTCTGAGGGCTGCAGGGTCCTGAGGACTGACGCACCTTCTGGACCTTTGCCTGCCCCACACACAGGCCACGCAGCACACTTGAGCCACCCAGCACCCAGGCCATCCGGCGCGCAGGCCCACAGTGGCACAGAGCCCGGCCCCAGGCTCTCCATGGAGTACCTGCTCTTTGTGCTCTACTTTTCCTTCTTCCTCTGCCTCTGCACCCTCGTCTGTCTCTACTTCTCGGGCTGCCAGGAGATGACCTACAGGCATGAAGGTTAGGGGCCGCGGTCAGTGCAGGAGAGCCGGTTCCGGGGCTGGGTGGCACCTTCTGTCGCTGACTGCTGAGGCTGGCACCTGGGTGAGCAGGGGGCCTGCAGGGCTGGGCACGGTAGCCAGGTTTGTTTGGGGACATCTGTCTCCTCTCTACTCCATTTGTTTGCTGAGGTCTGGTGTTCCAAGTGACAATGAAGGAAAAATGCTCATTTTTCATCACTGTTAACAAAGCTGTATTTGTGCGACGTGGGTTGGTTTGTAGAAAGAGCCAGGAGAGTGAGACATCGGCTGTGAGGAAACGGGTGTGCGGTGAGCCCTGTCTACAGGATGCGCTTGGGCTGAGCAAACCAGAGAACTGAGACTCGGGGGTCTCCTTGTCAGGACCGCCTGGGGAGGTGTAGAGCCGTGGAGGTTCTGGAAACATCATGGCTTCCTTCCTCTTTGCTGTAGTTCTAGTGCCATCCCGGGCCAGGTGTGGGGTACTGTGGTTTTGAGGGGTTCCTGCCCATCCTCATTAACAGATGGGGAGCTATTTCACGTGAGTTTTGAAAATGAGGTACAAGGCAGGTGCGTCCTCTAGGAAGACAGTGTCCACATTTTCCCTTTGAAGTGTCTTGCAAAGATACTATTTTCTAGATTGGTTTCAGATTTACCAAAAAAGAATTTTAAAAAAGCAGAACGTGCAGAATCCTGCCTGTGGCTCCCTCTGCACACTGTCTCCCGTTAGGCCCTGTGGTGTACCTGTCACAGTGAGCGAACCAGCACTCACATGTTCCTAGCTGAGGTCCAGAGCTTGTATTACGGTCGCTGTTTGCTCTGTACAGTCCTGAGCCCAGTGTCTTTCTGTTTTATTTTTGTTAATGAGGGCATAACCGTAGCACATTTTAGCTTCTCATATAATGAGTCAAAGTAAAACAATACAAATGTAACCAGAGGGGAAAGGCGTCTGGGGAGACAGTGGGTGTCGTGGTGGACCCCTCCACACTGCTGCAGACTTAGCACCTGAGGGGCCCTTCCTCCCTCTCCCTTCTCCCTAAGGCCTGGCTCTTTGGGGCCTCTGTCCCTGGGGCTGTGTTAGCTATCGGGGCTGCCCTGTTAGGTTGTTTACAAGAACACAGCTTGACCTTGAACATCTGTGTCACTCGGCTAATGCAGCATAGGGTTCAGTAGCTGGGTACTGAGCACGTAACCTGTAGCCCCTGGGGTCCCATAGAGGGGGTCATCAGGTGACTGGGCCTTGAGTCACACAGGATGGCCCGTGTGATCCCAGCTCAGGGCTCAGTGATACTTCTGGGGGCCTCGAAGTGGGTGGAAGCCAGGACCTTGCAGCCAGATGGGACAGCTGACCTGGGGACAGCAACATGGGAAGAACTCTGTGTGCAAAGGGTGGCCCTCACCACTGCCAGCTGTCACTGTCCTGCTGTAAGGAGGGCTGGCACCTGGATTCAGGGGCTTCTCATTTGGACAGAAATTTGAGTGTATGTTTGTAACCCATGGATCGATTCTGACTCCTGCCAATCTTGTCTGTCATGGGAGAACTGCCCCCAGGTAGCGGGGAAGCAGGTGTCTGTCATGGGGGAACTGTGTGTGGGGTGGGTGCCCGGCCTCGGGCTGTGTGGACAGCGCCCCATCCTTGCCCTCCTGCAGCTGGCACTGGTGGTGGGGGCTGGCAGGCAGTGCACATACGTGAACCTGTGCCTGCCTCAGGTGCTCCTGAGAGCTTCAAGGGGCATGAAGGGAGGAGGGGGGTGCATTACACGGGGTCATTGGGAAGGAGGAGGGGGAGCTGTAGATGGGGTCATTGGGAAGGGAGGAGGGGGTGCTGTAGACAGGTCATTGGGAAGGGAGGAGGGGGTGCTGTAGACGGGGTCATTGGGAAGGGAGGAGGGGGTGCTGTAGACGGGGTCATTGGGAAGGAGGAGGGGGTGCTGTAGATGGGATGATTGAGAAGGAGGAGGGGGTGCTGTAGATGGGATCATTGGGATGGGAGGAGGGGGTGCTGTAGACGGGGTCACTGGGACAGAAGGAGGAGAAAATGCTTTAGATGGGGTGATTTGAGAAGGAAAGACAGAGTGCTCTGGACAGGGAGCCGAGGTCCCTAAACAGGGGACGTTGACCTGGCTGGGTGCCTTCCTTCCCCTGAAGGCTTGGAGCATCATATGGCAGGACGCCTGGCTGACCACGTGTCTGACCCACAGATGGCACCTTGTCAGTATTTGATGAGTGAGTCAGTGAGTGAGCGAGGAATGAGAGGATGTTCAGTGTCCTGCGATGTTCAGGGTGGGTGGCATGCCAAGAGGAGCCAGGGTCCAGCAGGCTGGAGGGTCAGAGTCACTACCCAGTCTGAAGGCTGGACATGTGGCCATGGCCATCCTCCCAATAGTCATGAAAGTCCTGAGTTTCCTGGGAGTAGAAAGTCAGGATTTGTTCTAAGTCCACTGGGGAAGCATTGGTCACATGCCTGCTGGGCGGTCCCAGGACTGGGGGCAGATTCTGGATGCCATGCACCTGCTTGCCTCACCCTCCTTCTGGTCGTTCTATCAAGATTCTCCCCTTTCCTCAACTCTACAGCCCTCCCAGCCCCGCCCCCCCCACAAAGTCTCAGACTTCCAGCTGGGCAGAGCCCGTGGCATGGTGGGGTTGTGTCCGATGGAGGAGGTGGAGGGGACATGGGACGGGGGGTGGTGGTCTCCCAGCGTGGACGTGGAGCCAGGCAGACTGCTCCCTCCACCTGCAAGCCTCCACCTGCACCTCCTCAGTCAGCTAGCTTCCCACCTCCCAGGACACCCTGCCCCCACCTCACGGCACCCACCCTGCACCCCGCAGAAGCATGTTGTGGAGACATTTTTTGGATTTGATGAGGAGTCTGTGGACTCGGAAACCTTGTCCGAGACGTCCTGCAACACGGACAGGACGGACAGGACGGACAGGACGCCGGCCACGCCCGAGGAGGACGCGGAGGAGGTAAGCTGCTCCCAGCTGTCAGAGCTTCACCAGGGCCACACGGCTGCAGAGCCTGGCTCCCCTGGACCAGGGGCCCCTCCACACCATCCGCTGGGCCGTCCGTGCTGGCATTGGGGGTGGGGTCTCCTCTCTTCCCTAACACTGGTTTCAGAGGCTACAGCTTGTGGGCACTGGACCCCATGCAATCGGAGTACAGCACAGTGGACTCTCCCTGGCCCAGCCTGGGGGACAGCGTCAAGGTGGGCTCTCCCGGCCCGGCCCAGGGACAGTGTTATGGTGGGCTCTGCCAGGCCCGGCCCGGGGGACAAGCATCGCTGCCGTTCCCTTCGTGACTTGTCATCAGGTGTATCACACAGTGTTTGCCAAGGGAGCAGTTTTCAGGAACAGCCCAGGCCCAGTCACTGCACTCAGTGAGCTGAGAGGATGTCACTTCAATCTGTGTCCACCGTTTGGATTATAAGGACAGCCCTTGGGGGGGAGGGCAGTGGGGAATGTGCTGGAGGTATCCAGGGGGTGGGGATGAACCCCCATGGCTCCCATCACCCTGAGCTCCCCCTCGTTGTCAGGTTGCTCTGTGGGGCAGACGTGCTGGGTTCTCCATCTCCTCCACATTCTCCTGCGGGGTCGGTGTCTCCTGGGATGCAGGTCCCACGGGTTCACACCTGTTTCTGTACCTGGTGGCTTTTCCTGAGCCTACCTGGAGGTACCGAAGGGTGGAATGTGCCCAAGGTCTGCCTGCTCCTGGGAGTGGTGTCCTGCAGAGGGTGGACTCCTCAGGGCTCTCAGGCTCCACTTTGATCTACCCCCTGGAGCTCCCTCGCTGGGCTGTGGGTGCTGCTCCCAGCTGCTGGAGGTGCCCCCGCCTTGGTGGGAGTTACCCTTCACAGACTCCCTGCTGTCCTTCCCTGTCTTGGGGGTCTTTCAGGGCTGTTCTTTCCAGACATCTCCAGGCCAGCATCCCCTAGGGGTTCAGGGCGGGGGCGGCGTGTGGGCCACAGGAGAACACAGCCCCCGGGGGCCCCTGCTCTGTTCTCTGGTTCTCCTGCTGAAACTCCGGGACCTGGTCAGACGCTGAGGCGCTCTCAGATGTGCTCAGATGACCCCACCTCTGCAGAGGGGTGCTGCTCCAGCCGCCTCTCCTGGCCCCACCTGGCCTCACGTGGCTGAGGGCTGTGGCATGGGGTGTGTCCATCAGCAGCCCTGGCGGGGCACTGGGCACCAGGTTTTGTTGCTGGCCATGGTGCTGACCCCAGCATGGGGGGTGGGGGGCACGGCTGTGCCAGGTGCAGTGAGGTTACACAGGGTCTTGCAGACGCACTGTGTGGTCAGCTCTGACCGGCCTGCAGCACACATCCTCCCACGTAAGGCGTGTGGCCAGGTGTCCTTGTCTATGGCCACGCAGGCCTGTCGTGTGGGCTCCTACACCTTGTGGGTCCCACAGTCCTTCCTGCACACAGCCAGCATCCCTCGAGCTTCTGCTTTTGAGTCTTTGTCCCCAGAGGTCGCCCCTCAGGAGAGACACCCAGGTAGGAGCAGGGGTCCCCGCTTGTGGGTCGTGGGAGCCCCTGCCCTTCTCTACCCCCTGCTCTTGTGTGAGTCAGGCAACTCGGGGGGGGCTGTACACTGTCTGACAAAGCCCC
Organism: Heterohyrax brucei; assembly: GCA_028571685.1. Lineage (NCBI taxonomy): Eukaryota > Metazoa > Chordata > Mammalia > Hyracoidea > Procaviidae > Heterohyrax > Heterohyrax brucei. The sequence continues at coordinate 196,715,421 of CM053143.1, forward strand.
TTTCACCCTGTAGCCCTGCTCCCACAATGGGCTGCTGAGTACCTGTCCATGGGAATGGGGGGGCCCAGAGCTCGGTTTTGCCCAGGCCATCCTATGTCACATCACGTCACACCATGTCATACTGTGTCATACCACATCACACCACATCTCACGACACTGTGTCCCAGCATGTTGCCTCACACCACATCACGCCGTACCACGTCTCACCACACTGCGTCTAATCACACCACGTCACACCACAACTTGTCACTACTACGTCATGTCATGTTCCACCACATGTCATTACTGCGTCTAATCACACTGTCACACCACATCTAATGACACTGTGTCACACCACATCTAATCACACTGTCACAGCACGTCTAATCACGCTGTCACACCACGTCTAATCACGCTGTCAACAGCATGTCTAATCACACTGTCACACCACGTCTAATCACGCTGTCACAGCACGTCTAATCACGCTGTCACAGCACGTCTAATCACGCTGTCACAGCACGTCTAATCACGCTGTCACAGCACGTCTAATCACGCTGTCACAGCACGTCTAATCACGCTGTCACAGCACGTCTAATCACGCTGTCACACCACGTCTAATCACGCTGTCACACCACGTCTAATCACACCATGTCACACCATGTCTAATCACCCCACTGCCTCGCGTTGTGTCCCACCACACCTCATCCCACCATGTTACATTGTGCCCCACTACATCACACCACGTCACACTACACTGCGTCACACCACATTACATCACACCCTATCACACATCGCAGCATCTCACAGCACATCTAATCACACTGTCACACCACATCTAATCGCACTGCGTCACACCATGTCACACTGTGTCGCATCACCCCGCGTCACACTGTTTCGCGTCACACCACCTGATGTCAGGGGCCCCTTCTCACCCTCGCGTCTAGGCCACAACCAGAGAGGAGTCTGACCTCCGGTTCTGCCAACTGACCAGGGAGTACCAGGCCCTGCAGCGAGCCTACGCCCTCCTCCAGGAGCAGGTGGGCGGGACACTGGACGCTGAGCGGGAGGCCCGGGTAAGCCCAGGGCCAGAGGGAGCACGGGGGGCGGTAGGTGGGTGGCCTATCCAAGGCCAGGTGTGGAGCCCGAGGACTAGGCATGGGGTTGCTCGGGTGGGCCGGGGTCTGGGTCCTGTGGGGTGGTGCCTCCTCGTACCTGGGGTCTCTGCAGGGCAGAAGCTGCCCTCCAGGCTCCATGTGATGCTGTCCCAGTTGTCACCCAGAGGCCAGAGTGCCAGCACCGGCAGGGTGGTTGTGGTGTTAGCGTCTAACAGAGACAAGTGTTCTGCTGTGCTGGAGCAGTGTCAGAATTTACAGCCAGATGGAAACCTGGTGGTGCAGTGGTTAAGGGCCACGGCTGCTAATGGGAAGGTCAGCAGTGCAGACCCACCAGGCGCTCCTTGGAAACCTGATGGGGCAGTTCTGCTCTGTCCTCTAGGGTTGCTGTGAGTCAGAATTGATGGCATTTTTTCTTTTAAGAGGGATGGCATTCACCTTCCTGTTGAGACCCCCGTCATGCACCCCTGTGGGCCACTCTCCTGCAGCCCCTCAGCCTGGCTGAGCTGCTGAAAGCCAGCTGGGTTTGCCTCCCTCTACCTCTTTCTCTCCTCAGACATTGAGCAGGGTCTGAGGCCAAAAGGACTTCCAGAGAGCTAGCCACAGGGCCAGTGCTGTTTGTTGTACACTGAGTATGCTTCTTGTTGAAATTTCATCTAATTGCCAACACTGAAAAATCAAGAAACCTCTCATAAGAAAACATAACAAAGCAGATCTGTGGTGTATTTGAAGAATCAGATGACCCATCAGCCCTGCTGTTTCTGATTATAAAGACAACAGGTGACTGTAGGTGAAACTCCAGATGGCAGCTTCCAGCTGTGTTGGCTCTGGGATGGACATAGCCTCCAGTTTGCCCCAGTCCCCACTACTCCCTGCTGCTCCATGCTCAGTCAGTGTCCCCTGCTCACACTGCTGCCTGGTCCTGAAGGCATCCCTTGCAGGTGACGGAGGGCTCATGGAGGGGGCTAGGCAGGTGTGCAGGTGCTTTGGTGGCAGTCTTGATTGCTGAGTGAGTGTCACAGCCCTGTGTCAGATGGCTGGGCTGGGCCTGAAAAGTCTTACTGCTGGGCACCCACAACCTCAAAGAAACTGGTCTCTGCCACAGGCTTTGATTCCTTAATGCGTTAAATTGAGGGAGTTAGAGCTAATGACCTCTCAGTTCTTAAAATTTTTCTGTCTGCTATTGACAGAGGAAGCCAGCCAGACAGGCAGGCTATGTCAGAGACAGGCTCAGCATTGGGAGAGCCCATCCTAAGGCCTTGCCATCGGTGGCCAGCCATGCCTGTGCACTGCTCTGTTCTCACGACTGTTGTGCCACCTGACTGAGGGACCTGTGGACTCTCTGGTCCCTCTCTTGCAGACCCGGGAGCAGCTACAAGCTGACCTGCTGAGGTCCCAGGCCAAAATCGAAGATTTGGAGAAGTTACTGGTAGAGAAGGGACAGGTGAGCAGTAGCCCCTGTGTGCTTGGCCAGTGCCTGCTTTTCTTCATTTCAGAGGAAAACCTCTCTCCTGATGATGACCCTGGCCAGCCTTGGTGCTGGGGGTTCCCTGGGGGGCTGGTCCAGGAAGCCTGGGGACACTGGCGTGAAGACGTGTGGCAAGCCCACCTATCTATGTGGAAATTCTGACTTGGCTTTTTCTTTGCCGATGAACAAAAAGGGGAGGCTATTCCAAAAGCAGACCAGGGACCAAACCACCTGCATCTGGGTGAGTGTCGTCACCTGCCCAGGTCTAAGTGACAGTGAGCCTCCCTGGCCGGAGCTGGGTTCTCGTGGGCAGGGCTGCACCCTGGGCTCACAGCAGCGGCCTCCGCGCTGCGATTGTCACAGCGCTATGTGGCGCTTCCAGGCTGGAGTCACCTTGGGGCTGTTTACTGACCCGGATCGGGAGAGGCCTGGCCTGGACTCGCCCCGGTGAATTCATGTCCTGTGGCCACTGTGAACAAGTACCGCCTTGTGGGGCTCGTGACCGCAGAGGTGCATCCTCTCACGCTCTGGGGGGGCCAGGAACCCGGGCTCAGGGTGCTGGCAGGGCCAGGCTGTCTCCGCAGGCTTTCAGATGTCCTTGGTCTCTCCGTGCTCCTGGTGGATCTGGGTATCCTGGGCTGCGGCTGCAGTATCCTGTGGCACCCTTCCTCCGTCTCAGGGTCTGTGCCTCTTTTCATTTATCAGGACCCCACTCGTAGGCTCAGGGCCCAGCCAGCTCTTGGGTGACCTTACATGAACTTAACTATAGTACCTTTATAGGGACTCCCCTCGTAGGATCAGAGCCCATCTGGCTCCAGGGTGACCTCACATGAACCTCACTGATTACACCTTTATAGGTACCCCGGTGACACAGGCTCAGGGCCCAGCCGTCTCCAGGGTGGGTGGCCTCACGTGAACCGCACTGGTTGACACAGGCTCAGGGCTCAGCTATCTCCAGGGTGACCTCTTGTGAACCTGACAGTACTTGTAAAGACCTGACTTCCAAGCAAGGCGACGTTCATAGGTGTGGGGTTAGGACTCCGACATGTCCTCTCACTGGGGTGGGAGGTCCCTGGGGGGCTCTGGGATGAAGACCAGCCTCCATAAGGAGTCCCCAAGGCGGCAGCAGAGGTCCAAGGGTGAGCATAGCCACCACGTGGTGACGATCAGGGCAGAGGACCGGGTGACAGGTGATGGCTGCCCTCCCACAGTGTCCTGACTCTCCCTTGGCCTTGGCTTCTCTCCTCCGGGTGAGCACTGACCCACTGTCCCCACCTGGTCAACTTCCTGCAGGCATTTGCTGGGTCCCGCCGGCCCTGTGTGTGGTGTGTGTCAGCTAGTGACATGTCACAGCCACCCCAGAGCCTGGCCGTTTGAAACAAGATTTATTTGCTGTCAGGAAGGCAGTTCCGAGTTGCAGTGACTGCCAGCCTGTGCGGCCACATGAGTGCAAGCAGAGGGGATGTGTGGCAGGTGACTGGCCAGAGGGGCGTGTGGCAGACAAAGACCAGGAAGCCACCCAAGCTCAGAGGGAGGACGCTGACTGGGGATGCTCCTTGTTCTTCCTTTGTCTGTCTGTCTGTCTGATGACTATGGAGCTCCCGTGTGGGCCGGGGGAGAGCATACAGCTGTCGTGCCCCCACAGTGTACCCGATGCCCGTGGCTGGGCATAGTCAAGGGTGTGAGGGGTAGGGTGGGAGCTGGGTGCTGTGTTTGAGGGGTGGGCACTGGCTCAGCTTTCATGAGGGTCCAGGTGCCAGCCCGCCCAGCAGCCACTGGGCTGCGTTTCTGTGAGTTGCATGATAAGTTCTTAGTGGTTTGGGGGATCCGAGTGGGTCGGGGGTGACATGGTCCACAGGCTGTGACCCTGCCTTTGAGGCTGAAGGTTTAGCAGGATGGCAGGCCACTCTGCCCTGCAGCCTGACAGCCACTGCGGCAGGCTGCTGCCTTGTCCCCGAGGCTCCGACCGTGTGAACATGTTCCGTGTCCCCTCAGGACTCCACGTGGGTGGAAGAGAAGCAGCTGCTCATCAGGACAAACCAGGACCTACTGGAGAAGGTAGGCGCGCTGGACCTCTGGCTCGGGCAGGGCCCCCGGCTCGGGCAGGGACCCTGGCTCACACGGGGTGGCCAGCTCAGGCAGGGCCTCTGGCTCACACAGGATGGCCCCGAGTCCATGGACCCCAGTCAGGCCCCCTCTGCTGGAACCCCAGCCTCTCAGGCCCTTCCTGGGAGACGTCCCCCTCTGCCCTGGGACCCTGACCACTGGCCCTGCTTGCCCTTGGTGGAGCTCCAGAACAGACAGCTCCTCCAGGGACCTTGCTCCAGGGTGGTGATGCTGCTGCAACTTCTGACATTTTGGGTTCCCAGGTGGAGTGGCAGTGTCGGAGGCCAGGTGGGACTGTTAGTCCAGGGAACTTACGCACCATCCACTGGGGGGCTTGCCCAGACCAGACCCCAGTGGACTTCCCTGCTGGTGTGCAGCTGTGTAATTGTCTGGTGAATCTGCTGAGCTGTGTGACCATCACTGCTTACCCTCTTAGAGTGTTCCTGTACCATGCGACACCAGTCCTCAGCCCGTCACAGTCCCTCGCAAACCCCAGCACCCTCAGCCACCCGCAGCTGCCCCAGCCCCTCATACTCCCTGACTGCTGCCCAGAGCCAGCCCACTCTCTGACCCTTAGGGTTTGCTTTCCGTGGACATATCACAGCAGGTCCTGGCCTGGCCTTAGTGCACTAGCCCTGGGACACTGCAGCCGGGACAGCTTGCTCAGGAATGGGGGACTCAGCTGTCAGCTCTGAGGCCTGGGAGGGGGCTCCTGGGATGTGAGGCCTGAGGAGGAGGGGTTTGACTGGCTCTCTCTGAGGTCCAGGAGGGGGTTCAGCGCCCTCAGCTCTCAGGCCCAGGAAGGGATTATTTGACCACGGGCTGCTGGGCCTCCTCACCTCCTGTTCTGTTGGCAGCTTGTTGGGCATGGGGATGGGTCTGTCACTGCTGTGCGGGTGTCCTTGGTCCCACCCACTCAATTCTGGGAGCCCCTCCTGTTGTCATAGAAACAGGAATCTCTGCTGGCTGGTTGATTCCAGCACCCTGGGGCAGCTCCACCCGGGAGCCCCTCTGCCCACTATCTGGGGGTCCTAGGATGGGCAGTCACCCTTGCCAAAGTGTGTTAACCATAGACGGCGGGGTAGGGGCTGAGGCACTGTCCGAGGTCCCCGGGGCCTGGGCTCAGGGTGACCTCACCGTCAGGGTGGCTGCTGCTCGTGCCTCTGGGGGTGCTCTGTGGGAAAGGAGGGGCAGTAAGGCCTCCGCTGCTTTGGGCGGGAACTCTTGATGGGCTGGTCCCACGAAGGGATCGGCAAGAGTGGGGAGGACTTCAGGCACCTCACTCCCTCCCCCTTCCACCTCAGGGACAGGACGTAATAGTGCTGTGCCTCAGTTTCCCCACTGTTCAGGCTGAGGGTCTTTGTCACGCCCACCCTCAGGTTTGTTACCCATCTTCCCCTTCTGCCCCTCCCCCCAGTGTCTACCACATGGTTACTCAAATACTGCGTACTTCCTAAGTGTGTTTGCCAACGGCACCACCCTCCCACGGAGTATTTTAATAATCATTCTGTAATTTTTTTTTAACAGTGACACAAGGGAAACCAAAACCTGAGTTAGTGGCACTTAGGAGACTGTCTTGTGGAGGGAGGGTGCAGTTGGCAAGCGTCCCTAGACAGTGCGCAGTGTTGGAGTGAAAACGGGGTGGCTCCCCGGTCCCCCCTGGCCTCCCAGGGAGGCAGGGCCCGTCTCTCTGCTCACTCAGATGCCCTGGTTGCAGATCTACCGACTGGAGGTGGAGGAGAGCCAGCTGAAGGATGCGATGCAGGATGCCAGGGACCAGAACGAGCTGCTCGAGTTCCGAGTGCTAGAGCTGGAAGTAAGAGACTCTCTCTGTTGTAAGCTCCCAAACGGAGCAGACATTCTCTTTGAACCCAAACTGAAATTGGCGTGACGCTCCAGGTGCGTTCGAGCATGTGTGAAGGGATACCCTCGTGTCCTTTCTCCAGTCTGTGTGCTCAGAGTGATCTCACTGCCTTAACCTGTTCTGGAGAAAGTGCTCGCCGAAGCGATGGATGTGTACCAGAGCTGATAGATTTATTGCTGACGGCTTGTTTTGCACTTAATAAAATGATTTGTTTTTGCAGTGTTTTGCCTTTTTCATTTGTGTTCATCCCCATAACTACTTCTGCCCTGCATGTGTGGACACCTGGGGTGCGTTCCACAAACCAGTGGAAGCACCATCACGGTTAGTGACACCCCTGTCTCTGTGGCCTTGTGTGCAGAGAGCCCACTTTCTGAAATTGAATGGTCTGATCTGGCTGGCACCAGACTCGATGACGGGTTCAGTGCTGGCTTAGACCCATTTTTCCTTTACGGCACAAGGTAAGTAAATGCACAGTCAGAGCGGCGTTTGCAGAAGTGGTTCAGAGAGTGGGGCGTGCAGCCCAGACTGCCAGCTAGTGAGTGGCACTGTGTGGCAACAAGATTGGACTAAAAGATAGCTTGTCCCTGAATCTCAAGGTCTGTTCTTCAGCGAGGAGGGAGACTAGCCCGCTCACTTCAATGTGGAACCACCTGCGTCCCCTGCCCAGTGCCCCCGGTGAGGCGGGGAAGGCTGTGGTCCCCGCCCCACCCTGAAGCGTATGGCTTGCCACGTCACCCTGCGCCTGCCACTGTGTTGCTTCACTGCCTTTTGTTTTCCTGTTTAAAAGTCAGGGCCACCTTGAACGTCACTGGTCTGTGTCTGGTGTCCACCTCTCTTGTCACGGGCAGCTGCGCTCCCTCCTAGCTGAAACACTGCCTGTACAAACCCTCCGTCCCCACAAGCCCTGGCGCCCTTTGTGGTTCTCTGCTTCCGTCCTCTCTTCGTCTTCAGTTTGCACCCGAGCCCACCGGCTCTGTCCCTTGGCCTGTGGCTCGAGCCGTGGTCTTGAGTACTTCTCAGGACCAAGCCTGGCTGTGCTCTGCACCTCTCGCCTGAGCCGGAGCTGAGTGTTTTATTAACTTAGTGAGAAGTCTCCATTACCAGTCCTGTCCCCGTAAGGAGGCCCTTCCCAGGCCTCTGTTCTGTGTCCTCCTGGTGAGACTCTGCCGTGGCACTGCTCTACTTCCCGGAATCCTCCCCTAGCTCTCTTCACCCTCCTCCGCAGCCCCTTGGAACCCACTTTAGACTCAGGCTGGGTAAACCGGGCCCGTCATGTGTCCGCTGCGCCGTGGAGATGCTCATTACATGGGATGTGCAGGTCGAGGTGTCCGGGTCTCCGTGAGCCTTGCTCTTGTGAGCCTTGCTCTTGTCAGCCAGGACGGGAGCCCAGGCAGGGCTTCATGGAGATTAAGTGACCAGTGGCCACCTTCTCTCCTGCCTCAGCGAGGTCACCTTCTCATGACTTGCTTCGAATGATTCTCCCGGTGACGTTTGGGCCAAAGACTGAGGAAGCCACTAGTTCTGTGTTACAGGGGTGGCCCAATGCTTGCTGCTTGCGTCTGGGAGTTGTGACTGACTGGAAGTGGCTTCTTTAGAGACATGACCTTGACGTTGTGGCTGCTGTGTTAGTGGCTGAGGGTTAAAGCCGGTCTTCATAGGGAACACGCTGCACCCCAGCTTCTGTCTGGTCTTGGATGTCTCCCATCCTCTGTGAAGACCTGTTACTTTGTCAGTTATCGATGGGGCTGCCGTGGTCAGAACTGACTCAGTGCCAACTGACTGGTGTTGGTTTTTCTGGGGAAATGTTTCTCCCTCCTTGGTCATGGAGGTTTGCCTGTGAATCTAAGGCGGGAACAGACGGCCATGGACTGTTTCCCAGTTCCCATTGAGTTTTCCCCCCGTCCTGGGGAGTCCCTCTGTGTCTGAGTTGACTGAGCACTGTGGGTTTTAGTGATCTTCAGAAAGTAGACCATTAGACCTCTCTTTCAAGGTGCCTTGGGGTGGCCTTGGGTCTCCAGGCTTTCTGTCCACATTTGAGCGCTTCACTGTCTGCACCACCAGGACTCCTGCGGCTGGGTTGGTGAGAGTCAGAGCCGTCGTGAGTGAAGTCAGCGATGCTCCTAAAGTGTGTGTCGCTGGGTCTGGGCCTGCCTTGGTCTCCATCCCCAGCCTCGGCCTCTTTGTCTACAAAAGGCAGCGGCGGTGTCTGTCCCTTGGGGTGGTCCAGGAGGACATGGGGTCCTGAGGTGCCCAGCATGGAGTAACATGCCATGGCTGCTGGCTCTCGTTAGCCCCTGAGATTTAGTGCAGCTGGTCTCAGTACTGTTGCCATGGGGGTTTTGTGACACCCTCAGTGAGCCCAGGCTGCTCTGCTAACGATTTTCTCCAAGCTGCATAGGTAAGGGGATGTGGGGACTTGGCCAAAGGTGGGCACCAGGCCACAGCCCATCCCAGAAAGAGCTTGCTCTGTGACAGGAAGGCGCGGGGGTGTCTCATGGATGAGGAGCTCCTGATCTGAGGGGGGCGCTTCACTGTCACACTTCCGCCACCTGGCACTTGTGATTGTTGCTGAGTGACGTGGGGTAACAGCAAATGCTAACCAACCTGATCGAGTTCTGTCTTTAAACCGCATCTTTTCCCCAGGAGAGAGAGAGGAGGTCGCCAGCCTTTAACCTCCAAATCACCACCTTCCCAGAGAGCAGCAGCAGTGCCCTCCAGCTGTTCTGTCACCAGGAAGGAGTGAAGGTAGTATGCTGGGGGGCGGCTCCCCAAACAGATGGTCAAGGGTACCGGGACATCAGGTGGGGTGTAAAGGGGGTGTGTCCTCATGCCAGTGACAGAGTTGGTTTTAGTGGGTGCCCCTCACCCCTCCATCCTATGTTGAGTCATAGCTTGTTCATCAGTCAAGTGCCCCCAAACGCTAAGCTGTAAGAGCCGATGCGGCCTTGTGTGTGAACCCCAGCCCCACTCCTAGCTCTGGCCCATAACTCCTCCGAACCTCAGTTTCTTCATCTATGAAATCTGGATGGTAGCACCCACACCGTGCAGCGGGTGAGATAATTACACTCACATGCGGCTAAGTGATGGCCGTGTGCCCGCTGGGCCCTGGGGACACGGAGAGGGCCCTGCCCACCCCCACGATTCCATGGGCCTTTCTAGAAGCAGCATCTGTCCTGGGGCAGGGCTCAGCAGGCTGCTTCTGGGGGCCCTTGCAAACATCCGGCCAGCGTGGCCTTGGTCCCCCTCTTCCCTGTCAACACCTGAGGGTGGCACCAGGCCTGCCACAGGAAAGGGTGAGGTGTGCTCTTGAGGAGCCAGGTGTGGTGGGCGTGGTCATGGCCACCCTGCGACAGTGAACGTTGGCCTCTCTTCCAGGACGTGGATGTGTCTGCACTCATGAAGAAATTAGATATCCTGGGTGACAACGGGGTAACTACGTGTGCGGCCCCGGCCTCGCGTCGCTCCCACCTGGCCGTGCTCGGCGCGGCTCCCCTGGGTCTCATCCTCCCTGATCTAAGCGCCGGATCGGCACCAGGGGGTCCTGCTTTGTGCGGCCGCCACCAGTGAGGGTGGGCTCTACAGCCACGCTGGCCCCCTGTGGCCCACCGGGACAAGGCGCTGAACGGGCCCGGGCCAGTGGGGCGCCACTGAGAGCCCCAAGGTCAGAAAGGCGGCCTCCACCGCTGGGGGCCCCGGGTGGCACAGGGAGCCATCCCAGCCGAGGCAGTGGGCTGTGGCCTTGTGCCCGCCTCTGACGCGTGCCCATGTGGAGCACATGCGGGTCCTTGGAGCCACGTGCAGCCAACACTGTCACCCACGTGTGGTGGGGAGCCCAGCCTGAGACACCCCCTTTTTGTTGTAGAATCTGAGAAATGACGAGCAGGTGGCCATCATCCAGGCTGGGACCGTGCTGGCCCTGTGCGAGAAGGTAGACCCTGTGTCCTCTGTGTCCCCGTCCCCACCAGCCCCACACAGACCCCACATGGCGTCTGTGCCCCATCTCTCTGTGCCCCCATCCCACCCAGCCCCTCGCAGAAACCACATGAGTGTCATGTCTGTCCACATCCTCGCCCCCTACCCAGCCCCATGCGGAACCCACATGGTGTCAGCCTCTGTCTGTGCCCCCGTCCCACCCAGCCCCTTGCAGAAACCACGTGGGTGTCAGCGTCTGTCCGTTCTCTTGTCCCCCTACCCAGCCCCACACGGAAACCACATAGGTGTCAGCACTGGTGCCTTCCCCCGTGCCCCCACTCATCACTATCCACCCAGAAACCACTTGGGTGCCGCCCTGCTGGGCGCACGTGCTCCAGTGGGCTTCGCGTCTGCATCTGCGCGGTGCGGCTGCGTGTTTCCCAGCTGAGAGCAGCGCAGGCTCCTGCAGACACTGCCTCAGAGGCCGCACGAGGACGTCCGTAAAGACCCCTGGCCTTTGCTGTGTCTCCTTCCAGCTTCCTTCACACCCCTTTTTAATGTGTGTGCGCTGACACCTGATGCCTGGTTTCGTAGCCAGCTCCCCCGTCGTTTGAAGTGGCTTTCACACAGCGGTGTGGGTGGCCCAGATGTTAAGGCGTTTCTCTTTCTGGGTGTCATGTCTGTCTGTTCCCCATCTCCCCACGCAGCCCCACACTACATGAGTGAGCATCTTGACACACAAATTAATATCTCCATCTTAAAACACTTCTGTAGAATAGATTCCAAACATGAGATTGCGGGCCCAAGCGCGAGAACGTTTGTAAGGGCTCTGACGTTGTCAAGGTGGCTCCCCAAAGCACACGCTGGTGTCCCAAGTAGACCCTCGCCGCCAAGCCCTCTGCCGACACCGCAGGTGACCAGGGACCCAGCGCTGTTTGGACTTTCGTTGGTTTAAGTGACAGTGACAGTCCCGTGCTTGCGTGTTTTCCTTTCTGTGAGTTGTAATTTCATTTCTTTCAGGGATTTTCCGTTGGGTTTCATTTGTTGATTCATTCGTTCAACAAACACATGGCGGTGTAACTGTGGTCTGCGGTCCTGATTTCTCCCAGGGTTTTATGTGTTGTAGATACCGACTTTTTGCCATACTGGCTGAAAACACATTCCTGGGTTGCTCGCCTCTGTGTGAGTTTAGGACGTGAAGGCATGCACAATTTCTGTGTGGGCCCCTCGGTGCAGCTTTCTCATCCGTAGCACAAGTCACACGCAAAGCAGGGAGACACCCTTCCCGTAAAGATAAGGTCTGACTGAGGAGTCCTTCCAGGGTCTTGGGGATGGCATTTAAAATAGAAAGGGCTTTTTTCCCTGAATGCCTGTCCTCCCCACCCCCACCCCCACAAGTCAGTGCTGGAGACAGGCTGCAGGCACCACCTGCCCAGGGCTTGTGGTCACACAGGCCACACGTGGGTCCTCCTGTCCCTGAGCAAGGCCACCTGTCCTCACTGAGTCCCTTCCTTAGGTGCACTGAGGGCGATGATGACACACCCCTGGATGGTGGGATGCCAGGTGCAGCTAACTGAGGTGGTGCCAGGCACCCAGGACACGTTCCACAGACGCTCTTTGTCACCTGAGAGTGCGGGCTGCCTGCGCATCCACACGCTGCCTCGGCTGACTGCAAGGGCTGCGATACCAGGGCTGCCCCATCCGCAGTGAGGCCCCTGCCTGGGGTCTGGGCAGGTCCTCTGGGGTCACTAAGCCTCCCCGTGTACCCTACAGGGGCACAGTGTGCTCAGAGCACCTGGTGACGCTTCTCAGAGGGCTGGTGGCAAGGCAGCAGATTCTGCAGTCGGGACAGGGCGGCAGGGCAGAGGCACCGGGTGCTAGCCGCCCCAGCCCATTTCCCAAGGCGAGTCTGGCTGGCTGCACCCCCACCCTCATTAAAGCCGATGTTCTGGATGGCCATGGGGGCCGCCACTCAGGTCCCCGGGTGCGCGTCCTCCCGATGGCTGGCTGTGCCCGGCCGTAGCCCTCTGTGGTCACCTGCAGAGTTCGGCTGGTGGGCTGGCCAGCCCCTGGCCTGCGCACCGCACTGCCCAACGACGGCAGCAGCCCTGCCCATGAGGCCGGCTGAGGTTTCCTAGGTCCCAACGCCGGGCAGCGGAGCCCAGCTCCCCCGGGATGACCCAGGGACCCCCGCTGCTTTTCCCCTTTGAGTCGAGGGTCCCTGCCAGGCAGGGTGGGGCCACGGGCACCCACTCCTTGCCAGTGGCAGCCCACACAACACGAAGGGCTCTGAGCACCCCTTGAGGCAGGAGGCTGTAGAGCCGGTGGAAGGTGGGGGTGGCAGCAGGACCCCGGGGAACACCAGGGGAAACTCAGGGCCTCGTTCCATTTCCTGGAAGTCAGGGGCTTCGGGGGCGCGCCGCCGGGTCCAGGTGGAGCTGCTTGTCGGTAGAGCTGTGTGTTCGCTGGGAGACCCCGGCCCCAGCAGGCCCTCGTCCGCCGAGGCCTCAGTGGGTCCTCCCTCAGTCAGAGACACACCCCCTGTCATAAAAATCGTCACTCTGTGCTGTCACTCTGGGCTGGCACCGAAAGGGAACCATGGCAACTTCTGCTTTCCATTGAGACACACAGAACAGGTGTCCTAGCAGATAAATGAGGCACCAGCCACACTGATGGCCACGTCCCACGTGCCACCGTTTCCAGCACTGAGCTTACCTGGAGCTTCCCTCTGCCTGGGCCGCCTGGCCCCCAGCCTGTAAGGCCCAGCCCCGGCTGGGGTCAGTGTGAGTTCTGCTCACACAGTGAGACACCTGAGGGCTCACGGGACAGTCCTGCTGCCTCTCCCTCCAGCTTCAGTCCAACTGAGAAGGACACATAGGCCCATAAAGCTGGAAATGACACACAAAACGAAGGAGCAATCTCCCGGAGAACATGGGCTGAGGGCGTGGGAAGTGTGTCCTTCTCACGGTTGGCTTTGGTTCCCATTCCAGGCTTTTCCAAAGGGAGAGCTGGCTCAGGGGGAAGGAGCAGCTCCCAGTTGGGTAGGGCCACCACTGCCTTCTTCCTGAGGGGTCCTGAGAGGTCCTGAGAGGGGTCAGGGAGGACTGGGGGGACCCCCGAGGACACAGATGGGAGGCAGCCGCCACCCTGCATGGGTAACTCCAAAAGAGGCCTAAGAGGCCCGGGCAGCACCCAGTCCCTGCCGCCCATCCTCGGGGGCTGTCTCCTGGAGGAACAGGACTTGGGAGGGCAGGCCTCTCCCTACGCCCCTCCTGTAGGATGGCCTCAGTGGGCACCGGCTGAGCCGTTTGGTGCTGAGTTATGTCTCGTGCAGGAGCCCTGGTGGCGCAGTGGTTACAGCACTTGCCTGCTAATGAGGAGGTTGGCAGCTGGAACCCACCCATGGCTCTGGGGTAAACAGCTGTGGCACTCTGCTTCTGTCAAGGTCAGACTTTGGAAGCTCTGTGGAACAGCTGGACTCTGTCCTGAAGGGTCTCTGTGAGTCAGGCTGGACTCAGTGGTAGCAGGTTTGGGTTGGTTTGTTTGTTTTGTCTGGAGTCCCTTGGTGCAAACATTTACCACACTCAGCTACTAGCAGAGTGGTGGTGCAGTGGTTAAGTGCTTGCCTGGGAACCGTAAGGTCTGCGGCTGGACCTACCAGCTGCTCCATGAGAGAATGCTGTCGCCATTGGCTTCCATGCACTGATGGCCCTGGTGACCCACGGGCTGTCTGTTCTGTCCCGTGAGGTCCCTAGGAGTCGGAACCCACCCAACAGACGTGGGTTCTGTGCTCTCTGGCTGGGGCCTTGCAGCCCTGTTCTGCCCCTGCTTTCTCACCTGACAGCGGCGAGGACTGGTCATGTTTCTTTCTGCATCAGATCTTTTTTCCTATTGAACAGCCACAGAAAACCTGATGCCGTCTTCCACACACCCCATACTTACAGCAGCTGGATTTGGTCATCCAAATGGGTTTCTCTGATATTTAAATTTTATTCACTTTATGATATCAAAATTAAATCTTCCCAGTTTCCCATGAAAACTACACTTTCCTGTTCCTCAGGAACTACATGTCCTTTCTTAGGAAGATCTAAGTGTGGCCCCGCTGGGGTCACCTCTGCTGGTCCCACTCTTGGAGCCAAACTGCACTGCTGTGAGGGACCCCTGTGTTGGGGCTTGCAGCACCCACCCCAACCCCACAACCTGCTGTGCTTCTGTGTCCCAAAGCCCGTCACACCTTCTGTGGGCCAGGCCTGGGCAGAGAGATGCCCTCAAAGGCGGGTCAGAGGTGACAGGCATCAGCAGGCGTGTAACAGCAGTTACAGGTGGTGGAGACCCCAAGGGTTCCTGGCTGGCGAAGGCAGCAGGAGTGGCTTCCTGGAGGGGGTGTCAACTGACTTGGGACCTGCAGGTTGAGTAGGTGTTGACTAGGAAGGGCCTGGGGCTGGGATGGGAGAGAGGAGGGGTGTGCTGCTCCAGCCCAGTCACAGCATGTACAAGGTGCTTGGGTGCAGGGGCTCAGCCTGTCTGCGGGTGGCACCCAGGTCGGATGATTGGACAGAGTTTGAGGGAGGGGAGGTGGTGGGTGTTCGCAAAGAGCTTGAGCGGGAGTAGGGGAGTGTTTGTGACAGAATATGCTAGAAGGCAGCAGGCTCTGGGGTGAGGGCAGGAGCACAGGTCGTGTTCAGGAGAGGCCTTGGCTGGTGGAGGCGTGTCCAGTGAGGAGCAGGTAGGGCGCAGGAAAGGCCGGGCGCCTGGAGGACGTCCAGAGCAAAGGAGGAGGCCTGGGGCAGGGCGTGTGTCTGAGAGGGCAGGTGACCAAGCCCAGGGAGGCAGGTGTGCAGGAAGGGGCAGGCCAACCGGTCAGTTCTAGCTGAGCTTAGAGTGCACAGACTGAGAATGCTGTGGGTTTACCGCAGGGGGCTGGGCATTCGTTTCAACGTGGTCCATGTCCACTGACGCAGCAGCCCCTGCAGAGCCAGTCTCCTGCTACTTGGCCTTCTCCCGCTCTCGGAGTGCTGCTTCTAAAGGCACCCTCATGTGCCTGCTCCCTCAGAAACCTGCCCACCCCCCGGCGCTCACCCCAGCGTGGGCTGAGGGCAAAGGCAGACCTTCCCCAGCGTGCCTGCCCCTGTGGGGACACACCCCGCCTTTACTTGCCCGCCATGCCCAGACTTCACCTGCAGGTGCACGTGCACCCAGACCTGCCTCTGCAGGTTAGGTGTGCGCCTGTACCTACCCAGCAGGTGGCCACCTACTGCACCTAACCCCAAGGTGTGCACCCTCCTGTACGGGCCCCCCAGGTGTGCACGCACCTGCATTTGACCCCGTAGCTGTGACCCCCTGCGCCTACGCTGTGTGCACCCACCTACAGCTGCCAGTGGGTGTGCGCGCCACACCTTCACAGCCCCTCCGGGCGCACCGTGTGTGCTCAGCGCCCTCACGCTCCATGCGGGGGCTCCCGCACACCTCCTCGTTGTGTCCGGCTCCCGCACACCTGCCTGGCGCCGTGACATGCCTCGTCGCCTGCACCCTAAGTGTGCAGGCTGTTCGGGCACCCCATGCTGGCCTGGGACCCGCGGCGGCTCTGGAGGTGCTGGCTGGGCTCAGGTTCCTGCTGTCCATGCTGCGCCGTGTCCTCAGCTGCACAGTGGGGCAGGGGAGCAGGGGACGTGGCTGCGCCACACTCCGTTTCCTGTGCAGACTCCCACTGCTGGGCCTCCCACTTGGCTCCCTGTGCACTGAATCCATGCCCCCTGCCCCCGTGCAGCCCCCCTCAGCCTGGGCCTGTGACCACAGCAGGGCCCCAGCATTGCCCGAGTACATGCCTGAATGTGTGCTACAGCCCAGCCGTTGCCCCCTCGGTTACGGGGCCCAGGCACTCCTGGCATGGGTGAGGGGTCTCAGGGGTACCCTCCTCACCCCTGCACCCACCCACTATGTTCTAGTGGCTCAAGCAGATTGAAGGCACTGAGGCGGCCCTGACCCAGAAGATGGTGGACCTGGAGAAGGAGAAGGTAGAGAAGGGCTTGGTGGGGGATGGGGAGCCCTTCCTGGGGTGCAGTGGTGTGGGGGGTGGGGAATCCATCCTGGGGTGGGGAGAGGGGGAGAAGCCCCTAGACTGGAAGTCAGAGAATCTTTCCAGGGGATCTGTGTGGTTGGACGTTCCCACTTGCCAGGTCTCTGATAATGTCGCCCTGCCCTGGCTGCTCTGAGTGACTGTGCCCGCTCCGTGCTCTCTCAGTCACTCAGTTGTCACTGGTGCATGTCCCCAAGCCTCGGCTTGGCTGAGGACGCTGCAGGGACCAGTCTTCAGGAGTGAGTGGATGAGAGATCCCTGCAGCAAGGCTGGGCTGGGCTCCTCAGTGGGAACCTGGGTGTGGGGGCGCTGGGGGAGCTGTTAGGTCGGTACAGGCTCAGATGGGGGGCAGCCCCACTGCCCCTTCCCACCAGGAGAGCAGGGGCAGATGGTAGCCTTGGTGTCCCATTAATGACGTGGGTCCAAGATGACAGGGAAGGGAATGCTTGATTAGAACCTGCTATGTATGTGATGGGGTCCCTCCCAGAGGGCACTCACCTGGCTGGGGTTTCGGGGAAGATGCCCAGGAGGGAGGGCTCTGAAGGCTCCCCGGACCAGTATGGGTGCACCAATAGAAGGGGCTGGTGAAGGAGGAAGGACCTGTGGAAGGTCCAGAAAGAGCTGAGAAGTGGAGCCAAGGGCCTGGTTCCCAGCACCTCCTCTGCCACCTCCAAGCTGTGGCATGGGGCAAGGACCAGTCCTCTGTGGCCCGCTGTCTCCTTGTCCAAGGAGAGAGATTAGGGATAGTGCCTGCAGGAATCCTGGGTGTCTTGCGGGGAAGTGCTTGTTAGGTAGCTTGGGTGTGGGGGGATGGTGTCAGGAGGTGACAGGGCCGTGTCAGGAGGTGAGACAGAGGTTAGCGCGGGAGGGGAGACCGGATCTGCACACAGCTGAGGCCAAGCCCAGGGGCCTGCTGCCACGGGACCGGCCCAGAGGCACGCTGGGGGTGGGGAGCTAGGGAGCTGAGACAAGCCCATACCCAGGTCCTGAGGACAGCCTGGTCCCCAGGATAGCCAGGTCCCCAGGACAGCCAGGTCCCCAGGACAGCCAGGTCCCCAGGACAGCCAGGTCCATAGGACAAACAGGTCCCATGTCCAGCCAGGCATGGCCATGAATGGAGATTTTGGTTGGGGTGGCCCTGTCTGGGGAGTGGCCAGAGATCACCAGGTCCCCACTTACCCAGGGCCCTGTGCTGTGTTCCTGTCACACTCCTGCCCTAGTGGGCATGCTGCCCCTGGAGGCCATGCCTTTGCAGCTTTTCCCCCCTTTCCAGGACCTGTTCAGTCGGCAGAAGGGCTACCTGGAGGAGGAGCTGGATTACAGAAAGGAGGCCCTCGACCAGGCTCACCTGGTAAGAGTGGGCGTGGGTGACGTGGTAGCTTTTGGACCTGAGATTAGTGGCTGCTTTTTCTTCAGGGTCTGAACTGCATCTGGGGGTTCCTTGGTGCTGAGGGACTGGGGGCAGCAGAGTGGGGGGAATGCCAGCTTCACCAGGTGAACAGTCAGACTTTCTGCATTGGTTACGACTTCTGAAAACGCCCAAAGTTCCTATAGACACTGGTTTCTGTAGACACGCACATCACGCTGTAGTCATTGTTTAAGAGGAGAAGGTGCGGTGCTGTCTTTCTTACATGTTTATTCATACCCAAATATTTGTGCTTACAACCCCAGGGTGGGTTTTCCTATAAACAGGAAAAAGAGATGTCCTGAAGGACTGCAGGGGTGAGGCAAGAAGGGGAGGTGGTGGCCACTGGCACAAGTGGCACTTGTCTCGAGGTTGGCACACCCATCGTGTTTAGGCCACAGCTTTGGTTCTGGGCTTCCCACTTGCGTTTGCCTCCTGGACACACCGTGACAAAGTCCCACAAAGGGTCTCAAATTTCTAGAGGCAGAAGGCTCATGTCAGGCTGTCAGCAGGGCCACATTCTCTCCGGAGGATCTGGGAAAAATCCTTCCTTACCTCTTGCTGCTTCGATGGCCTCAGGTCGTCCTGGGTTTGTGGCTGCATCGCTCCAAACTATCTCTGTCGTCAGCTGGAGACTCCCCTGAGTATTTTTGTCTCTCGTCCCTTCTTCTTCATGAGGACACTGCTCAGATGAGATCGAGGCCCATCCTACCGCAGTGTGACCCTGTGTTCACCAAAGTGACAATGGCTGCAGAGATCACATTCCTAGCGAGGTCACATTCACAGGTGCAGAGGTTAGGAATTCCAACATGTCCTTCTGCGGGATACAGGTCACCCCACGTCACTGGCAATCTGAGCAAGCAGGATCATGGCAGCTTCACCCACCATCACACTCCAAGCACAGCACACCTGTGCCCAGGACTGAGTAAACCCTCTCCTGGGGCCAGGTGCTGAGTGATGGTGGGTGTTTTGGGGACGTCCGTGTGGGACAGCATCAGAGTTCTGTGCCTCTCTGTGTAGAAGAAATGAGAATGGTTCTCAAGGTCATGAGCCTTTAAGTCCTTGTCCAGGTCTTGGCCGTTAAGATCAGTTTACAGAGTGGGTCGTACCTAAGAAGTGCAGAGGCAACAACTGTAAAGCAACACCCAAACCCTAGTTTGTGTGTCTGGAACCGGAGAGCAGGAGGTACCAGTCCGTGGAGAAAGACATCAACTGGCTCAGGTAGAGGAGTGGTGAAAGGGAGGAAGACCTTCAACGAGGTGGATTAACACAATGGGCTCATGACCGGGGCTCAGGACAGGGCAGTGTTTTATTCTGTTGTACACGGGGTTGCTAGGAGTCAAAGCCTGGGCTCAGCACAGATGGAAGTTTCTAGACACAATGGCTATTTTGCCCTCCTGTTGCCCTTCACATGGGGGCTCTGGGTTGGATCCCAGGGGCAGGAGCAGGGGAGATGCCAACTACAGTGAGTGGAACCTCCCAGACAGCATTTCCCTCTCAAGTCTCCTGTGGACAGTCAGTGCTGTGACCTGTCAGAGACAGTTAAAAACGAAAACAGGTTGGTCCACATTCTTGTCCTCTTCTCATGCCCTTAACCTTTGGGTTTCCTCGATTCTATCCTGCCTTGGCCCTTCAGCAAACACTCCCTTTCCTTGCAGGAACTGTCTTGTCTGTCAGACATGCCCCTGGCATTTTCCAGAAAGTTCCAGAGGCACTAGTTGAGAAGCAAAGCAGTAGCTTAAAGTGGAAAGGGTGGAAGGATTGCGACAATAGACTGTGCTCAGAAAACTCCGGTTGTTTTTGCTGAAGGATTTCTCTTGCCTATAGTCAGCTGATTAAACATCAATATGCTAGGCAGTATTGAGCTGAAATGAATTGTTATTGGCCATTTTAAATCAGACTGTCGTATGGCCTACTGTGCCAGGAGTGACAACTTGAAGAACGATGTCTCATTCATCCTCAAAACGAACATTTCAAGATCTATTCTGAAGTACAGCAATGTCAGTGACAGGATAATATCCACGTGCCTGCAACAAAGGCCAGTTAATAACTTTATTATTCAAATTCTTACACCAATTATTGAGGCCAAAAAGGAAGATATTGAAGATTTTTACCAGTTTCTGCAGTTTGACATTAGTTGAACTTGCAATCAGCATGCAGTAATAATCACTAGTAATTGGAGTGCAAAAGTTAGAAACAAAGAAGAAGAATCTGTCACTGGAAAATATGACCTTGATGTTGGACATCGCGAATAACACTTTGCAAAAGCAACAGCTTTTTCATTGCAAATGCCGTTTGTCACCAACATACATGGTGACTACCTATGTGGGCCTCATTAAGCGGAATATGCAAGGATCAGATCGACTGTATCTGTGGAAAAAGATGGTGGGGAAGCTCAGTGTCGTCAGTGAGAGTGAGGCCGGGTGCCGCCTGCAGCACGGAGCCTGAGGTGCTCGCGTGCAAGTTCAGACAAAGCTGAAGAAAATGAGAGCGAGTCCCCGAGAGCCCAAGTACGTCCTGAATGTAGCCCCCGAGTTCAGAGAGCATCTCAAGAACAGATGTGATGTGTTAGACCTAATGAAGAAAGATGAGAGAAGTTACGAAATGACCTCAAGGACATCACACAGGAAGGAAGCGCGAGGCCCCCAAAAGACAGGCAAGATCAGGAGTAAAGCAAGAACTTGCTCCTGAATGTCGAGGAGCAAAAGCTAACAGAAATAAGGACACCGTGACAGTGACACTGTGGAGTGGCTGGCAGAAGACTTCACAGGGTGGCTTGGGAAGACAGTGTTGTGGTGACAGGCAAAGGCCTGGAGATGGAAAACCAAAAGGGAAGAAGACGCTTAGTACCTGTCAGGCTGAAGGAACTGAGGAAGTTTCAAGACTTGGGTTGCCGTAGCAAAGGCGTCCATGAGGAAGTATTAAATGATGCTGGGCGCACCAACAAAGGTGCAAAGGACGCAGAGTCACTGCCGCCAAAAGGACGGGTCGGTGTTCCCCCGTTTCAGGGGGCGGTGTCAGATCAGGAGCCGATGGTACTGGAGGGGGCACTGAAGGTGTCGGTGAAGAGCAAGGCCCCCAGAATAGACGGCATGTCAGCGGAGATGTTTCAACAGATGGATGCAGCTCTGGAAGTGCTCACTTGTCTGTGCCAGGAAATCTGGAGGACAGCCACCTGGCCGATTGACTGGATAAGATCCATATTTATGCCCATTCCCAAGAAAGGTGATCCAACCAGATACAGAAATTATCAAACAACATCGTTAACATCACATACCAGTAAGATTTTGCTGAGGGTCCTTCTAAAGAGGGTTCAGCAATACATCTAAGGGGAACTGCCAGACACTCCAGCTGGTAGCAGAAGAGGACGTGGAACCAGGGATCTCATCTCAGATGGCTCTTGGCGGAAAGCAGAGGATACCAGAAAGATGTTTATCTGTGTTTTATTGATTACTCAAAACTTTTTGACTGTGTAGCTCATAATAAATTATGGGTAACATTGTTAAAACTAAGAATTCCAGAACACTTAATTGTGCTCTTGGGGAACCTTTTGTTCAGACAGAACAAGGGGATACTGCAGGGTTTCAAGTTAGGAAAGTTGCGTCAGGGTTGTATCAATCTCTATGCTGAGCAAATGATCAGCATACACTGGGATCTATGAAGAACAGGGCACAGGATTGGAGGGAGAGTCATTAACAACCTGCGTTATGCAGATGACACAGTCTTGCTTGCTGAAAGCCAAGAGGATTTGAAGCACTTGGTGTTGAGAACCGAAGACCACAGCCCTCAGTATGGATTATGTCTCAACACAAAATAAAAATCTTCACAACTGGAAAAATAAGCAACATTGTGATAAAGGGAGGAAAGACTGAAGTTGTCAAGGATTTCATTTTACTTGAGTCTACAGTCAACACTCAGGAAAGCAGAAGTCAAGGGACCAAAGGACGTATTGCCTTGGGCAGATTGGCTGCAAAAGACCTCTTTAAAATGTCAAAAAGCTAAGAGGCCACCTTGAAGACTCAGGGCACCTGACCAGAGCTGTGGTGTTTTCAATTGCCTCAGATGCATGTGAATGTTAGACAATGAATGAGGAAGACTGGGTAATTGATGCCTTTGAATTGTGGTGTTTTGCCGAAAGAATGAACAAATCAGTCTTGGAAGAAGTACGGACAAAATGCTCCGTAGAAGCAAAGATGGTGAGCCTCTGTCTCACACACCTTGGACATGTTGCCAGAGGGGATCAGTTCCTGGAGAATGACATCATGCTTGGTAAAGTAGAAGTTCCTTGGAGAGGAAGACCCTTAGTGATGCGGGCTCCCAGAGTAGCTCAGCAATGACAGCACAGGGCTGTGGTGGACAGGGTCTCTATGAGCTGAAACGGACTGGACGGCATCGAAGAAAAACAGTAGCTTTCTGAAGGGCACGGCAAGTCCTTTGACAAGCCCTTGGGATTAGGAATGTTTCCTTAAGAGACGTCTTGCAAGAAGCAAGAAAGCTGAGATCAGGGCTACTGAAACCAAGATGTAGCAGCGTTTATTGGCTCAGAGTTCTGGAGGATGGGCGTTCCTAACTTACGGTAAAGTCCCAGTGTTGGCCTCCCTTCTACTGCGTGCTGTTTCTTCCTTCACTCAACCCAACTTCTACCTACTGTCTAATCTGTGATACCTGTCTCCTGCTCTTCCGTCCCCTGTCACCTCAAAGATTATTTTCTTCTGTGCCTGAACCTTTTCTTGAGGCTGTATAATAGTGGTCTCGGTACAGAGTCTGTCCCTTTGCAACTCATTTCACTCAGCACAGTGTCTTCCAGAGTCCTCCACGTTATCGGGAGTTTCCCCAAGGTCATCATCGTTCCTCATCATTGCGGAGTGTTCCGTTATGTGAACAGGCCATAGCTTGTTTATCCCTTCATCTGTCAGTGGGCACTTGGTTGTTTCCTTTCTTTTTCTATTGCGGACAGTGCTGTGTGTGAACAGTGGTGTGTGTGTCTCTATTCGTGTGTCAACCCTTCTCCGCCATGTATTCTAAGCAGAGAGACTGCTGGGTCATTTGGTATTTCTATCTTTTTCAGAAAGTGCCAAATCAATTTCCAAAGTGGCTGTACCATTTGACATTCCCACCAGCTGTGTAGAAGAGTTCCAGTCTCTCCACAGCCTCTCTAACATTTATTGTTCGGTGTTTTTTGGATTAGTGCCTACCTTGTTGGGGTGAGAGATGGTATCTCACTGTAGCTTTGATTTGGATTTCTCTAATGACTAATGGTTGTGAGCATTTCCTCGTGTGTCTTTTAGCCACTTG
Organism: Heterohyrax brucei; assembly: GCA_028571685.1. Taxonomy (NCBI): domain Eukaryota; kingdom Metazoa; phylum Chordata; class Mammalia; order Hyracoidea; family Procaviidae; genus Heterohyrax; species Heterohyrax brucei. The sequence goes on from CM053143.1 coordinate 196,738,638, forward strand.
GATGTCTTCTTTGGTGAGCTGTCAGTTCATATCTTTTACCCATTTTTTAATTGGGTTGTTTGTCTTTTTCTTGTTGAGGTTTTGCAGTACCTTGTAGACTGTGGAGATTAGATGTCCATTAGATTCATGATGGCCAAAAATTTTTGCCCAGTCTGTAGGCAGTCCTTTTACTCTTTTAATGAAGTGTTAAAAGAGCATAAATGTTTAGTTTTTAAGAATTCTCATTTATCTGTTTTCTCTTTTAGTGTTTGTAAATTGTTGGTAGTATTTATAGTCTATTAATGCCATGTATTAGGGCTCCCAGCATTGTCTGTTGTTTCTTCTATGATCTTTATTATTTTAGATTTTATATTTAGGTCTCTGATTCATTTTGAGTTACTTTTTGTGCCTGGTGTGAGATATGAGTCTTGAGTCATTTTTTTGCAGATGGATATCCAGTTTTGCCAACACCATTTGCTGAAGAGACTGTTTTTTTTTCAGCTCATGAACTTTGGGCCTTTGTCAAATATCAACTGCTCATAGACGGATGGTGTGCTGTCTGAGTTCTCTATTCTGTTCCATTGGCTTTTGTATATGTTTTCATACACAGGCTGTTTTCACTACTGTGGCAGTGTAATAAGTTCTGAAGGCAGACAGTGTGAGGCTTCCCACTTTGCTGCTCTTCTTCGGTAATACTTTACTTATCTGAAGTTTCTTCCCTTCCCATATGAAGTCTATGATTTGTTTCTCCATCTCATTAAAAAAATGCCTTTGGAATTTGTATTGGGATTGCACTGTGTCTATACATTGCTTTGGGAAGAACAGACATTTTCATAATGTTAAATCTTCCTAACCATGAGCAAGGGAGTTTTCTCTGCTTATTTAGTTCTCTTTTGGTTTCTTGCAGTAGAATCTTATAATTGTCTTTGTATAGGTCTTTTGCATCTCTGGTTAGATTTATTTCTAAGTATCTTATCTTCTTGGGGGCTATTGTAAATAGCATTGATTTGGTGATTTCCTCTTTGATGGTCTCTTTGTTGGTGTAAAGGAATCCAACTGATTTATTTAGCCAAGCCAAGTGCCATTATGTTTATCTTATATCTAGATATTTTTCTAAACTTTTTTATTAGTTCCAGTAGGTTTTTTTGTGTGTGCATGTATGTGTGTGTATGTGTTAGAATTCCTGTATATGAGATTGTATCATCTGCAAATAGAGGTAATTTTATTTCTTCTTTACCCATGCAGATTCCCTTTATTTCTTTATCTTGTCTGATTAGTCTGACTGGAACTCCCAGCACAGTGTTGAATAGAAGTGGTGATGGGGGCCATCCTTGCCAGGTTCCTGTTCTCGAGGTGAATGCTCTCAGTCTTCTTCCATGTAGGATGATGCTGGCTGTTGACTTTGCATAGATGCCCCTTATTATGTTTAGGATTTTCCCTTCTATTTTTCTAGTCTGCTAAGGGTTTTTAACATGAATGAGTGCTGGACTTTGGCAAGTGCCTTTTCTGCATCAATTGATAAAATGAAGTGATTCTTATCCTTTGTTTTATTTATGTGGTTGACTACATTAGTTGTTTTTCTAATGCTGAACCATCCCTGAATCCCTGGTATGAATCCTACTTGATCATGGTGAATTATTGTTTTGATTAATTGTTAAAGTCTATTGGCTAGATTTTTGTTGAGGATTTTTGCATCTAAGTTCATGTGAAATATTAGCCTACAATTTTCCTTTTTGATACTACCTTTACCTAGTTTTGATATCAGGCTTTTGCTGGCTTCATAGAATGAGTTTGACAGTATTCTATCCCCTTCTATGCAGTGAAATGCCTTTAGTAATAGTAGTGTTAACTCTTCTCTAAAAGTATGGTTGAATTCTCCAGTGAAGCTGTCTGGGCCAGAGCATTTTTAGTTAGGAGTTTTTAAATTTTTCACTCTCTCTTTTATGATGGGTTTATTAAATTGTTCTACTTCTGTTTGTGTTAGATTTGGTAGGTACCATGTTTCTAGAAATTTGTCCTTTTCTTGTAGGTTTTCAGATTTATTAGAACACAGTTTTCCATGGTATTTTGTTATGATTCTTTTAATTTCAATTTGGTCTGCTGCTGTATCACTTATCTCATTTCTTATTTGAGTTGTTTGCTTCCTATCTTGTGTTGTTTTCATCAGTCTGGCCAAAGATTTATTGATTTTACTGATCTTTAAAAAAACAACTTTTGGTCTTGTTAACTCTTTCAATTGTTTTTGTATTGTCTGATTCATATAGTTCTGCTCTAATTTTTATCGTCTTTTTTTTTTTTTTTCTGGTTCCCAAGGAGCTCTTCTGTTGCTCTCTTTCAATTTGTTTGAGTCATAGGGATAATTCTTTGAGTAGGCCCTTCTTCTTTCTGGATGTGTGCATTATTAAGGTAACTGACCTCTGAGCACTACTTTTGCTGTGTTCTGTAGATTCTGGTAGGCTGTGTTTTCACTTTTATTTAATTCTATGAATTTCTTTATTCTATCCTTGATTTCTTGTATAACACAGAATTTTTTTGTATAAAATATTGTTCAGTTTCTGTGTGTTGAATTTTTTTTTTTAACCCTGGCCTTTTCTGCTATTGATTTAGACTTTTACGGCCTTACGGTCTGAGAAGATGCTTTTGATATTTCTGGAGTTTGGATTTTGTTAAGACCTGTTTTATGGCCTAACATGTCTGTTCTGGAGAATGTTCCACGTGCATTGGGAAGAAGATACACTTGTCCGTTGTTGGGTGGAGGGTTCTGTATATGTCTTTGAAGTTGTGTTGATTGATTGTGGTATTCAGATCCTCTGGGGCTTTTTAGAACTTTCTGGATGTTCTGTCCGTCACTGAAGGTGGTGTTTTGAAGTCTCCTATGACTGTTATGGAGCTGTCTATCTGACTTTCAATGCTGTTAGAGTTTCTTTGGCATGGTTAGAAGCTCTGTTTTGGGGTGTGTGAATATTTAATCTGGTTATGTGATCATGTAATGATCCTTTAAACAACATATAGTGGCTTTCCTTGTCCACTGTGGTAGATTTTACTTTAAAGTCTCTTTTATCTAAAATTGATATTATCATTCATGCTCTTTTTTGAATGTTGTTAGTTTGGGATATATATTTTCATCCTTTGAGTTTCAGTTTGTTTATGTCTGTAGGTCTAAAGTGTGTCTCTTATAAGCAGCATATGGATGGACCTCTCTCTCTTTTTTTTTTCCTTCTTTTTATCCATTTGTTACTCTTTGTCTCTTGGTTGGTGCATTTAAACCATTTATATTCAATGTAATTATTGATACGTGCGGATTTAGAGCCCAAAAGTCATTTTGGTGCTTTTTTGTGCATTGTTGATACTTTCTTTGTCCCATTTAATTTCCTGTGCTGAGTTATTTTTCTTTATGGGTTTTCTTTTCATTATTGTTGGTTTTATATTTCCTGAGACTTCCTGATTTTGTTTCCTGTTTTGATGTGTGGGATTGTTGATTATGTTTGTGATTAATTTAGTATTTACCCATAAGTTTAAACCAGTCTTTAATTTGTTTGTATTACCTCGACTTTCTCTCCGTCTGAAAGATCTAAGAATAGTCTGTCCCTCTTTTTGGTATGATGTTATCATTTACATACTGTTTCCCTATTTTTAGTGTTTTAGCTTTGATTTATTTTTGTGGGTTCCCTATCCATGTTGATATATACACGCTGTGTCTTGCACTGTATCCTTGTGTATATGTCTGATATTGTTGATTTTCTAATTTAATAACTTCCTTCAGTGTTTCTTGTAGTTTTGGTTTGGCTTTTGCAAATTCTATAAACTTCTGTTTATCTAGGAATGTCTTAATTTTGCTGTCATATATGAGAGGAAATTTTGCAGGATATGTAATTCTTGGTTGGGAGCGTTTTTCCTTTAAGGCTTTGTATATATCATCCCATTGCCTTCTTGCCAGCAGGACTTCTGCTGAGTAATCTGACCTCAGCCTTAATGACTCTCCCTAGTGTGTTATTTTTTGTTTAAGCCTAGCTGCCTTTAAAAGTTCCTCCTTATCTTTAGTTTTGGTAAGTTTGATGATAATGTCTTAGTGTGTTTCTTTTTGGGGATCTGCCTTGTGTGGAGTTTGATGAACATCTTAGATACTTATCTTCTTGTCTTTTGTGATGTCAGGGAAGTTTTCTGTCAACATGTCTTCAACAATTTGCTCTACATTTTCTGTTATTGCCTCCTCTCCCATTCTAGTACTCCAGTCATTTGTAAAGTATTCCTTTTGATAGAGTAGCACGTAACTCTTAGTGATTCTTCGTTAAAAAAATTATTTTATCGGACTTTTCCTCATTTATGCAGGTGTCAGTTGCTTTACTTTCAGGTTCACTAATTCTGCATTCCGTTGCCTCAATCCTGCTCCTTTCACTTTCTATTGAATTGTCTAATTCTGTAATTTTACTGTTAATCTGATGAATTTCATATAATTATTGCTCAAGTATTTCTTGCAGCCTGTTGAATGTTTCACTATGCTCTGCTGCACTTTACCTTATCTCCTTCCTGATGCCTTGAAGAATTCTAAACATTGCTCTGTTGTGTTCTCCCCCCAGTAAGGACCGGAAGCCTTCTTTGTCTGAAACATTCTTTGATTCTTTGTTTTTTCTTTGTTTTGGGAGTTTTCTGAAGCCATAGTGGTCTGCTTCTTTAAGTGATTAGAAGTTGATTGTTGTCTCCAAGCCATCAGAGAGTTGTAGTTTTTTTTTGTTGTTGTTATTGTGTTATTACATATACGTATTTAAATTTAGATTTTGAGTGTCCAAATAGTGTGGTTGTTTGAGCTAATCTGACTTTCAGAATCTTAAAACTCCTAATACTCTGTCACTGGGTGGATAGAGCTGTGACTGTGCTGAGAAGGGTAAGAGGGGTTGCTGGCTCAAGGGAGCAAGCAGACCTTTTTTCTGTTCTCCCCCCTGTGTTTCCCTCTCTATGTCTTGGAGATTAACTCAGGGAACACGTGTAAGATGCCCTACTTCTGGTCCAGGTAGTGCATCAGAGTTTAGTGCCTGGTGCAGAGCAGAGAGGGGAAGGGGAAGTGCTGGGGAAAAAGAGAGAAATCAACATGCAGAAAAGGCTTAAATCCACAAGAGTTAGCATGCACTTAGCTTATGACACTCAGGTGAAAGTCCTCTGTGGTGCTGTAGGTGAGGCTGGCTGAAGCTCAGTTTACCTGCTGAGAAAGACACACTCTGCTCACGGCACTGCTGCTCTGTTCAGCTACTGGTCACCATGTTGTGGCTCCACTTGGCTGACAGAAGCATGTCCTTTTGCAGGGTGCAAATTTAATTCTGGATGGAGTAATTGCTTCAAGACCTGTTCTCTCCTCCCTGACACCCAGTGTGTTCTCTCAGCTTTCCTCCTGATACTCAGGGCTCCTAGCCAAAGCCAAGTGTCATCGAATCAATGTCCTATATGATCCATTCAGTTGTCTTTCTGGTTCTTCACTGTGAGAGGGATATGACAATATGTGTGGCTACTCCATTGCTGTTTCTTCTTATTCTTGGTCGTGTCACATTAGCAAATAAAGGTCTTGAGCACCTCACTCCATACACGTCACCGCACGCATCTGTCAGTTTGTGCATTGTGGTGGCCAGCATACTGCTATGATGCTGGAAGCTAGGCCACCATATTTCGAACACTAGCAGGGTCACCCATGGTGTGTTGGTTTCAGCTGAGCTTGGGGGGCAGGTTTCAGCTGAGCCTCAAGACTAAGAAAGGTTAGGAAGAGGACCTGGTGATCTACTTTTGAAAACTGTATGGACAGCAGTGGAACATAGACTGGCATAATGCCAGAAGATGAGCCCCTCAGGTTGGAAGGCACTCAGAGTAAGACTGGGGAACAGATGCCTCCTCAAAATAGATTCTGCCCTAGTGGCAAGAATAGAATTAATGAATAGAAGCTAAGATGTAAGGGCCTTCTTTCAAAGAGGACACACAGAGAGGCTTCACCTAGAGATGGTACCCTGAATTTGGACTTCTAGCTTCCTAAACTGTGAGAAAATAGATTTCTATTTGCTAAAGCCCCCCACTTATGATAGTTCTGTTATAGCAATGCTGTATAATTGGAACACTTGGCTCATAGACAGATCCTCACATGGTATTTGTCTCTTCCTCGTGTGTGTGTCTGTGTCTATTCTGCTACTTCTGTAAGACACTCCTCAGAAGGGACAAGGTTTGGGACTGAAACTACCCTGGGTATGTCCTTGTTAACATAACAAAAGAAAATGCTATGCCCAAACAGGCTCACACTTATGGGTACAGGGGTAAGGACTTCAACACATATTTTGGGACACAACTCAACCCACAACACATGTGAATAAAGTAAAAGAAAAGCCATGAGCTACCAGGACACATGTGTGCACACGTGCAGATTCAGAGCAAACTGTATTCTCAAGCATGTGCTGGGCACACTGGCACCTCTGTTGTACCCTGTCTGCAGGGTTTGCTATCTGGCCCCTTGACAGTCTCTCCCGATTGTGACTGTCCCTCTGTCTGTGCTTCCGGCCTCTCAGAAAATTCAGGAGCTGGAGGCCACCCTGTATGATGCACTGCAGCAGGAACCAGGCTGTAGGGCAGGCGAGACACTGAGTGAGGGCCAGCGTGAGGACCTGCAGGCCGCCGTGGAGAAGGTGCGCCGTCACATCCTGAGGCAGAGCCGGGAGTGCGACAGCCAGGTGCTAAGGGCACGCATGGAGCTTCTGCAGCAGGCTCAGCAGGTGACACATGGAACTGGGGTGCCATGGCCTCCCCCACTCCACCCCACCTCCCAATTCCCATGTGGCCTCTGATGCTGTGGGCAGATGGAGGCGTGCACTGAGTAGGCAACAGTGGGGGAGCCATGCCCTCTGCCCTTCTTCCATCCCCCTGTTGGGGAGCACTGGGGGTCTCCTAGCACTCTGACATGTACCCCTGTGTGTGCCAACCCTATGGGCAGGCACTGGGGCTCTCCTAGCACTCTGATGTATACCCCTGTGTGTGCCGACACTATAGGCAGGCACTGGAGGCTCCTAGCACTCTGACGTGTACCCCTGTGTGTGCCGACTCTATGGGCAGGCACTGGGGGCTCCTAGCACTCTGACGTGTAGTCCGGGCAGAGGCTGGTGGTCAAGCTCATTTCTGCAAATAAGGCAGGTTGTCGCGCCAGCTCCCATGATGACATGGCAGACATGTCTCTCAGAGTTGGGAGTAGGGGAGCTGGGGGTTATGGGGGTCAGCAGGGCTCTGGGCATCATTCACAGTAAAGCTTTTCTCTAGCTGTACACTTCAGCAACAGGGCTGCCCCCTGTAAGTGCTAACACCGTTTGACGTAAGCCATGCAGGTCCTTCACACCCTTGCTCAGTGTTACACGGATTGGACACCCAGGGGCACCCGCTGAGCCCTTCGCTCTTCTGCTGTACCTTGTGATGTCGCCATTGAGCGTTATATCTGAAGTACCTAGAGTTACTCCCGGGCTGGGTCCTCCGTGACTCTCCATGAGCTACAGAGCTCATGGAACTGGGCTCTGGGACTTCCCTGTGGTTGGTGTGGTTACAGCCATTTTCTTGATGGGAGAACTGAGGCCAGAGACATCAGCTCACTGCTGGCTAGGAAGGGCCTAGAGAAACAGCGGGAGGGTGTCACAGAGACAGAAAAGGAAAAGGAGAGAGAACATTGCAAGAGGGAGCAAAGGAGGAGCCATAGGTGCCTCCACACACACAGGTGCACACACAATTACACATGTGCACAGGTGTGCCCATATATGCACACACATGCCCACCACGTACAAACGCACCTCTACATACACATGTGTGCTGACATGTATGCACACACATACATGCATGCAGACTTGTGCATGAGCCAGACTTGCACACAAGCATGTACACACATGCCTCCCTCTTTGCAAACGCACTCACAGATGCACATACACACACACTTGCCTACACATACAAACACACACACAGAAACCCACTCCTGCATGAACAGCGCAGGAGAAATCTCTGTTACTGTGGGGGGTTTCTGGCCATGTTTGAACCGAGGGCAATGCAGGGGGCAGGTGAGGCTGGAGATGGAGGGGAGAGGAAGGGAGACAGTTGGGAGAGGATGGGTGGGTGGAAGGGATGCGACAGACCGGAGTGGCAGGTGGTCAGGGGCTGTCCCTTCTCTGCCATGAGGCAGTGGCAGGGGCGAGGAGGGGCAACTATGGTGAGGGTGTGTGCCCCAATGCAGGGCTAGGGTCTGGTGCTCACTCATGGGCACACTGCTGTGAGTGGTGGGAAAAGAGAGAGGTGGAGAGAGAGGAGTGGGCTGGGGTCCCTCCTCCCAGGGTGTGGACAGGCTGGCACAGAGCCAGCATTGCTCTGTCCAAGACCATGGGGTCTGGTATATTGGCACCATGGGCACACGGGGACGGAGTCAAGGAGCGCGCATGCTTGTGGCAAGAACCTGCCCTTTGAATGTGACTGTCTGTGGCATAACCCTTGTATTTCAGAGGATCCGGGAACTAGAGGGCAAGCTGGAGACCCAGAAAAGGCACCTGAAAGAGCTGGAGGAGAAGGTGAGAGTGAGCTTGGCGTCTGGATCCCTGGAGAGGAGCAGAGCTTCCTTCTTTTTAGATGTTTCCTGCTGGTTTCCTAGTGCATGTCCCTGCCGAAAACATCAGCACTGCCAAGACCTCGGGACCACCTGCTATCTCGGTCCTAGGGGAAAGACGCCCCCTTCTCAGAGGCTGCCGGGAGTTCCAGTCCTACCTTCTGTGTGTTGGTGGGGGGGGTCTTTTCTTTCATGAAATGTTGCTGACCCATGCAGGGGAGAGTGAGGTGAGCGTCGTTTTGATGCCGAGCCAAGTTAGACTCCACCCATCAGTTACCGCCCACCAACCACAAAGGACAGGGCAGGGTGGGGAGGCCTGGGCTGCATTCCCTACTCTGTCAGCTTTGTGGCCATAACCACTGCTGTTGCTGGTTGGAAAACAACACAGGTGCACAGACACAAAAAGATGCTGGCAGGGTAACGGCATCAGGTAAGAGGGTAAAAATAGAGTGAGCAGCCCCCACTTGTCTGTCAGTGGAGGCTTGCTTGTTGCTGTGATGCAGGAAGCTATGCCACTGGTATTTAAATAGCAGGAGGAGTCAACCGTGGTAGGTAAGTTTCAGCTGAGCTTCCAGACTAAGACAAACTAGGAAGAAGGACCTGGCAGTCAACTCCTGAGAAGAACTGCCCAGGGAAAACCTCATGAATAGCAGCCGAACATTGTCAGATACAGTGCCAGGAAGTGGCCCCCCCCAGTTTGGAAGGCACTTGGAGGATGACTTGGGAAGAGCTACCTCCTCAAAGTAGAGTCAACCTTAATTACGTGGATGGGATAAGGCCTCTGGGATCTTCAGTCACTGATGTGGCACGACTCAAAATGAGAAGAAACAGCTGCAAACATCCACTAATAATCAGAATATGGAAGGTACACACGAAGTATGAATCTACAAAAGTTGGAAATCATCAAACATGAAGCCAAAGCCAAGTGCCGTTGAGTCGGAGTGAAATGGAATGCATAAACATTGGTGTCCTAGGCATTAGTGAGCTGAAATGGACTGGTTTGGGCCATTTCAAACCCAACAATCGTATGAACTACTATGCTGGGAATGAAAACTGGAAGATAAACAGTGTTGCGTTCATTATCAAACAGGAGGTTTCAAGATCTGTCCTGAAGTACAGTGCTGTCAGTGATAGGGTAATATCCACTCGCCTACAAGGAAGGCCAGTTAATATGCCTATTATTCAAATCTATGCACCAACCAAGGACAAAGATGAAGTGCCTGAAGATTTTTACCAGTTTCTGCAGTCTGAAATGAGTCAAACATGCAATGAGGATGTGTTGATAATTACTGGTGACTGGACTGCAAAAGCTGTAAACCAAGAAGACGATTGGTAGTTGGAAAATATGGCCTTGGTGATAGAAATAATGCTGGAGATCAAATTATAGAATTTTGCAAGACTAATGACTTCTTGATGGCAAACTTCTTTTTTTAACCAACACAACTGGCAACTGTGCACATGGACCTCACCAGACAGAACACACAGGAACTCAATCAGTTACATCTGTGGAAAAAGACAATGGAAAAGCTCCATATCAGCAGTCAGAACAAGACCAAGTGCTGACTGTGGCACAGATCATCAATTGCTCATATGCCAATTCAAACTGAAGCTGAAGAAAATTAGAACAAGTCCACAAGAGCAGAAGTATGACCTTGAGTGTATCCTTCCTCAGTTTAAAGACCATCTCAAGAACAGATTTGATGTGTTGGTCACTAGTGACCAAAGACCAGACGAGCTGTGGAATGACATCAAAGACATCATCCATGAAGAGAGCAAGAGGTCACTAAAAAGGCAGGAAGGGAAGAAAAGACCAAACTGAATGTCAGAAGAGACTCTGAAACTTGCTCTCAAACATTGAGCAGCTAAAGCAAAAGGAAGGACTGGTGAAGTAAAAGACCTAAACAGAAGATTTCAAAGGGCAGCTCAAGAAGACAAATGAAAGTATTATAATGACATGTGCAGAGAGCTAGAAATAGAAAACTAAAAGGGAAGGACACAATCTGCATTTCTCAAGCTGAAAGAACTGAAGAAATAATTCAAGCCTCAATTTGCAAGGATTCTACAGGGAAACTATTAAGTGATTCAGGGAGCATCAAAAGGAGATGGAAGGAATACACAGAGTCAGTATATCGGAAAGAGCTGGTTGGTGTTCAGCCATTTGAAGAGGTAGTGTGTGGTCGGGAACCGATGGTACTGAAGGGAGAAGTTGAAGCTGCATTGAAGGTGCTGGTGAAGAACAAGCTTCAGGAAGTGGTGGACTATCAATGGCGATATTTCAACAAGCAGATGCAGCGCTGGAAGTGCTCACTTGTCTGTGCCAAGAAATTTGGAGGACAGCTCCCTGGGCAACTGACTGGAAGAGATCCGTATTTATGCCAATTCCCAAGAAAGGTGATCCAACCGAATGTGGAAATTACCAAACAATACCCTTAACATCACACACAAGTAAAATTTTGCTCATGATCATTCAAAAGTGATTGCAACAGTATATTGACAAGGAACTGCTGGAAATTCAAGCTGGATTCAGAAGAGGATGCGGAACCAGGGATCTTATTGCTGAGGTCAGATGAATCTTCACTAAAAGCAGAGAATACCAGCAAGACGTTTACTGATGTTTCATTGACTATGCAGAGGCGTTCGGCTGTATGGATCGTAAGAAGTTATGGCTCACATTGTAGACAATGGGAATTCCAGAACACCTAATTGTGCTCTTAAGGAATCTGTATACGGATCAAGAGGCAGTTGTGCAGACAGAACAGGGGACGCTGAATGGTTTAAGGTCAGCAAAGGTGTGCATCAGGGTTGTGTCCTTTCACCATACCTTTTAAATCTGGATGCTGAGCAAATATGCCGAGAAGCTGCATTCTACAAAGAACGAGGCATCAAGATGGGAGGACGAGTCATTAACAACCTGCACCATGCAGATAATACCACTGGACTTTCTGGGAGTGAAAAAGGTTTGAAACACTTACGGACAAAGACCAAAGACACAGCCTTCAGTGTGGATTGCACCTCAACACCAAGGAAACAAAAATCCTTGGTCCATTTTACTTGGTCCACAATCAATACCCATGGAAGCAGCAGTCAAGAAATCCAAAGACACGTTGCTTTGGAAAAATGTGCTGCAAATGATTTCGTTAAAGTATTGAAAAGTCAAGATGTCACCTTGAAAACTAAAGTGTGCCTGATTGAAGCTGTGGTATTTTCAATTGTATCATATGCATGTAAAACTGGACAATGAGCAAAGAAGACAGAGGAAGAACTGACACCTCTGAATTGTGGTGCTGGAGAAGAATGTTGAATGTCCCGTGGACCACCGAAGGAACCAACAGATCTGTTCTGGAGAAAGTACAACCAGACTGCTCCTCGGAAGCAAAGATGGCAAGACTGCATCTTACATACTTTGGACATGGTGTCAGGAAGGATCAGTTCCTGGAGAAGGACGTCATGCTTGGTAGAGTGGAGGGTCATCGAGAAAGAGGAAGACCCTCGACAAGACAGATCGACACAGGGCTGCAACAATGGGCTTAAGCATAAAAACGATTGTGGACACGGCGCAAGACCGGCAAGTGTTTCGTTCTGTTGTTTGCAGGGTCGCTATGCGTCGGAGCCAACTCAGTGGCACCTAACAACAACAGTGCCCTAGGAGAGAGTCACAGGGGACGCTGGAATCCTCTCCCAGGCTCTTTTTTTCCTGTCTTCTCTAAGAAAGTGTCTGAGGGCTGGTATGTCTCTTCTGTCCTAAGGGGTGTTGTGGGCGCTGGTGTGTGTGCAGGTGGAAGGGTTGGCAAGTGGCTGCTGGTCAGGCCTGTGGGGCTAAGACACCCAAGGTCATGACCACATCAGAGGGTCAGTTGGTTCAGCCGCTCAGGGACCTACCTGCAGGTACGATGGTCAGATGCTGATCCCTGGCCTCCCAGTGGGGACCAGAAGCCCCTGCCCTCTCCCCAGGAGTCTCAGTTTCCCCCATAGAAAATATACCTCCAGGGGATTCCAGCGGCCCCTCCAGGTCTAGCTTGCGGTGATTTTTAAACACATCTAAAAGTCAGCGGCTCTGTTTGGATTTTACTTTTCTGTATGAGTAACAGTTGCAGACCCGTGACCCGTGGCGTCCTCGGTGGCCAAGGCTCAGACGCAGGTGGCCGGGCTGCTCTGGAGGTTCCTCTCTTTGGCCCTGAGCCTCCAGCCTCTGCGTCTCAGCATTTAACTGTCCGTGTCACCAGAGGCTCTGGCAAGTGACAGATGGGCGTGTGACCCCGGGCAGGGACAGGAAGATGGCGTGTGACCCCGGGTGGGGACAGGAAGACTATTTTCAAATCTCTTTCGTGGCCACAAGTGATGAATACAGTTAAGGAAAACATCCCAGGTTCATTCTGACTGCGGAGTCCCTTCTTCCTCTAAGGCCATTCTATCCTCCTGGCTTTTCTTTTTAAAATAGGTCAGTTGAACGGCACAGGGATTTTAAGGAGCGAAATTCTTGGGAGAGAGAGCCCGGGCTGGGACGAAGTGGGGGAGAGAGCTCTGTGTGTCTGCCTGCTGGAACCTTCTAGAAACTTGGGTTACTCCTCAAGCCCCTTCAGTGAGAACCACCCACTGTAACCAGCAGAGGGCCCCACCCCTATTTGCTAATGCCTGCTGGGGTCTCAAGCAGCCCTCCTCTCCACCCACCCGACGGACCTGGGTCCGCAGGTTCCAGGAGAAAACCGTCTGTTTCCAAAACCGCTGCCCGACCCGCCGCTCGCGTGAGATGCTTACCTTGAGCCCAGACTCCACATCTTACCTCTGTTTTCTTTTCTTTTTTTTCCTCATTTTTTTTGGTCTTGTTTTATAGTTTTTGTTCCTGTTTTTGTTTTTCTCGCTAGCATTCATCCTGTGGCCTTGAGGACTCCAGGGACCCGAGTGTCTGGGTGGGTATCCTTGGCTATACACAAATAAAAGGGACAACTCCAGGTAGAGCATGTTCCTCTCCGCAGCTCACGTCCCTGGTCGGGGGAGGCACTGGCACGTCACCCTGCCAGGAGATCCCTGGGCTCTAGCGTGCCAGGGCCGGGTCATGGGGAGAGGGGCATTCCAGCAAGTTGGGGAGGGGCAATGGGGCCTGCTTTGCCTGTCTGTCCCTGGGGATAGTTCACCCTGAAAGGTGGGTTCTGGTGTTTTCCAAAAGTTCTGTCCCAGCTGGCCTCAGTGCTGAGCATTCTCACTGATATATATCTTCTGTAGGCTTCAGACCTAAGGTGAGGTGCCTCTTCCAGGAGGTCAGGTCAAAGTGAGGCTGGACAGGCAGGTCAAAGTGAGGCTGCTGTGCCCCTGCCTGCCCTCCTCCTGTGAATACACGCCTGGCCCCTGGAGTAAGCCATCTTGGCAGCTGGCCCTGAGGGTCTCCAGGTCCCAGCTGTGACCCAGCTCCTACCTGGGTGCCTCGGCCTCAGGATCTGGAATTCAGGTCTGAACCCAGCCTAGGCTGAATGCCCCTTGAGTTGGGGGAGGCTGCTAGTTTCCGGGCTCCCTGGGCGAAGGTCTGTGTTTCCCAAAGCTGCCCAAGCCAAGGGCTTCTCTACACCCCAGCACCCAGAGCCAGGTTCAGCACACGGAAGAAACACACTCAGTGTTTGGTGACCGAGAAAGGAAAGGCCCAGGTCTTAGAGGAGGACTTACGCCGAGTCCCAGCAGAGCAGGGTGGGTAGACTTGCAGGGCCTGGAGGACAGGGGTATGAGCTCTCTTCTTGAGAAAACACCAAAGCCCCCCTTTCAGGAGGAAACGGTCGCAGGGACAGACAGGCAAACCAGGCCGCTTCGCCCCTCCTCAGCTCACCAGAGTGCCCCTCGAGCAGCCCCAGAGCTTGGCTGCGGGGCCAGGACAGTGGGGTGGAGCACGCTGTGGGCAGGAGTGGCTTCGACTGTTTAGCTTGGGTTCTGTGTCATTTCCAATTCTTCTTTGATCTTATAGGATAGAGAAAGAGCTTATGGAGTAAACTGAGCCCCCACGGCACTCCAACTCCACTGAAACCAAATTCAACAGCAGAACAAGCTACTCAAAGCCCAGAGACTGAAAACAGAACTCGCCGTGCTGACCACAGCATTCTGGGTGCAGCCTGGGCCCTACCAGCCTGGGCTTTGAGGTGTCCGTGGTGACAGTGGGTTTTGTCCAGCCTGGAAGGCCAGGGCGTCCCCCAGCCCAGGTGCAGCTCTGTCCACAAGGTGGGGCAGAGCCTGAGCTGGAAACAAGTACCACGACAAGGCCGTGAGCTCCGGGGCCACCTTGCAGTGGGTGCCACGCCAAGGTCTCTTACCTCCTGAGCCCTGGCTGTGCCGTGGATGTGACTGTCCCCACCGTGTACACAGGTCTTGGGACCCTGCGTGCTTGTTCACAAGCATCCCTGAGCTCTGAACCAAATCGACACGGTCAGCAGAGCCCGCCATTCCCACCTGCGGCAGGAGCTGCAGCTGGAGGCCGGCCAGCAGGACTTGACTGAGGCCCAGGGCCCACGGTCCTGGGGCAGCACCAGCACTTGGGGTGTCCCGGGGAGCTGGGCACCGTTGCCCTTCTGAATGTGTCGGCTGCTCCTGGGCCGCCTGGACCAAGAGGCGCTGTGGGTACCCTGGTCCATGTTGGGCCATCCTGGTCTTGACTGTAATTTTTAGGGGTCTGTCAAGGAGGACATGCGGGGAACAGAGCCACCCGGGGTGCCTATGGGGACAAGGGGCACCGCTGTCACTGCTTATGATCAAGGAGAGGTGAGCTCTCCCCATTCTCGGGGATGGCCCCTGAATCCAGCCTGGCAAGCTGCTGGGGTCAGAGGCTGTAGCGAGCTGCTGCAGAGGAAGGCACTGAGAACCCCGAGAAGAGAAGTTGTTTGAGATGCTGTCGTGTGTCTGTTGTTGGGGATGAAGGGTTACATCTCCAGGAGTGGGAGCCACTATACCTCTGTGCTCCCTGGGTGCTGGGCATCAAGGCAGATCGGGAGGCTCAGGAGATGAGGGAGGGGAAGGGGAGGCTAGTCTGTGCTGGAAGGACAGCTGGAGGCAAGGAGGGCCTCAGGGCCCCTGCTGCAGGTGGAGGGACATCCCAGGTTGTCATTGGGGGACACACAGAGCTCCAGCCACGGAAGGAGTCAGTGAGGGGCAGCCAGGCAGCGGGCAGTCCTCAGAGACCCTATCCCCTGTGATAGCACCAAGGGGGGCACCTTTCCTGCTGGGCCATCAAACCAGCCCTGGGACTCAGGGTGGTGTCATCCTCCTCAGCTCAGACCCTACAGGAGCTCTCCAGCATGTGGATCACTTGCACCCGGTGATGAGACAGGAAGACCCAGGGCTTTGCTAGCACACAGGCCTTCGAGTGCTCCAGGGCCCAGGGGGAATGGCCGGGGACAAGGATGGTGGGCCCGCCCTTGTTTCTGGGCTGAGGAGGCGCTGGAAGCATTTGCAGAATACTCTGTCCCCTGCTATGCCCTGGATTCTCCCCCGGGAGGGAGGCCGTCGGTAATCAACACCTGTCTACCCAGCCGCATGTGGGAAGGGGCCATGTCCCACCCCAACAGTGGACAGAACCACGCAGAGACCAGAACACCCGTCCACTGCAGCCCTGCAGTGGACCTGGACAGCGCGCGCCTCTCTGGGTCCTGATTTCTCCAGCTGGGGGCCCCAGTGCCCAGGCAGTGCCAACGGAGGGTCTCCTTTGGGCTTAACTAGACCCTCAGAGCTGCATCGTGGGACCCAAACCTGCCGTTGATGGTGAGGGTGACGTGGGGCCAGGCAGTGTTCCATCCTGTCATACATGAAGCAAGCAGATGACAACAGCTGAGACCCCCCCAGAGCCCACAGTTTACCCTTGCACACAGAAGCACTCCCCGCGAGAAGCCTTCACCCCTCCACATTGCTGACCGAGTCCTGTCTCTGCTCCCCTGACCTGTGACAGCTAGATGCAGGGGTTGAGGCTAACTCGGGCAGGTCCCTGAGCTGCAGGCCTTCCAAGCCCCTCATCCCCAGCAAACCAGCGCTTGTCCTGACATCTCAGGCGCAGCTCCCAGCATCTCGGCAGGGACAGGCTGTGATCAGGGCCCCCGTACTCCAGAGACCCACAGAGTCAGGCTTTCCCCTGGTATTTACGGCTCACTTACCTTCCTGATGCCCAGGGCGGTGTCATACACTTACGTCATTTTGCCTGTGGGTAGTGTTGCTTGGGGACACGCTAACTCTGTAACACAGTTCTCTAACTGAGCCAAGGTCAGCTTCTCCCACCAGAGGGGCTTGGGGCAGACCTTTCACCTGGCAGGCCCGGCTGGGACTGGAGGACAGAGCCCATGAGGAATTCCCGCAGTGGCAGCCACCCAGCACAGCTCGTAACGAGGTCTTCTCCCACCTTGCACTTGGGGCCCAATGGCCCTAGGTAGCTGTGGAGGTGCTGTCCAGGTGGCCAGTTGGGGAGCACTGACTGTGATGTGGGGCTGAGGTCAAGGTTGGAGTCCCGGACCAGAGACGTGGGTGACCAGCTCTCTGTCAAGGGCTGAGGGTTCCCAGGACATATTTTTCCTCCTGGCCACAAGGCCTGTGCAGCTGCTCTCCAGTGGGTGTCTGTCCCTGAGGGTACACACTGTGCTGACTGTGTACGACACGTGTTTCCCCCAAAGGCCCCAGTCTGCCGGGCTGGCATCGACACTGAGCCCACCTGTGGGGGACAGGTTTCCTGGACACCTAGCCCCCCGCTGGCCTTGTACCAAGAGCCACGCAGGCAGCGGCCTCCAGCCTGGCCCCATGACCTTCCAGTTCCCCACCTTCCCGGCCCCAAGCCCAGCTGCAAACGCACGGGGACCCGTCATGCCCCCCACTTCTGGGGCCTGTGTGTGGCAGGTGGGCGTCTGGGCAGATACGCAGCCGACAAAGTCATGTTCACTTTTTCACTTTTAACCAGAACTGCTGAGGGGACGACAAGAAATCCTCAAGCAGCCAGTTTGGGCCACTTCTCCACCTCCCCCAGGTAGTCTGAGAGCTCTCAGGGGCTCCTGCCGACGGGCCCCTTCTCCGGCCCCCCAGGTAGTCTGAGAGCTCTCAGGGGCTCCTGCCGACGGGCCCCTTCTCCGGCCCCCTCAGGTAGTCTGAGAGTTCTCAGGGGCTCCTGCCGACTCCAGCTCTGTCCTATGTGAATCTCGCTCTTTACTGGGCTGCAGCAATTCCTCACAGCCTCGGAGCTGGCCTCCGGCCCCCGAGCCCACATCCCCGACCTCCAGCAATCAGCCCACAGCCCCCAGCCTCCCAGCTCCCACCCCCAGCACCCAGCTCCCAGTCCTGCAGCTCCCAGCCCCCCAGCTCCCACTCCAGCCCCCATCTCCCAGCTCTCCAGCCCCCAGCCCCCCAGCTCCCACTCCCAGCACCCAGGTCTCAGCCCCGCAGCCCCCCAGCATCCACACCCTCAGTCCCCAGCCCCCCAGCCCCTATGGCCTTTGGGTTGGTGGTGCTGCATGCAGTGGGACCCTAACGGGGACCCTAACAGTGGCCCCCCTCGACCTGCCTTCTGCCCCCACCAGGCACACTGGGCACCTGAAAGTCATCAGGTGGCTTCTCTTTCCCCAGGGGTCTTGATGGCTCATCCAGGAGCCTTCTTCAGGTGGGTCTTAACCTGTCGTAAGAGGTGGCCCCTGAGAAAGCGCTGGCGCATCGCTGCCTTGGCAGAGGAGCGGAGCTGACTGGCTTTCTTGGGAGGCTTTCTGTTGCTGCGCTCCGTCAGCTCCCTGCTCCCATCTCTGTCCCAGTTTCCTGAAGGGTCACTGTACCCGGACACAGGAGCAGCAGCAAGAGTGCAATGAGACCCACCGAATGTCCTCCTGAGTGCTGACCCCCCGAGGGATGGCCTCTGACCCTGCCGGCGCCCTCCTGGGTGCCGGCCCCCGTGGGATGGCCTCTGACCCTACTCAGAGCCGCTCGCTCGGTTTGTTCCTTCCTCATTGCCCTCTGCTGATGCCACCGTCAGGTCAATTCCTGCTTGCAGTGACCCTGTATCTCGGAGAAAGACAGCTCCATAGGCCTCCTGAGCTGTAGTCTTTACGGAAGGGACAGTCCCTGAAGAAGGATATTGTGGCTGGCAAAGCAGAGGGTCAGCCGAGAGGAGGAAGAGCCTCTGTAAGACAGACCGCCACAATGGGCTCAAGGACGGTAACGACTGTGAGGCTGGTGGAGGGCTGGGCAGTGTGGCTTTCTGCTGTCCCCAGGGTCCCTGAGAGTGGAGACCACTCAGTGGCAGCTGACAACAGCAATGACGTGACATGAGTGAGGGCACCCACCTGGTGGGGCTCTGGGGGCCAAACAGGATGTCAGACAGGAGCTGGTATGGACCAGGGGTCCTGGTGTGGTGTTACCTCCCTCCCCAGCCTTCTGCCCACGTTCCTGGTCCAGGGTAGGCGCTTGCTGTACTCTGGGGGTGTGGGGCCCATCACTGACTGTAGGGTGAAATGGGCACTTGACCGAGAGCATGTAAACTGTAACGGCCCCACCTGGGAGTGTGTGACCAGCTGTCACATCACCCAGCATTCAGCCCATGGGACTTTCTGAGCATTCCCGGTAGCCATGCTCTGGCATGCTGGCCAGGCCGTGAAAGCCGAGACCTCATTCATGTTGCATGGATCTGTGCTGGTGTAACCCGAGCCCCCCTCATGAATAACCCGCCTGTTCTTGCCATCCCCAAGGGGCATTTTCAGAACCCTCTGAAGCCACAGCATCTGCCCTGGAAGTGGAAAGTCAAGGCTCCAAATTCACCATCTCTTCCCCAGGCCCTGGCCCAGTAGCCTCCCGCTGCACGGACACGACGGCGGGGGAGTAGACCCGCTGGAGCTCCTGCCACATCATCAGGGCCCCCAGCAGTGAGGGATCAGGCGTCATGAACGTGGACCTGGAGGTCGACACGGCCTGGCTATTCCGAGATGTGGACAGTGCTGGGGAGGAGCGGGGGAATCCTCTGGACGGAGGGGCCAGTGGCCCAGAGGTGGACACTGAGGTGCTCGGGGAGCAGCTGGAGTCCTCAGAGCAGACATTGCCGGCACCCGTGGGCACGCCTGTGGTGTCTGAGTCGGGACTAAGAGGCAGGTGAGTGTGCTGACGGGCTCTGTCTTTTTTTCCCCCTAAATTTTATTTACTTTGTTGTTGTTGAGAATACACACAACAAAACATTCACCCGTTCAACAGCTTCTAGCGTACATACAGCACTACCGATGATGCTTGTTGTGCAGAGTTCTCGCCCTTCTTTTCTGGGTGTTCCTCCCCGTTAACATAGACTCCCTGCCGCCTAACTTCCCTGTCACATCTTCTGAGGGGTTGTTGTCGGTTTCACCCCGTGAAGACAGTTCTTAAAAGAGTAGGATGCACAAGGCAGACCTGCCCTGCATTAAGAGCGACCTGGCAGGCCAGGGCGGGAATGAGACCTCACTCTACAGGTCATCCCGCTGTAGGGAGACTCAGAGCAGTGAGCATTTTGGGGTCACACAGAGTGAGCCAGTTCCAGCTGCCCACACACGGTGCTGGGCAACCACAGTGGGGTGAATCACATCCTCCAACAGATGCGTCTGCGTCTTGACCACGCCATTAAGATCACTCTGCCTGGAGGGGGCAGCTCCTTCCTGGTTGCGTTTTGAGCAATTTACAGCCTGAGGGGTCACCTACTGGCACCCTGTCAGACAGCTTTTCACTGGCTGATGTCTCTCGGAAGAGACTGCCGGGTCCTTTCTCCTAGTCATCTTAGTCTGGAAGCTCAGCTGACACTGTCCCCCCATGGGTGACCCTCTGGTATTTGAATACTGGGGTGTGGCAGCCAGCGTCACAGCAACGTGTCAGCTGCCAAGGATGAGAAACCAACAGACGTTTAATTGCTGTTTGGTTTTCAGATGACTTCAGGAGGAGTTTTGGTTTAAGAGGTAAAGACTATCTCAGGGCAATTGTTTCAGGGGTTCACCCATCCCACATGGCTTTAGAAAGTCTACAGCCCATGAAATTTTGAAATTCTGTTCTGCATTTTCTCTCTCTTGATCATGATTCTTCTCTGTAAAATTTTACTTGTGTCTTATATTAAGGATATTGTTCAATAATTTTACACTCAGTTGGGTCATGTCTCTTGGAAATGGGCATAAGTATGGACCTCTCCCAGTCAGCTGGCCAGGTAGCTGTTTTCTAAATTTCTTGGCACAGATGAGTGAGCACTTCCAGCACTATATCAGTTTGTTGAAACATCTCAATTGATATTCCATCAATTCCTGGAGCCTTGTTTTTTGCCAATGCCTTCAGTGCAGCTTCGACTTCTTCCTTCAGTACCATCGGTTCCTGAACATATGCTGCCTCTTCTAATGGCTGAACATCGACCAGTTCTTTCTGGTATAATGACTGTGTATTCCTTCCATCTTCTTTTGGTGTGAGTCATTTAATGTTTTTCCTGAAGAATTTTTCACCATTGCAACTTGAGGCTTGACTTCTTTCTTCAGTTCTTTGAGCTTGAGCAATTCTGGGAGCTTTTCTCTTTGGGGTTTCTGCCTCCATCTCCTTGTGCCTGTCATTATAGTGCTTGACTGGGTCTTCTTAAGCTGCCCTTTGAAATCTTTCCTTTGCTTTAGCTTTCTTTATGGCTTTTTAATGACGCTTTGCTTTCTTCATGAACGATGTCTTTGATGTCATTCCATAACTCATATGGTTTCAGATCATTAGTGTTCAGTGCATTAGATCTGTTCTTGAGATGGTCTCTAAATTCATGTGGATGTACTCCAGGTGGTATTTTGGCTCTCATGGACTTGTTCTAATTGTCTTCAGTTTCAATTTGAACTTGCCTATGAGCAATTGGTCGCTGTGCCACTGTCAGCACCTGGTCTTGTTATAACTGATGATATTGAAATTTTCCATTGTCTTTTTCCACAGATGTAGTCGATTTGATTTCTATGTATTCCATCTGATGAAGTCCATGTCTACAGTTGCCAGTTATGTTGATAATGAAAGGTATTTGCAACAAAGACGTCATCGGTTTTGCAAATCTTGTCATGTGATCTCTGGCATCGTTTCTATCACCAAGGCTGTATTTTCCAACTACTGATCCTTTTTCTTTATTTCCAACTTTTCAATTCCAGTCACCAGTAATTGTCGATGCATTCTGATTGCTTGTTCGATCAATTCTGGACTGCAGAAGCTGGTGAAAATCTTCAGTTTCTTCATCTTTGTCCTTAGTGGTTAGTGAATAAATGTGATTAATAGTCACATTAACTGGTCTTCTTTATAGACATATGGATATTATCCTATCACTCACAGCAATGTACTTCAGGGCAGAGCTTGAAATGTTCTTTTTGATGATGAACACAACAGCATTCCTCTCCAGATTTTCATTTCCAGTGTAGTAGAACATATGATTGTCAGATTCAAAACAGTCAGTACCAGGCTACTTCAGGTCACTAATGCCTAAGATATTGATGTTCACACAGTTCTGTTTCATTTTTGACACTTTACAGTATTCCTAGATTCCTACTTCACACAGTCCATGTTCCGATTACTAATGGATATTTGCAGCCCTTCTTCTCATTTTGAGTTGTGCCACCTCAGCAGATGAAGGTCCCCGAAGCTTTACTTCAGGTGCCTCTTTAAGGTCAGCTCTGCTGTGAGGAGGAAGCTCATCTCCCGAGCGCCTTCCCACCTGGGGGCTCCTTCACTCGCACCATATCTGACAGTGTTCCTCTTCTTTTCATAAGGTTTTCACTGGTTGCTTCCTTTTGGAAGTAGACTGCTGGGTCCTTCTTCCGAGTCTGTCTCAGTCTAGAACCCCAGCTGAAACTTGTCCTCCATCGGTGACTCTGCTGGGATCTGAATCCGGTGGCTTAACTTCCAGCATCCCAGCAACACACTAGCTCCACAAGACAATGAACTGACACACAAGTGGAGATTTCACAGTCTAGTAGGCTACAAGCCCAAACTCAGAGCACCAGCTGCGGGATAAGGCTTTTCTTCTCTATCTTCTCTGGAGGAAGGTCCTTGTCATCAGTCTTCCTTTGTCGGGGAGCGTCTCTGTGCGGGAACCTCAGGTCCAAAGGATGCACTCTGCTTCCTGCACAGCTTTCTTGATGGCATGAGGTCCCCATGTCTCTCTGCTTGCCTCTGTCTTTTACATCTCAAAGAGATTGACTTAAAATGCTGTCAAATCTTGTAGACCTCATCAATAAAATCGCCACTAATCCATCTTATTAAATCATAGTGATAGATTTATAACACGTAGGAAAATCTCATCATACAACACTGGGATTCACACCTATATTTTAGGGGTATGTAATTCAAACTGTTACAGGAGCCCAGGACCTGGGTGTGGGGGCCGTGTGCTATAGTTCTGTCCTGGAAAGCTGCGTAGCTTTCCTGCAGGGCCCGGGATAATGAGCGGTAGGTGAGTACACCTGGTGGAGGAGGAAAGGACACCCACAAAGACTGAAATCCCCGAGCACCCAGCACAGCAGTGCCCCCCCCAGGGGTTCCAGCTCCAGCCTGGCTCCCCAGAGCCTTTGCAGATGTGGAGACCAAGGCTGAGGTGAGATGTGCCCTTCACCGGGTCACACAGAGGGACTTTGGGCTCCCACAGCAGTTCTTCAGAGCACCGCACGTTAGCATTTCTTCAAACGTGTCACTCGTCTATTCAGCGAGAAGCCAGGCTCCACTGTCTGGTGCACGTGTGTGAGCACCTTCGTTTCCTACGGCTGCCACGACTACCGTGTGCTGGGAGTTTTAACAAGACATGTTCCTTCCCTCAATCTGGATGTTGGAGGTCTAAAATCGTGGAGAGGCAGGGCTGAGCACCCATCCTGAGTCCCGAAGCCCCCATCCCCTGAGCCCTGAGCTGCCAGCCACGAAGCCCCTGAGCCCCCAAGCCCCTAGGCTCCCCCGCTCTCCAAGGCCTGCAAAAGAGGGCCTTGCCACTTCCAGCCTGTGGACTGTGCCCCTTGTGTTCCTGGGGGCCCCTTCTTCTACCTTCAGAGCCAGGGGAGAATCCCACTTGATCTTCACATGGCCTGCCTTGTGTGGTCATGTGTACCTCTCATGAGAGCCGTGGTGGCAGTCAGGGCCCACTCCCATCCCACGATCTGTGACCATGCCTGCCAAGTCTCTTGGCCACAGGAGTCACCTTCACAGGCTCCACGGATCAGGACCTGGGCCCTCTGGAGCCTGTCGCAGGGAGACTGGTCCTTTGCTACTTACCTTATGGATAGTGATGATGTCGGAATTATCAAATATGGGCTCATATTTCCCATCTCAGGGTTGGCTCTCAGAACACCCAGAAAGGCCATTGCCTAGGCTTTCACCATGTCGTGTGACCAGCTGCAGGCCCTCAGCCAGCTCTCCAACTAATGGACTGTCAGCGGTGACCCTGACTCAGCTTGAGGGACCTTCACTGCAGCCCCCAGGGGCCCCCTTCACCCACTTCTGAGAACCAGCCCAGGACCTCAGGTGGAGAAAGGAGGGCACTTGCACCAGGAAGCCTCCTGCACATGGGCACTCAGCTCTCGCCCGCGGGTCGGCTCCAGGGCTGCCTCGTGCTGGCCTGGTTCTGGGGCTGCTGCTCGCTTCTCTTCTTCTCACTTTCTCACCTTCTTTGGTGTTAACAGATGTCCTTCTGAGCCTTTTGTCCATTCACAGTTTGAAAACTGCTTCCACATGCAGGCATCTACCTGAGCAGCACCCCACTTCCTCAGTACCAAGTTCTGTTTTAGTCATTTGGGACTGCTCTAACAGAAATACCCCAAGTGGGTGGCTTTAGCAAGAAAAAGTTTATTCTTACACAGTCCAGTAGGCTGCAGGTCCAAATTCAGGCTGTTTACTCCACAGGAAGGCTTTTCCTCCATCGGCTCTGGAGGAAGGTGCTTGTGTGTCATCAGTCTCTGGTCAGGGAACATATTGGCGCTGGAACCTCGGGTCTGAAGGACACGGGGACACAGTCTCCTCCTGGTGCTGCTTTGTTGGGCAGGAGGTTCCCACTGTCTGCCTGCTTCCCTTTCCTTTTATGTCTTGTGATAAAAGGTGGCGTAAGCTACACTCCAGGGAAACTTCCGTCACAATGGAGCAGGAAGGTGACCTTAGGAAGGGATTTACATTCCCTAATCCTCTTTAACATATGCCAAAGCAAAAACCAAACCCACTGCCGTCTTATAGCAACCCTACAGGACAGAGTAGAACTTCCCCACGGAGTTTTCAAGGGGGCATCTGGAGGAATTGAACTGCCGACCTTTGGTGAGCAGACAGCACTTGATCCTCTGGGTTACCAGGGTTTTCACAGCACAGGAAAGTCACAGAGCAGAGGGCGTCCACACAGCACTGCTAATCAGGACTCAGCCAAACTTCTGTACGTGTGTTTGGGGGGACACAGTTCAATCCATGACAGCACCCCGGTCTTACTGATACCACATCACTTTCTGTAACCCTTCCGAGACCCCCGTCTTCCAGGACCCGCTGCAGTGGCTGCGAGGGCCAGTCGGCTCTCTCGGCGCCCCCGGCTTGGGGTGTTGGCTGGGCCGGGTGCTCACTGTCGGTTCTGAGGGAAGGAGCACCCTGTCTCTCAGCCTCTGTGGTGCCGGGCCTTTCTTGGTGTCCTTGGCTGTGGTCAGACCGTCTCCTGCTGTGTTTCTGTGCATGTGACTCAGTTTCCACGGCTGCTGTCTTTGTGAAAACATCCCTTGGAAGGCATTAGGATTAGCACCCATCCTACTTCAGTGTGACCTCCTTAACTGATACTATCTGGGAAGAAAATCCCGTTTCCGTAAACAAGGTCACGTTCACATGCACAGGAGCTAAGACTTGAATGTGTCTTTTAGGGGGACACAGTTCATAACTCTCCAAGGTACAGCTACCCCAGCTTTTTAGGTAAGAAAATTGAGGTTGTTTATGGTGCACCAGCCCGTCTACGGTCCCAAGGGTGGTGATTGACAGAGCCAGCTCTTCACCACGTGCAGCCCAGTGCATCCTGGACATCTGGGTCGCCACATGGGTCCGGGGAAGAAGCAGAGTGGGTGGAGCTCGCATCTGCAGACCAGGGTGCCTGCTGTGCGGTCTTCTGCTTGAGGCAAGGCAGGGTGCTGAGAGCCCTCCGAACAAGAGCGGGCCGCGGACAGCCGTCTGTGGGCTCCCCCGCTCCGTGCACGCTCCCCGCGCCCGGCTGACGTGGGGTTGGCTCTGCCTGTGCCGCAGCCTCTGCACATGCCCCGGAGGCCTCGCGTGGCTGCACTATGTCTGCTCACTAGACGGTTAGGCTGGCTCCCATCTTTCACTTTTGTAAATCGTAGACTCGGGTCTGCTACTGTAGAAGCTTTTTTCGGGGTTTCAGTCGTTTCCTCAGAAGAGATTGCTTACACTGTGACTGTACTGGGAGGTGGAGGAACGAGGTGCTGACAGCATGCACTCAGAACCTGACAGCTGGGCTCTGTGCTGCTGTGTGGCCCTGGGCCAGTTGCCTGACCTCTCTGGCCTGCAGCTTCCTGGTGTGTAATGTACGGGCAGCAGAAACAGCTGCAGGTTGGTGTGCTGAGCAAATCTATGAAACAAGTGGAGCTTTTGGCCTCCAGCTTTGGGCACCAGCACTCTGTTACCCCGTGAAGGTGGGCTTCCTGGCCTCAGGGAGAGAACGTTCCAAGATCCTGGGTGCGCAGTGCCTCGTTGGCAAAACATGCCTTTGACACAGATTGTGCTGAAAGAGTTAACATGCAAATGCTTTGCAAAGGGCTTTTTGTCAGAACACCAGATTTGCCAAGTAACAAAGCACTGGCTGCTGTGTGAGCAGTTAGACACCTGTTACGCCCCAGGTGAACCCCTTCCTGACTTACCTGCTGCAGGGTCCAGGAGCTGGAGCTGCGTGAGCAGAGACTCCTGTGGAAGGTGGACCAGCTGACAACCTGGGTGGCCCAGGAGAAGAACACTTCCCTGTGGGCGCAGAGGCAGCTGGAGGCACTGCAAGGCGAGCTAGCCAGTCAGGTACCGTCGGGTCCCCACACGTCCCCTCCAGTGTGCCCCTGCAGTGCACCCTCTCCACTGAACTCCCTCCAGCATACCTCCTCCAGTGCACCCCCTTCAGGGCTTCCCTCCAGTACACACCCTCCAGTGTACCCCATCCAGCGTGCCATCTCCAGTGTGTCCTCTGTAGGGTACCCCTTCCAGGGCACCCCTCCAGTTCACCGCTCCAATACGCACCTTCGAGTGCACCCCCTCTGGTAGGCCATCTCCACTGTGTGACTTCCAGTGCCCTCCTGTGACGGTTAAGGCTGTGGGTCCACTTGGCTGGGCCGGGATTTTCCGTGGTGTGGCAGTGTTGTAGTGAGGCACTTAGATGTGATGACCTATGTGATGCACTCTGGCACCATCAGCCAATCAGCTGTAAGGAGTGGTTCTTGGGAGTTGGGGCCTACGTTCGGCGTTTGGGTGTCCTGGCCAAGCTTGCTGGCTTTTGCTCACTCTGGCTCCTGCGTTTGGCTCAGCAACATCGGACCTTCGGTTCCTGGGTCCTGAGCCTGCAACCCACTGTATACCTGCTGATTTGGGGTTCACTGGGCTCCACAGCTTGGGAGCTGGCATCCTGACCCTTGACCCAGCCAGTGTTGGGTCCATCGGCCCCTGCAGCTACCTGAGTCAGGAGAAGCCTCCAGCCTGACTGCTGACCCACAGATGGGGGACTGGCCACCCTCTATGACCATATAAGCCATTTCCTTGAGATAAATCCCTCTGTTCCTATGGACACACACCCACATCCACACCCACTCACCCACCCACACACTTCACTACTTTTGCTTCTCTAGAGAACCCAAGGCATTTGGTACCAAGAGTGGTTCTAGGGAAACAAAATTGCAAGGATGAGTTCTTTAAAACTGTTGTCAGATCTGGCTGGTCTTAAAGGTGCTAGTAACTCTGCCTCCAGTAGGAAGGAGGACGGCACTACTTCATGGCATTTACAAAATATCACCACCAACGTAGGTCAAGTGTTAGTGAGAGGCAAGGCTCTGAGTGGGTGTGGGTTTGATGCTTTCCTACAGTTTTGTCATAATGAGAAGTGTAAGGAAGCTGTTGGTTGGTCCTAATTTTGCCAGATAAAGTGGTGAGGGGATGTCCTCCCAGTGGGCGAGCTTCAAGCAATGGTTGTTTGCTTGGAAAGAGAAATGGCTTAATGTGAAATTGTATACTGATTCATGGGTTATGGCCAGTGGTTTGGCTGGATGGTCAGGGACTTGAAAGGAACATGACTGTAAACTAGAGACAAGGAGGCAAGGGGAGGAGGTGTGTCAATGGGCCAAACAGACAGCCCCTCGCCCCTGGGCCCCATGACACAGGTTTCTGATACAGCTAACAGATCAGACCGGCTACTGGCTCTGTCTCTGAATGGGTCAAATAATTGAAGATATTTGTATCTTGTGTGACTGCACACACAAGAGTGACCGCACACACAAGAGTGACCTCAGCAGAGGAGGATTTTCACAGTCAAGTGGATAGGATGATGTGTTCTGTGGAAACCCATCACCCTCTTTTCCCAGACACTTCCATCACTGCCCAGTTGGCTCATGAACAAAGTGGCTGTGGTGGCAGAGATGGAGGTGACGCAGGGCTCAGCCACATGGGTTTCCACTCACCAAGGCTGGTTTGGCTACAGCCACTGCTGAGTGCCCAGTTGGCTGGCAGCAGAGTCCCCACTATGACACCATTCCTCAAGGTGATCGGCCAGGGTCTCAGTCAGCTAGCGCTGCTGGAACAGAAATACCACAAGTGGATGGTTTTAATAAAGAGAAACTTATTTTCTCACAGTTGAGTGGTCTAGAAGCCCAGATTCAGGGTGTCAGTTCCAGGGAAAGTCTTTCTGTGTCTTCAGTTCTGAAGGAGACGCTGCGCATCAGCCTCCCCTGGACTAAGACCTTCTCCACACAGGAACCCCAGGTCCAGAGGACATGCTTTGCTCCCGGTGTTTCTTTCTTGGTGATGCGAGGCCCTCCCTTCTGCTTACTTCCCTTCACTATTATCCATTGTAAAATAACAGAGGTGTGGGCCACACCCCCGGGAAACTCTTGTTTCATTGGATCAGAGATATGACCTCTGTCAGGTGTTACGATGCCACCCTAGTCCTCTTTAACGTTAAACTATAATCACAGAATAGAGGACAACCACACAATACAGCAGATCATGGCCTAACCAAGGTGACACAAGTTTCCAGGGGACACAATTCAATCCAGGACAGCCAGCAGCTTGGTGGCAGCTTGATGACATTGGACCCCTTCCATCACAGAAAGGGCAATGTTTTGTTCTTTCTGGAATAGACATTACTCTGTACATGGATTTGCTTATCCTGCGTTCAATGCTTCCACCCAGACTACCTCCACGGACTCACAGAATGCCTTTGCTACCATCGTGGTGTCACACACAGCGTCACCGTGGATCAAGGGACTCACTTCGTGCAAGGCAAGTGTGGCTCATGCTCGTGAAGTTCACTGGTCTCATCACGTCCCTGTGATCCTGATGCAGCTGGCTTGATAGGATGATGGAACGGCCTTCTAAAGACAGTTAAGGCTCCAGCAAGGTGACCATAGATTGCAGGGTTGGAGGAACGTTCTCTAGGAGGCTGTATATGCTCTAAACTAGGGTCCGATACGTGGTACTCTTTCTCCCACAGCCAAGATTCACGGTCCTGGAGTCAAGGGCTAGAAACGGGAGTGGTACCACTCACTATTACCCCTACTGACCCACTCACAAAATTTTTGATTCCTGTCCCAGTGACCTTATGCTTTGTAGGCCTAGAGGTCTTGGTTCTGAAAGAAGTGCTCCCACCTGGGGACACATCACTGATTCCACTGAACCTGAAGCTAAGAGTGGCATCTGGCCACTTTGGGCTCCTCTTGCCTCTGGAACAACAGGCAAAGAAGGGAGTTACTGTGTTAGTTAGTGTTTATTGATCCTGATTACTGAGAGGAAATTGGATAGATACTACACGTTGGAGGTAAGGAAGAGTAAGTCAGAATACAGGTTACTGTCGTTTTCCACTGACTTTAATCACAGGGCACGGGAGTACTAAGAGACAATTCTGACATGAGAGCATAGGGTAGCCTGTGGGGCTGTGCTGAGGTGTCCCCACCCTAACCAGCCTGCCTGAGCATGAGGAGATACCTGGGGCAAGGTCTGACCTGAGGAGCTTGATGCAGGTGAGGGGCATATAGGAAATAGGTCTCAAACCAGGTTCAGACACATGTGCTTGGGCAGGATAGGGGCCGAAGGACAGTGAGACACGCACGCTGCCAAACTGGGCTGTGCCAGCCAGGGTGTGCCAACAGCAGGAACCAAGGCAGGATGGCTGTAGGGCAGGGTGTAGTGGGGAGGGTGGGAGGCAGGAAGGGGGGCCCTCCCTGTTGTCTCCCAGGTTGCACTGAATTCTGAAGGCAGTAGGAGCTGGCCTGAGGGGTTCACACAGCAGAGGTCCAGGGTCAGCTGGTCATTTGGGGGTGTCGTCCTAATAGAAGGTGAGGCAGGGATCAGGGTGCTGCTGCAGAGGCTGTGGGGGTGGCTGGGGCCACTCTGGAGGTTCTGCCATGACTGGCCGTGTGGCTCTGGCAAGTGACTTAGCCTCTCTGGGCCTCAGTTTCTCTTCTGTGAAACGGGGATGATATGGTACCACCTCTATGAGTTTGTCACAAGGATTCAGTGAGCACTTACAGAGTACTTGCAACAAGAGACACCTGAGTGGTGTCAGCTGCTTTCATGATTATTGGCTGTTCCCAAAACCTCCCAGGGAGGAGACCACGCCGGCTAGGGGATGACCACATTTAGGGGCTGCTTCAGAGGCAGATGATGTGACGCTACCATGCAGCCGTGTGTGGCAGGGCCTGTGCCGCTGCTGTGGCTGCCCGCACTGTGTGGCCAGTGTCTTCCTGTTGCAAGTCAAAGCCGCCGTGGTGGTCCAACTACTCAGTGGGTCACAGCTGAAGAAAGCAGTGCAGGAGGGCCGCTTCCGGAGGCGTCTGTTTCTGCAGTATGGGTGTGCGGCTGGTGGGATGACATGGGTGGGAGCCATTCCTCACTGTGGAGGCAGTCAGAGAGGTCTCAAGTCACCGTAGCTGTGAGGACAGACAGGTGAGGCGGTCCAGGATATGGGTGTTAGTCCTTGAGATGCCAGAAGACATCCAGGGATTTCCCCCTTTTTGATGGACTCCAGGTGCAGAGATTTGAGTCAGTCCTTCCCCAGGTCACCCATCCTGGGGCAGTGTCACATGAGGCACCAAGGTGTCACGTGTGAGAGCCGCATGTAGAGTGTGATCTCTCTGTGGGAAACACTCTGGTAGCTGTGTTTGGAGCTGTGCCCTGTATGCTCGTAGGGATTTAGCGGTAGCAAAGACGGCCCTGCAGCCAAGGTGGTCTCAGTGTGGTGTGGAGACGGGCAATGGGGGCTGGGAAGGGCAGTGCCAGCGAGTGGTCCAGGTGCTGTGGGTGGGACCACAGCTTCCTGTGGGGCACCGAATCCTCCCCACCCGCAAACCCTTCCCATGCGCAGCTGCACACTGATTACAGTCTCGTGTAATCTCTGTGCACGAGGAAGGAGCTCACAAGACTGCGTCTTCCAGGTGAGGACAGAAGTTCAGAGTGGGGACTTGCTCAGAGTCCTCAGTACCACATGGCTCTGATCTGTCCCAGCCCCAAATCTGAGAGCTGTGTTCAGAGCAGGTTTTGTGGGCACACAAGCACGTCTTCACTGCACTTTGTACCTGAGCCTGACCACACAGATATTTTGCTGTGAGTTGTCACATTCCATCGGGATACAGAAGCCCCCCATTTCTGCGTTAAACACGGTCACTCTGAAAACTGCTCAGGGCAGGCCCGTGCAGCAGTGAGGCTGAGCACCCACAGCACTGAGTATGGCTGGCACCAACACGTCACCTGAGGGTGGTTCTCCTTGCAGAAAATCTGACTCCAATCTTTGTCCCTGGCCTGCACCCGAGGTGGCTGGCATGTCTCCTCTTCCATGTTTGCTCTCTGTGACTTGATTGTGTGCTGGCAAAGCCAACACGCAGCACTGGCAGGTGAAAGCAAGCTTAGCCTGGAGACAGTCCGACTTGCTTGCTCATTCTGAAAGATGGGCACAAGTCCAGTTCTAGAAGCAGGCAGCACCCAGGCCACCTACAGCACATGGGAAGCACCAAGGCTTAAGAAGAGGAGGTGTGCTCTGGACAGCAGAGGGCTGAGCAAGTTGAGAGGCCTTGAGCCCAACAAGCCGTGGATAGCTGTGCGACATTGTGGCCCAAAGGTTGGCGTCCGTTCCTGCCTCCAGCGGCGCTCACAGCAGGCAGCAGTGCTGTGGCTCTGGTCCCGATCCAGCGGCCAGACGAAGCCTGTGAGAGTGGAGCTCTCAGGACTTGAACAGCTAGGACTGCCTCTCTGCCATGCACCTGCGCCTGCGTCTTTTCCTCCTTAGGGCTCTGGAGCAGTGCGCCTGTGAGGTCAAAGGACTTAGGCCCTCGCACTGGTGCCAGGTCTAAGGGGCTGCCCGGGAGCTCCGCAGTCGGCAGTAGCTATCTTGAAATCAGTGCAGAAACGCGTGGTGCCCAGACTGTGGAAGTGTAAGCATTGAGGGGCTCGGTGTGCGCCAGGGCCTCCTTCGGGCTCCCTGATTCCCCCGCTGCCTGCTTTCAGGTGCGGGAGCAGGAGCGCGTGGCCGGGCGGCTGCGGCAGCAGCTGAGGCTCCGGGAACAGGCCTTGGGCCGGCAGGCGGCCGCCCTGGAGCGCAGCCGGTGGAGGCAGCGGCTCCAGCTGAGCCTGGCGCGCCAGCAAGCGTGCGAGCAGGAGCGCGAGCTGAGGACCCAGGTGCGGCAGCTGGAGCGCGATGTGCGGCGCCTCTGTCGTGCCGCGGGCCGACTGCTGGCTGAGCTAGATGCCCCTGCCGGGCCCCGACCACAGGGACCCGCCGCCGAGTCCGCGGAGGAGGCAGCGGCGCACAGGCGGCCGGAGGGACGCGCCACCGAGCGCCGGCTCCGTGCGCAGCTGAAGGAGCTCCGCGGCTGCGTCTACGAGCTGAAGTTGTCAGAAATCAGCCTGCAGGGCCAGGTGGAGGACCTGACCGAGCAGAACCAGAGCCTGCGAGAGGAGCTGGACACCAGGGCCCCCGAGGAGAAAGCGTGTGAGATGGCTGCTGCTGGTCACTGCGGGCTGGTAAGTGGCTGGAATCCAGGACAGGAGTGATGGTCACTTCCTTCTAACCTTTGACAGTCATTGAGTCAGGTCTTCCGTTTCCTCCTCTCCAGCCCCATCCATCCACCCATCCACTCATCCACCCACCTATCTACCCAGCCAAATTCCACCCAGGATCCACCCATCTGCCATCTCCCCTCAGTCACCCCTTTACCTACTTGTCCATCCACCCACCCAGCCAGCCACTCACGGGGCAGCCAGGCAACCCCCTTTGGCTCTTATGGCCTAGTCCCACCTGTCGGTCCATCCGTCCGACATTTACTGAGTCCCCGCTGGGTGCAGGGTGCAGTGCCTCATCACTCTGACGTGCTGGTGATGTCCTCCCTGACACCCCCTCGGTGAGGCACCTGTCTGCTGCTTGGGTGTCTTCCTTCGTTGTAGACTGAGCTCCTCGAGGACAGGACCAGGTCCACTTGGATGTGGAATCCCTGACCCACAGCAGCAGATAGGACGCCTGGCACTGCAGAGTTGGAGAGGCTCCTGGGTGTGCCATCTGTGTGGCCCAGGACATGTTTTTTAAGCTCTGGAAGGGAGGGTATCCTGGTCCTTTACCCATTCATTTGACTTGTAAGAGAATTAAAAAAGTACATTCATTGTGTTCCTGCCACAACCTCAGTGCTCTCAGGTCTTTTTAAGGGTGATTTATTGTTGGATGCTAGTGGAAGTTGGATGCTAGAGGCAGGTTCTTTGGGTGTCCCCACTGTACACATGAGGAAATGGTGAGACCACGTGGCTCATCTGTTGTCACAGAGGGGACACAGGCAGAGCTGGGAGTCGGACCAAAGCTCCTGAGTCCCAGAAGCATTGTTTCTTGAGAGCCAGGCTGCCCCCTGGAAAGCAAAGTGTTCACACAGCTCCCTTAAGGCCACAGAGATCTGTGATTCCTCCCTGTGGTCTGTCTGCATCGGAGGAGAGATCTGTGAGCACCCTCTACTCCTTAAAAAAATTGAGTTTGTCTTTGGACCTAGCCAACCTGTTTTAAATTACCCGGAGAAGCAAAAGCTCTGCATTTTCTTAGGACAACAAGTGCCACTTGCCAAGACAGCTTGGATGGTGACTTTGTCTGTGGTTCCTTCTTAGTACTTGCTCTTCCTGTTGTTCCTGCTCATGTTCATCAGATGGAAGGAAAACAGAACTTACATTTAATATTGTTGCCTTTTGTAATTTTGTGGAATAAAGTGTGTTTAGTCGGATCCGACTCGATGGCACTTGGCTGACAGACGGAAACTATACCTTGGAGAACTATCTGTCATTCTTGCACGTGTGAGACTTCAGTTCAGGCCTTTTCCCTGACTCCTCACTCAGCTGGTCTCTCCTGTCACCTACACGCTGCCCCACGGTCTACCTCCAGAATGCTGTCCTCGGGTACAGTGAGTGTGCAAGCATTAAAGAGGCGGCTGTAACACAGTGTGTCTTCTCATTTCCCACATGAACCAAGGGTTGAGATCCTGCTGAACAGGTGGAGAAAGACTCAGGAAGCTGAGTGATCGTGGTCACACAGTGACTAAGTATCAGGGCAAGGGACATGGCCGGATAAAAGGTGATGTCAGCCTGTCCCCCTCACCTCCACGTCCTGGTGTTGAAGCTTGGGGTGCATCTGGAGCTGGGCTTGGGGTGCCATCATTCTGTAAGCTCCTGGAAGTGTGCTTTTGTGACCTTCTCTACATTCTGGGACTCCCTGGTCCACACTCAGGGGCCACGCCCCACACAGGACCTGTGTCCCCTGCGCCATGCTCCCAGCTACTGTGCGCAGCCAGAATCTCTTGAAAATCCCCTGACTTGCCCCTGAGGTGTGGTCACCAGCACTGGGAGAGGTTAGGCTCACCCGAGCTAAGTCACGGAGGAGGCAGGGGCTCCTGTTCAGGGGTCAGAAGATGGGAGTGATCAGCCTTGGACATCAAGGGGTGCACAGTGTGTGAGACGCTCCCACCTCCAGGGTAGCTGGGGACCCAGGTGAACAGAGGCACTGTAGTCCCGGAGCTGCCCTGCTTCCTACAGCGTGCTGCCTTTGCTGAAGCTCTCTATACTTCCACGTCCCCAAGTGGGAAGTGGGAAAAATACTGAGACCCTCCTCCCAATGTAGCTGTGAAGATTCCCTGAGCAAGAGTGTGTAAACCTCTTGAAGCAGTGCTTGGGACACAGTGAGTGACCGGTAAACTTAGCTTCTACAGCCATCAGGCCACCACCGTCAGCACCCTCCCCATCACCCTGATCACCATGGCCCTCACTGTCAGCACGCCCACCGCGGTCACTGTCACCATCTTCCACCATCACTGTGACCACACTGTGCGCACCCCATCATCGCTGTTGCCATTGCCGTTGTCACCGTTGTCACATCATCGACCCCAGGGCCATCATCACCCTCACCATCCTCGTCCTTGCCGTCACCTTCCTCCCCGTCGTTACCATCATCTCCTTCTGGCTTGAGCTCACCCAGCAGGACGCCGAGCCGTGCCGCCTGCCCTGTTGGCAGTGTGAGCTCCTCTCACTGCTCTGTGTTTCGTGAGTGTGTGTGCTCTGTGCCTCCTCTCGCTGACCTGTGTTTCTTGAGTGTGTGCCGCTCAGTGGAGACAGCTGAATGTGAGTGTGATGTGTATCTACTGATCTGCTGATGGGAACCCAGCCTTCTGGGCCCTGCAGGAGGCAGGCCGGAGGCCACCCCTCCCATCAGAGCAGCTTAGGGGTGGGTCATAGGCTGAGGGGGGCTAGAGGAATCACCTTGGCCTTTGGGAAGCCCTGGTACAAGCTGTGGACCTCCTTGCTGAGGACCAAGGTCGTCTACCTGGCTTTGCTGGTCACCTTCAGGGACAAGCAGGGCCCAGTAGGACAACTGGCTTGTGAGGCTGGACAAAGAGGAGGTGCTGCCTCTCATCACCGTGCCGGGAGCTGCCATACCTGTCACACCTTCTCTCCTGAAGCCGCCAGGTAGTGGATAGGTCATGCCTGCTCCCAGGGTGAGGGACAGAGGGCCCAGAGGCAGAGTGCCCTGCCCAAGGCCACACACCAAGTGGAGCAAAAGCTGGACCTCAACCCCTCACCTGCCTGGTCCTGCACACCCCAGACTACCTCCATGAGCTCTCCCAGGAAGCGGGTACTGTAAGCTCAGCCTGGACAGCTCCTGAGCTGTGGAGGCGCAGGTAGAATGTGAGACAGAGAAGGAAACATGCGGACAGCCGGGGCTCAGGCCCAGTGAGCTGTAGGCCCAGAGGTCAGTGTGCAGTGTGGCAGGAGGGAGCCCAGCCGGGCTACCCCACGGCCACAGGTCAGGGCAGCAGCCAGGCCATCCTGGGGCTGCAGGCCTGCCCATGGAGGCCACGTGAGGTGTAGTTAACTGGCAGGTAGTGTGGCCCCCTCCTCCAGGTGGTACTCCCTGCCTCAGGACCATCCGCTGCCCTCGCCATCCTTGGGCTCTCCACATTGCCCTCATCACAGGGCTGCCTGCATCCTTGCTGCCTCCCTGTGGTGTTTGCCAAGTGGCCAGTGAGCAGGAGCTGCTGAGGGGTGGCAGCCCCAGCTGCTTTAATCGTTGTCCAGGAAGGGCCTGGTGATGAGCCAGTGAAGGCATCCATGCTGGGTCACATTGTGCAAATGCAGTGACCCCACTTACTGCCCACCCTGCTCCTGCCTTGTCCTTGTCATCTCAGTGGCACCGTGAAATTGCCCATCCATTCGCCTCCTGCTCCTTTCATGAAAAAGAGAACCCTTGGGACTGGTCTGTCCCCTCTGTCTTTGTTGCATCCTGGTTCTTGCAGAGAACTTGTGGCTACAGACGGTGCTCAGGGAATGTTCATCAGACGTGGGACGATGGAAGATGTGTCCAGTTCTCAGCCTCAGAGCCATGAGGCAACTACGGAGTCTGAGAGCGGCAGACAGCCCAGCAGAGACAGCCGGACAGAGGATGTCTGAGCTGAGATTTGACTAGGAGTATGTGTCCAACAAGCAGAAGAACAAGGAGAAGGAGACCCCTCCGGGGAAGCAAACACTGCCGCTCTGACTCGGTGATCAGGTGGAGTGTGCTGTCCATGGTCCTGAAATGCCTGGGACTCCTGAGCCTCACCCACTCAGACCTCCCCCAGCCCTGTGGTTCCTTATTTCCTTTCTCTGCTCACAGACAAGTGGCATCTTTGCATTCCCACAAAACTGTCAGTTTGTCCTGCTAGGTGGCTGGAGATTATCCTACCAGTATTCCAAACACCAAAAGGTCACCCATGTGGACAGATTTCAGTAGAACTTGCAGACTAAGACAAACCAGGAAGGAAGGCCTGATGACCTGCTTCCGCAAATCATCCAGGGGGAGCCCTAAGGATCACAGCACGGCACTGGGCGACGCAGTGCTGACAGACAGGTCCCTGAGGCTGGCAGGCACTCGAGCACACAGTGGCTGCCATGACGGCTGCGGGCACTCCAGCGACGGGGCAGGCGGCACAGGACGGGGTGAGGTTTTGTTCTGCGGCACGGGGGCCACCCTGAGTCAGAGCTGGCTTGACAGCAGCTAGCAGAAACGACACGCACCTCTCCGGTGGACAAGATGACGAGGCAGTGTTGGCAGCCAGCCCTTGAATCCACGCTGCTTCAGGGGTCCCTGTAAGAGTGTCCCCTGGGCTTCCTGTGGCTGGTGGAGCAAAGGGCAGTGCACTGGGTGGTGGCTGTGGGGCTTGAACTACCTGCACTTCCCTCTGTCACAACTCTGGAGTCCACAAGGTACCAGCAGGGTCATGCTCCCTCGGGATGCTCCCACTTCTGGTGGCCCCAGTTGGTTTTGGCTTGTGACTATGTCTCTCCAGTCTCTGCTTTCGTCTTCATCTTTCCCTGTTGGTCTCTGGGTCTCCGATCAGCTTTTATGAGGACACTACTTAGTAGGATTAGGGCCCTACCTGCTGGGTAAATATACCTCACTCAGCCTCCGTGGGCAGGCCTACAGCCCCGGGGCGGCCTGGCTGCCCTGACCTGTGGCAAGGGGGTGGCCTGGCTGGGTCCCCACTGTACTCAGTGTAAAGTCGTGTTAGCCTAACCACTAGCATTTTCAAAGGTCCTATTGCCAAGTAGGTTTGCCTTCACAGCCACTGGGTTAGGAATTCAGCATGTTTGGGGACGTGACCCCACCCCAGCACTCTGTGTGACAAGTATTAGCAGCGAACTGTGGTAGCACCACGACTTCAAGAGCCTCATGTCTAGTGCTGAGCTGCTGAGCCCCTCAGCACCCACAGAAGGACGTGTGCCCTCATTTCACAGATGAGAGCATGGACGCCTTGGGAAGCTGTGCAGGTGTTAAGGGGAGCCAGGGCTGAGCCCTTCCACTCCTCTGTCACTTTATCATACTGTCACGGTTGTGCGTTGCTGTGATGCTGGCAGCGACATTGCCTGTATTTCAAATACCAGAAGGTGACCCGCGGTGCACAGATCTCAGGGGAGCTTCCAGGCCAGGAAGATGGGCATCGTGTTTAATCCTGAAAAGAACTGCTGAGTGAAAGCCTTGTGGACAGCAGTGGGAAACAGTCTGATGCAAGGCCTGGAGATGAGCCCTCAGGCTGGGAGGCACTCAAAAGACAACTGAAGAAGGGCTGCCCCTCAAACTCCCAAGTTGAAGGGGTCCAACTTTAGAGGCTTTCATTTGCTGATGTGGAACAACTCAAAATGAGAAGAAACAGCTTGAAATATCCATTATTGGAGCATGGACTGTATGAAGGATGAATCTGTGAATATTGGATGTCATTGGAAATGAGATGGGATGTATAAACATGGATGTCCTAGGCATCTATGAGCTGAAGTGGACTGGTATTGGCTATTTTGAATAGGACCAATATGTGGCCTGGTATGCCAGGAATGACAACTCAGAGAGGAATGATGTCACATTCATCATCCAAAAGAACATTTTGAGATCTATCCTGAGGTACGATGCAGTCAGTGATAGGATGATATCCATATGCTTACAAGGAAGACCAGTTAACATGGCTATTATTCAAATTTGTACACCAACCACTGTCAAAATAAACTAGAGATTTTTACCAACTTCTGAAGTCTGAAATCAATCAAATATGCAACAAAGATGCACTGATAATTACTGCTGATTGGAATGCAAAAGTTAGAAACAAAGAAGAAAGATTGATAGTTGGAAAACATGGCATTAGTGAAAGAAATAGCATCAGAGATCGATGATAGAATTTTGAAAGACCAATGACTTATTTGTTGCAAGTATCTTTTTTTAACCACAGAAACAATTATACACATGGACCTTACTGAACGGAAAGTCAAGTTGACTGCGTCTGTGGAAATAGACGAAGGAAAAGCTCAAGGTCATTAGTCGTGACAAGGCCGGGGAGTAACTGCAGAACAGACCACCAGTTTCTCATAGGCAAGTTCAAGTCGAAGTTGAAAATTGAAATAAATCCATGAGAGACAAAGTATGACCTTGGGTACACCCCTTTTGAGTTTATAGACCATCTCCATCTGAAGAATAGGTGTGATATACTTAACACTAATGACCAATGACCAGACAAGCTGCGGGATGACATCAAGGGCAGCATACGAGAAGACAGAAAGAGGTCGTTGAAAAGAAGAAAGAAAGAAAAGACCAAAATGGATGTCAGAAGAGACTCTGAATCTTGCTCTTAAGAGTAGAGGAGCTGAAGCAGAATGAAGAAATGATGAAGTAAAAAAGCTGAAAAGGTTTCGAAGAGCGGCTCGAGAAGACCAAGTTAAGTATTCTGATGAAATGTGCAAAGACCTGGAATTAGAAAACTGAAAGGGAAGAACACAGTGAGCATTTCTCAAGCTGAAAAAACTGAAAAGAAAATTCAACCTTAGGTTGTAATATTGAACCAATCTATGGACAAAATATTGGAAAACACAGGAAGCATCAAAAACAGATGTAAGCAGAGTCACTGCACTGAAAGGAATTCAGGAGGCAGCGTATGACCAAGAACTGACGGTACTGAAGGGTGAAGTCCAAGCTGCACTGAATGAGCTGGAGAAGAGAGGTCTCCAGCAACTAATGGAGTTCCAGTCGAGAGATTTTCAACAACTGGATGTAGCCCTAGAAGTGCTGGCTCATTGATGGTGAGAAACGGAAGACAGCCACCTGGCCCAGTGGCTGGAAAACTAAAAGCCAGGCCAAAGCCATTGCTAGCAGGTTGGTTTTGACTCAGCAATCTGGTGAGTCAGAGGACAGCAGACCCGTGGGGTCTCCAAGGTGGTCAGCATTCATGGAAGCAGGCTGCCTCGTCTTTCTTCAGTGTGCTGGCTGGTGTGCTCCAACCAGCAGCCTTTCAGTTAACAGCTGAGCGTTTTAGCCACTGCACACCAGGGCTGAGATCCATATTTGTGTCCATTCCAAAGACAGGTGATTCATAGAATGTGGAAGTTATCAGACAATGTTATTAATATCCAAAGCAATTGAAATTTTGCTGGAGATCATTCAAAACCAGTTACAGTAGTATTTCTACAAGAAACTGTCATAAATTCGAGCTAGATTTAGAAGAGGACATGGAACAGTTAATGTCATTGTTGATGTCGGATGAATCTTAGCTGAAATCAGAGAATACCAGCAAGTGTTTACCTGCATTTCATTGGCTATATAAACATAGTCGACTCTGTGGATCATAACAAATTATTCAAAGAATAGGAATTTCAGAACATTTAATTGTGCTCTTGCAGAACCTGTACATAGACCAGGGCAACGCTTTGACAGAACAGAGGGACACTGAGTGGTTTAAAGTCCAGAAAGACGTGCATCGCAACGGCATCTTTTCACCATACTTGTTCAATCTGTATGTTGAAGAAATGGTAGGAGAAGCTGGACTATACAAAGAAGAAAGGGGTATCAGAACTAGACAAAGACTTATCAACCTGTGTTACGCAGACGACACAACCTTGCTTACTGGAAGTGAAGGGGACTTGAGATCCTTACTGATGAAGATCAAAGATTACAGCCTTCAGTATGGATTACACCTCAACATCAAGAAAAAGAAAACACAACTGGACCAATAAGCAACATTATGACCAACAGAGATGACATTTAAATTGTCAAGGACTTCACTTAAGTCCACAGTAACCACTCATGCAAGCAGCATGTCAAGGCGTCAGTGACCCTAACCCTTCCCCTCCCTGACCTCATGTCAGCACAGTCCTTTCTTGGTGCCCCACTGGGACACAACCCTGCCTCTGGGACCTGGCTTCCACCATGCCAGGCCTGGCTATTCCTCATTATTGCCACTGGGCCATCCTAGCTCTCCTGGCCACTGGCTTTGATTGTCTGGTGGGTGAGGGGACAGGTGACCACGTGAGCTGGAGGAGGACGTTACTCTGCTATTCATGGAG
Organism: Heterohyrax brucei; assembly: GCA_028571685.1. NCBI lineage: Eukaryota > Metazoa > Chordata > Mammalia > Hyracoidea > Procaviidae > Heterohyrax > Heterohyrax brucei. The sequence goes on from CM053143.1 coordinate 196,779,715, forward strand.
ATGAGGCTCCCAGTCCAGGGGTGTCCCAAGCAGCAGTGCTGTGAACTGAGCCCAGAGTTTGGGGACCCATGCGGGAGCCCCAGATGTGACATTTAGAAGTGGACACTCACCAGGTGCACTACTTGCCAGCATGGTGACCATTACAGCCTGCAACCAGTAAGGACAGCAGCAGGACTGGTCCTCGTGTGCAGGTGGGGAGACTGAGGCAAGAACTCCAGCCACGTGCCCGGGAGGCAGAGGAAGTGGAATGTGAGAGGCACAGTTTCAGCCGCCTACAGATGGCCTGGTCACCCCTGACCAGGTCAGAGGTCTGGATGAATGATGGCTAGGTGGACAGTGAGATGCCTTCATGTTCATGAAGTGCCTTCATATACAGGGTCCCATGGGTGATGGAGACAGCCAACCCATGGCCTGGGGAACACTTACAACTTGTATGGGTCACAGAGTCCTTGAGTGTATGGGGTGAACCCTAACTGCAGAGGGATTGGTGAAGGGGTTTCCACTTGGGATCCTGGCTGGCAGAGAGCCTGGTCTGCTGATGAGTCAGACACCCACCCAGGCTGTGGCCTGGCCCCAAAGGGGGCCCCAGAGCTGGGATCCCATGATGGAGCTGCTCCCATCTTCTCCCTGCTCCCTGGCAGTAGGTGTGGCTTGGTGACTCCTGGCCCCCTTAATATGCAGCAGCTTCGGGGCAGCTGTGGCCCTGTGGTGGGCAGAGTGGCTGGCCTGTCCCTGGTAGCAAGCAGGAGCTGTGGAAGAAACTCTGGTAATGTCAAAAAGTGGAGAAATGTTCTGAAATAAACCCGAAAACCACATCCTGGATATCCTGTTTCCTCTTGTATGTTTTCAACCGTTTAAGGCACCTGCTGTGTGGAGGGTGAGGGGTGAGCGAGTCTGCTGGGGGGAGCAGAGGTGCAGTGATTGGGGGCAGAGAGGGGCACTTGCCCTGGGTGAAAGTCCAAAGAGGTGCTGGATAAGGCACAGAATGACACTCTGAGGCTCCAGTGGAGTCACTAGAGTGGCCCAGAGCTATGGCATGAGGTGATACTGTCAAAGGGGTATCCAGGACCGACCATCCCTGGACTCGAGCTGCCCCGGAAATCCCATGCCCACCTCAGCCACGACTTCACACTGCTTTCCGCTGCTGGAGCTCCTCATGTCTGTGGGGTTACTGAGCAGCCCAGGGGGCCACCGCTGCTGCCACCACTGACCAGGTGTCCCCAGAGCCCGCTTGTCAGCCTGCCTCCCACCAGGGGCGCGGGCATGATGCATGGGAAGTCGCACTGGGCCTTGGTGCTCGACTCCTTCTGTCGTTGCTAGCCCTGTCTATTCATCTCTTCTGTGGGGGGTGCCATTCAGAGATGGCCCCTGGAGATTCTCTGGCTTTGTCCTGGGGCCAGGGGTGTCAATGGGACACCGTGGGGGTGGGGGCTTCTGCTCACAGGACACAGAGGCCTCCAAGGCATCTTTGCTGCCATGTGACCCCCAGTGAGCCCGCTCAGGGGAGAACATGAGGGTGCAGGACAGCCTGGTCAGTGACATCCATCTGCTGCCGTCCACAGCATACATGTCGGGACAGCCCAGGACCACGCAGAGCAGAGAGCCAGCAGCTGCCACGCCTCCCGCTGAAGATCTCCTGAGCCCGCGGCTGAGTCAGTGACCAACGCTGGCACGCTTCCAGGCAGCTGGCGCTCACTGGCTGCCTCCTGCTCTGTCCTCTTCTCTTCCTCTCTGTGCTCCTTTGCTGTGACGTCTCTCTCTTCCTGGCCTACTTCCAGTCTCTCTCTCCCCTGTTTAGAGCTGGTTTCGTTTCACTTCCTTTCTCCCCTTCACTCTCCCTTTCTCCACTGCATTTTTGCCTTCTCTCACCCTCCTCTCTCCCCGTCTGCCTGGCTCCCATCCCTCTTCTCCAGCCCACCCCGTGGGAGTTTGAAGCCTGCTCTCACCAGTTTAATCCCTGTGCACTGAGGCTCCTGCGTTCCTGCTTGGAGAAGCTTCTAGGAGATTCTAAGGTGGGGCAGGGTCAGAACCCAGCCTCCAGGCAATGTGGGTGTGACACAAACCACCTCACACAGGAGGGTCTCCGACCCAAATGAGGGGAGGAGGCACGGCACCGAGAGGCAGAGCTTAATGTGGTGAGCTGGAGGGAGGCCTCGTTAAGGAACTGCCTTCAGCCAGCTCTGAGGGGAGCAGGTTAGCCAGGCCAAGGAGAACAAAAACCACCTACTGCCACTGAGTCAACTGCAACTCACAGTGACCCCAGGGAACGGAGCAGGACTGCCTGATCGCTTCCAAGGAGCATCTGGGGGACTCGGACAGCTGGCCTTTCGGTTAACAGCCACGGCATGTAACCACTTCTCTACGAAAGTTTCTGCGAAGGATGGTGGAGGGTCAGAGGCTCCCACGGAACAGGACCACAGGAGCAGGAGGGCGGACCTGGAGCGGGGTCGGGGTAACGCCAGACCAGCGGAAGCCTGCAGGGCCTGAAGCAGGGGCGGCCTTGTCCAGTTCCCATTCAGTGCAATGGTTCGGATGCCTTGTGGGCCACAGAGGGGACAGTGAGCTGACGCAAGGACAGCTCCCCAGGAGGACAACACTGGGAAGGAGAACAGAGGTGGGCTGCCGTAGCTGAGGAGAGGGGAGAGTACACACTGATGGGCCAGGCTCCAGGAACCACACAGACCCTGGCGGCAGGGAGTACTGTTGGGCTCTGGAGCCTGTTTGCATGTCTGAACTTGGTGCCAAGCCTGCGTGGGTGCATTTCAGGTGGCGCCCTTGGGTTGCAAGAAGGATAGGAGGGAATCGAAAAGGGTATCAGGGAGTCTGGTTGAGGGTCTGCCAGGGGAAGGAGCTGGGGAGTAGGCTGGAAGACAGGACATTCCTGTGCACTTCGGCCCCTCATACCTAGAACAGCTCATGGCGCACAGTGGGAGCTGAGTGCTTACTGAGCAGGTACGCAAGTTAGTGTGAAACACCTGCCTTTCGGCGGGTCCTGTGATTCACCCACCGAACCATCCTTCCATCTATCCGCCCACCCATCCACCAACCCACTGACCCACCCGCCGACCCATCCACCCACCCATCAATCCACCTTCCCACTCACCACCCGCCCATCTACCCAACACTTAGTGAGCACGCTCTGTGTGCCAAGCCAGGGTGAGTGCACAGATAACAGTGAAGGCAGTTCCTCCCAAGGGAGTTCACAATCTGGGGACAAGGGGCGGGGCATGGTGGTCTGGAGGAGACCTGTCCCTGGGCTGGGTTGGGAAGACGCCTTTGTGGAGTATGTCCCAGCAGTGGAGGGAAAGGACGGTCTTGACCCCCCGGCTGGCCACAGAGGAAGGGAGAGGTCCGTGTGCACCACTGCTGGACAGATGGACTCATTGGGGGCTGGCTCTGCTCCTTGTGGCCCTGTGGGTGGAGCCTGTGTTCATGGACATGGTCTGCCTGGCACCTGACTGCACTAGCCTGGCTGCACAGCAGGCCTCAACTTCAGCAGAACCTGACTCCCTGCTGGGGTCCCAGGAGGGCCTTGACGTGGACACTTGGGATGGTACTCACCTCTCTCCTGGTCTCTTGTTCCTTTCCCTGAAGACCCTGGGATGTGTTCAGGATGCGTTTCTGCCCCTGCCGAGGGAGGAGGAACTGGATCCCAGCCAAGGCCGAAGTCAGCAACGCCCCCCAGGGCCGGACACAGCCGGCGGACTCAGGGCCTCTGCAGGTGCGTGGCACGGGGGCTCAGGTGGCAGTCAGGAGAGCGAAGCCTGAGGCGGCGTGTGGGGGTGGGGCCAGCGGTGGGTGGGGAAGGCCCGAGGCCGAGTGGGGGGCCACTCCAGCGGGCCCACTCAGGGCCCCTGCTCACTCCTGGCCTCGGGGCAAGAGAGCAAGTGTCTCTCTCTCAGTGTCACCCAGCTGCAGAGAAAAGAGCTAGATCAGACCCTACAGTGGCCTGGGCTTGGGCAGACATGTGGATGCCCCCCATTAGCAGGGCCCCCATCTTGCTGGAGGTTGGCATGCAGCCAGGAGCCAGTGTGCAGTGCTCCCAACCTCAGTCACAGCCCAGGTGCAGGAGACAAGGCTCACGTAGACAGGTCCCAGGGTTGTAGGCTTTGAAACTGCTCAGTGGGAGCAACATCTCTCTTGACATACCGTTCTCAGCGGCATCCAGGGTCCCTGCAGGGACAGGCCAGGCCTCTGCCCAAAGGCGCCCCTAAAACTACAGTGTCCCTGGATAATTTTTTTGCATAGTTCTGGCCCTAGTGCAGTTTGTGAAGGAGGGGCCATTCGCCAAGAGCTTTGGTGCTGAGTGATCGGGTGGCTAACGCTCCCCTGTACCCCATTCCAGGGGTGCAGAACTGCAAACTCGACCACAATCTTCTCTGTCCCTGGGGAAGGGGGATGGCTGGTTAAGCTTTACATGGAGATACCTCTGCTGGGGTTGGGCTGGGCCAGGCCGGAGGCGGGCCAGAATCTGGGCCAGGCCTGGCTGGGAGTTACCGCTTGGAGAGATGGTCTGGGTTCTAGTGAGTACCTGAGCTCTGGAGTCAAATTACTGTAATCCTGAGACCCAGCCCCAGGACCCCTCACATGCTGGTCGCTGTTCATCTCTGAGCCTCAGTTTCCCCCTCTGATAGGGCAGATGCCTATCAAGTCAGTGAGCAGCTATTATATCAGTTGTAGGGACGGCATGGTGCTTCTGGAACTCACAGAGTCCTCTACCTTCCCAGGCCAGCTCGCTGAGGGACTCTGCACCTGGGACTGTGCTGAGGCTGCTTCGATGCCAGGCCCAGGGACCATGGGTGTGCTCCTGAGAGACCGCACAAGGTCTGACTGTGAGCAGGTGAGGCCAAGGTTCCTTCCGTACACGTGGGTCTGACCACGCCAGCTGGCTGCTGGCCCCGTGGGTGGCTGCTTCACACCTTTCCTTACCTTCTTTCTCCTCCACAGCTTGCTCTGGCTCTGCCCCCGCTGGATGAGCAGACCCTCCTCCCGATCTGTGGCTGCGCCCCCAGGCAGTGTGTGGATGGCTCCCTCCTGCCTGCAGAACAGCCGCAGGCTTCAGGGCAGAGCCAGGCAGTCACCTCAGCCCAGGAGACCTTCCTCCTGGTGCAGATGTCCTCTCTCCCTCTCTGTTGGTCTGCTGGGGAACCAGACACTTCCCCAGAAATACCTCAAATCCAAGAGGTGCTGGATGCCAGGCCTCTGCTTGCTCCTGAAGCCACAGGACATCCCGACAGGGCTTACCACCAGGCACAGAGCCATGGTGCCCTCAACCTGGAGTCTCCTCGAATTTCAAATCCTCACCATCCAGGGAAAGGGTCAGAAGGTTTAAAGCAGCCTTTAGCAGAGCCGGGAGGAGCACGAGGGTGGGATGTGGAGGAGCAGGGAGCTAGGAGGCCTCTGGGTGTCCCCAGGGGCCAGTGCCTGTGGTATCAGGATGCTCCTGGAACCCAGGCCTCCTCCCAGAGCCCTCAGCTGGAGCCGCCAAGGTCAGGGGGAACCTCAGGACCAGAGGGGAGCCCTCAGTCCCTCAGTGGGAGGGACGAGGTCAGGGGACAGATCTGGAGAATCCCTGGGGGGCTCTGGTCAGAGTGGGAGGAGGTCTCCCCAGCCACCCTCACAGGGTCTCATGGGACCAAAGGGCCACCCCCACTGAGGGGTCAGCTACAGGTAGAGAGAGGCAGAGCAGGTGGGAGAGGAGGGGAGAACCAGGAAGGGACACATCCTTGGCTTGGAAGTACTGAGCTTCATTGCGAAAGGAGCCCAAGGAGGGAAGGGTGGAGCTGGAAGGACAAGAGAGGGGTGCATCAAGAGGGGGCCAGCCCAAGTCCCAGTGGCACCCCAGAGGAGCCAGGCACTGATGGGTATAATGGGCAGGACTCGCTTTGCTGGGCAGATGAGTGTTGTTGGCCTGGGTCTTCCAGGCCGCACTGGCCTGCTGAGGGGGGCAATCCCGCGCACTGTGGTCCCTGGGCAGTGGATGCGGGTGGCAGCCCCTATGGGCGTGCCATAGACACACTTGAGGAGGAGATGCCGGTGTGTCTCCAGCAGCTCCTTGCCCTGCAGCTGGGGAGCCAGGGTTCCAGATGTCAGATGGCCAGAGAAAACGGGAGCTTTGCCTGCAAGTGGCCCAGGTGTGACGACAAGGCTCGCGTGCTGAAAGTTTGCACAGACTGTGGTGTGGACGCTTGTTCTGATGAGGCAGCAGCAGCCGAGGAAGTAGGGGAGGACTCTGAGCTAGGGAGGACTGGAGGGACCCCCGGAGTGGCGCCCAGGTTAGATGGCAGGAGCCTCAGCGGGGGCCAGCTCCCTGGGGCCCTGGAGCCAGTGCGGAGGCAGTGTGGCCAGCTCGTCGCCCGGCTGAGGGAGGAGAGAAGCACGGTGCTAGCTGGCTATGCCTGGCTTCGGGGCCAGCAGGAGAGGAGCCGCAGGAAGGTGGGAGCCCTGGAGCGCAAGCTGGGCCAGCGGGAGCGGAGGGTCTCGGCGCTGGAGCAGGACAACGACAGGCTGTCGGGGGAGGTGTCTCTCCTGCGGACTGAGGTGGACCAGTACCTGCAGCTCGTTTCCGACCTCGAGGACTGCAACGCAAAGAGCTACTACAGAATCTCTGAGCTAGAAGGCGAGAAAGAGGCCCTCCAGGGGGAGCTGGGCCGGGCGCGGAGGGCCGTGGCCCAGTGTGCACAGAGGGCCCACAGCATGCTGGAGCGCGCTGCTCGGGAGAATGCCGAGCTCTGGGTGCTGGTTTCGGAGCTCGGGGCGGGCTACCAGGGGCTGATCCAGGACATCCTGCTGGGGACAGAAGGTGTGATTCAGGGCCTCCAGGGGGAGAATGCACGGCTGCTCTGTAGGGTCAGAGCCTTTGAGCAGGCAGCCACTGGGGTGCACCCAAACACCGGACCCGCGGCCGGCAGCAGGGAGAAGGGCCAGGCAGGCACCATGGACAAGGCTGTCCAGGCGACCCAGCTGTCGGGGCAGCGGCTTGCCAGAGTCGGAGGGCTGTCCTGGGGGGAGCACTTGGTTCAGACAGGGGTGCAGGGAGAGCCTTCCTCAGGTGCAGAGAGTCCCAGACAAGGCCATGACTCTCCCGCTCTGCCATCTGCCTGGGGAGACACCACGATGACCCAAGTTCTGAGGGACAGCAGCAATGGGGCCGGAGCTGGAGAAGGTGTGCACGCCGAAAAGAGGCCGTGGTGCTCTGGGCGCCAAGAGCCAGAGGTGAGTTGGTTCTGCAGACTGCTTTGTGCCCACTTGTGGCCTTCCGTGGGCTGGCCGCGGGTCTTGTTCAGGCGCCACAGGGTCTGCTGGGGCGTCCCTTCCGTACGAGAGGGGGTACCGTGCCCCGTCCTGCTTCATCCTCACGGTCCTTGGTGAGTTTTGACCGGTGGTCTCGGTGCATTCGGCATGCCCGTGTCTGATCCATAGGCAGAGCTGCTGCATCCCAGGGTGTCTGATGCCCCCGGCCTCCGCCCCTGGCCTCGGCCCCCGGCCTCGCACCCCCAGCCAGACTCTCCTCTCCTAACGGCCCGTCACCACTGACTGCTCTGCCTGAACTCCACGTGATGGAACCAGCACTCATAGGTGCTCTGGTGTGTCTAGCTTCTTTTATTCAGGATGGTCGTTTTGACATTGTGTTTTTCTGTGCATTCCGGGCTTATTTTGGTGTGTGTGGTCATTACGTGAATGTACCACAGTTTGATCTGTCCATTTTCCCACTGGTGGACCTGTGGGTTCTTCCCGGGTTTCAGTGATCATGAACAAGGCTGCTAAGGACGGCCCTGCACACACCTGTGTGAGTACATGTGCTCAGTTCTCTGGGATAAATACTCTGCAGTTGGATGACTGGGAGTGGAGGCAGCATATGTCTAGCTTTAGTAAACACTGGCAAACCATGTTCAGAGTGATCCAACCTAATCACACTCTCCCAGCAATGAGTAAGAGATCGTCTCACTGTCACAGCCAAGGTTCGGGATCGTTGGTTTTCTGAATTCCCATTATTCCGGTGGGTGGGACCCTACTGTGGCTTTAATCTGTGCTTCTTGGTAACTAGTAACACCGAGCATCTTCTCATGGACTTGTTTGGCATTGGATGTGTTCTTTTGTGAAGTGCTTATCTTTTGCCCATTTTTAAATTCTGTGTGTGTATGTCTGTGTATCTGTGTATCTGTGTTTCCTTACTGATTTGCAGAAGCTCTTTGTACATTCTGGATACATGTCTTTTGTTAGATACATTTATCATGAATTTCTTCTTCCAGTGTGGGGTTTTCTTATTCCTTTTCTTCTTTTCTTTCTTTTTTTTTATTGTGATTGAGTGAAAGTATACAATCCAAATCAAATTTGCACACCCACCTATCTGCAGCTCCTTCTGTTCTCCTTGCCCGGTGACAGCACACTCCTTCTTTTCATCCTATACCTGTCATAGCCTCTTAACCATCTCCTGTCCCTTCCTCTCCACCCTCTCCCCTCCCTTCTAGTAAGAGGCCATCTATAGGATGACATCCTATAGACGCATAGAACCATAAAGCGCACACACGATATGGTCACTGTGTTCCCTTTTCTTATTTTCTTATTGAGTAAAAGGTATTTCTTTTAACTGTGTTGTTTTTTTTTTTTATTTTATGGTCAGTGTTTGTGGTATTCTGGTTAAGAAATCCTTGCCAGTCCCAGTGTTGTGACGTCACGCTCTTGTGTGTTCATGGAATGGTCCGAAATGTCTAAACTTTCACACTTAAGTCTGTCTGTCTCTCCAGTTAACATTCTGAGTGAGGTGGAAGTCAAAGTTGGCCATCCCCACCCCTGCCGCCGTGGCTATTCAGTTGCCTGCAGCAGCTGCACTGAGAAGACCCCCTGAGCATCCAGCTCAGTTGGCGCAACATAGCTTGCAAAGAAAATGTTGTACATTCCAGCTCGGTGAGCAGCGTCTGCAGTCTTCAGAGCCTGTGAGCAGCCCTCTAAGGTATTCTGCTAGCCTCAGCCTTTGGGAGCAAGAGAGAATGAAGAGAACTGAAGATACAAGAGAGAAATCAGTCCAGAGGGCTCATGGACCATGATTACCACACGTCCACCAGGCAGAGTCCAGTACAACTAGACGGTGCCCAGCGACCGCCTCTGACTGCTCTAACAGGTCACAACAGAGGGTCCCAGACAGCTGGAGCAAAACACAGAACAAAATAACTCACAAAGGCCAGATTTACCGGCCTGACGGAGACTAGAGGTGCCCCGAGATTATGGCCTCTGGACACCTTTTTAGCTTGGTAATGAAGTTGCTTCACCCAAAGATTGGACAGCCCCGTAAGACAAAACCAGACTGTAGGAGCACAGCAGCCCAGGAGAAAGGACTGGAAGGCAGGAGGGGTCAGGGAAGCTGGTGATAAGGGAACCCCAGGCTGAGAAGGGAGAGTGCTGACATGTTGTGGAGATGCTGATGTATATCATAAAACCCTATATGCACTAACTCTTTAATGAGAAGCTAGTTTGTTCTATAAACCTTTACTTAAAATTTAATTGAAAAGAAAAGAAATCAAACAACATATTGCATTGGGAGAATCTGCTGCAACAGATTCTCTGAAGTTTTGAAAAGCAAAGATGTACGTACACCTGGCCCAAGCCACAGTATTTTCAGTCACCTCAAATGTGTGTGAAAGCTAGGCAATGGATAAGGAAGAACAAAGACTGTTTGAATTACAATGTTGGTGAAGACTGTTAACTATATCATGGACTGTGTCGTGGATTGAATCATGTCCCCTAAAAATGTGTCTATCAATCTGACTGGGCTATGATTCCTCCATATGGTGTGGTATTCCACCATTTTGTCATATGATGTGATTTTGCTATGTGTTGTAAATCCCGACCCTATGATGTAATGGGGAAGTGGGCCCCAGTTCTGTTGATGCTGGACTCAATCTACAGGATTGGATGCATCTTAAACCAAACTCTTGAAATATGAAAGAGAAGAACAACCAGAGACATGGGAGCCTCGTACCACTAAGAAAGCAGCTCCAGGAGCAGAGTGTATCCTTTGAATACGTGGTTCCTGTGTAGAGAAGCTCCTTGACCTTCCTCCAGAGCCAACAGAGAGAGAAAGCCCTTCTTCTGGAGCTGATGCCCTGAATTTGGACGTCTAGCCTACTTCACTGTGAGAAAATAAATTTGTCTTTGTTAATGCAAAACAGATCATCTTTTTTCCCTGGTAAAGTGTATCAGCAGGTTTGTCAGAAATCAAGAGACCATATAGATGTGGGTCAGTTTCTGGGCTCTGTTCAGTATTATTGATCCGTGTACCTATCTTTCAGCCATTGGCATGCTTTCCTAATTATAGCTTCGCAGCAAGTTTTGAAACCTGGTTGTTTAAGTTCTCCAACTTGGTTTTCTTTTTAAAGATTGTCTCAGTTATTCTAGGGTTGCATTTTTGTATAAATTCTTGGAATCAGTGTGTCAATTTTCAAAACAAACAAACAAAGAAACCTTCTGGAATTTTAATTGAGATTTTATTAAATCTATATATCAGTTAGAAACCCTGGTGGAATAGTGGCTAAGAGTTGCTAATCAAAGGACTGGCGGTTCAAGTGCACCAGGCGCTCCTTGGAAACTCCGTGAGGCAGTTCTACTCTGTCCTGTAGGGTCACTGTAAGTCAGAATCCACTCGATGGCAACACGCACTTACGTATCAGCTTGTGGCTACTCCATCCATGTGGCAATAATTGAGCCTTCCAGCCCGTGAGCATGGAATGTTGACAGTGGTGTTGAGCCTGTTCCAACTCACGGCAGCCCCATGTGTGCTGAGTGAGACTGCTCCATAGGATGTTCAAGGCCATGACCTTTCAGAACAGATCACCACTTCTGTCTTCCGAAGTCCCTCTGAGTGGATCTGAACTGCCAACCTTTCAGCTAGTAGTCAAGTTCTTGACCACTTGCAGTACCCTAGGACTCAGTACTATGGGAGAAAACCAGTCAACCAACCCACTGCCACCGAGTCATGTCCGACTCACGGCGACCCTAGAGGCCAGAGTAGAACTGCCCCCTAGAGTTTCCAAGGAGCTCCTGGTAGATTCGAACTGCTGACCTTTTGATTAACAGAGGTAGCACTTAACGTACTATGCCACCAGAGTTTCCTAACATGGAATAGCTACCCGATTATTTAAGTCTTCTTTTATTTCTCTTAGTTACATTTTGCCATTTTCAGTGTAGAGGTCTTATACATTTTTGTTAGATACGTTCCTTGTTATTTTACATTTTTTAAAAATATTTTCAATAGCATTTTTAAAAATTTCATTTAGCACATGTTATTTGTGCATCACATCTCTTCAGTCTGTGTGCTGAGCAAGTAATCCAAGAAGCTACACTGCGTAAAGAAGAACGAGGCCTCAGGGCTGGAGACTCATCAGCAACCCACTTTGTGCAGATGACACACCTCACTGGCTGAAAGCGAAGAGGACTTGAAGCCTTTGCTGATGAAGATCAAAGTCCACAGCCTTCAGTGTGGGCTGCACCTCAACGTAAAGAAAACAAAAATCCTCGCAACTGAACCAATAAGCAACATCACGATACATGGAGAAAAGATTGAGGTTGTCAAGGATTTCATTTTACTTGGGTCCACAGTCAACACCTATGGAAGCAGCTGTCAAGAAATATAAAGACACGTTATATTGGGTCAACATGCTGCAAAAGACCTCTTAAAGTGCTGAAAAGCAAAGATATCACCTTAAAGACCAAGATGTGTTTGATCCAGGCTGTGATACTTTCAGTCACATCATATGCGTGCAAAAGCTAGATGATGAATAAGGAAGACCGAAGAATTGATACCTTTGAATTGTGACATTGAAGAAGAATCTTCCTATATCATGGACTGCCAAAAGAATAGACAGATCTGTCTTGGAAGAAGTACCACCAGGGTGCTGCTTAGAAGCGAGAGTAGCAAGGCTGCATCTTACATACTTTAGATGTACTGTCATGAGGGATCAGTCCTTGGAGAAGGACATCATGCTTAGTAAAGCAGAGGGTCAGCGAAAAAGAGAAAGACCTTCAGTGAGGTGGATGGACACAGTGACTACAACCGTGTGCTCAAGCTTAACAATTGTGAGCAGGGCAGGGGACCGGGCACTGCTTCCTTCTGTGGTACGCAGGCTAGCTGTGAGTCAGAACCGACTCAATGGCACCGAAGAGCAACAAAAACAATTTCAAATTTCAGTTATGTTGATTTTCTTTATTGTATGTCTATCTTATTTCTTTATTATATGCCTATTCTATTTGGATTGTGTGTTTATTCTGTTTCATCTATTTCTGCTTCTATCTTTATTATTGCCTTTTTTGGACTTTCTTTTCATCTCATTTGTTGGTGTTTTCTTGTTTTTTGAGATGAAAGTTTCAGTCGTGGATTGCCAACCATCCTTACTTTGTAGCATGTATTTAAAGCTGCGCGTTTCTCTGTAGGGAACCCTGGTGGCATAGCGGTTAAGTGCTACATCAGCTAACCCAAAGTGAGCAGCTGGAATCTACCAGGCGCTCCTTAGAAACTCTGTGGAGCAGTTCTGCTCTCTCCTATAGGTCACTGTGAGTTGGAATCGACTCGATGGCAGTGGGTTTTGGGGTTTGTTTGTTCTCTCTAAGCACTTTTTAGCTGCCTTCTACAAGTTACTATATGTTTCACTTTTGTAGTCATTCAGTTAAAAATATTTTCAAATTTACCTTATAATTTCTTCCTTGGCCATGGATTACATAGAAGTCTGTTGCTTAATTTCCAAGTTTCTGAAGAGCTCTTCCTTTTCACTTTTATTTTTTATTTGAGTGTTATTATAAAATGTGTTGTTGTTGTTGAGCGTGACTGAGTTGGCTCTCACTCCTAGGGACTCTGTTTACAGCAAAGGGTGACACGGCCTGGCCCTGCACCCTCCCCCCCGGTTGTTGCTGTGCACCTCACTGCTGCAGCCACTGTGTCTGTCTGTCTTACTAAGGGCCTTCCTCTTTTCTTTCTGACTCTCTCCTTTACCAAGCATAATAGACTGGTGCCTTTTTGTAACTGTCCGAAGTGCCTAAGTCTCACCATCCTTGCTTGTAAAGAGCATTCGGGCTGGACGTCTTCCAAGATAAGTTGGTTCATTCTTCTGGAAGTCCACGGTATATTCAGTATTCTCCTCTTGACCTGTGTACAGATTCCTCATGAGCACAATTAAGTGTTCTGGAATTCTCATTCTCCACAATTTTATCCATAATTTGTTATGATCTACAGAGTAGAACGCATTTGCGTAGTCAATGAAACACAGGCAAACATCTTTCTGATATTCTCTGCTTTCAGCCAGGATCCATATGACATCAGCAATGATGTTCTTTATTCCGTGTCTTCTTCTCAATCTGGCTGAAAGTTCTGGCAGTTCCTGGTCAGTGTGCTGCTGAGGTCACTTTTAATGGTCTACAGCGTGGGTCTGATTGGGTGCACTATTAATGACGCTGTTCAGGGATTTCCACAGGGAACTGTGGAGTGGGTCCTCTTCTATCCGGGAGTTGAGTTGACAGCAGGGTGTGTCGTTCTCAGGCAGGTCTGTTCAGGTCTCGCCCTCAGTGCCAGGGCTGATGTCACCCCGAGCACGGTCCTTGCTCCGGGGCGTGGACTTTCTGTGGTGCGGACCGCAGTCCCGAGCATCATAGAGGGCCCCGTGCCTGGGCTGGGCCAGAATGCTGCTGCTATGTCTGTGGCATGTGGCCTCCGGATCTGCAGCGCAGACCTCCCAGTGCTGTCCTGGGAGAGGGCTCAGGACCTTGCTCTGTGGTGCACAGCCCTGACTCAGCAAGGACCAAAGCAGCAACTTTAGGATGAGATTTGGGTTTCTTCTTATCTTTATTACTCATCCCACAATTCTTAGATGCCTCTGCTTCCCTGAGCCCATCTTCAGGTGCCTCTGTCCAGCAAGACATGACCCTTCAAGTGGTCTCCATCCTCCTGAGCCATGGTTTAGAAAATGCTTTGGGGATCACTCTAGGGAGAACACGGGGCTCACCTCATTGTGTCTCCCTTGAGCTGCACTGATCGACCTCCAGCGCCTGGAGAAAATCGCTTTGACGTGTTTTACCTGGATCTTGTCATCATGACCTGCTACTGAGACACTGGAAGTCTGAGGAGGTGGATTTGGAGCTGAAGGAGAAAGACGAGGACTAGTTTTCTAGAGCAAAGCCGGCAGGCTTGGAGGCAGGAAGCCTCAGAGTGTTGAGAAAGCAGAAAGCAGCCAGTGTGTCTGGGTCATGGGGGCAAGGAGGACATGGTCTGAGAGGTCAAGAGTCTGTCAGATACAGGCCACAGAACACAGCCGCAGAGCTCATGTGGATGCTGACAATGCTGTTTTCAACAGGGTTCGGTGTCATGGGGGAGGTTCAGATACACGGCATGAGAGGAGAAAAGCAGGGTGCAAAAGGATCTTGGTTCAACTTTAAATTCAATTTTATGCAGGAAAAAAGCACATGTGCATGTATGTATACATATTTACATAAAAATAAATTTGAAAATGAAAACTGAGAAGCCAGACAGCTGGGGGCAGTGGCACCACCAACAGTGAGCCACTGTTCGGACAGTCCTGGCCAGCTCTTCCCCTCACCCCCCGTCCCTCCCACGGACTTCCCCCCGGCAACCACAGGAACACACTCTCACCCTCATGTTAGACCCAAGAAGAGTGAGAGGCTATTTTGGATCGATTTTTTAAAAAATATTTGTTGAAAATACTCTATCTTCTGTTTTATGTAAATGTATGAAATTTTCATGTAATAACTGCCTGGGATACTGACCTGAAGAGTAAATCCCACTCATCACAGTTGGTTCCGTTGCACAGGTGACTGGCATCTCCTGAAGCACATTCTGGAATACTGCTCCATTTGGCATAACCTAAAACATCTAATTCCAGGCCATCATTCTGGGGCTCCCTCCACCCCATCCTCCGTCACCTGTCCCCCAGAAAACCAGTGGAGGCCACACCCTCACATAGGTGCACACGTGTAAAGACATAGCAGGAAGCCTGGTAGAAAATACGCTGCTCGTAACAGAGATTGTGCTGAGAGCAGGATTGGGCTGAGTTAAGTCCACTTGGAGCCCTGTGGACACAGTGGTTAAGTACTCAGCTGCTAACTTGCAGTCAGCAGTTCAAGTTCTCCAGCCCCTCCTTGGAAACCCTATGAGGCAGTTCTACTCTGTCCTAAAGGGTCGCTGCGAGCTGGAATTGACTCTATGGGAACATGGTGTTTTTTTGGTTTGCTTGTTTGTTTTTGATTGTGTTAGCTTATTTTACATATTTATTACACTGTGAGAAAAATGTAATGAAAGCTTAGAGAGAACACGTGCTGCTTGCTCGTGAAGGTGGCTGCTTGGCCAAGAACCTGAGACCCTCCTTGCCCTGGCCCCTGCAGCTCCAGGGTGAGGATGTCACTGAGGAAGGCCTCAGGCTGCGCATCAGGCACCTCCACCACCAAGTGCTGACACTGACATGCCAGCTCCGGGACCAGAGGTCCCTGCACCGGCAGCTGCAGGCGGCTCAGGAGGAGACCAGCCATCTCCGCGAGGAGCTGCGAGACCAGGTAGGCTGGCCGACGTCCTTCCCCTCTGACCGCGTGGCCACACTGCAGACACAGCTGAGCGTAGAGAAGGACCCAAGCAGTGTGCATTAGATTCAAAACCACAGAACAAGAAACAGAAGAGAACCATGGCCTTCCTCCAGCTAACTTCTGCTGACTAAATAAATAACTAAAACATGTAAATAGCTTCTTAAAAACTTAAGCAGTTAAAAAATACTACCTGTAGGAAGGAGGTGGGTTCTAGGTGGGGAAAGTTTGGCATGAGGGGTCCTTGTGGGGTGCATTGTTCAGTGGCTTGACTGTGGCGAATACTTGAAGCTGCACAGGTGTTAAAATGATGTAAGACTCAAAGGACACGCACAGAGGTGTACACGTGAGACAAGTATAAGACCTGTGGGTTGTCGGTGCCAGTGCCTGGTTTTACACTGTGGCCCATCAGGGGAAATGGGCAAAGACACCAGGGATACCTCTATATTCTCCCTTAGAACTTAACGTGAATCTGAAGTGGTCTAAATGTTTTAAAAATGCAGCAATAAGCAAAAGCTGTTCCTCCCCTACAGCGCTACCTCATCCTGATCTCTGGTACCTCATCAACCCTACCTCCTCACAACCAATGTGTAGTGTCTGTACACGTGCGTGTGTGTGTGGTTGGGCTGGTACATGTGCTAGTCACCGTCAGCATGTGTAAAAAGATGAGATGGTAATACATTGTCCGGTGCCCGCAAATCGGCTCCAACTCACAGCCACCTTACGCCGGTCAGAAGAACCGCCGCCGCCTGGTCCTGCACTGTGGCTGCTGCTGTTCTGCCTGAGCAGCCTCTGGGTCGGTCCGTCCCTTTGAGGTCATCGTCTTTTCCACTGACCCTCTCCTTTACCGAGCCTGATGCCCTTCTCCAGGGACTGGTCTCTCCTGAGAGCATGTCCAGAGATTATACATAAGAACATATCCCACGTTTTGTGTGCCTGCCCTTTAGTAAAATAAGTTCTGGTGTCTTCACTTCCAAGAAGCGCTCTAGTTGCACGTGTTCCAACACAGACCTGCTGTGCCTCTGGAAGCCCACGGTGTACTCCGTAGTCTTCACTGCCTCCACAGTTCAAAGACGTCAGTTCTTCTTCGGCTTTCCGTAGTTACTGTCCTTCTTTCCCATTTACACGAGCTGGTTGACAATGCTGTGGCATCGATTGGGCACACTGGTGCTGAAAGTTGCCGCTCGGCTTTTTACCTTTGAGACAGGCCTTTGCAGCCAATCTGCCCATTGCGATTTGCCCATTTGCCTCTTGATGCTTCTTCTAGGGGCACCAACTGTGGGTCCTAGAAAAACGAAAACCTTGACAGCTGCAGTCCTTTCTCTGTCACATTGTTTGCCGGTCCAGCTGTGAGGATTTTTGTTTTCTTTCTGTTGAGGTGTGACCCCTGCTGAAGACTGTAGTGTGGACCTTGGTTAGCAAGCTCTTCTAGTCCTCTCTACTCCAGCACACGGGGGGCGGGGGGGCAGCTGTCGTCTGCGTAATGCAGGTTGTTAACGGATCTTCCTCCAATGTCGGTGTCCTGCTTGTTCTTCATGTAGCCCAGCTTCTTGTGTTCTTTGCTCAGCAAGAAGATTAAGTGTGGTGGAAGCATACATCCCTGACACATACCCTTCTTGACTTTAAATCAAGCAGTGTCCCCTTGTTCTGTTCAAATAGCTGTCCCCTTCTCCACACAGGGTAGTCAGGAGCAAGACTGAGCGTTCGTACCCTAGTGGGTGTGAAATGGTACCTCACTGAGGTTTTGTCTTACAGTTCCCTAATTGCTAGTGATGCTGAACATCTTTTCTTGTGTTTGTTGGCCATTTACATTTTGTCTTTGGAGATGTGTCTACTCAGATCTTTTACTTTTTTTTTAAATTGGGTAATTTAGATATTTTTATTACTGAGTTATAAGAGTTTCTTATGCATTCTAGATATAAGTCCCTCATTGGACATCTGATTTGCAAGTATTTTCTTCTGTTCCGCTCGCTGTTTTTTCAGTTTTCTCTCATTCACTTTTTAATTGCGAGCTCTTCAAGACCGCAGTCACAGCGGCATGTTTGTGCCACCTCCCGCAGTGAAGCTGAGAGAAGGTCCCATCTCAGCCTGCGGGTGTTACAATGCCTTCTGAGGATGAGGCAGTCTGCTTGGAGATGGAATTACCCTTTAATCATTTGATGACTCAGTTATATTGTGCTTTGAATTTTTTGTTGATACCGTCTGTTTCACTAATGTAAAGATGTTGAATCATTGATGGATATTTAGTAGGTAGTATACATTTTTTTCTTGCCTCCTCCCACAAGTATACCCTAAGTGTTTGGTGGTACATGTGAATTACTACTGATGATACTCCAGAGTTTGCACTACAGTCTATCCACACATATGTGTCACAAATAAACGTTTTCAGAATTTCTGTTTTTCCTACCAGGAATTTATACGCCTCATACAGTACATTGTAAAAACAGTGGTTTGTAGCACACACCCACTTCTTTGATTTCAAGCATCATAAAGGCCTCTGTCTGGCTTTAGTAAGTGAGACAAGAGTTTCCCAGTAAACTCTAGAGTATGAAAAAGTCTTTGGTCACTGTATGTACTGCTGGGTGCTATTCAAAACATGTTTCCAAAATGTTGTTGTTAGATGCTGTTGAGTTGATTCCAGCTCATGGTGACCCTGTGAGCAACAGAAGAACACACAGCCTGGTCCGGTACCATGTCCACAATCATTTTTATGCTCAAGCCCGTCGTTGCAGCCACTGTGTCAGTCCATCTCATCGAGGGGCTTCCTCTTCTTCCCTGACCCTCCACTCTACCTAACATGATGTCTTTCTCCAGGGACTCATCCCTCCTGACAACATGTCCAAAGTATGCAAGACACAGTCTCGCTATCTTTGCTTTCAAGGAGCACTCTGGTTGGACTTCTTCCAGAACGGAACTGTTGGTTCTTTTGGCGGTCCGTGGTACATTCAGTATTCTTCTCCAACACCACGATTTCAAAGGCATCAGTTCTTCTGTCTTCCTTGTTCATTGTCCAGCCTTTGCATGCATATGATGCACTTGAAAATACCATGGCTTGGGTCGGATGCACCTTAATCTTCAAAGTAACATCTTTACTTTTCAGTACTTTAAAGAGATCCTTTGCAACAGATTTCCCCAGTGCAACACATCTTTTAATTTACTGACTTCTGCTTCCATGTGTGTTCGTTGTGGACCCAAGTAAAACGAAATTCTTAACAACCTCAATCCTTTCTCCATTTGTGATAATGTCACTTACTGGCCCAGTGGTGAGGACTTCTGTCTTCCTGATGTTGAGGCGTGATCCGCACTGAAAGCCATGGTCTCTGATCTGCATTAGGAAGGGCTTTAAATCTTCTTCACTTCCAGCAATGTGGAGTCATTGGCATGACAGTGTTTGTTAATGAGTTGCTCTCCAACCCTGATGCCTCATTGGTCTTCATCTAGTCCAGTCTCTTGGATTATTTGCTCAGCATACAGATTGAAAAAGTATGGTGAAAGGATGTTACCCTGACGCACACTTTTCATGACTTTAAACCATGCAGTGTCCCCTTGTTCTGTTTACACGACTGCCTCTTGATCCGTATACAGATTCCTCATGAGCACAATTAAATGTTCTGGAATTCACATTCACAGCAATGTTAGCCTTAATTTGTTATGATCCACACAGTCGAATGCCTTTGCACAGTCAATGAAACACACGTAAACATCTTTCTGGTATTCTCTGTTTTCAGCCAAGATCCATCTGACATCAGCAACGATATCGCTGGTTCTATGTCCTCTCCTGAATCTAGCTTGAATTTCTGGCAGTTCCCTATCAATATACTATTGCAGTCACTTTTGAATGATCTTGAGCAAAATTTTACTTGTTTGTGATACTAACGATGTTGTTCGGTAATTTCCGCAATCGGTTGGATCACCTTTCTGTGGAATGGGCATAAATATGGATCTCTTCCCATCACTTAGCCAGGCAGCTGTCCTCCAAATTTCTTGGCACAGATGAGTGAGCACTTCCAGCGCTGCATCTGTTTGTTGAAATGTCTCGGTGGATATTCCATCAATGCCTGGAGCCTTGTTTTTCACCAAGGCCTTCAATGGAGCTTCGACTTCTTCCTTGAGTGTCATCAGTTTCTGGTCACATGCTGCCTCTTCAAACGGCTGAACACCGACCAGTTCTCTCTGCTATGATGACCCTGTGTATTCCTTCCACCTTCTTGTGATGCTCCCTGAGTCGTTTAATAGTTTCCCCGTAGAATCCCTCGCTATTGCAACTTGAGGCTTGAGTTTTGTCTTCAGTTCTTTCAGCTTGAGAAATGCACAGTGTGTTCATCCCTTCTGGTTTTCCATTTCCAGCTCTTTGCACATGTCATTGTAATCCTTTGTCTTCTCGAACTGTGCTTTGAAATCTGTTCAGTTCTTTTACTTCGCCGTTTCTTCATTTTGTTTTAGCTGCTCAACATTGGAGAACAGGTTTCAGAATCTCATGCGACATCCAGCTGAGTATTTTCTTTCTTTTTGATGACCTCTTGCTCTCTTCGTGGATGACGTCTTCGCTGTCATTCCACAGTTCGTCTGGTCTTCAGTCGTTGGTATTCAGCACATCAGATCTGTTCTTGAGATGGCCTCTAAACTCGGGTGGGACATACTCAGGGTCAGACTTGGGCTCTCTTGGACTTGTTCTAATTTTCCTCAGTTTCAATTTGAATTTTCATATGAGCAATTGATGATCTGTGCCACCGTCAGCAGCTGGTCTTGTTCTGACTGCTGTTATGGAGCTTTTCCATCCTCTTGTTTCACAGCTGTAGTCAATTTGATTCCAAAATAGAAGTATAGAAATGATCATTGAAACTTGATTTGTAAGCAAAGAAACAGAAATAATACAAAGTTTCCATAACAAATGGACTGGTTCATACATTATAGTTCTGCTTTGTGAGGAAATAGCGCAGCACGTTTTAAAAGAACAAGGTGAGTTTCTAAGCATTGACACAAAACATCTCCAAGATTTTAAATTGCATGACAAAGACAAGACACATAACATTGTATGTGGTATCGTTTTGTGTGTGGCCACACATACACACACATTCTGACAATGGGGCTGAAAAACTATTCGAGGTCAGAAGAGCCTGACCAGCTGCCATTGACCTGGCTGTGCCTCACGGTGATGGAGTGTGTGTCAGTGGAGAGCTGCCCCCGACGGGGTCTTCAGTGGCTGATTTTTCAGAAGTGGGTAGCCAGGCCTTTCTTCCGAGAAACTTTGGGGTGGACCTGAGTCTCCAGCCTTTTGGTTGGCAGCTGTAGGCACAGGAGATGTTACTTTTAACTCCTGCCAGGAAGCAAGAACTCCCCTGCACCAGTTTTCTCCCCCTTCCAGCCTCATGGGCCACGTACCCAGCAGGGCCAGCTGGCAGGGCTTCTTGAGGTGTCAGCAGGTGGTGCTCAGGGTCAGCTGGAGGCTGGCTGGGAGGCCGCAGCAGCCACCTTTGGGCCACTCATAGGCAGGGCTGGCTCATGGCACCTTGCCCTCATGGTCCTGATGGACCCTTGGCCTCCTGCCTGGAGGCAGCAGAACAAGAGCTTTCTCCTGAAGGCCAGGTCGACCATGCTCTACAGGTGACGCAATGACAGGCCTGTCCAGCTGGCTGTGAAGGACGAACAGAGGTCTTGGTGCCCAGCAAAGGGGTGCTGAAGGGTCTGTGGCATCTTTACCTGCCACGAAACACGACGGCTCACATCCACTGAGCACCAGTGACACGCATGGCCTTGCCAGGCCTAAGCATCCACATGAGACTGTTACCTGTATCCTCAGCTGCAACTCCACCCCTCAGTTTGGTGACATCAATCCCACCCTGGGAGCCATCACCCTCAGCTTTAACCCCAAGGTTGGAGGTTCGGGTCCACCCAGAGGCCCTCAGAAGAAAGGCCTGGCCATCTGGTCCCCAAAAGTGAGCCATCAACAGCTCTTCTGAACCCCGTCCTACGTGACATGGTCAGGGTCTCTGCATTGGGGTTGACTTGTTGGCAGCCAGCTAGTCTGTGGCTGTGTCACCTCACCAGCAATGGGATAACCGAGCTGAGGGCAAGCGGACAGCGAGGTGGCAGGCGTAGCGAGTGGCCAAGCCCCACGGCCCGGCGCACCCATGGGGACCAGGCAGCAGTCAGTGGGACTGTCCTCGGTGTCTGCGCACCCTTCTTCCCAGGTCCCGGGAGGCACTGGTGGGAGGGGTGTGCAGGGTGCTGTCCCAGGACTGGCTATCCCGGGAGCAGGGCACCCTGCTGGGCTCTGAGCCCGGCCCAGGGCAGCATGGACGTGGCCCGCCTTGCACAGAGCTCAGTACTGATGACACCGGTTCTGTTTCAGGGCGGAGACTTCCAGAAAAGCCGGCATGAGGCACGTCTGGCCGCGAGTCCTCTGAAGGTAGGGGTGTGTGGTCAGCATGAAGGAGCCCTTTGGCGGTCACCAAGTGTGGCGCTTTCCCGTCTTTCATTAGTCACGTCACTGGGCGACCGGGGCCCGGGAAGTCACGCTTCTTCAGGGCCGCAGTGTCCCAGCTGTGAAACCAGAGCACCCTCCACTCTCTCCCCTCAGACACTCATACTCCCCGACTGAGAGTCTGTCCCCTTGGTGGCTCTGGGTGCCTGCTGAGGGAGGCCCCTGTCCATCACCCTCCGTCCTCACAGCTCCCCGTCACAGCCCATTTCGCAGACCCACAAACAGAGGTGCAGGAGAAGCTGGTCACAGAGCTGACCACTGGTGGAGCCGAAGCCACACTCCTGACCACCTGCTGCTCTGGGCCTGGACACCCCCCCGGGACCTGGGGGCCACCAAGGGAGGGGGAGCAGTGAACAGGTTGTGGCGGAGCTAAGGGGGTGTTTGGGATGGTGAGGGGGCTCCAGCCACCCTACCGCCCCACCACGTGGGCCCTGAGCACCTGAGGGGCTGCGCCCCACGGGCTGCCTCCTCCCACGCCCTCAGGCTCAGGTGGCGTCGCTGGTCCACAAGTGCTGGGAGCAGGACGCTCTGGTCGCCCGGCTGCTGCAGGCACTGCGCCAGTGCGGGGCGGCCAGCCCGGGGCTCACTGAGCGGGCGCAGAACGTGGTGGAGGAAGAGGCACTGGCCGAGTACACGGCCGCCTTCCTGACCACAAGCGTCCGAGAGGTAGGAATGCCGTGTCCTGCCTCTGCTGCCCACGGGGGCTGGGAACACCTGCCCACCTCTCTTCCTCCCCACCCGACTGCTGGTCCAGCCCACAGAGGCTCTCTGGACCCATCCTGGCGGGGGGCACATGTGGCTAGAACCGAGAAGTCAGTCTGTCCCTCGGGACCATCCAGGTGTTCTCGGTGTGATGTACATACACACACACACACACACACACACACACCACACATGCACACACCACACACACACATCACACACCACATGCGCACACCACACACACATATACATATCACACATGCCACACATCACACCCACCACACGTACACTCACACCTCACACAGTTTTGTCACACACATCACACATACACTATGCACACATACACATCACACACCACTCACCACAAACATCACACACACATACAGTAGACACACTACACAAACATACACCACACTCACCACACCTGCACACACAGGATCATTGTAGACTTGACGCCGCAAAGCTGCCCGTCCCTTCCTGCTTGCCCTGGGGCCTTTGCACGTGCTCTTCCTCTGGCAGCTGCCCAAGGACCCCTATTCTGCCTTCAAGGCCCGGTTCAGGCCTGGCCTTGCCCTCCTCCACGCCGCTTTACACAGGACTGCTTCTACATGCCCCGTGCCTTGTGCAGGAGCTTTGTCGGCCCCTCTCTGCTGGGGACCGAGCTGCTCCATGACCAGCTCTGCATCACAGAGCCTGGCGTGGAGTGCGCTCAGGGAGTGTTTGTTGGGTGAGTGAAATGACGAATCCCATGAGTGAGAATCCACATGGCCCACGAGGGGAAACGGAGGC
Source organism: Heterohyrax brucei (assembly GCA_028571685.1). NCBI lineage: Eukaryota > Metazoa > Chordata > Mammalia > Hyracoidea > Procaviidae > Heterohyrax > Heterohyrax brucei. Next base: position 196,803,263 of record CM053143.1, read on the forward strand.
TCCGAGGCTGGAGGGCCTGACTCAGGTAGCAGGGTCCCAGTTCCAGGGCCCGATCCCTGGTCACTGCAGCCCAGCAGGCGCCTGCTCTCCTGCCCACACTCCTGGGACCCTGCCAGCAACACCCAGCAGGCCAGCTGGAGCTCTGCGCTGTGGGGTGTGGAGAGAAGCTCTGTGTCAACAGGACCAGGCTGTCTTCCCTGCGGCTTCCTTCCCTCCCTCCCTCCAGGCTGCGCTGCCAGGAGGCTGGTCCCAGGCCTCTGACAAGCCAGCCCTCTCCCTTCCCTGCAGCCTTCTGAGCTCAAATCACTGCTCAAGGTGTGGTGCTCAGGGCCACACAGCTGCTTGCTCAGAGCAGGACTTGAATTCAGCCCCCTAACTCCCAATCCAGTATTCCTCTCTGTCTGAGGGGCTTGCACCTCTTCAAAGCTAGAGTAGGGCAGAGGACCGAGGTTAAAATCTTACTGAAGAAGCACCTAGCACAGTCCCCAGGACCCAAAACTAAAACCAAACCCACTGCTTCTGAGTCGATTCCTATTCATAGTAACCCTGGAGGACAGAGAAGAGCTGCCCGTAGAGTTTCCAAGGAGCACTTAGCGGATTTGAACTGCTGACCTTTCGGTTAGCAGCCACGGCACTTAACCACTGCATCACCAGGGTTTCCCGACTGGGACTCACTCAGGGCCCAGTGACTACGTGAGTGAGGTGGGCTGAGCAGGAGTGGGATGCAGCAATGTCAGCTGGGAGCCGGCTGGCTGCCTGCCGAGGGGGCTTTGTTGTGGCAGGAGCCTTACCTCCCAAGGTGTCTCAGTCAGCTAGGGCTGCTGTAACAGAAATACCACCGAGGGGATGGCCTTAACAAAGGAAGGTTTATTCTTACATAGTCTAGTAGGCTGCAAGTGCATATTCAGGGTGTCTGCTCCGGGGGAAGGCTTTCCCCCTTGTGGGCTCTGTAGAAAAGCCCGGTACTGCATCAGTCTCTTCCAGGGAGCATCTTGCCGCAGGAACCTCAGATCTGAAGGACATGCTTGTCTCCTGGTGCTGCTTGCTTGATGATTCAAGGTTCCCAATTCTCTGCCTGCTTCTCTGTCCTTTTCTCTCTGATAGGATGAAAGGATTAAGGGTGGGACAAGCCATGCTCCAGGGAAAGTCCCTTTACAGTGGAGCAGGGAGGTGATCCTATGAAGGGATTTACAGCCCCACACTAGTCCTTTAACATACAGTTTAGGGAAACCACAAAATGGAGGACAGTCACAAGGTACTGGGAATCATGGCCCAGCCACATGGCTACGCATATTTTTGGGGGGACACAAGTCAATCCGAGACACAAGGGCTCCTCGGTTATGGAGACTCTGGCCGTGGAGCCGGAATGCTCACTGGGGTTGGACAGGCTGACTCGCAAGGAGCAAACTCAGAGACTGATCCATAAACCCGAGCAGTAGCTTACGAGCCTCCTGTGGGAAGCACAGCAGTGCACAGGCTCTATTACTGGATGGATGCCGCTTGCTGTCGAGCCGATTCTGACTCGCAGCGACCCTCTGAGGATGGATGAAAGAACGTCAGCGTGTTCTCCCCCGACCGGTGGACCACCTGGAAGGTTAAGTCCCTTCTCACACCCGTTCATCAGTGAGCGTCTTTCTCATGGTGTTTGAGAGACCAGGCGGAGTTGGAAGGACCGGCCTGGGCCCTCGCTGCCCTTCCGTGGAGCTCCGGACCGGCCTGGCCCTTGGCCCAGGAGTCTCTTCCAGATCCTCTGAAGGACCATCCCGTTCTGCGCTCATCAGAGGGCCAGGCCTTCTGCCTGCGCACCCCTCATCCACACTGCAGCCTCAGGGGCTGGTCTTGACTTGGTCCCCGTCCTCTGCTTTCTCCCAGGGTGACTTTGGTCCTGCCTGGCCCACGTGGCTTCCTTTCACTTGTGCCCTCCGAGGACAGCCTCATTGGCATGACTGAGGGGCCGTGGGCTGTTGCTCATGAACCTCAAAGGCTTGGCCCCGCCCTGCCCTCCCGCAAGTGCGCCCGGGGCCCCAGGCAGTGCCAGCCTGCAGGGAAGTGGGGGACAGGCAGGCAGCACACAAGGCAGGTGGGCAGTGGGGCCCCCACCATTGGAGGGGGGCCAGGAAGGTGGATGCTGGCCAGATGGGCGTCTTGGGCAGAACCCTCATCTCTTGGTGCCTCTGCTTTCTGACTGTAAAATGGGAGTGAGAAAGCCTGCCCGGCAGAGATGAGACGACTGAGAGACACAACTTGCAGACAGTGGTCAGTGGATGGGGGGAGCGGACCAGGGAGCAGGGGTGAGGCCGGGGGCAGGAAGCATCGGGCCAGAGACCCCAGAGAAGGGGAGCCTGGGAGGCTGGGGAGCTCAGGGGCTGGGGAGGCGAGGGGAGGGTAACGCTGGGGAGAGGAGCCTAAGGGAGGGGACATCTAGAAGGACAGCCTCGGTAAGGGAGCAGGCAGGGCCCCGGAGGTGAGGAGCCCGGGCTGAGGCCCTCAGGCGGCCACCGTCCTGCCCTGTGACCCCATGAGCTGGTGCTGACCTCAGCGCTCACTGCATGCGGGCCCCGCCGTCAGTGCTCCAGGCCCCTGAGGTGTGAGGAAGGCTCTGTCACCCCCTCATCCTTCATATGGGGAAACTGAGGCTCAAAGGGGCAGAAGCCAGGGTGGCCTTCTGACTGTCTGCTCTGTGTCCAGTGAGCACAGAGGTGGCTGCGAAGGGATGCCATTGGCCGTGGGGTCACCCACGAGGTGGGGGCTGGCCCTGCTGCTGGTAGGCGGGTGCCAGCGCTCGCTCTGGTGCACCCAGGCCTCCCTGGCCAGTCCCTGTGTCACTCGCTGCAAGATGGAAAGCCACTGTGACCAGTTAGGAAGCCAGCAGGCCAGGGTGGCTGGGGCAAATCCAGAGTCCTGAATGGGTGGGTGGGAGGCAGCTGGACAGCATCCCAGATCCGGCTGCCCTGGGAGTGGGGCAGCTCCAGGGGGTGCAGCAGGGGCTGGGACTACGGTGCAGGCAGGACGAGGGGCTCAGCGAGGTGTGCAGGCTGGACGTGCCAAGGGTCCCACCGCAGACACCACCTCTCTGCTTCCGCTGTGAGAGGGACGCAGGCGTGGGTGGCTCGTGGAGGGGCCGAACCCTGCACTGGCAGTGAGTCCACAGCTGAGTCCGCGTTCCGAGGACACAGATGGGATCCCTGAGGGCAGCCTGTGGGTGCAGGCTCAGAGCTCAGGAGGGGCTGCCTGCCAGCGGGTGGTGCTAGTGGGCATGAGCATCCCAAAGTGCAGAGGCTGGTACAGGTCCCCTGGCATGTCTCTGGAGGGACATAGCCCCTGATGTCACCATGGTTTAGGGACTGAGGCTGACCTGGGTGTCTGGGGTGAATGGGATGCAGCCCTGGGGGACACTGGACACGTTCCCATTGATGTGTTCGTTCATTCACTTGTTTATTCATTTGTTCACTTGTTCATTCATGTGTTCATTTACTGGTTCATTCATTCATTCACTCATTCACTTGTTCATTCATTCATTCGCTTGTTCATTCATGCATTCACTTGTTCATTCCTGTGTTCTCCCATTCATTCATTTGTTCACATGTTCATTCCTTCATTCTCTTGTTCATTCATTTGTTTGTGTTCATTCATTCATTCACTTGTTCATTCATTCATGTGTTCATTTACTTGTTCATTCATTCATTCACTTGTTCATTCATCCACTCACTCGTTCATTCCTGCGTTCTCCCATTCATTCATTTGTTCACATGTTCATTCCTTCATTCACTTGTTCATTCATTTGTTCACTTGTTCATTCATGTGTTCATTTACTGGTTCATTCATTCATTCACTCATTCACTTGTTCATTCATTCATTCGCTTGTTCATTCATGCACTCACTCGTTCATTCCTGTGTTCTCCCATTCATTCATTTGTTCACATGTTCATTCCTTCATTCTCTTGTTCATTCATTTGTTTGTGTTCATTCATTCATCCATTTGTTCATTCATCCACTCACTCGTTCATTCCTGCGTTGTCCTGTTCATTCATTTGTTCACATGTTCATTCCTTCATTCACTTGTTCATTCCTGTGTTCTCCTGAAATGACTCTGAGACCCTCAGGGCCCTTCCACAGGGAAGAGCGCCTTGCGTGGATGAGCACATTTCCTCTTGCAAGCCCACTTTACCTAGGAGGAGGCCAGAGCTCAGAAGGTGACAGAGTGGCCTGGCTCACTTTCAGAAAGAGGCACTGGCAGTAGGGTACAAGAAAAACCTTCTGCCACTGAGCCACCAAGGCCTTCTTTCTACCCTTCCTCCCTCTGGCCTGTGGGTGGGACAGGGAGATGGAAGCCTGGAGCCCTGTGTCCCGACCTTAGGCTGTGTCTGAGTGACTAGACAGGCGCGTGGGACACAGGCCGAGCTGCAGTGTCTCTGGTTCCTGTTGGTGGCTTACTCACGTGCCCTGGGGGTGGCCAGGACTCCACAAGGGTCACTCGGCCAAGTAAGACTGTGTCTTCAACCCCCACCACCACCGTCTTCAAGAGGTGGGGGTCTCTGACCTCCGTGGAGATGAGATAGAGCAGGGGAACAGTCCTGCCCTCCCTGGGGTCCAAAAACCTGTCTAGGGGCTTGGCAGGGTGTCTTCTCAGGGCTCCTTTCCCTCCCCAGCTGTCTCAGCATTTTCTGGACTTGATTGTGACAGGCAGTGGACTCAGCTGTGTCCCCCCGTCACGCAGGAAGGCCGTCAGGGTGAAGACCATCCAAGGGGAGAAGGAAGAGGGGGCTCCTCTGGGGGTGTGGCTTCCTGTCCTCTCTCCAGACATGAACTTTCCCCTGAAGACAAAGAAACTCAAAAAACTTGTGGCCATGAAGTTTGTTCTGACTCGTAATGACCTGCTAGGATGGGGAAGTACTGTGCCCTAGAGCTTCCAAGGAGCAGCTGGTGGATTTGAGCTGCTGACCTTCTGTTGAGCAGCCCGACTCGTAATCACAGTGACACTAGGGCTCCTCAGACAGACCCCAGACCCTAAAGAGTCAGCCCACCTGCGCCCCTGCCCTTCATCTCCAAGTGTCTTGGCCCTGAACCCAGAGGTCACCCTCCTCTGTGGGGTCTATGGGCTCACGTGGGACCTGCCATGTCGTGTCCAGTGCAGAACTCTTCTGCAGACTCCACATAGGGTCCAGCCTTCTGAAAAACCCAGCGTTTCCTTGCTGGGCATCAGAGTGTCATTTGTCCTAGCAGTAAGTGCCACCAACCCCTGGAAGATGCCCAGTGAGGAGGCTGCCAACAGCTTCTCTTGGGTGGCCTCTTCCCCCTCGCTCCCAGTGCTTTCCCGGTGTGTCCATGAGACCTGTGCATGGACCCTCAGGAAGGGGAGCAGAGACACCTGGATGGATCAAAGAACCCTCCCCAAGATCTGGAACTTGGTGACACCCAGCCTGGTCTCTGAGGACCCAGGCAGTTAAGCTCAGGGATACCATTGCTGATATCAGACAGATCTTGGCTGAAAGCAGAGAGTACCAGAAAAGCGTCTGCCTGTGTTCCATTGACTATGCAAAGGAATTCAACTGTGTGGATCATAACAAATTATGGATACCATTGCAGAGAATGGGAATTCCAGAACACCTAATTGCGCTCATGAGGAATCTGTACATGGATCAAGAGGCAGTCGTGCGAACAGAACAAGGGGACACTGCATGGTTTAAAGTCAGGAAAGGTGTGTGTCGGGGTTGTATCCTTTCAATACTTTTTCAATTTGTGTGCCGAGCAAATAATCTGAGAAGCTGGAGTATACAAAGAACAAGCATCAGGATTTAAGGAAGACTCATTTACAACCTGAACTATGCAGATGACACAGTCCTGCTTGCTGAAAGTAAAGAGGATGTGAGGCATTCACAGATGAAGATCAAAGACCACAGCCTTCAGTAGGCACTGCAGCTCGACATCAAAGGCACAGAAATTCTCACCGCTGAACCAGTAAGTAGCACTGTCATAAACAGAGAAAAAACTGAGATTGTCAAGGGTTTCATTTTCCCTCGGTCCACAATCAATGTCCGTGGAAGCAGCGGTCTAGAAATCAAAATACGCATTGCTTTGGGAAAATCTGCTGCAAAGGATCTCTTCAAAGTGTTGAACAGTGAAGATGTCACCTGGGAGACTGAAGTGCACCTGACTGAGACCACAGTGTTCCCCATCACATCACACACGTGCCGAAGCTGGCAACGAACGAGGAAGAGAGAAGAACTGACACCTTTGAATTGTAGTGTTGGAGAAGAACGCTGAGCACCCCACGGACCACCCAGAGAACCAGCAGACCTGTTCTGGAAGAAGTCCGACCAGAGCGCTCCTTGGAAGCAAAGACGGCGGGACTGCGTCTTCCACACTTTGGACATGTTGTCAGGAGGGATCAGTCCCCGGAGAAGGACATCATGCTTGGTGACTGACCCAGCCACCACAACGTTGGGCTTAAGCATAAAAATGACTGTGGACACGGCCTGGGACCAGGCAGTGTTTTGTGCTGTTGTGCAGCGGGTCGCTGAGTCGGGAATCACTGAGTCTGGGGTCATTGAGTCGAGGGTCACTGAGTCAAGGGTCACTGAGTCGGGGGTCACTGAGCTGAGGGTCACTAGGTTGGAACTGACTCGACGGCACACAACCACCCACAACAGCATTTCACACATCATAAAATAATAGCTTTATACAATTTATATTTACTTAGATTTAATTCGTCCCATTACCTTTCACTCTTTCCTGTGTCTCCAGGCTTCTAACTGGGCTCATTGCTCTCTGCCCACAGCATTTTTTTCTATATCCCTTTTAATGCATTGCCAGGGGTGACAAGTTCTCTCAGTTTTCATTTATCTGAAAATGTCTTTCTTAACCAGCGCTTGTGAAGTACACTTTTGCTGAACACAGAATTGCAAATCAGTTATTGTTGTTTTTCTGTATTTGGCATATGCAGTAGTTGATAGCCTATTGCTTTGAAGGAGATTACTGTTAATCCTAATTTTGCTGTCAGAGATATTTTGTTGTTTTTAATCTGGTTCCTTTCACAACTTTTTAAAAAAAATCCTTGAGCCATTCTACTGCGGTTTCAGGAGGCCCTGGTGGTACAGTGGTTAGTGCTCAGCTGCGGATTAAAGGTCAGTGCCCAGAAAGCCCGGTTACTCTGAGGAGAGAGACGCGGCTGTCTACCTCTGAAGAGGTCACAGTCTCGGGGGCCCTGTGGTGCAGTTCTGCTCGGCCCCATGAAGCTGCTGTGAGCTGGCACCTGGTGACAGTGAGAACCATGACGTATCCAGGGCCAGGGTTCTCTGTGTTTGCTGTGGAGTTTACAGTGCCCTTGAATCTGTGGTCCGATGTCTCTGTCGACTTCAGGGGTTTCTCAGCTGCTCTCTGTCCAGTGATGGTCTCTGCCTTGTCTTCCCCGTCTCCGCCTTCTCGAGTGATTATATGTGTTAGACCACTTGCCTGATAGCTCTCCTCTCCTCTTCTCCGTGTGTCCTACCCTTCGGTTTCTCTTCACTTGGATGTAGTTGTTCTGTTCTGATCTATCTTTTATTTCAGAATTCTTTCCTTCTGATGTATCAGCTCTTCTGTGAAACACAACTATTGAGTTCCCAATTCAGTTATCATATTTTCCCTTCCTAGAACTTCCACTGGATGCTCCATTTCTTTCCACTTCTTTTTCATTGCTGAAACTACCCATGTTGCAATTTTTTTGAATGCCATGTCTGATAAGTCCAGTATCTTTGTCTTATGTGGTCTCTTTCTATTATTTTTTGTGTGTGATTTTGATCAAATCCAATCATGTTTTGATAAAATCATGCCTGGTTATTTTTTATTAACTGCTAGACATCGTGTATGAAAAGTTGTAGAAATAACCTGATGTTCTAGTGATGAAGAGAAACCTCCCTTTGGCTCTGACAGGCGGCCAGGCCAGAGGCAGGTCTTCTTCCTCCGTTTGGGACTGATTCCCATGGGTTTCAGTGGTTGTGGAGTCCCCTTTCCTCTTGTCCACTCTCACCCCTGGACCAGAGCTTCTCAGGGTCCCAACCAAAGACCTTCGGTGCTCACCACGTGCCTCCTGCTTGGTCTCTGTCACCCCACAAGCTGTCACAGGCTTTTATCCCCTCGGCTGACTTTTTCCCTTTCCATCTCCTCGAGGAAAGGTGCGGCCTCAAAAGCCTCACGCGCTTCTCCAGCTTCTGTCCTCTTTGGGTTTTAGCCCCACAAAGTCCCTTAGTAGCTCTTAGATAGTCTTAACTGGAAGATTTGTTACATGTGGTCGAGATTCTCTAGTTGTATTACAGCATATGTATATTATATTATTATAGAGGCTTACTCCAAAATATCTTAATCAGCCATGGCCAGAAGCAGAGCTCTGCTTTCCCAGTCACCTGCTTTTTTGATTGACAAAAACTTATGACCTTGGCATCTGGCAGACCTGAGTTCCCATCTCAGCCCACCCCCAGTTATCTCGGTGTGACAATGGACAGCTGACTCCATCTGTCTCCACCTGACTCTCCTCACCTGTGAAGTGGGAATAAGGCTGTCCACTGCTGAGCTGAGGACGAAATCAGGTCAGCTGAGTACCTGCACGTGCCTGCAACATGAGAGGAGCTCAGGGAAAAAGCAGACGTTTCTGAGGGAGAACAGACCCTATGCCAGCGTTTTGTCTGCCCCACCGTTGGTCCCCTCTGTCTCTTATTCCTGTGGCTCCTCTTCTGCCTCTGTGGTGATGCTTATTTTTTATCTGAAAAATGGAGACAACTGCCTTCATTAGTCAGGGGTGTTGGGATGTTCACAAAACTCACACACACACTGTCCTTCTTACAGCGCCTGTCTCAGGAAGGGTGTTTGGTGATGAGAGCAGTTGTTACTGGTCTTTTTAGGCCTCTGTGTCCAGCCAGTGACTTTCTCTTTAGATTACTTGTCTGCAGCTTTGTTATCCAATAAGAAGAACTCCTTTCCAGATTCAATCTTTCCTTAGGAACGCTCTCTCTGACCTTTGACCTGCACAAGCAGGTCACAGCATTCCAGGGAAAGACAAGGTACAGAGGTGTGAGTGTTCTGACGTCTGTGGAGGGATTTCCAACAAGCCCCTGAGGCTGGAGCGAAGTCTGCAGACGTAGAGAGAAGATGCACATTTTTTATCTCACTGTCTGGTTTCTTGGGGCACCAAACACTGGACATGGAGTCTGGGAAGAGGGGTCTTTAAAGAACAGGCATCTGTTGTCTCACAGCTCTGGGGACTGAAGTCCAGAGGAAGATGTCAGCCACACTGCCTGCCTCTGTGGCCTCTCCTGCTTTCCCGGTCCACGTGATCCTTGGGGTTCCTTGCTTGCAGTGTGGTCCCCACAGGGTCTCTTCCCCCTGTGTGTCTGGTCTCCCCTTTTTATAAACCACCACCCAGAAGGGATTAGATTTAGGACCCAGCCTAGTCTGGTATGTCTTCATTAACATAACAAAAGAAAGCCTGTTTCTAAAAAGGGTGACATTCTTAGGTACAGGAGCTAGGACTCCTACACTGAGTTAGCTATCAGCGTTCACGGCATCTTAGTCACCTACTGCTGCTGTGACAGAAATACTGCAAGTGGATGGCTTTAAAGGCATAAATTTTATTCTGTTACAGTCCAGCAGGCTACAAGTCTGAGTTCAGGGCGTCAGCTCCAGGGGAGGGCTTTCCCTCTCTGTTGACTCCAGAGGAAGGTCCTTGTCATCAGTCTTCCCCTGGACCTGGAGCTTCTGAGATCTGGGAATCCCAGGTCTGCTGTGCTCTGGCCCTGCCTCTTTCCTGAGGGTATGAAGTCCCCAGTCTCTCTTGCTTCCCTTTCTTTTACGCTCCAGGACACTGCCTGAAGGCATAACGCAGTCTTAGAGATTGAGTTTTGCCTCCTAACATAGCTACTGCCCATCCACCCTTATTAACACCACAAAGGCAGGATTCATGGCACACAGGAATGTCACACATTACCAGGAATCATGGCCCAGCCAGATGGCTACACACGTTTCTTGGGAGGACGGAGTTCCATCCGTGACACAATGGCCCACATGTAGATACCAGTGCAAGCACGCTTCAGGAAAAGATGAGCACAGAGAAGACAGTGGCTTACCCCAGGCCACACTGCCAGGAGAGGCAGAACTGAGGCCCTCGAGGTGGTTGTGATGTGGCAAGGTCATGCTGACTGGGCACTGGGTTGTGGGTGGGATGGGACTTGTCCGTTCGGCCTCTCTTGAAGTTCCATCCCGAGGTTCAGCCTGAGATAAGGCCTCAAACGTCTGCTGCCCTGGTGATCCTGTCCAGAAGCCTGCTTCTAGTCTTTTGAGGAGTCCACTATGACCTGCGAGGACCCTGTGTGTGTTGGAGTAGACCTGCACCCCTCAGGCTGAGGAGTCAGCACCCTCTTGTGGGGACCCTGTGTGTGTTGGAGGAGACCTTCACCCCTCAGGCTGAGGACTCAGCTCTGCCTCGTGTGACCCCACACGTGTCGGTGTGGAACTGCACTCCGCAGGGTTTTTGGGGGGCTGGGACCCCCACAGCAGCTCACCAGGCCCCTCCTCTGAGGCTTTTCTGGGTAGACTCCAACCCCTGACCCGTCAGTCAGCAGCCGAGCACGTTCGCTGTGTGCACCACCAGGAGCACCACTGAGGAGAGAGATGGAGCACAAGCGGGGAATGAACCCCAGGGGCATGAAGACCCCTGTGGTTCTGAGGGTCTCCATCAGTCTTCAGCTGGCTTCAGAACTAGCATCACGAACGTGGAATGCCCCAGGATGAAGTCTTCTTTCTTTGGGAATATTTTCAAATCCATGGGAAACTCGTTTCTGTGTAGTGGGTGATGGAACAAAACCGGGAGCCTTGCTGGTCCCAGGTTTGCCCAGTGCAGGGCCCTGCTTCAAAAAGCAGCTGCTGGGTAACAGCTGATGGAGGGACTCCAGGATGTGGCGTGCGTTGCTCTGCAGTCCTTCTGGGGCAGAAGGTCGCACGGGCACCTCAGCCCCTCACTTCCTTCGGGGAGCAGAGTTCTCCGCCCCAGGGGACGACAGACTGCAGGCAGAGGTCTGGGCTGGCCGTGTTACAGCTCCCCGTGGTGGAAATATGCTCTTTAAATAACTACATCAGGGACTTAGCGACCTAGAAGCAAAATGAGGTCACGGGTTTTTGAAGGGTGGTGACTAGACTTGTCTCATGTCACAGTTACATGTTTTCTGGTGGAGCCTGAGAAAAAAACAAGCAGGGGAGCCTAAGCAGCAGGGAAGGCTGGTGAACCTCGCCTTTTACAAGCCTTTAGGCCCTCTGCAACCTGAGCCTGGCTGTTTCTGTCTCCCGTTTAAGACCCTTCTCTGTGTCTCTTTCACCAGCCAACAGTGGCGGCGAGCAGTGCAGCCCCAGGAGCCGTGTGGCCTGGCTTCAAATTCTGGCTCTGTCTACCAGCTGTGCAGCCGTGGGCAGATTGTTCAACCTCTCTGTGCTGCTGTTTACTCATCTGTCTAATGGGACAATGATAGCATCTACTGCTCTGGGTCGCTGTGGCAGTTCAGTGAATAAATACATGTCACATGCTTAGAACAGAATTGTGCCAACTCATCACAAAGCTTGACGAGTGTTATCTGTCATAGTTGAAGTATATGAAATTGCTAATATGCTGCCCTTTCCATACAAAAATAGTAGCGTTGTGTGTTTTAGACTATTGCTACAAGATAAAGTTCAGACTCTAAGCTTGGTATTGACGCTCTGTGTCCTCAGTCTTCCACCTGGGATGCCTTCAGCTCTCAACAGTCAGCAGGACCCTGCTTCTCTCCCAAAATTCCAGCTCAGATGCCACCTCTTCCAGGAAGCCCTCTTGGACTCCTAAGTGTGCAGGCAGCCCTTCCCTCCTGGTGCTCTGTTGGCACCTGCACAGGCCTCTCTTCCAGCTCAAATTCGGCATCGTGATGGCAAGTATGTTTCCCTGCCCTTCCACTGGACACACCTCTAGGACAGGGACCGATGGGTCCAGGCTTGGCACACAGGGCAGAGACCGATGACCACAGATTCTCCTCCTTCACCAAGCTGCCTCTTTCAGAGGTGTCTTCTGCTCACAGGGCAAACGGGGCACACAGAGCTGCCCCCCCGGCTGCTTCCTCTTGGGACAGAAGACAACCACTGACACGACAGCTCAGGCTCCGCACGCTCACAACTGTCTCCCGGAGGCCTGCGGAGAGGCGGGAGCAGGACTCACATACAGCTGTCACGAGGCCCTTGTCCTGGGAGAGGGAGTTTAACAACTGTGAGACACTGGGTGTGAGGGGCTGACGTGTGCAATCCTGGCTGACGCTGGGTGTGAGGGGCTCCCACGTGTGCAATTCTGGCTGACGCTGGGTGTGAGGGGCTGACGTGTGCAATCCTGGCTGACGCTGGGTGTGAGGGGCTCCCACGTGTGCAATCCTGGCTGACGCTGGGTGTGAGGGGCTCCCACGTGTGCAATCCTGGCTGACGCTGGGTGTGAGGGGCTGACGTGTGCAATCCTGGCTGATGCTGGGTGTGAGGGGCTCCCACGTGTGTAATCCTGGCTGATGCTGGATGTGAAGGGCTCATGCATGTGTAATCCTGGCTGAAGCGGGTTGTGAAGGGCTCCCACGTGTGCAATCCTGGCTGACGCTGGGTGTGAGGGGCTTCCACGTGTGCAATCCTGGCTGACGCTGGGTGTGAGGGGCTCCCATGTGTGCAATTCTGTCTGATGCTGGGTGTGAGGGGCTCCCATGTGTGCAATCCTAGCTGAAGCTGGGTGTGAAAGGCTCATGCATGTGTAATCCTGGCTGAAGCTGGTTGTGAAGGGCTCCCACGTGTGTAATCCTGGCTGATGCTGGATGTAAAGGGCTCATGCATGTGTAATCCTGTCTGATGCTGGGTGTGAGGGGCTCCCACGTGTGCAATCCTGTCTGATGCTGGGTGTGAGGGGCTCCCACGTGTGCAATCCTGGCTGATGTTGGGTGTGAGGGGCTCCCACGTGTGCAATCCTGGCTGATGTTGGGTGTGAGGGGCTCCCACGTGTGCAATCCTGGCTGATGTTGGGTGTGAGTGGCTCCCACATGTGCAATCCTAGCTGAAGCTGGGTGTGAAAGGCTCATGCATGTGTAATTCTGGCTGAAGCTGGGTGTGAAAGGCTCATGCATGTGTAATCCTGGCTGAAGCGGGTTGTGAAGGGCTCCCACGTGTGCAATCCTGTCTGATGCTGGGTGTGAGGGGCTCCCACGTGTGCAATCCTGGCTGATGCTGGGTGTGAAGGGCTCCCACGTGTGCAATCCTGGCTGATGCTGGGTGTGAAGGGCTCCCATGTGTGCAATCCTGGCTGATGCTGGGTATGAAGGGCTCCCACGTGTGTAATCCTGGCTGATGCTGGATGTGAAGGGCTCCCACGTGTGCAATCCTGGCTGATGCTGGGTGTGAAGGGCTCCGACATGTGTAATCCTGGCTGATGTTGGCTGTGAAGGGCTCCCATGTGTATAATCCTGGCTGATGTTGGGTGTGAGGGCTCCCATGTGTGCAATCCTGGCTGATGTTGGGTGTGAGGGGCTCCCACGTGTGCAATCCTGGCTGATGCTGGGTGTGAGGGGCTCCCACGTGTGCAATCCTGGCTGATGCTAGGTGTGAAGGGCTCCCACGTGTGCAATCCTGGCTGATGCTGGGTGTGAAGGGCTCCCACGTGTGCAATCCTGGCTGATGCTGGATGTGAAGGGCTCCCACGTGTGCAATCCTGGCTGATGCTGGGTGTGAAGGGCTCCGACGTGTGTAATCCTGGCTGATGTTGGGTGTGAGGGGCTCCCATGTGTGCAGCCCTGTCAGAAGCCGGATGTGGAGGGCTCACGGATGTGTAACCCTGGCTGAAGCTGGGTGTGAAGGGCTCACATGCTTATTAGATTGGCTGGTGCCGGAGAAGTAGAAAGAATGAAGTTATAAAATTGGATGACCCTGTGTTTGAACCCCTGAGCCCGTCGTCTTAGCGCTACGTGTTGTTGCCGGCTGTCGCCTGTCACTTCTGCCTCACGGGAATCTTCCGTATGACAGGATGAAGTGCTGCCTGACCCTTCCTCATCTTCACAGTCACCGTCACATGCAGGCTCACTGTCACAGCCAGTGAGCGCTCTGTGTGTGTTAGTCACCTCATGCTGCTGTAACAGAAACACTTCCAGGGGCGAATTTAACAAACAGAAATTCACTCCCTCACAGTCCACTTGGCTGTAAGTCCCAAGTCAGGGCGCCAGCTCCAGGAGAGGTCTCTGTCTGTCAGCTCTGGGGAAGGTCCTCGTCATCCATCTTCCGCTCTCCACCGGGCAGTCCAGAGGACGCCCTCTGTTCCTGGTGCTGCTTTCTTGGCGGTGCTTTCTCTGCTCACTTCTGTCTTTTGTATCTCAGAAAAGATCAGCTTAAAGCACAATGTAATCTGGCAGTTTGAGTCCCGCTTCATTAGCATAACGGCCACTCATCCCATCTCATTAACCTCATAGAGATGAGACTGACAACAAAGCTGGAAATGAGACCAGGTGACAAAACAGTGGGGAGTCCCGCAGCACTGGGAGTCACCGTCTAGGCAGACTCAAACACATGTTTTTGAAGGACATAATTCAATCCATGACAGTATATCTTCCAGAATAGGGAGTTTGTCTTCTGACTCTATGTCAGACAATATTCGGCAGTGATCTGTAGACTTCAGTTGGTTAATTGTTGACAGTAGTTGATCAGGCAGCTCCCCCTCGTCTGTCTTCATCTGGAATCTCCACTGAAACTTGCCCACAGGTGGCCTTGCTGCTGTTTTACATACCAGTGGCATAGCTTTCTGCGTGACAACAGCAGAGAAGCCACCTCAGGACAGCAGATGACAGAGGAACTGTCTCACCCCGGTGCCTAGAGTCCTTGAAGCTGTGCACTCATACACCTGTGTTTACAAGCCTGAAAAGAGTTTACTGGTGGGGTTACCGTGAAACTAGTGGAACGGCACCCTGGGGGGCCTACACAGCACTGGCTGTGAGAAGGGCATCCCAAGATGGAAGAGGGCACCTTCTCTTGTTGCTAGGAACAAGGAAACATTGCAGGAAACCTACTATGTGCTGATGTCACAGTGACTGTGTCATATGAGGACTGACAATTAAGTTTGCGAATATGTCCTAAAAAAAGTGCTACATTCCTCATTGCTGAATATCATTATGGTCACCTTTGAAGTCCTCCCCTTGGGAAGCTATGCACTGATGCCAGCGCCTAGTCCACCCTTCAAAGTAGTTTTGGAACTCTTTCTGGACTGGCCATCAGAGATGTCATCGTATTATCCTTGATGTCCTCAATGTCATCCGAATGTCTTCGTTTCAATATTTCCTTTTACCTTCAGGTAGAGGAAAAAGTCATTGGGGGCCAGATCAGGTGAGCAGGGAGGGTGCTCCAATACAGTTATTTGTTTACTGGCTGAAAACTTCCTCACAGACAACTACACAATTAAGTTCACAAACTTGCCACTGTGTCACTGTGCGCAATGGCCGTTCCAGAAAGAGTTCCAAAATTCCTCTGAAGGGTAGACTAGGTGCTGGAGTCAGTGCATAGCCTCCCACGGGGAGGACTTTGAAGTTGACCTCAGTAATGAGGTGTGGAAAGCACTCAGGACAATTAAGTTTGTGGGACCCTAATTGTCAGACCTCATAAACACCTGCTTCATGGTTGACAGTCTTAGCAGCCCCAACCTCGACTTCCTCGCTCATGACCCACTCTGCTCACGAGGTTGAAACACAGACACAGGAAGTGTGAGCACCAGGCGCAGAGTGCTCGGTGAAGGCTAGCTCTGGGTGTGACGTGTGGTCAGGGGATTTTATTCACATGTGGAAGCAGAGACCCAGACCCGTTCATTCTGCTCTGGCCCCCAGATTCCTTTGCCTCTGAGAAGGAAGCGTGATCCCCGGACAAGTCCTGCAGTGGGCGTGGAGCAGCCAGGATTCCTCAAACAGCGTCCTCAGCACGTGGGCGGAGACCCCTGTCCTGCCCACCACAATGGTGGCTCCCCGCCACCCTCTGAGCTCCGGAGCCCAGCAAGGATCCTGGCTTTGCACAAAGAGCTCAGACAAAGTGTTTGCAGTAACTCCTGGGTCAATAAGTCACCCCTGGACTTCCACGTTTGACATGCTCACTCCTTTCCCGGGTTGTGTCCCGACTCCATAAATACTGAAGCAGAACCTTCAGGGACCATGTGAAGAAACTGGCTGCAATCAAAGCCTTCATTCAGTGGCGAGTGGTCTGCCGTGGGTGTGGGTGTTGGGGTCATTGTCAGAGCGTGGGAGTAGTGCTGGGCTGTGCCTTGCAAATTCTGAGGAGTTCAGCTTTGGTGAGTGTCAGGACACAAAGGAAACACCGGACCAGACCCTTGGGAAGCCTGGTCCAGTGGGTCTCACCTCCGCGGTGTTGCCCCAGGGCAGAATTGGGAGCAGTCTATACCCATTTTTGTATGTCACCACCGGGGGCTAAATACCAGCATCTGGAAGGCAGGGGCCGGCGACATGTTTCAGCGTTCTCCGATGCCCAGGACAGCTGCCCGAAGAGAAGGGCCCGGCCCGGTGTCCACAGTGAGGGTGGGAGCCAGGGACTTTGTTCTTTATTTTCCTGCCCCTGGGGCCCTTGAAAGTTTTAAAGGATTTTTGTCTATAAAATGAAATGTCTGATTTAAAAAATGATGTATTTTATGTTTAAAACCATTAAACCCAGTCAGCACTTTCTAATCAGCCCGTTTCTTCACAAACGTTTGCTGGCACCCCCAGGTGCGCACACAGCAGGCCTCTGTGGGGTGGTGGGTGGAGAGACATGGGGCCGGGTCCCTGAGCCAGAGCTCCTCAGCGGGTACCCACGTAAACAGATCTCGGTGCAGTCTGTGTTCCCATGGGCCGAGAGAGGAGGCCAAGGGGGGTGATGTCAGGGCCCCTGGTGTGGGGCCGAGAGAGGCGGCCTGGGGAAGGTCAGGGCCCCTGGTGTGGGGCTGAGAGAGGCGGCCAAGGGGGGTGATGTCAGGGACCCCGGTGTGGGCCGAGAGAGGCGGCCTGGGGAAGGTCAGGGCCCCTGGTGTGAGGCTGAGAGAGGCGGCCTGGGGAAGGTCAGGGCCCCCGGTGTGAGGCTGAGAGAGGCGGCCAAGGGGGCTGATGTCAGGGCCCCCGGTGTGGGCCGAGAGAGGCGGCCTGGAGGAGGTTAGGGCCTCAGGTGCGGGGCCTGGAGGTCAGCCTCACAGGGGTACTGGGCAGTCTCTGGGGCCGCCAGTGCCCCCTCCATGTCAGGAGACACTCCAGCCGTGGGGACAGCACAGGCCGAGTCTCTGACTTGACCACTCACCTGTTGTCCTGGATGCAAATTGCCATCTTGCCTCCCAGCAGAAACTCTGCTTCCACAGCACTTCTTGGAGGCATCTTTCAAAACAAATAGATCGGGACTGAGCACACCAAATAACTCCCAGGACGCCCTCTCCCGCCTTGAGTCCACAGGGGCCCTCTCCTCCCTGGGGCCCACGGGGGAGTCCTCCTCCTCGGCACAGGGGCCCTCTCGTCCCTGGAGTTTGCCCCCTGCAGGGCCCCTGCCTCCAGCCCTCAGGGTCTCCTCGTGTCTGCCTGCACCCCTCCGCACCCCCCACGCCCCCAGGCTCCAGTGCTCAGGGTCTGGTGGCATCTCCCTCCAGCTCCGTAGTCATTTTTGCTCCAGTGGTATAGTCCCCCAGCACCACCAGGCCCTGGCCCCCCACCGCCCCATGGTCCCCCTGTCTGGCTCCTCCTGAGAGCTGTGGCAGGGTGGTGGGGGGAGGGAAGCAGCCTGGTGTCACCCCTGCCGCTGTGTTCGTGTGTGTCAATGCGAAGGGTTCCGCAGTGTCACCTGGGCGCAAGCACTGAGCACCTTTGGGAGACTGAGCTGCTACCACTGTCACTGCTCTGCCTGTGACGGCCGGGAGGCTGCTTTCCCGTCCAGGAACCCTCGGCAAGCGCCTCGGTGGTCCCCACGCCTGTGCAGGCATCTTCCACGCTCAGTATCTGTGGTCTCCCTGACGCTGGTGTCCGTCTGGCCTCACACAGGGAGGGGCTGTGCCCAGCAGTGACCTCACCTGCCACGTATCAGCTGTCATCGACCCATGCCTCAAGAATCCCAGAGGGCTGGGCTTTACCCAGCGGTGACGCCGTGGGCAGCTGAACTTTCTGGAGACGAGCCTTTGGGATGGGCTTCATTCCTACGTCACAGCCAAGGAGACCAAGGCTCACAGGTGACCGATCAGTAGGCATCCAGGCTGCCCAGTTCAGCAGAAAAGGATATGAACCTCAGTCCATCTGGCCCTGACTCCAAATTCCAATTTCCTTCTAATGAAACTCAAAGCCTGGGTCCTGGCCCCCTGGCTCCCAGGTCCCTTGGTCCCCAGACCTCCAGGCCTCCAGGTTCCTAGGTCCCAGGCCCCTGTCCTCAGACCCCAAGGCTCTCTGGCTGTGTGGATTGTCCACTTGGTGTCCATGCCTGTAGGTCTGTGTTTGTGCCTTGTCTACGAGTACTTCCATGAAGGATTTAAAGAGGCTTATTGTAACGAATACCGTAAGATTCTTGTATTATACAGGAGTGAAAACTTGGAGTCAAGTAGCACGTGAAGACAGGCAGAGAACATCACTACCCCAAGTGTCGAAGTTCTGGGCAGCTATAGCCACAGACTGTAAAGTGAGGTCCCAGCTTCCTGGCCGGAAAGCACAACAGGAAGTGACCTGGGCCCTGCAGCCCCTGTTTTCTAATGAAACAAGGCAAGGCTGGGAGCTGTCTGTCCAACTCTGGCCCTGAGGGCACTCGTCCTCAGGGTCCCTGTGCAGCAGGGGACAAGAGCTCACCCTGTGGTCTGGATGTCTGTTGGAAGTTGTTCCCAGCTGTGGTCTGAGCTGGGCTCTGCGTGTGGCTTCACAGGTTGTGACCGATCCATGGCTGTTGCAACCCCTCCAGAAGACAACGCCAGCAGGAGGCCTCAGCCCTGATGACCCCCAGCCAGGTCCTCAGGCTCCAGAGCCCTGGTCCTCCTCTGTGGGCCGGCCGCTCCAGGAGGCTGACGGAGGGCCCTCTGCGGGCCGCCCTCCCCGGCCCCTCCCAGCCCCGCCCCTCCGCGCCCCTCCCCAGCGCACACACACCAGTGCCCCTTCTGCTACAGACCCCAGCCCCGTGCTCCCTGGGGTGGCTGGCTCAAGGGTGAGAAGGAGTGAGTCTCAGGGAGAAGGGTGTCCCAGCGCTTGCTGAGTCCCACTAATACCGCTTAACACACACACACGCCAACCACCGTGCACACACAAATACACACATCCAGAACATCTTCACACACCCCACACAACGTGCATACAGCACACGCACGGGCATATGTACGTGTACACATGCATACACACACTCTAGCCGACTGTCTTCTCTGCTCACTGGGGCCGTTAGGACAGTGCTGCCTGCCGGGCCCCAGAAGGAACCCAGGGAGGTCTGTTTGTGCAGATGCCCCGGAAAATGAGCTCTGTGGTCACAGAGGTTTGGGAAATGCCTCCTGGAGATCCTTCTCCGATACTAACACACTACGTTGTGGTGGTGGTGGCTGTTAGATGCCCTCACATCAGCCCTGGTTTGCGTGTGACGGAGCCAGGCACTGCCAGCCCCTGCATCGCCCTCACAGTCCTGTGAGCCCAGTGTCGCAGCCACTGTGCCCAGGAGAACAGCCAGTGGTACCCACTGGGAGGTGCCGCCGGACCCGCAGGATGGACCTAGAGCTGACCCTGCGCCGAGGGTCTGCCTCTCTCTCACTGACCCTCTGCTTTACCGGGCACGATGCCTTTCCTCAGGGTCTGGTCCCTTTTGATACCGTGTCCAGAGAAGATCACAGGAAGTCCTGCCCTTCTGGCTTCTAAGGAGCTTTCTGGCTGTGTGTCTTCCGAAAAAGAGTTGTTCTCCTGGCAGTCCATTCAGTGTTCTTCACCGATACGGCAGTTCATAGGCATCAATTCTTCAGTCTTCCTTAATCACAGTCCGGCTTCTGCACACATGCGGGGGACTGAAAATACCACGGCCTCAAGCAGGTGCGCCTGGGCCCTTAAAACGACACCTTTCTCACACTCGGAGAAACCTTTCGCAGCAGATTTGCCTGATGCAGTGAGTCACTGGACTTCCTGACTGTCACTTTCCTGGGTGCCAACAGCGGATCCAAGCAAAAGGAAATCTCTGGCCGCTCCAGCATCTTCTGAGCTGTGCAGTCTAACTATTCCTGCAGGTTGGAAAGCTGTCTTTCCAGCACTGTGGTCTGGGGAACCCTTTCCTCACTCTGTCCTAATCACCCTCTCTCCCGGCATCAGGGCTGGGACCAGAACTGGAGGAAGGAGCAGGGGTTTGCACAGCTCAGTGCGGTCTCGCCTGGGTCTGACGCTTGCTCTGCCTGAACAGCGCTGATTCTGAGACTTATAGACCTCAGCCCAGCTGCCCTTCTCCAAATAATCAGCCAGTGACAGCCATCTAAACAGCAGTGGAACGTTGTCTGATACAGTGACAGAAGAGGAGCCTTCAGACTGGCAGGCACTCAAGAGACAACGATTTGACTTCTGTGTTTTCTGTCTGGTGAGGTCCGTGTGTATAGTCACATTTATGTGGGTGACGAAAGGTGTTTGCAATAAAGAAGTCGCTGGTCTTGCAAAACTCTGTCGTTCCACACATGGCATCGTTTCTACCCCAAGGACAATATTTTCCAACCACTGATCCTTCTGTGTTTCCAACCTTTGCATTCCAATCACCAGTCATTATCAATGCATCTTGATTCCATGTTTGTTCACTTTTGGACTGCAGAAACTGGTAAAAACCTTCAATTTCTTCATCTTTGGCCTTAGTGGTTGATGAGTAAGTTTGAATAATAGTCACATTTACTGTGTAGCCTCAGAGGGGACCAAACACCCAGCTGCTTCAAAACAGGCTTCAGCCAAACCTCCAGTTTAGCCCCTCCCCCACCTTATCTTCAGGGGTACCTGGGACCCCCAATTCCAAGCCTTTCCAAGATGCTGAGGTGGGGTTTGGCTGCTCCTCAAAGCTAGAATCCAGGAGAGCAGGAAAGGCTGGGAGCTGAGCTCAACTCGCCTGTCTCGCTCTCCGTGTCTCTCCATCTTCACCTCCTGTCTCTGTCTCTCTGTCTCTGTCTCTCTCTGTCTTTACCTCCTTTGCCTCCTCTGTCTCTCTCCATCTTTATCCCTTTTCTCACCCTCAGTCTCTCTCTCCACTTGACCTCCTTCTCCCCCCCCTTCTCCATCTTCATCTCCCTAGATCCAATCATCAGCAAACCCCATCAGCTCTGCCTCCAGAATACATCTGGGATCTAAGCATTTCCCACCACCTTCTAACTTGGTTTCATTCACGGCTGTGTCCCCAGGACGTAGAACAGTGCCTGCCACCTAGTAACCGCACAACAAATATCTGTCGAAGGGACACCTGAATTGGTTGCTCCAGTTTTAAATTCTCTGAGGAGAAAATGCTATCTGGTACCTTTGTTCTTTTGGCTTTGATGCTGGAGTGGGAGGGACAGTGAAGAAATGATTCCGAGGATAGCAGGGGTGGGGATTCTAGTCCTGCCCCAGAACTCACCACCTGCCAGAGGGCTAGGAACCCAGGGGCTGCTGGGGTCCGAGAGGGAAGGGGCGGGTCGGAAAGCGAAGACACTGTAGGAAAGAGGGGGAGGGGTGATGGTGGGCCAGACTTCATTCTTCATCTTCGAATTTGAATTTGAATTTTTAATTCTGCTGGAGGAAGTGATGTCTATTACACCTCATTTGTCTTCATCCATTTCATATAGACATTTTTATCTGTGCCATTATTATTGGGGCCATAAATTTCACCGCGCAGATAAAGTGACATCTTTTCTCACTCTTATGTTTCCTTGTATCGTGAAGGTTTTTCTCCCGATGTCAGTGTGCAGGGTAGTGAATGGTGACCTGAAAGGAGAACCCTCTGAACACCAGTACCGGTTCCGTCAGCAACCAGCTGTGGGGCCTGAGGTGACACACCTCTCTGACCCCGGTTTCTAATGCCACAGTCCCCTTCCTTGATCCCATGCCCCTCTCCGCAGACTGCGCCTCTCCTCAGCGTGGGTGGCTTCGCTGTACTGCCCTGTGAGGAAGGCCATCTGCGAACGACTGGTAGCCTGTCAGCCTTCTAGGCATATTTATACTTTGTGAAGAAAACTTCGGTTCTGCTTGGAGACAGTGAGATAAAGTCAGTTCTCACTTTAGAGTGTTCTCACTTTATAGTCGCAAAGGCGGAGGCTTGGCGCGGGGGGCGGCCGCCGCATCGCACGGCTGGGCAGAGCTGCACTGAAGTCCCAGGCCACTGACTCCCACACAGCGCTATGTTCTCTCCACGGAGTACTGTGGGGTGTGGGTCTACGCCACAAAAACGCCAGCCCCAAAGGAGTGTGGATGCTTTCCCAGTGTGTCTGCGTCCCACATGGAGGGACAGTGCCATCGTTCCCCTGAGTCATGACTTCGGTGAGATTCTTCTCTCTGCCAGTGGTGGCAGTCTGAATCACTGTCACAGCCCCAGCCACTCTGGGTGGGAACCACGACAGGACAAGTGAGGACAGGTGGGCTGTGACTTGAATAAGGGGACCTGCGGCCCAGGAGTAGAGGGCGCACAGGGACGGCTGAGCGTGGTGGTCACAGGATGCTAAGAGGAGTCAGCTGCTGGTGTGGTAGGCATTTTCAGGTCTGGGCCTGTAAGTCCTGGGAACTGCGGAGGATAGTGAGAAAAACTCCAAACAGTTGGTATAGAAATGACTCAGCATGTTTTCTCATCTTAAGATTCTGAGTTGAATGGTGGCCCTGACCAGAAGTGAGCTCATTCGTGGAGGAGGGAGGGGATTTCAGTGATAATTGCTTTTGCTTCTGTCTGATGACGTCCTCAACAGTGATGGCTTAAAGGAAACAGAAGCTACCTTCTCTGCCCTGCAGGGTGGGTGTCCACGGGTCTCTCTGGGTGCCACAGGCATGAGGCTCCTTCAGAATTTCTAACTTCCCAACTCTAGATCTCCATCCACTAAACCAAAACCCAAGGCCATCAAGTCAAGTCAGCGTCACAGTGGCCTGTCACAGCGGCCTGTCACAGTGGTCACACAAGTCAGAGCAGAGCTGCTCCACCGAATTTCAGGAAGCACCTGGTAGGACTGAAAGGCCGACCTTTCGGTTAGCAGCTGCAGCACCTAACCACTGACCGCGAGGGTTTCCTCCATGCTCAAAGCTACTTTGTCAGCAGGGAGGGTGCTGAGCACGCGCCATTAAACCCAAATTCCAGAGGGCTGTTGGAGGCATCGTCCCAGAAGCTCAGACAACAGCTCCCGCTGACACTTTCTTTGTTCAGAACTGGGTCACACGGTGTACTCGGCCTCAGGGAGGGTAGGACACACGCAGCCCCAAATAGAATTAGTGTTCTCTTACTAAGAAGGCAGGGGAAACACACAGGGGGTTGGTGATTGCGTTCTCTGCCTCAGAAAGCTCATCTCTTCAGTGACAAAGTAGGAAAGGTGTGGGCATTCGACAGGGTCAGGCACAGACAGCAGCAGTCACCTTTTATGTTGTCGACAGAAGCCAGAGCAGACCCACGGGCCACTTAATGAGAATTCAGGGGAGACGGAACCTGAAGTTTCTAACAAAGAAGAGGATAAAATGCTGTCTATCTGACATGCATTCAGTGTTTTCTTGTGTTGTTTTATTCGCTTGTTGTTTTATCTGCAGAAAGCTTGGAGGGTTTTCCTGGGTTACACCAGGCCTGTCCCCAGCCACTGTAGGTGCTAAGCCTTCGGGTGAGAAGGCCCTGCTGTGCTCTTTCCTGTCCAAGGTTCCGAGGTTTGCCCTGCTCTTCCCTAGCTCCTAGGGCCTCTCCAGGTTGTAGGTCTAATTAATCCTGTTTCTGGCCAGGTTAGCCACCCATGCTTTGGGGAGCTGCTTTGGTTGTTAGCAGCCCCTCCTGCAATCAGATTTCCCGTGAGGTTAGGGGCACAACCCAGTCTCAAAGACGCCCAACACGGTGTGGGAAGACGAGCACCCCGGGTTGGAAGGCACTCAGACTACAGTGCCTGCCACCAGGGACTCGGGCACACTGGAGGCTGTCTCTTCTGTCCCACCAGGGACGGCCCTGAGTCAGAGCCACCCGGACAGCCAGCGGCAAAGACAGTGTTAGGGTGCAGCGTTCTGAGAGGACAACTGTGTGAAGAAGGAACACAGGAGACAGTTGCAGCAGTGTACCTAACAGTGAAAGCCAGAGCTGAGCTTCCACCTCGTTTTTAAAAACACTTTACCATGGAAAATTTCAAGCACTTACAAAAGTAGAAGAATAGTAAGACGAACCCATGTGGAGATCACTTAGCATCATCCATGACTGATTCCAGAAAAATCCATTCTTTGTCTGAAGTGTTGACCTCAGTATGGTCTCAGGACTGGGGCAGCAGCAAGTCTAGGGGTCATGTTCCCAGGGGACCCTCAACGCTGTCGGACCATCAGTTCGGGTCTTTTAGTAGAATTATTGATCTGCACACCTCTTTTCTCGGGCTGCATCAGGGTCTCTGCATTGTGTCCCCCATCAAGTCTTTGGTACCCATATTATTTTGAAGTAAAACCAGACATTATATCACCTCATTCATCAATATTTTTAACTATGATACCTCCATCATGCCTCTATTAGTGATTCCTTAATTAAATCAACATTGCAATGTTCAAGTGTCTAATTAACTTACCAGTTTTATAGTTAGGAAGTCCCCAGATGGTGCAAGTGGTTAGACTCTAGACAACTATCGGAAACCCACCTAGGGGACCCCCAGAAGAAAGGACTGGGGTCTGCTTCCAAAAGGTCAGAGCCTTGAAAGCCTGAGAGGCAGTGCTGCTATGCACACCCAGGGTAACCGTGAGTCAGGGCTGACGCCACCACATCTAACGGCAGCAATGCTTCACGGTCGATTTTTGTTGTTTGGGGCTGGGGTCTAAACACAGCCTTCACACTGACTGATTGGTGTGTTCGCTAAGTCTTTGAATGTACAGGTTCCCCTCTTTATTTTCCTGAGATTTTCTGTTGAAGAAACCAGGTTACTTACAGGGCAGAAGTAGAATTCTACCAAATCACCCCACTTGATGGTCAGTCAGTCTGGCAGATCCCCTGGAAGCACGGCCCCCAGATGCTTTGACCCCAAAACACATCCGGCACCAGGGCCAGCTCTCCAGACAAAGACTGAGCTTGAGCATATAAAGTGTGGAGTGAGGCAGGCGATGAACACACTCTTGAGCTGTCCTGGGCTCGGGGAAGCAGTTAGAGCAGAAGAACGGTGAGAGTTCCAGGTGTTACACGTCAAATTGATACAGATCATAAATCTGTACTTAAATCACGATAAAATTTATTTAATAAAAAAAGAAACCAGGTCACTGGCCCCGCAGGTCCCAGCCATCAGGTGTCTCCCTGACTGCAGCCCCTGGTGTCCTTTCCATGGCCCCCTGGTCTCTGTACATCCTTGAGTTGGATCTAGAGGTTTGACGTGATTCTGGCTCTAAGTTTGCAAGACTCTTCTACAGCTGTCCATCTTCCTGCCAGGAGGGTGGTGTCTCTAGCTCCTCGCCTCCTGTGTCTCTAGCTTCTCCTCTTGATGCCCAAGCTTAGAGTCGCTAATTCATTAGTGATTAGTGTGAAGAGAGTCATTCCTGAGCCGTTTGTGAGCTGGGTTCCCTGTTTAAAGAGGGACTGAGACCCTGGGGAAGTGGTGGTTAAGTGCTGTGGCTGCTGACTGAAGGGCTGGCAGTTCAAAGCCACCAGCTGCTCCTTGGAAACCCTGTGGGGGTATTTAGTCTGTCCTCACTCATTCACTCACTTACACCCTCCCATTCATTCATTCATACACTCCATTCATACACTCGCTGTTCCCCCCCCATTCCCTCCCCCACCCACCCCCTCGTTCACTTACAGCCCTCACCGAGAACCTGCTCTGCGCTGCTTGTTGGAGTCACAAAGATGAAGCATTGCTTTCAGGTGGTCACAGGCCCCTGGGAGAGAGAAATGGGTAAATACGTGAATTTAGTGCCAGGTGGCCATGTCTTGTGGCCACACAGAGGAGAAAGCCTGTTAGGGAGAGGCAGGCACCTGGAAGAGACGTTCTAATGTCAGCATCTGGGTCTGTTTCATTAGAAACTGTGATTAGGGGACACTGAAGGTCAGTCAGCTGACACAGGTCCCTGGTGGCCAGTCCAGATCAATCAAGTCTTTAAAGCTAGGGGAAGACAAAGTGTCCCAGTCTCATCGGCTCCCACAGGAGACATCCGCTGATGCTCCTGGTGGGGGGTGGGCTCTACCTCTGGGACTTATGGCAGCATGAGGTGACAGCCGTGGTCCCCCAGCCAGGCTGAGGCCATGTGCAGGGTCACTGGCAGTGACAAGGGTCTTACAGGAAGCAAGCACAGAGTGGGTGGCAGTGCAGGAACCTGTAGAGGTCGGAGGTGGGAGGTGCCAGGGCGGGAGTGGCCTCGGGTTCCCGTCATCTCTTCATTGTCCTGAAATTTTCTGTCGGGGAGACCAAGTCACTTGTAGGTTCTGGCCGTAAGTGAACACGGCTTCCTGAGTGAGTCCCCAGCAGGCGCTTGTTTCCGTCCTTGTCCTCGCAGCCGTGTCCTGGGCACCTTAGAGGCAGCACCACGGAGGGGACCAGGAGCAGGTCCCACCTCTCATCTCTGGGTGGCGCCTTACACTGTGTCGCGCACCCCCTCGTGTGTGCTCCCGTCTGAGCATTAGGGCGCCCACTTAGGGATCACGGAGCTGAGGCCTGGTGACGGACCACAGGGTGGGGAGAGTGCAGAGGTGGCCCCATGCTGACCCCCAGCCCCTGCTCAGTGACCCAGGAAGGACCCTGTGCTCCTCCAGGTGACCCTGATTTTACCCACTGGGGCTTGGACATCGACATAAAGGTGCACCCCACTGAATCCAGAAATTGAACCAAAGGATTCAAAATCTGTGCCCCTGGGAAAATTGGGGGCTTGAGCTCCAAGCAGAGGTGAAGAAAAGCCATGATGGTGTTGCTCCGTCCTGCTGTGTTCAGTGTTTCAGAGCAGATGCGAGGCCTTCGAGAGAAGTCCGCGTGACCTCAGGGCACAGGGGACGCCACCTGAGGGTCGCCATCTCGGCTCTGGGTAAACCCACTGTGGTGGGACACGGCTGTCGATTCGTGTACTTCACGGGCAGTGCGTGCATCCCAGAGAGAAAAAGGGGTGCCTTCATTCACCTCCAGCCTGCCCCCAGCTCCCAATTACTTCCAACCAGCTGTCCCCTCTCCTAAAGCTCCCCTAGCCAGCTGGGGCAAGCATTCCTCACGAGACACTGAGCTGGCAGATGTCTGATGTCCCATGAAGGCACACGGTCAGGGCAGAGCTCACTGTTTAGAATGGACCCTGGCAGACGGGCATCCTCATGGTGGAGGCCAAGGTGTGTTGGTAGCAGAGGTTTAGACACATGAAAGGGAGGGCTCAGGCCCTGAGGGGCTGTGCAGAGAGGAGGCTGGGGAAGCCTGGGTCTGGGACGGACTGACTTGGGTTCAGGAGCCTGATCCAAGGTGGCTCCTCGTCTCCCTCATCCATACCTGTGAAGTGGGCGACACTGTCAGCCCACAGACTGCAGCATGGGGGACGTAGGGGGTGTGCTGGCTGTGGGCACACGCCAGGCACAGGTGCCCTTCGGAGCAGAAGTCTCGTCTGCCTGTTATGGAAACGGCGTCCTTGATTTCTAAGGGTCATTCGGCACATGTAGACGGAGTGACTGTTCATTCCACACCTCTGGCTGGGGAGGGGCCGATGGGCAGGGAGCCAGGGGTGTATCTCAGAGAGATGGGGGAGAGCCAGTGATGGGAGTGGATCTGGGCTGGGTGCCCGAGGCCCAGGCTCTGCTTGGTCACTGCCGGGATGGCAGCCTTACACAATCTACCTCTGCTCTTTCGGTCTCAGCGTCCCTACTACAAACAGCAACTGCAACAGCCCTTCACTGATAGGACTGAGGTGATGACTGCAAGATCTTAAACCTCTGAGCACTCAGCAGAGCTGACAGGAAGGAAGCGCCTGGTCACTGGGACTGGTCGTCACTCTCGTCATTGTCAGGGCATTTATCGATAGGAGGGAAGAAGGCCCATCAGGTATGTGTTGTGGGGTAACAAAGCACCCAAAAGCTCAGTAACTTAAAATAAGAGCCACTTTGTGTGCTAGTAAATGTGAAGGCCGGCCAATCGGGCTGGTGCAGCTGGGTGGCTGTCCTGTGGTCCCATCTGCTCACTCAGCATGGCCACAGACCACTGCGAACAGCTCCCCTTGGGCCAGGAGGCCTGAAAGGCCGCAGCTGCCCCAGGACTGGGAGGTCAAAGGCAGGCGCTGCCCGCCAGGGACACTGGGCTACTCAGTGGGGGCACTCCTCTCTGCTGCACACGGGCTCTCGCCCTCCAGGAGCGCAGCTCAGGCTTCTGTATGGGGCAGCCCAAAGATGGTGCTCGGGGGAAGAAAGAAAGAGAGACTGAGAGACGAGGTAGGTTTCAGGGCTCTTGAGGCCAACACCAGAACGCCTGCAGTCCCTTTCAGCACTTTCTACTGGTCAGAGCAGGTCATAGGCGGTCCCCATTCACAGCTGAAGAGATAGACATCATTTTGCAAACAGGCGTCATGCAAGTGAGGTCACACAGGTTGTCACCGTCCACACGGCATGGGTAGCCCCTTGTGGAAGGCACTGCCGCTGGGAATATTCGGGCCGGATCTCCTCAGACGTCTACGCACTGCGACAGCAGGACTCTGGCTCCCGGTGGGGGACCGGGAACAGGTGCCGGGGCTCTCCCTGTCAGTGTGAACTCTGCAGGATTCTGAGAAGTCCCACGATGGCAAGTCGCTGGCTGAGAGTGGGGTGGCTGCTGGGAGGTGGGCTGTAAAGCGCTGGTTCTTGCTGATGAGAAGTGTGGCGATCAGCAGACGCATGGTTTCGACATCTCTGGGAGCTCCAGGCAGGGCTGACAGTGATTTAGAAGACTGTTGGGGTCCAGTGTGGACAGAGGGCTGGAGGGGCGATCTCGGAGACAGGGAGCTGGTAGGGAGAGGTGGTGAGGGACAATGTGGCCGCAGACAGTGACTAAAGGGACAGTGATGGGTGGTCTCGTTTTGTCAATAAATCAAAGCCACGGACACACGTGCACAGACAGAGGAAGTAGGCTCCCAGCGAACAGGCCATCTGTCTCAGCAGCAAACACGGGAAGATGGCGAGGCAAAGGCAGAAAAGAGGCAGCATTTGTCTTAAATGATGAAAAGAACAGTGACATTATGTCCTGAACGGGCTTGGCAGGTTTTTACAACGAGAAAAGAATTTGTCTTGATCAGTGCGCTGTTAAGCAGAACTGAGACTGCAGAAGAGTCAAACGTCTTTGAAGAAAAGAAAAAAGCAGACAGATCACCTGCAACTTGGGTTGAACCAGCTCAATTTTCTCATCTGGGGAAACTGAGGCCCAGAGAGAAAAAAAAAAAAAAAAAAAACAGCTCCTTTGAGGGACTCAGTGAGTCTGTTTGACAAACACCCTGGTATCTGCCCGTATTCCCTGCTGGGAAGCCAAGTCCACCACTCCCCTCCTGCCGCTGGCAGCTGGTGTCAAGGCTGCTCCAGCCCGATGACCTCTCTGGTGGCCATTGGTTTACTTGGTGGAGCACCTCCCCACACAGAGCTCTGCAGGGGCCAAAACTGTGTTCATCTTCTAGTTCTTGTTACGATCCCTGTCAGCCGTGGGTTACTTAGAAGTACATTTTCAAATTACAAATGTCTTGTTTATATTATTTGTATTTATGTTCTTGCAATTTGTATTTTTATTCCAGTGTAATCAGAGAACTTGGTCCATGCCATTTCCACCTCTTTACGCGTGGGAGCTTGCTGAGTTTCAACGTATGTGGGCACTTTTTGTAAATGGCCCAGGTACACTTAGAAAAAAAAGGAAGACCCTTGATGAGCTGGATTGACACAGGACAGTGACAAGGGGCTCAAGCATCACAACTGCTGTGAGGACGGCACAGGACCAGGCAGGGTTTCGTTCTGTTGTATATCAGGTCCCTGTGAGTTGGGGCTACCTCAATGGCACCCAACAACATGCTTGGAAACGGTGTATATTTGATTATTACTAGTTTCACACTTTTATACATATCCCCTTGATCGAATTTATTGTGATCTTCAATTTTTTTCCTTTTCCTTACTGGTGTTTTCTTATGCTTGGTCTGTCAGATTATGA
This sequence comes from Heterohyrax brucei, assembly GCA_028571685.1. Classification (NCBI taxonomy): domain Eukaryota; kingdom Metazoa; phylum Chordata; class Mammalia; order Hyracoidea; family Procaviidae; genus Heterohyrax; species Heterohyrax brucei. Next base: position 196,833,522 of record CM053143.1, read on the forward strand.
GGAAGAAGAGTTTAAATACACAACTGTGACAGTAGGTTTTTGCTTTGTCTATCTTTGCTTTCTGTGTTTCAAAGGGATGTTATTTATTCAGTGCTTACTAACTCAGCATTTTTTAAGTCCGATTAAGATTGTCTTTGTTTTGCAATTATTTAGTAAACTTCTGTATCCTTACAACTGGACCAATAAACAGCATCATAATAAATAGCAAAGAACTTGAAATTATCAAAGACTTCCTCCTCCTTGGATCCACGGTCAAGTCTCACAGACGCAGCAGTCGGGAAATGAAGCAAGGCGTGGCACTGGGTGAATCTATTGTGAAACAACTCTCTGACCTGTTAACCAGGGAAGATGCCCCTGTGGTGAGTGAGCTATGTCCCACCCAGCCCTGGTGTCTGCAATCATCTCACGACACGCTAAAGCTGGGGGCGAGTAAGACCAAAGAAGAACCAACACGTTTGAGCTGTGCTGTTAGCAGAGAATGCTGAATACACTGTAGGCTGCCAGACCAATGAGCCAGCCTGTCTTGGAGGAAAAACAGTCAGAACATCCCTTAGACTGTGAGACTTTTTCCTGCTTCCTCTGGATGTATCAGGAGGGACCAGTCACTAGAGAAGGACATCATCCTTGCTAAAGTGGAGGGTCAGTGAAAAAGACGGCGACCCTCAGTGAGATGGCTGCAAAAACAGGCTCACACACAGCGAGGACTGTGAGAAGGCACACGAATATCAGCTGGTCGTTCTGTCATGGTGCCTGGCAGCAACTGACAGTGACCCCATCTGTCCTCAAAGTGCTTCTACTTTCACATCTACGCCATTTAACATTAACATAGCTGTACTGAGCTTCTTCTGGTTAATAACTTGCCCGGTGCTGCTTTTCCCATTTTTTCAAAGGCCTTTTACAAAACCTTTTTCTCCTTGTATTTTAGGTATGTTTCTAGTAATAGCCCGTAGCTATAGCTCAAGAATCTAGTCTCATAATCCGTGCTCTTTTAATGGAGAGTTTAGCCTATTTATAACGATTGTTTTTACTGACACACAGTTTAATTTACATCATGTGATTTTGTGTCTGGAGCTATCGTTCTCCTGGTAGTTAGTGTTATGCTGCAAACCAGAAGGTCGGCAGTTTGAACCTGCCAGGCGCTCCTTGGAAACTCTGTGGGGTGGTTCTGCTCTGTCCTGTAGGGTTGCTATGAGCCGAAATCACCTCCCTGGCAGCGGGTTCTTGTGTGTCTAATAGTTACCCCGCTTTTGCTATGTTTCCTGTGTTCTCTTTTCTGTGAAACTGGTTGTTTTCTTAATTCTGCATTTAAAAAAAAAATCCTCATCCAGTTGATCCCCCTCCTGGCAGCCCCACGTGGTAGACGCCACACAGGGTGGTGCCCCGTGGGCCCTTCTCTGCTCACGTCTTTATAGAAGCAGGTCCAGACCGTGCGTCTACAGCACCCTGGACGGCTTACATTCCTGTTCTTTCAGTGCTTACTCTTTAAAGTCCGATATGAAGTCTAGGTTTGATATCCTTGCCTGTCTCCTGTACATAGAACCCTAGAAGGTTTTAATTCTGACACCTCCCTTTGCATTGCTCATAGTTTCCAGTAATGTATTTATGCCCTTTTATTTTTTTCTCAAATTAATTACCATTTTCTAAAACCTTCAGTTTGGATTGCACCTGGACATCAAGAAAACAAACATCCTCACAGCTGGACGAATAAGCAACATTGTCATAAATGGAGAAAATACTGAAGTTGTCAAGGCTGTCACCTTAGTCAGATCAATAATCAATGTCCATGGAAGCACAAGCAAATGATGTGTTAGGAAAATCTGCAGCAAAAGAGCTCTTTAAAGTGTCAACAAGCAAAGATGTCACCTTGAAGACAAAAGCTGTGCCTGACCCAAGTCATGGTATTTTCAACTGCCTCACATGTTTGCAAAAGCTAGACAAAAAATAAGGAAAACTGGAGAAAAACTGATGACTTTCATTGATGGTGTTGGTGAGGAAGACTGAATCTACCACAGACTACCAGAGAAACAGACAGATCTGTCTTGGAAGTCCAGCCAGGATGCTCCGTAGACTGGTGACACTTGGTCTTACATACTTAGGACGTGTTACCGGGAGGAACCAGTCTCTAGAGAAGGACGTCATGCTTGGTGACTCAGAAGATCACTGAAAAAGAGGAGATTCTTCGACGAAATGGATCGGCACAACGGCTGCAGCAGTGGGCTCCAACACGGCTACACGCGTGACCGCGGGGCGGGGTGGGGCGTGACCGCGGGGCGGGGTGGGGCGTGATCGCGGGGCGGGGTGGAGCGTCACTGTGGGAAGGGACGGGGTGTGGCCGCGGGGCGGGGCGGGGCGTGACCGCGGGGCGGGGCTGGACGTGACCGCGGGGCGGGGTGGAGCGGGGCGTGATCGTGGGGCGGGGCGGAGCAGAGCTGCGTTCAGTCACTAGCAGCGCTGCTGCGGGTCAGAACCGACTGGACCGCACCTAACAGCAGCAACATCTTCACATAGCAACAGTGGTTTAGATTTAGCAATATCTACCAATTTCTTGGCCTGTTATTATTTATTTGAGATACAATCTTTATTTATTTATTATTGTCCTTTAAGTGACAGTTTATAGTTCAGGTCAGCTTGTCATAGAAAAACTCACACACACCCTGTTATGTAACCCCAGTTTCTCTCCCCACACTGTGGCAGCACACTCCCCCTCTCCACCATGTATTTTCTGTGAATATTCAACCAGCTCCTGTCCCCCTCTGCCTTCCCACCTCCTCTCCAGATAGGAGCTGCCCAGTTAGTCTCAAGCATCTACTTACACCAAGAAGCACACTCTCCATCAATACCATTTGATGTCTTGCAGCCCGGAGTCGGCTTCGGGAATGGTTTCAATTCTGGGCTAAGAGAGTCTGGGTAACACGTCTTCTGAGGACCCTCCTGTCTGTCAGAAAATCAAGTCTCATCTTTTTAGTAGAGCTTGAGTTCTGCTCTCCGCTTTTTTCTCGCCGCATCAGGGACCGTGCTGTGTTCCCTGTCAGGGCAGTCATTGGCAATAGCCATGGACTGTCTAGTTCTTCTGGTCTCAGGCTGATGTCGCCTCTGTGGCTCTTTGTGTCGCCTGGCTAACATTTTCCTTATATATTTGGCATTCTTCATTCTTTTTTGCTACAGGTGGATTGGGACTAAATGGCACTTCTTAGATGGCCACTTGCTAGCTTTGAAGATCCAAAACACCACATATCAAATTTTCTTAATAAAGTTTGTTGTGCTGATTAACCTAGATGTCCCCTGAAACCATGGCCCCCAGACCTCTGCTCCTGCTACTCTGTTTCTTGAAGTGCTGGGTTGCATTCAGGAACTTTCTTAGCTTTTCCTTTAGTCCAGTTGTGCCAACTTCTGCACTGCATGGCACCCTTCTCTTCACCTAAGATAATGGTTGCCTACTATCTAGTTAGTGGATACATTCCCTCCGTCCACATCCTGGTAACCATCAAAGAATGTTTTCTTGTGTTTAAACCTTTTCTTGAGCCCTTATAATAGTGGTTTCATATAATATTTGTCCTTTTGCAACTAATTTCATTCAGCATAATGCCTTCCAAATTCCTCCATGTTATGCAACATTTCACAAATTCGTCATTGTTCTTTATCTTTGTGTAGTATTTCGTTGTGTGAATAGTTTATCCACTCATGTGTTAACAGGCAGCTCGGTTGATCCCATCTTTCAGTGACCACGGGTGTGCATATATCTATTTGCGTGACAGCTCTTATTTCTCTAGGACATATTCCAAGAAGTGGGATTGCTGGATCATATGGTATTTCTATTTCAAGCTTTTTAAGGAAGTGCCAAATTGATCTTCAAAGTGGTTGTAATGTTTTACATTCCCATGAGCAGAGTGTAAGTGTTCCAGTCTGTCCACAGTCTCGCCAGCATTTATCGTTTTGTATGTTCTGGATTAGAGCCAGCCTTGTTGGGATGAGATGGTATCTCATTGTTTGATTTGTATTTCTCTAATGGCTAATGATCACAAACATTCCCTCATGCGTCTATTAGCCTCCTAACTGTCTTCTTCAGTGAAGTGCCTGTTCGTATCTTTTCCCCAATTTTTTAATTGGATAATCTCTCTTTTTGTTGTTGGTATTTTGCAGTGTCTCATAGATTTTAGAAATTAGGCACTGATCAGATTTGTCTCATCCAAAATTTTTTCCCAGTCTGTAGGCTGTCTTTTTACTCATTTGGTAAGCATAAATGTTGATTTTTAGGAGTTCCCAGTTACATATGTTCTTTTCTGGCATTTGTGGATTGTTAGTAATGTTCTGAATCCATATATTAGGGCTTCTACCATTGGCCTTGTTTTTTCTTCCACGATCTTTAACATTTTAGACTTTATATTTATGTCTTTGATCCATTTTGCATTAGCTTTTGTGGCACAGTGTGAGATACGCATCTTGTTTTATTTTTTTTTCTTATTTTTTTTTTTGCAGATGGATATCCAGTTATGCCGGCACCATTTGTTAAAGAAATTGTCTTTTTCTCAATTTGTGGACTCTAGGACATTGTAAAATGTCAGCTGCTCATAGGTGGATGATTTCATGTCTGGATTCTCAGTTATATTCCGTTGGTTTGTGTATCTGTTGTGGCACCAGTACCAGGTTGTTTTGACTACTGTGGCAATGTGTGGTGTTGTTAGGTGCCACCGAGTTGGTTCAGACTCACAGCGACCTCATGCGCAGCAGGATGACACGCTGCCCAGTCCTGCGCCACATCCCCCGGGATTTTTATGCTTAAGCCCATCACTGCAACTGCTGTGTCAGTCCGTCTCGTCGATGGCCTTCCTCTTTTCCACTGACCCTCCACTCGATCAAGCATGATGTCTTTCTCCAGGGACCGATTCCTCCTAACAAAACGTCCAAAGTATGTAAGATGCAGTCTTGCCATCTATGTTTCCCAGGAGCACTCTCACTGCGCTTCTTCCAGAACAGCTCTGTTGGTTCTTATGGTGGTCTGTGGGACACTCAGTATTCTTCTCCAGCACCACGATCCAAAGACGTCAGTTCTTGTTCTGCCTTCCCTATTCCCTGTCGAGCTTTTGCATGCATACGAAGTGTCTGAAAATACCACAGCTTGGACAACAGGTGCACTTTAGGCTTCAAGATGATGTCTGTACTTTCCAATATTTTAAAAAGGTCCTTTGCACAAGAGACTTTCCCAGTGCAGTGGCAGTGTAATAGATTCTAAATTCAGGTGGTGTAAGACCTCCCACTTTCTTCTTCTTGAGTAATGCTTTTCTTACCCAGGGCCTCCTCCTCTTCCATATGAAGCTGGCTATCTGTTTCTCTATCTCATTTAAAACATGTCAGTGGAATTTGGACTGGAATAGCATTGTGTCTGTAGAGTGTTTTGGGCAGGATAGACAGTGTCATAATTTTGAGTTTTCATATCCATGAACAAAATGTGTTTCTCCACTTAACATGGGTCTCTTTATGTTGCTTATAGTGTCTTATAGTTTTGTTCATAGAGGTCTTTTACATCTCTGGTTAGATTTATTCCTAAGCATTTTATCATCTTGGGGGGCTACTGTAAATGATTTTGGTTTCATGATTTCCTCTTTGAAGTGTTCTTTGTTGATGTAAAGGAATCAAACCAACTCTTTGATGTTTGTCATGTATCTTGATACTTTTCTGAACTATTAGTGTGTGTTTGTGTGTGTGTGTGGTTTTTTAGGGTTTTCCATGTATAAGATCATATAATCTACAAATAGAGACATTTTTACTTTTCCAGCACCTATTTAGGTCCCCTTTATTTCTTTCTCTAGCCCGATTTCTCCGGCTGGAATCTCCAGCACAGTGGGGAATATAAGTGGTGACAAAGGGCATCATTGTCTGGGTCTTGTTCTCAGTGGGAACACTTTCAGACTCTCTCCATTCAGGATAATGTTGGCTATTGGCTTTGTATAAATGTCCTTTGTTATGCTGAAGAATTTCCTTTCTATTCCCATTTTGCTAAGAGTTTTTAACATGAATGGGTGTCAGACTTTTTCAAATGCCTTTTCTGCATTAATTGACAAAATCGTGCAGCTCTTGTCTTTTGTTTTGTGTGATTGATTACATTGATTTTTCTAATGTTGAACCATACCTGAATAACTGAGCATACCCTTATTTCTAAAATTTTTTTCTTTGGGGTCCATTTTTTTTCCCCTGATGCATGTTCTTTACCAGGATATTTTTAAGTAAAGCTCTGTTAGCACCAAACCTTCTCGGTATTTGAACGTCTTAATTTACTTTCACTGGTAAATGATGGCTTAGTTGTATACGAAATTCTGGATCCTCAGCTATTGCTTCTTGGAACATGACAATGCTATTCCACTATCTTTTAGATTCGGTCGAGAACACTGCTATCGGGTAACTGCTGTATCACTTGATTAACCTGCCTGTTTCTCAGGTTGCTTCTAAGATCCTCCCTTTGTCTTTGGTGTTCTAGAGTTCTGTCACTAGATGCACATTTACTTTTTTGCACAATATTTAGAACTTTCAGTTACTGAATCTGAGGACTTGCATCTTTCAGCATTTCTGGAAAAACTCTAAGACACTATGTATTTGAATGTTGTTTTTCTCCCGTTCCTTTTTCTTTCCCTCTGGAACTCCTATCACTGTTGCTGAGCCATTTCACTTTTTTCCTTAGTTGCTCCTAACCTCTTTCATATTTTCCAACCATTTATCCCCTAAGCTATACGTCAGGTGATCTCCTCAGATGAGTCTGCAGGTTCACTCATTTTTCCTTCAGTGTGTAGACTCTGTAGTCAGACTGCCACTAGCCACGTGATCTCTCTGTGCCTAAATTTCATCATCTTTAAAGTGAGAATGACAGTAATACCTCCCACAAAACTTACTTTTATGCTCAAAGAGTCAATGTATATGAACACTTAGAGCCGTGTCTGGCCCATGGCAAGTGCTATATAAAGTTCATATTTGTTTCAATCATTTTAACAATCTGGTATGGTCTCTATTTGGTAGTTCTGTTATTTGATGTCCTCAGGGAGCTTAACCCTGCTGATCAATATGTCCTCTGTCTCTCACTGAGCAAGGGCTGTTTTCATGGGTGTCTTGTAATCTGATCTGTAGTTTTATCTGTGGAACTCATGTATGGCCTCACCTTCAGCCCCAAAACCATCACAAACTTGAGATACTAGGTACATTACTGACCCAAGAGTACCAAGAGTATTGTTGGCTGGTGATCACTAGCTCAGAGCATCTTTTCAGGTTTATTTACTGACTGGAGGTTTTAGGACTACTTGGGTGCCATGGATGCAGCCCTAAATTCCTATGAGACACAGACCTATGGTGACATGTTCTTCTCCCCTGCAGCTCAGGCCAGGAATGACTAGCTCCTTCTGCGAAGGTGGATATGCTCCCCAGTCTACCCTTTTGCTGAGGGAAGAGTCCCTCAAGAATCCTATCTTCATGTGGTGGGCGCAGGCCCAGCTCCCTGCCTCTCTGGGCCCAGAAGCCCTGCACGCAGGCTGACTCCCACTCACTAATCTGCAAAGAAAGCACAGCTTCTGAGGGAGTGTGATGGCACTGCTCCTGCAGTTTCCCTCAGGGTCTTGTAAGTTCAGCTCTCTGTGGAGAAAGTGCTCTCAGTGCTCCACTGGCCATATGGAGTCATCTGTCCACCAGCCTGCCAGACACTGGAATCCTCTGAGCCTTCCCTATGACCCCACCCCAGGGCAACCCCTGGTGCAGTATCGGGGTTCACAGAGTCTTTGTGGTGCAGACAATCTGGGTGAATGGACTGTAAGAGTCCTGCCCCTGGTCACTACTCTGATCCCAGCTGGGTCTTGGCCTCCAGCAGGGTGGTGACAAAGCCCCAACAGCCCTGTGCCCAGCCCACACCACTGCATGGCACTGAACACCTGCCCTGAGACAACACTTCTCCAAGGCCAGAGTGCCCACAGGTCACTGGAGGCTTATCAAGAGTCAGGTTTGAGACAGTGGGTCAGGTTCGATGTACCCAACCAGTACCCAGGAATCACAAACAGACTCAGCAGATGCCAGAATGAGAACCCCGGGGTGCTGACTGCTCAGGGGGGACCAAGCTTCACCATATCACCCCTGGGTTGGATACTGGGTGCTCTCTGCCTGCCCACAGCCTTGCTCATCACCCTCTATCCCCACCCTGAGTCTCGGCCTGTCCTCTGTGAGCACTTTCCTCTGAAGCTTCTGTTAGACAGGACATCAGCTGGATTTTGACAGCAGAAAACACGGCTTCAAGCTACCCATGTGCTGACCCCTGCTCTTAGCAGCTTATCTGTGCGCACTCATTCAGCCAACATGAACCTCACATACATGCTGTTATCAGTGCTGCTTCTCATCCAGAGAAACTGAGGCACAGAGCTATGGAGCGACTGAGTTAGCCAGAAAGTGAGGCACTGGGCTCAGAGTTCTGGCATTTGGGGTCCAAATCAAAGCTTTTAGCCCAACTCTGTGCTGCCTCTCACACTCTGGGAAGACACCATGGGGTCTCCACCACGACAGTAAGTATTTCAGTGGTGACTTCTGGTGTTACAATGACAGACATCCTTGTCACAGTCATTGGTCAGGAGCACTGGTCTTAGCAGGCCCCAGTGCACACACAGCGGGGGAGTTGCTCTTCCCAGGACAGCTGTGTATGTGAGTGGCGAGATTGGCCTCAGAGGTGAGGGGTATCTGGGAGGAGAGCAACTGGGATGGGACATGTGTTCTGGGGCTAAGGGAACAGCCAGGCAAAAGTGTGCCACGATCCACGTGGCTGAGAGAACAGTGTCCGTGAAGCCGAGGGGCAGAGAAATTATGGGGAGCACAGGGCCCCGGGCAGGTCACATGGAGACACTCCCACAGGTAGTGAGGGCCACAAGGAGGCCTTTTGTAGGGAATGGTACGTGATTATTCTATAAAAAGAAACTTGCAAAAACAAACTGTAGTAGATGGTATTTGAGCAGAAAGAGAATAAAGACAGTGGTGAAGTGGGAGCAATCAATATGTTTGAAGGATTTCTGGATTTTAAAAACAACAGCTGACACAATCTCTATGCCTACAGTGAGCCAGGCATGGTTCTGGGTACTCATTATTATTTAGTCATTTACTCCACACTGCTACTCTATAGGCACTTCGCTTTTATTATCACCCCTTCTCACAGGTGAGCAAACTGAGACACAGGCATTTACAAAAGCCAACCAGACACTCACGTGGATGGGGATTGGCCCTAGAGTCCACACATTCAACCCAACACCATACTGCCTCCAATTTTAGATGGAAAAGAGAGGGTAGCCTCATTCTCTGACTTCCTTCCTCATCTCTTGTCTGTCTCCCACTCCTGCTTTCTCTCCTGCCCCTCCCTCGCCTCAGGCCTATTTCCAGGGTCCCAGTATTTTAGATTTCCCACATCTCCCACTTTCTCCCAGGCTCCCGACTGTGTGTCAGGGCCAGCCACCAGAACAAGGTCTTCAGTATGGGTCCTAGCCAGGGAGGGTGTTTGATACTGGACCAGGTTCCCACAAGCTTCCGAACGTTTGAGGACAGACTTGAACTGCTGAAATATCTCTTTGAGGAGACCCAGTGGAGGTTGAGCACCACAAACCAGCCTATGGGACTGAGACAAAGAAGAGGTAGCTCCTGCCTGTGGGGCTCCAACCACAGGACAGGTCACTGAGGAGCACCCTGAAGGCACTCACGAGTGTGGGAAGAGCCCATGATAGATGACAGGGCAGGACAGAGGAGGTGGCAGGAGGACTGTCACTTGGAGGCTGGAGGAGGAGGACAAGCTCCTCCAGGAATGGTGGCTCGTCACACAGATACCTTGCAGGGTGTTGTGGGAGCTTTGAGTGGTGAGGGGACAGGCTTGTGTTTGTGTTCCACAAGGCCTGCTTTAAAAAGAGCTTATTACAATGCGTTTTCTCATATGTCTTAAATCTGAGCATTCCTCCTGCTTTGTAAGAGAGGATGCTGCCCAGGCAGGGCAGCGTGAGTGCCGAGCTGAAGGGGCACCCAAAGGCTCCACGGCATCACTGGGAATCAATGGGGCTAGGGCTCTGGGCTCTGACTTCAGTGTTTCTGACCCCAGTCTTCAAAGTCAGTCTTCTAAAGAGGAACGCATCTCAAAACTATGGAGTGGAGGTTGAAATGGTGATACCTGACAACCTCTGATAACTGAGACCCACAATCAACACCCATGGAAGCAGCAGTCAGGAAATCAAAAGGCACATTGCACTGGGAAAAATCTGCTGCAAAAGACTCTTTAAAGTGTTGAAAGCAAAGATGTCACTTTGAAGACCAGGATGTGCCTGACCCAAGCCACAGCATTTTCAGTTGCAACACGTGCCTGTGAAGGCGGGACAATGAAAGATGAAGACAGAAGAAGAACTAGTGCTTTTGAATTTGGGGGCTGGGAAGAATACTGAGTACGCTATGGACTGCCATGCCAAGAAATCTGGAGGACAGCTACCTGACCAACAGACTGGTAGAATTACGTATTTGTGCCTAGCCCCAAGAAAGGTGGTCCAACCAGATTCAGAAATTAATGAGTGCTATTATTAATACCACATACAAGCAAAAGTTTGCTAAAGATTATTCAAAAGCAACTGCAACAGCATATTGACAGGGAGCTGCCAGAAATTCCAGCCCAATTGAGAAGAGGAGGTGAGACCAGTGGGGTATCACTGCTGATGTCAGGTGGAGCATGGAGGAAAGCAGGGAAGACCAGAAAGGTGTTTGCCTGTGTCTTATTCACTACGTGAAGACGTTTGACTGTGCAGATCATAACAAATTATGGATAACGTTGTGGAGAATGGGAATTCCAGCACACTTAATTGTGATCATGAGGAATCTGTATATGGATCAAGAGGCAGTCGTGCAAACAGAACAAGGGGACACTGCATGGCTTAAAGTCAGGAAAGGCGTGCATCGGGGTTGCATCCTTTCACTACGCCTTTCCAGTGTGCATGCCAAGCAAATAATCTGAGAAGCTGGACTGTATGAAGAAGAACAAAGCACTGGGGTTGGAGGAAGTCTCGCAAACAGCTTGTGTTATGCAGATAAAACAACTTTGCTTGCTGGAAGTGAAGAAGACTTGAAACACTTACTGATGAAGATCTAAGACCTCAGCCTTTAGCATGGATCCCACCTCAACATCAAGAAAACAAAAATCCTCACAACTGGACCTCAAAATGAAGTTTTCAAAGATTTCATTTTACTTGGTTCCATAATCAGCACCCATGGAAGCAGCAGTCAAGAAATCAAAAGACGCATTGCACTTGGAAAATCTGCTTCAAAGGATCTTTTTAAGGTGTTGAAAATAAAGATGTCACCTTGAAGACAGAAGGGCATTTGACCCATGCCACACTGTTTTCAACTGCATCACGTGCGTGGGAAGGCTGGGCAATGAATAAGGAAGACAGAATCGATGCCCTTGCATTGTGGTGTTGGAGAAGAGTACTGAATGTACTATGGAACACCAAAAGAACAAACAGATCTGTTCTGGAAGAAGTACAACCAGAGGAACTACATCCTTAGAAGCAAAAATGGCAAAACTGCATCTTACATACTTTGGACATTTTGTCGGGAGGGACCAGTCCCTGGACAATGACACCATGCTTGATAAAGCAGAGGATCAGTGAAAAAGAGGAAGACCTTTAATAAGGTTGGCACAGTGGCTGCAACAATGGGCTTAAGCATAAAAATGATTGTGGGCATGACGCAGGACCAGGCAATATTTCATTCTGTTGTGGATGTGGTCTGGAACTGACTCACTGGCACCTAACAGCAACACAGCGATGGACTGCCAAAAGATGAACAAATATGTATTAGAAGGAACAACCAGAATATGCCTTAGATGTAAGAGTGGTCAGACTATGTCTTACATACTTTGGACATGTTGTTAGGAGGAACTGGTCTCTGGAGAAGTACATCATGCTTGGTAAAGTACAGGGTCAGTGAAAAAGAGGAAGGCCCTCAGTGAGACAGACTGTCACAGTAACTGCACAGTGGGCTTAAGCATAAGACTGTGAGGACAGCGGAGAGCTGGGTGGCCTTTCATCCTATAGCCCATAGAGTCACTGTGAGCTGGAACCAAACTGATGGCACTTATCAACAACAGCTGTAGGAATGGAAACACATCTGCCACTTACTGAATGCCTGCTGCATGCCACAAATGCTTTGTGTCAACTCTGTGACAATGCATGAAAACAGTGATGATTCTCCCTGTGTGCTGCAAACCTTTAACGTGCTTGGCGGCAACTTGGAGGGTTCTAAATGCGAATCTACCCGGAGGCACCTCAAAAGAAACACCTGGTGATCTGCTTCCAAAACTTAGCCACTGAAATCCCTACGGAGCAGAGTTCTTCTCTGACTCAAGAAGTGGACATGGGACACGGTCAACCCCACAGTCACTGGTTTTTAATATTGTTTTTGTCTTGAAGAGAAGCTTAAGCCACATTCTAATTGGTGTCGAGTCTAGGATATAAATCCAGCTCTGTCTTTAGAGAGCATGACATGCCACCCCTCTCCCCTATTCTAGATCTTCCTTCTCTGCGCTGGTGGTGGTCTCAGGCCTGACACCGGAAACAAAGGCCTGTCCTTCAGCACCTTGGACAGCACTGGGCATCCCTTGAAGGTAGGATACCTTAAAGAAGCCCAGTCCAACCAGCTTACACACCAGCTACCCAGTCCAAGAACTACAGAAGGAATGTTCCAGAGAGGGAGCAATATCTGTCTAGCCTTTAGGAGGCATCCAACCAGGAGTATGGTCTTGCCTGTCTGCTAGTCCAGGTGGATGACCGATGGTCAGTTGCTCCTCCACACTTTCTTGGGAGGGAGCACAAGCCCACAGACACCAGTCCCATGAAGAGGCCTTACAGAATGGAAAGAACTCAGCCCTGGGGCCACAGGGCAGCACTTTGATGATGGACGGACACTCTCTGTGCAGCCATTCATGACCGGCTGGTCTCCCGCCAGTCTCCCTCCTTCAGGTGCTCTGCAAATACTTCTGAGTAAGTGAGTGGTGGAGGGAAACATCACCTAAGCAGATGGTGACAGCAAAGTGGTGACTCTGAGCCCAAGCCCCCAGGAGGGGTCCTGAGTGTGGGGGTGGCCCTAAGCTGTGGAAGAAGCAGGTATGAGAGGAAGTGGGACTGAACCACAGCGTCCCCCAAAGGGCGTGGGGAGGGTGTCCTGATCAGACATCCCAGAAGCTCAAGGCAGCTGATGTGTTAGAGGGAAGGAGGCCAGGAAAGGCACACATGACCCCACATGTGATGATTGTGGGGAGGCACGCATGACGCAAACAGTCTAGGTGGGGTGTGATGTTTGCAGCGAGGCATGCATGACCCAAACGGTACAGCTGGGGTGTGATGTTTGTGGGAGGATGGTGCACTCATGGTGTGATGTCTGCGAGAGTGTGGTGCCCTCATGGTGCGATGTTGGCAGAAGGTGGTGCTCTCATGGTGTGACATCTGCGGGAGGGCAGTGTGCTCATGGTCACTGTGCAGCCTTTCCATCGCCCAGCCCCTGCAGAGCCACGTGAACTGGGGAATTAACTGTCTGCATCTGAGCCACCTCTTCTTCCGTGACAGGACAACTCTGACAGACCACATCATCTCCATGGTGGGATACGATGGTGGAGTCTGTATAAAACTGACTGAGAAACCCAGGGCCTGCTTCTCCAGAAGGCACACCGCTGTCCCTTGGCTCCTCCTTTGTGGCTTATGCACACTGCAGAGATCTGAGAGACTTGCCAGCCCAACACTTGACGGAGAGCCCATGGGCTCCCTCCAGGGTCACTTCTAGCTCAGCCCATCTTTGAGAGTTTCTTTCCAGCTGGAAAGAGAAGGGGCCTGACAGAGACAGCATCCAGTGGCCCATGGCTCTGGGGTTCTTCCTTCTCATCTCACTGTACCAGATCTGTGGCTTTGCTCGTCCTTCGAGCTTCACTTGCCAGACCTGAATTTTTGGCTCGAATCTGCAGAAGACATTGGCTCCTTCCCGTCTGCACTAGCTTCTCTTCTGTCCCTCCATTGTCCCTTCCCCTGCCTGCTCTCCTCTTTGCCCCTTTCCCTCCATTCCTTTCTTTCCACACCTGTTGAACACCAACAGGCCCGTGCCAAGGGGTGCGTGGATAGCAAGATGACTCCCAGCTCGGTCCTTGCCCTGGAGGGGCTCATGCGCTGGGGGCAGGTGGGGGGGGCGACCCATAAACACACTCGCATGTGCTGAAAGGGGCTTCCCAGGCCTGGAGGAAACCTAAGGCGTGGGGCTGGTGGGGCTCATGCTCTGTGTACCCCTCTATGTAGGTCCTCGTGGTGTGATGATTGCTGAGTAAAGCCGTTAGTTTTCTAGCTTTTCAAGCCCTACAAACCTGAACACTGTGCTTCTCATAACAGCTTTATGTGGTCCTCATAAAAACAAAGGTGAGGTGGAAATGTTGTAGACAACTTTGGCAAGGGCTGAGTCTGCTTCATCTGAAGTCAGACAGGGATCAAAGACCAATCTCTCAGAACATCTGCAATAGCAATCCAGGGTTCACTCTTACTGTTGGAAGCAGCTTTCTGAGGAACAGCTGGGGAGAGGCGCGTCCCAGCCCAACGTCCTGGTCTGCAGAGGATGAGTCAGGGCATAAGGCAGAGGGGCCTGGAGCTGGCGTCCAACATTCTGTACAAACACCTGCTGTTGTCTTGTGTGGAAGCACCATCTGCGTCCTGCAGAGGCCTCTAAAGGCCATAACCACTGGTGAGGGTATGGGCTTGTCAAGGGAAAGCCGTCCCACAGACATTCCTACAGATGTCTATGAGGATACGAACCCGTCATGTAAACAAGCTCCACAGCCCTGGAATGACAAGGGTTCCTGGTGCGCAGCTGTTAAGCACTCTGCGCAAAACAAAAGGTCAGCAGTTCAAACCCACTGGTAGCTCTGTGAAGAAAGATGTGACGGTCTGCTTCTGTGAAGGCAATGGCATGGGAAACCCTATCAGGCAGCTCTGTCTTCCCTACAGGGTCACTATGGGTCAGAACAGGCTCAGTGACAATGGGTTTGGTCTTGATTTCATTGTCACGACAACTCCTCAGGAACTGGCATCCTCAACACTTAGTTTCCCTAATTTGACCCTAGTGGAGCTGGGTCACCACCACGTGCATGCACTCTGTGAGGGTGGAGGTGTCATGAGGACCTCTGAGGCTGGCTGAGCAGAGCTCAGGGCAGCTCCCTGCCAGCCAGCCTGCATTTGCTCAAGACAGGTCTAATCTACAGAGCCTCTGGTCCCAGAATCCCTCACTTGTGTCTTTCTGATGATAAGAAGTAAATTGGACATTTCTTTTTCCTTTCCTCTCTTTCTTTAGTACAAGTCTCTGTTACTAAAACACAATTCATTGAGAATGCCTCCTCCTAGGTTTCTCAAAAGTGTGTATTTCACAGTAGGCATAAAAGCCAAGAAAATTTAATGTTATTCCTAAAGGACAATGGGCTGGCTTTTCCACCTTGGCTGTTGGGTGTGGAACAAAGGAGTGTTTACAGAACACCAGGCCTTAGAAGTGATGAAAAAAAATCTGCCTGCCAACAAACACGTTGGAAGCCCAAGAAATGCCACTAGTGCTGTCTAACTCAGTCATGACACTCTGAGGGACTCTTTCTTTCTTAGATGATCACTGAGACACAGAAACCACTAATGGCACAGTTTATCACGGCATGATTTATGACAGCAAATTATTAGAAACAACTTGATGTCTGACTTTAGGAAAATGGTTAATAAATGATGATTTAGTCACCTGATGAAATATGGGTCATTTCACCTTTGTTTGGAACTCCTGGGTGGCACTAACAGTCACCCCCCTCAGCCACTCACCAAAAGGCCACTCAGAGGCACCTGAGAAGAAAGGCCTGAAGGCCCTGTGGTGTACAGTTCTGCTCGGACAGTTGCAGATGGCTGAGCAGCAGCTCTTCATTTTCAGCGTCCACTCTGCTCATCATTCTTGAGGGTCTGCTTGGTGCCAGGGCCCTGCTGGGTGGGGTCTGCTTGGTGCCAAAGCCCCACTAGGTGGTGTGTGCACCATACTGAGCCAGCCAGGGAAGCAGTTTTGGGCAGCACAGCCAGAAGACCAAGTTTATGGGAACTCTTACAATGCTAAGTCAGAAACTGCTGTGAGGGGGGGGCGGAGTCAAGATGGTGGACTAAGCACACGTCTCCTTATATCCCTCTGGAAACCAAGACCTGAACTGATAATCAAACGGAGGCTTCTGATCACCTAGTGAGCCCCAGGACATGACACAGGGCTGTTAACTTGGACTTCATACCACTGAACAAAAACGACATCTCTTTTGCTGACTCCTACTCCCGGCTAGCCCTAGTTCTCACAGACTGAAGGTAACGCACCACTGTGACTTTTTTTTCTCTGTCTTGGCTGGCAGGTGGAGCTGGGTCTTGCCTAGCGGCTAGTCTCAGATGCACTGCTGGTGGGATACACAGGCAAAATTCCCATATTTTGAGAGCCAGGCTTAGACTCTGTACACCTAGCCAATTTGGGCCTCTCTTTTTATCTCTGCCACAGCGTGGTTTGTACAGAACTGTGGGGCCTATGTGCTGGATGCCATGTTGCACATGGAGATTTTAGGAGGACCTAATTCTTAGCCTGGGAGCCAGCACCTGCAAACAGGACAGCGCTTCTCTGACAGAAAAGCAGTAGTTTACACAGTGTCACCAATGGTGGGGGCCCGGCAGCAGAGGCTGAGGATTGACTACGTCTCGGCTCCTTTAGCCTCTCTATATGCTGACCGTGTGGAGGGTGCCATCTTAGATACGGTGGCCACAGCTGAACCTAATTCTTAGCTTGGGAGCCAGAGCCTGCCCACAGGATAGCGCTTTTCTACCAGAAAAGCAGTAGTTTATACAATGTTGCCTAAGGCTGGACCCTGTCAGCAGAGGCAAACAGAACAGTAGCACTGCTGTATTTTGAACTAGTTTGCATCATCTGGGTTTGGATATAGAGGTGCTTACTTTGCCAGTTGGGAAGAGGGACCTCTACACCTGAAAACCTGACTGACTTGGGAAGTGGTCAGATACCTTTTGTCTTATGTTTTAAGACAGCCTAGAGAAACATCTGCAGTCCATCCTCACAGTATCTCTCCCAGCCTTTGCTTACTCACATGAAACCCAAAAAGCAACAGATGCTTGTGGCATACAAGAAATCACCTGTGGCTTCAGAAGGCTCCCAAACAAAACAACCAAGGAATTTTCCAGATGAAGAAACTTTTCTGAAATCATCAGAAAGTGAATACAAAATGATTATATACAGAGCCCTTCTAGACCTTATACAAAATACAGTAGAACAAAATGAAAAATTAAGCAAGCTGTTCGATCTGATGGAACAAGCCAAGCCAAGTGTCATCTAACTCTGGCCCCTAGGGTTGCCATGAGAAATCCAACAAATTAAGAACAAAATCAAAGACATAGAAACTTCCATTCAAAGTCAAGAAAACAGAACGGAACAAATGGAAAAAAGAATTTCTGACTTGGGAGACAGAGCTACTGAAGCCAGCGTCTATGAGGACAAATCAGAAAAAAGAAACAAGAAAAATAGGGTATCATTGCTAAGCTGCTGACAGAAAACTTCCCAGAAATCATGAAGGAAGAGAATATAGATATCCCAGATGCATATGATATGCCACCCAATATAGATCTCAAAAGAAAGACTCCAAAACATATTATAATCAAGCTTAACAAAATGAAACATAAGCAGCAATTCTTAAAGGCAGCAAGACTCAAAGCAAAGCTAACATTCAGAGGGAAACTCTAAGTTTTTGTCAGATTTCTCAGCAGAAACCATGCTGGCACGGAGACAGTGGCATGACACATTCAAAGCCTTGAAGGAGAAGAACTTCCAACCAAGAATTATATATCCTGCAAAACTATCTTTCAAATAGGAAAATGAAATCAAGACACTCCCAGATAAACAGAAACTCAGAGACTTTGCAAAAACCAAACCAAAACTACAGGAAATACTGAAAGAAGTTCTTGGCTTTGGCTTAGAAGAACAAAACCACTAACTTTATATTTTAGAACGACACATCATCCAGAATTCTACTCAGTTAGGGAAGGCTGTAAACTCAATCACAGCTTTACTACCGAAAGAAACAATCTAGTGGTTATCAGGAAAACTATGGTTCCATCATATCAGAAAGAGGGATGTACTACAGTTGTTACAGTCCTTCCAGATGGAGAGGAAGCTGACAAGACTGGTAGTAGTGGGGGGTGGAGTCAAGATGGCCGACTAAGCCCACGTCTCCTTCTATCCCTCTCGAAACCAAGACCTGAATTGACAATCAAACAGAGCCTTCTGAGCACCTAATCAGCCTCAGGACACGGCACAGAGCTGTTAATTGGGACTTTATACCACTCAGCGAAAAATCTCCTCTCTTTCACTGACTCCTGCTCCTGGCTAGCCCCGGCTGTCACGGACGGAAGGTAGACGCACCATTTTGACTTTTTTTTCCTCGGTCTCGGCTGGCGGGCAGAGCTGGGCCTTGCCCGGCGGCTGGACTCAGACATGCTGCTGGGGGGATAGGCAGGCGAAATTCCCATACTCTGAGAGCCAGGCTTGGGACTCTGTTAATCTAGACACTTTGAGCCTTTCGTTTTGTAGCTGCCTCAGTGGGGTTTGGGCAGAACTCCGTGGTCAGGGTGCGAGACGCCATGTTGGTACCGAGATTTTAGCGGGACCTCGTTCTTAGCCTGGGAGCCAGAGCCTGCAAACGGGACAGCGCTTCTCCGTCAGAAAAGTAGTGATTTTGCATAGTGCTGCCTACATTGGGGGCCCTGCAACAGAAGCAGAGGAATCGCTGCCTCTGGGCACCTTTAGCCCCCCTGCCTGCTGCCTGTGTGGAGGATGCCATCTTGGGTACGGTGGCCACAGCTGGACCTAATTCTTAGCTTGGGAGCCAGAGCCTGCCCACAAGAGAGTGCTTTTCTATCACAAAACCAGTACTTGACGCAGTGTTGGATAAGGCTAGGCCCTGTCAGCAGAGGCCACCAGGGCACTAGCAGTGCTGTATTCTGAACTAGTTTGTTATCATCTGGGGTTGGATACAGTGGCGCTTACTTTGTCAGATGGGAAGAGGGACCTCTACACCTGAAAACCTAACTGACTTGTGAACTGGTCAGATACCTTTTGCTTTACATTTGAAGACAGCCTAGAGAAACATTTGCAATCCATCCTCACAGTACCTCTTCCAGCCTCTATATACTCACATGGGACCCAAAAAGCAACAGACAATTGTGGCATACAAGCAATCACTCATGGCTTCAGAAGGCTCCCAAACAAAGCAACCAAGGAGTTTTCCAGATGAAGAAACTTCTATGAAAGCATCAAGAAGTGAATACAAATTGATTATATACAGGGCCCTTCTAGACCTTATACAAAATGCAGCAGAACAAAATGAAAAATTAAGCAAATTGTTCGATCTGATGGGACACCAGTACTCTGAAATCCAACAGATCAAGAAGAAAATTAAAGACATAGAAACTTCCATGCAAAGCCAAGAAAACAGAATGGAACAAATGGAAAAAAGAATTTCTGACTTGGAAGACAGAGCTACTGATGTCAGTGTCTATGAGCAGAAATCAGAAAAAAAGAAACAAGAAAAATGAAGAAACATTAAGAAGCATGTAGGACTCTATTAAGAGGAACAACCTTCGATTAATTGGAGTCCCTGAACAGGGTGAGACATCTGAGAACACAGAGAGTATTGTTGCTGAGCTGCTGAAAGAAAACTTCCCAGAAATCATGAAGGAAGAGAATATAGACATCTCAGATGCATATCGTACGCCACCCAATATAGATCTCAAAAGAAAGACTCCAAGACATATTATAATCAAGCTTAACAAAATGAAACATAAGCAGCAACTCTTAAAGGCAGCAAGACTCAAGGCAAAGCTGACATTCAGAGGGAAACCCTGTAGGCTCTCATCAGATTTCTCAGCAGAAACCATGCTGGCACAGAGACAGTGGCACGACACATTCAAAGTCTTGAAGGAGAAGAACGTCCAACCAAGAATTATATATCCTGCAAAACTGTCTTTCAAACACGAAAATGAAATCAAGACATTTCCAGATAAACAGAAACTCAGAGACTTTGTAAAAACCAAACCCAAACTACAAGAAATACTGAAAAGAAGTTCTTGGCTTTGGCTTAGAAGAATGAAACCACTAACTTTATATTTTAGTATGACACACTACTCAATACTCATTTAGGGAAGGCTCCAAAGTAAATCACAGCTTTGATTTGGAAAGAAGCAATCCAGTGATCATCATGAAAACTATGGTGTCATCATAATAAAAGAGGGATGTACTACAGTCGTTACAGTCCTTCCAGATGGAGAGGAAGATGACCAGACTGGTAGTAATTAAAATTGGGTTTATAAATAGTTTATTAAGGGGGTTCATAGGGGCAGCTGTAAAGCACAACAAAGATGTATCATACCATTTCAAGAAATCTAACACACGAGTCTCAACAACTATAAAACCAGCTCTGAAAAAGGTGAAAAATCAACTCACAAAAAGAGTGTCTCAGAACAGACTAATAAGAACAACAGAGAAAACATCAACATAAAAACAAACATATCACAATGGCAGCAGTGAACACATACCTATCAATAATTACATTGAATGTGAATGGACTGAATGCTCCAGTAAAGAGACACCGAGTGTCATCTTGGACCAAAAGACACGACCCATCCATATGTTGTCTACAAGAAACTCGCTTGAGACCTAAAGACAGGAACAAACTGAAAATTAAAGGATGGAAGAATATATATCAAGCTAACAATGAACAAAGAAGAGTAGGGGTGGCAATTCTAATCTCAGACAAAATCAACTTTAATGTCAAATCCACCATCGTGGACAAAGATGGACACTATTTATTGCTGAAAGGTTCAGTACACAAGCAAGACTTAACTATATTAAACATTTATGCACCTAATCTCAGAGCACCTAAATATGTTGAAGAAACACTGACTATGCTCAAAAGAGAGTTAGATGACTCCACAGTAATAGTGGGAGACTTTAACACTCCACTCTCATTACTAGACAGATCATCTAGAAAAAAGCTCAGTAAAGATACAGAAGACCTCATTGACACAATTAACCAACTAAACCTCATTGATATATACAGAACTTTCCACCCCTCAGCAGACAACTACACCTTCTTCTCCAGTGCACATGGAACATTCTCCAGAATTGACCATGTGATAGGCCATAATGCAATGCTCAACAAAATCCATACCATTGAATTATTGCAAAGCATCTTCTCAGATCATAAAGCCATCAAAGTTGAAATCAATAGCAGAAAAAACAGAGATAGAAAGTGGAACTCTTGGAAACTGAACAACATCTTGCTCAAAAAAACATGGGTTATAGAGGAAATCAGGGATCAATTAAAGAAATTCATGGATTCCAATGAGAACGAAAACACTTCCGACCAGAACCTATGGGATACAGCCAAAGCAGTGCTCAGAGGTCTGTTTATCTCCATAAATGCACACATCGGGAAGGAAGAAAGAAACCAAATCAAGGAACTAACTCTACAGCTTGAACAAGTAGAAAGAGAACAACAGAGGAACCCCTCGGGCACCGGAAGAAAGGGGATCATAAAGATTAGAGCAGAGCTAAATGAATTAGAGAATAGAAAAACAATTGAAAAAATTGAAAAGACCAAAAGCTGGTTTTTTGAAAAGATCAACAAAATTGATAAACCACTGGCTAAACTTACTAAAGAAAAGCAGGAAAGGAAACAAATAACCCAAATTAGAAATGAGAAGGGAGTTGTCACCACAGATGTAACAGAAATCAAAAACATCATAACAGAATACTATGAAAGACTGTACTCTAACAAATTTGAAAACCTAGGGGAAATGGGCAAATTCCTTGACTCATACCACCTACCCAAATTATCACAATGTGAAGCAGAACAACTTAATAAACCCATCACAAAGGAAGAGATTGAAAAGGTCATCAAAACACTGCCAACCCAAAAAAAGTCCGGACCCAGATGGCTTCACGGCAGAATTCTACCAAGCATTTAGAGAAGAGTTATCCCCAATACTATTGAAACTATTTCACAGTATAGAAAGGGATGAAGTACTCCCAAACTCATTCTATGAAGCCAGCATAACCCTGATACCTAAGCCCGGGAAAGATCCAACAAAGACAGAGAACTACAGACCGATATCACTCATGAACTTAGGTGCAAAAATCTTCAACAAAATTCTTGCCAACAGAATACAACAACATATCAAGAAAATAACCCATCATGACCAAGTGGGATTCATACCAGGGATGCAAGGCTGGTTCAACATCAGGAAAACAATTAATGTGATTAATCACATAAATAACACAAAAGACAAAGATCACCTGATTTTGTCCATTGATGCCGAAAAGGCATTTGATAAAGTCCAACACCCATTCATGCTAAAAACTCTTACCAAAATATGCATAGACAGCAAATTCCTCAACACAATAAGGGCCATTTATACAAAGCCAATTGCCCACATCATCCTGAATGGAGAGAGACTGAAAGACTTTCCCCTGAGATCAGGAACTAGACAAGGATGCCCACTGTCACCTCTCCTATTCAACATTGTGCTAGAAGTTCTAGCCAGAGCAATTAGACAAGACGACGAAATAAAGGGCATCTGCATTGGCAAAGAGGAAGTTAAAATCTCCCTGTTCGTAGATGATATGATTGTATATGCAGAGAACCCCAAGGAATCTATAAGTAACTTACTCAAACTGATAGAAGAGTTCAGCAAAGTCTCAGGATACAAGATAAACATAAGTAAATCAGTAGGATTCCTTTATACTAACAACGAGACTATTAAGGAGGAAATTATCAAATCTATACCATTTGTGATAGCCCCTAAGAAGATAAAGTACCTAGAATTAATCTAACCAGAGAAACAACAGACCTTTACAAAGAGAACTACAAGCCTTTACTACAAGAAACTAAGAGAGACTTAGATAAATGGAAAAACCTACCCTGCTCATGGATAGGAAGACTTAACATTGTGAAAATGTCTATTTTACCCAAAGCAATTTATTTATATAATGCAATCCCAATACAAGTTCCAGCATCATTTTTTAATGAGATGGAGAAACAAATCACCAATTTTGTTTGGAAAGGGAAGAAGCCCCGGATAAGTAAGGTACTACTAAAGAAGAAGAACACACTGGGAGGCCTTTCATTACCCGACCTTAGAACATACTACATTGCCACAGTGGTCAAAACAGCCTGGTACTGGTACAAGAACAGACAGACTGATCAATGGAACAGAATTGAGACCCCAGAGATGACACCATCTGCCTATGAACAGTTGATATTCGACAAAGGTCCTAAGACATTAAACTGGGGTAACAACAGTATCTTCAACAAATGGTGCTGGCAAAATTGGTTATCCATCTGCAATAAACTGAATCAAGATCCATATCTTACACCTGATACAAAAACCAACTCCAACTGGATAAAAGACCTAAATATCAAACCTAAAACGATAAAGCTCATCCAAGAAAAGGTAGGAACAACAATGGAAGTTTTAATACACAATGAGGACAGACTCCAAAATCTGTCAAAGAAACCTCACTCAACAGAATAGAAAGTAGATAAATGGGAACTATTAAGAATCAAACATTTTTGCTCATCCAAAGACTTTATTAACAGAATTAAAAGAACACCCACAGAGTGGGAAAAAATATTTGGCAACTCTATGTCAGATCGACGCCTGATCTCCATAATCTATAAGATACTACAAAATATCAATAAGAAGAAGATAAACCATCCAATTAAGCGATGGGCAAAGGAGATGGACAGATACTTCACTAAAGAGGAGATCCAGGCAGCCAAAAAACACATGCAGACATGTTCACGATCTTTAGTTATTAAAGAAATTCAAATCAAGACAACAATGAGATACCATCTCACCCCAACAAGATTGGCCATGATCCAGAAAACACAAAACAACAAATGCTGGAGAGGCTGTGGAGAAAGTGGGACCCCCCTACACTGTTGGTGGGGTTGCAAAATGGTCCAGCCTCTTTGGAAGGCAATCTGGCGATTCCTTAAAAAAATGGATATTGATATATCATTTGACCCAGTAATTCCACTACTTGGAATATATCCTACAGATTCAAGGCCTTTCACACCAACGGACACATGCACCAGAATGTTTATCGCGGCACAGTCCACAATAGCAAAAAGGTGGAATCAACCCAGATGCCCAACAATGGAAGAATGGATAGGTAAACTGTGGTACATATACTCAATGGAGCACTACTCAATGATAAAGAATAACGATGATTCCAGGAAACATCTGCTAACCTGGTTTCAACTGGAAGACATTATGTTGAGTGAGAGTAGTCAGCGACAAAAGGACAAATACTGTATGAGACCTCTACGATAAGATCTCAAAAACAGACTTGTGTATAGAAGACTCTTTGACAGCTGCAAGGGAGGGGAGGGAGGGAGGGAGGGAGAGGGGGGAGGGCTTAGTTTAGGTAGTTACTAGAAATCTAGTTGGGAGAAAGCGGTGACAGCACACATTAGGAACAAGAACAACATTAAGTGGACTTCAGCATAACTTGAATACTCCTTCCATCTTAACTCAATACTGCAAGGATAGAGTAGCTGGGGCGGGGGACGGGGGACCATGCTCTTTGGCGAATTCCAGGCCAATTGGCACAAATAGCGTTTTGCTAAGAGAGCTCTCTGCACCCCACATTGGTGAGTGGAGTCTGGGGTCTTAAAAGCTGCCAAGCTGCCATCCGAGGACACAGCAAATTGTCCCAACTCAGCAGGAACCGATGCTCACCGAGGGCCACAATGGCATGCGGTGAAGACAACCGAAAAGACAGAGAGACCCACAAGAGTGGGTGCCTACATCGACCTGGGACCGGAAGAACCGGATGGTGCCCGGCCACCACCAGTGATAGCCATGATGGAGCTCACAGAGAGGAGCCTCACTGGCAACACAAGAATAAAAAGAGGTGCATCATGAGATCTCCACTAAAAGACCTCAATTGATGGTCCAGCGGTTTTGGGGTTCCTCTGAGAGCATGGCCCCCGGCCCTGATGCTGCCCGTTCCCATAAATTATAACAAAGGTCCACTCTTTGGACAGGAATGGAATGGACTTGGCAATGCAGAATAACCATATATTGGAAGCACTTTATGGTTCTATACATCTATAGGATATCATCTTGCTGACCTCTGGCTGGAGGAAGAGAGTGGACGGAGAGGAGGGGAAAGGAGACTGTTGGGAGGATGAGACATGTATGAAGCAGAGAGGAATAGTGTGCAGTCACTGGACAGGGAGAGCAGTGGAAGCTGCATATAGGGGGGCATGTAAATTTACATGTGAATGTACATTTTCACTCAGTTATGTTAAATAAAAAAAAAGACTGGTAGTAGTTAAAATTGGGTTTATATATAGTTTATTAAGGGGGATCTTATGGGTAGCCATAAACCACAGCAAAGATGCTACATACCATATCAACAAATCTAACACAGGAATCTCAACAACTACAAAACCAGCTCTGAACAAGGTGAAAAACCAACTAACAAAGGAGAATGTCCCATAACAGACTAATCAGAACAACAGAGAAAACATCACCACAAAAGTAAATATATCACAATGACATCAGTGAACACATACCTATCAATAATTACATTGAATGTGAATGGACTGAATGTTCCAGTAAAGAGACATTGAGTGACATCTTGGATCAAAAGACACAACCCATCCGTATGTTGTCTACAAGAAACTTACTTGAGACTTAAAGATAGGAACAAACTGAAAATTAAAGGATGGAAGAAAATATATCAAGCTAACAATGAACAAAGAAGAGCAGGTGTGGCAATTCTAATCTCAGACAAAATGAATTTTAATGTCAAATCCACCATCGTGGACAAAGATGGACACTATTTATTGCTGAAAGGTTCAGTACACAAGGAAGACTTAACTATGCTAAATATTTATGCTCCTAATATCAGAGTACCTAAATATGTCAAAAATCACTGATTACACCCAAAAAAGTGTTAGATTACTAGCAATAATAGTGGGAGACTTGAACACTCCACTCTCAATACTGGACAGATCATCCAGAAAAAAGCTCAGTAAAGATACAGAAGACCTCTGTCATGGATTTAATTGTGTCCCCCCAAAAATAGGTGTAGCCATGTGGCTGGGCCATGATTCCCAGTATCTTGTGACCATCCTCCATTTTGCGGTTTTCCTAAACTGTATGTTAAAGGATTAGGGTGGGGCTATAAATTCTTTCATAGGATTACCTCCCTGCTCCACTGTAAAGGGAGTTTCCCTGGAGTGGCTTGCCCTACCCTTAATCCTTTCATCCTACCAGAGATAAAAGGACAGAGAAGCAGGCAGAGAATTGGGAACCTCGTACCATTGAGAAAGCAGCACCAGGAGAAGAGCAAGTCCTTCAGACCTGAGGTTCCTGCACCAAGATGCTCCCTGGACAGAGACTGATGCAATACTGGACTTTCCTGCAGAGCCGACAAGGGGAAAGCCTTCCCCTGGAGCGGACACCCTGAATATGGACTTGCAGCCTACCAGACTATATAAGAATAAACCTTCCTTTGTTAGAGCCACCCACTCTATGGTATTTCTGTTACAGCAGCCCTAGCTGACTAAAACAACCTCATTGCCACAATTAACCAACTAAACCTCATCGATATATACAGAACTTTCTGCCCATTAGCAGACAACTACACCTTCTTCTCTAGCGCACATGGAACATTCTCCAGAATTGACCATGTGTTAAGACATAATGCAATTTTCAAAAAATCCATACCATTGAATTAATGCAAAGCATCTTCTCAGATCATAAAGCCATAAAAGTAAAAATAAATAGCAGAAAAAAATAGATTGAAAGTGGAACTCTTGGAAACTGAATAACATCTTGCTCAAAAAACCATGGGTTATAGAAGAAATCAAGGATAAAATAAAGAAATTCACGGATTCCAATGAGAATGAAAACAATTCCTACCAGAACCTATGGGATACAGCCAAAGCAGTGCTCAGAGGTCTGTTTATCTCCATAAATGCACACATCTGGAAGGAAGAAAGAAACCAAATCAAAGAACTAACCCTGCAGCTTGAACAAGTAGAGAGAGAACAACAGAGCAACTCCTCAGACACCAGAAGAAAACAGATAATAAAGATTAGAGAAGAACTAAATGAATTAGAGAATAGAAAAACAATTGAAAAAATTGAAAGACCAAAAGCTGTTTTTTTGTAAAGATCAAAAAAATTGACAAACCACTGACTAAACTTACTAAAGAAAAACAGGAAAGGAAACAAATAACCCAAATTAGAAACAAGAGTGGGGTGGTCACAACAGATCCAACAGAAATTAAAAATATCAAAACAGAATACTATGAAAGACTGTACTCTAACAAAATTGAAAGCCTAGAGGAAATGGACAAATTCCTTGATTCATATCACCTATCCAAATTATCACAATGTGAAGCAGAACAACTTAATAAACCATCACAAAGGAAGAGATTGAAAAAGTTATCAAAAAACTGCCAACCAAAAAAAGCCCAGGCCTGTATGGCTTCACTGCAGAATTCTACCAAGCTTTTAGAGAAGAGTTATCTTCAATACTACTGAGACTATTTCACAGTATAGAAAGGAATGGAGTACTCCCAAACTCATTCTATGAAGCCAGCATAACCCTGATACCAAAGCCAGGGGAAGACCCAATGAAAAAGGAGAATGACAGACTGATATCATTCATGAATCTAGATGAAAAATCTTCAACAAAATTCTTGCCAATAGAATACAAGAACATATCAAAACAACAACCCATCATGACCAAGTTGGATTCATACCAGGGATGCAAGGCTGGTTCAACATCAGAAAAACAATTAATGTGATTAACCACATAAATATCACAAAAGACAAGAATCACCTGATTTTGTCCACTGATGCAGAAATGGCATTAGATAAAGTCCAAAACTCATTCATACTAAAAACTCTTAGCAAAATAGGCATAGACAAAAAATTTCTCAGTGCAATGAGGGCCATTTATACAAAGCCAACTGCCTACATCATCCTGAATGGAGAGAGACTGAAACAACTCCCCTGGAGAATGGGGAACGAGACAAGGATGCCCACTCTCACCTCTCCTATTCAACATTGTACTAGAAGTCCTAGCCAGAGCAATTAGACAAGACCAAGAAATAAAGGGCATTTGCATCAGCAAAGAAGTCAAGATCTCCCTGTTTGCTGATGATATGATTGTATATGCAGAGAATCTCAAAGAATCTATAAGTATACTACTCAGACTGATAGAAGAGTTTAGGAAAGTCTCAGGATACAAGATAAACATAAGTAAATCAGTAGGATTCCTTTATACCAACAGTCAGACTGTTAATGAAGAAATCATCAAATCAATAACATTTACTATAGCCCCCAAGAAGATAAAGTACCTAGGAATTATCTAACCAGAGAAATAACAGACCTTTACAAGGAGAACTACAAGCCCTTACTACAAGAAACTAAGAGAGACTTAGATAAATGGAAAAACCTACCCTGCTCATGGATATGAAGACTTAACATTGTGAAAATGTCTATTTTACCCAAAGCAATCTACTTACATAATGCAATCCCAATACAAGTTCCAGCATCATTTTTTAATGAGATGGAGAAACAAATCACCAAATTCGTTTGGGAAGGGAAGAAGCCCTGGATAAGTAAGGTACTACTAAAGAAGAAGAACACACTGGGAGGTCTCTCATTACCTGAACTTAGAACATACTACATTGCCACAGTGGTCAAAACAGCCTGGTACTGGTACAAGAATAGACAGATTGATCAATGGAACAGAACTGAGACCCCAGAGATGACACCATCTGTCTATAAACAGTTAATATTCAACAAAGGCCCTAAGACATTAAACTGGGATAAAAACAGTATCTTCAACAAATGGTGCTGGCAAAATTGGATATCCATCTGCAATAAACTGAATCAAGATCTATATCTTACACCTGACACAAAAACCAACTCCAACTGGATAAAAGACCTAAATATCAAACCTAAAATGATAAATCTTATCCAAGAAAAGGTAGGAACAACAATGGAAGTTTTAATACACAATGTAGACAGACTTCAAAATCCGTCAAACAAACCACAATCAACAGAAGAGAAAATAGATAAATGGGAACTATTAAGAATCAAACACTTTTGTTCATCCAAAGACTTTATCACAAGAGTTAAAAGGCCACCTACAGGATAGGAAAAAATATTTGGCAACTCTATGTTAGACCAACACCTGACCTCCATAATCTATAAGGTACTACAAAATATCAATAAGAAGAAGATAAATCATCCAATTAAGTGATGGGCAAAGGAGACGGACATTTCTCTATAGACGAGGTCCAGGCAGCCAAAAAACACATGAGGACATGTTCACAAGCTTTAATTATTAAAGAAATTCAAATCAAGACTACGATGAGATACTGTCTCACCCCAACAAGATCGGCCATGATCCCAAAAACTCAAAACAACAAATGCTGGAGAGGCTGTGGAGAACATGGAACTCTCCTACACTGTTGGTGGGGTTGTAAAATGGTCCAGCCTCTTTGGAAAGCAGTCTGGCACTTCCTTAAAAAAATGGATATAGATATACCATTTGACCCAGTAATTTCACTACTTGAAATATATCCTACAGAATCAAGGCCATTCACACAAACGGATACATGCACAAGAATGTTTATCGCAGCACAGTCCACGATAGCAAAAAGATGGAATCAACCCAGATGCCCAACAACAGAGGAATGGATAGGTAAACTATGGTACATATACTCGATGGAGCATTATGCAGTGATAAAGAACAATGATGATTCCAGGAAACAATAACCTGGTTTCAACTGCAAGACATGTTGAGTGAAAGTAGTCAGAGACAAAAGGACAGACATTGTATGAGGCCCCTATGATAAGAACTCAAAAACAGACTTATGCATAGGAGAAAAGACTCTTTGATGGCTGCAAGGGAGGGGAGGGAGGTAGGATTGGGGGAGGGTTTAGATTAGACAGTCGGTAGAAATTTGGTTGGGTGAAATTGGTGACAGCACACATTAGAAGCAAGAACAATATTAAGTGGACTTCAACATAACTTGAGTACTCTTAATCCAATAATGCAAGGACAGGGTAGCTGGAGTGGGGAGCAGGGGACCATGCTCTTACGTGAAATCGAGGCCAACTGGCACAACTAGCGTTTTGCACCCCACATTGGTGAGTGGTGTCTGGGGTCTTAAAAGCTGCCAAGCTGCCATCCAAGGGCACAGCATATGGTCCCAACTCAGCAGGAATGGATGCTCACCGAAGACAAAAATGACAACCCAGAAGACAGAGAGACCCACATGAGTGGGTGCCTACACCGACTTGGGACTGGAAGAACCAGATGGTGCCCAGCCACCACTAGCGATAGACACGATGGAGCTCACAAAGTTGAGTCTCACTAGCAACACAAGAATAAAAACAGGTGCACCCTGAGATCTCCACTAAAAGACCACAATTGATGGTCCAGCAGCTTCGGGGTTCCTCTGGGAACATGGCCCCTGGCTCTGATGCTGTCCTTGCCCATGGATCATAATGAAGGTCCACTCTTCTGACAGCAAAGCACTGGACTTGGTGATGCAGAGTGACTATATATTGGGGGCACTTTATGATTCTATGCATCTGTAGAATATCATCCTGCTGACCGCTGACTGGAGGGAGGGGAGCGGGTAGAGAGGAGGGGAAAGGAGACTGTTGGGAGGATGAGACATGTATGGAGCAGAGAGGAATAGTGTGCTGTCGCCAGGCAGGGAGAGCAGTGGAAGCTGCACATAGGTGGGCATGCAAATTTGTATGGGAATGTATATTTTCACTCAGTCATAATAAAAAAAAAAAGGCAGAAAGAAAAAGAAAAGAAAGAAACTGCTGTGAACTTACATGACCTGAGGCCTCGAAGTACTCGTGGACACATTTGTTGCTTTCTGTTCCCCTGACGTCTTTGAGGTGCACGTCACACCTCCACGTGGGGAGAAAATGAGAAAGTTTAAAAATGCTCTGACATGTTCAGAATTGCTGCTGTGTCAGCACCGCTGGGATGAGGAGATGAGTGTTCTTACCTAGAGGACAGTGCCCAGCAGTGAGTGTGTAGGTTTCTGTGCCCTGTGCCTGTCATGCGCCCTGACCCCTCTTCCCAGCACCCCCCGGGAGCCCCTCCACCCTGGCTCCTGTCCCCCAGGATTGCCGTCCACCTCCAGGGAGCTGAGGGCACTGCCTCTGCTGGGACACGCAGAGTGCTGCATCCTCTGCACCACACCCTGCCTTGGTGAGGTCATCAGGTGTCCGAGGTCATGGCCGAGGGACGTGTGTGCAAGAGCACAAGAGCATGTGCGTGTGGTGAGTGTGGGAGACAGGCCATGTGGTGAGTGAGAGTAGGGGGTGTGAGTATGAAAGAAAGCGCGAGGGTGTGAGCAGTGTGTGTATGACATGGTGGGTGGTGTGAGTGTGTGTGAGAAAGTGTGAGTAGTGTGTGTGTGAGAGACGGTTGTGTGCACAAGAGAGTGTGGTACGTGTGTGTGAGACTATAATGTGTGTGCAGGTATGAGAGAGTATTGTGTGTGCATGATGTCTGTGTATCAGGGGTAGGGTGGTGTGTTGGAAAGCACGTGTGAGTGCGTGTGGTCTATGAGGTCCGACAACTAAGTTCATGAACTCAATTGTTCTAAGTGCTCCAGACCTCATTGCTGAAGGTCACTGTGGTTAACTTCGACGTCCTCCCCTTGGGAAGCTGTGCATTGACACTGCCTGCACCTAGTCCACCCTTCAAAGCAATTTTGGAACTCTTTCTGGAATGGCCATTGTGCACGGTAGTACGGTGGCAAGTTCTCAAATGTAATCGTATAGTTGCCTGGGAGGGAATTTTTAGCCGATAACCAAATCGCTGTATTGGAACACCCTCCCTACTCACCTGATCTGGCCCCAGTGACTTTTTCTTTATCTTAAGATGAAGGAAATACCGAAAGGAAGACATTTGGATGACATTCAGGACATCAGAGTTAATACGACAACAGTTCTGATGACCATTCCAGAAAAAGAGCGCCAAAATTGCTTTGAGGGGTTGACTAGGTGCTGGCATTGATGCACAGCTTCCCAAAGGGAGGACTTCAAAGGTGACCGTAGCAATATTCAGCAATTAGGTATGTAGCACTTTTTTTAGGATGGTTTACAAGTTTAATTGGCAGTCCACCTACGTGTGGGTCTGTATGAAGAGTCTGTGTTTCTGCGTGTGTGGGAAAGTGAGTGCAGCGGGAGAAAGTGTGTATGGTGCTGTGTGTGACAGAGAATACAGTATATGTGTGTGTATGAGACACTGTGTATATGAGTGTGTGTGTTGTGCACGTGTGAGAGAGATTGTATGTATGTGTTTGTGGTGTCTGTGTACGACAGAGTGTATTGCGTATTGTGTATGTGTGTGGTGTGTTTGAATGTGTGTGAGTATATATGAAAAAGTGTGTGTTATGTTGTGTTTACATGTATAGCAGGTATGTGATATGTGATGCCATGAGAAGGGTATGTGTGATGCATGTGGTGTTGGTGTCTGTGATGTTTGTGCATGGTGTGTGGTGTTTGCACGTGTGCTAAGTATAGTATGTGGTATGGTGTATATATGTGGTCTGGGGGGGTGACGTGGTGTGGTGTATGTGTGTGGTGTTGTTGTTAGGTGCCATCGAGTTGCTTCTAGCATGTAACTGCCCTATGCAAAACAGATGGAAACCCTGCCCAGCCCTGTGCCATGCTCACAATCAGTTTTGCACTTAAGCCCATGGTTGCAGCCACTGTGTCAGTCCCTTTTGTTGAGGATTGTCTCAGTCCTTGGTCCTGTTCTAACAGAAATATCCCCTAGGTGATGGATTTAGCAAAAAAAAAAAAAGCTTTTTCTTACACTGTCCAGGAGGCTACACCTCTGAATTCAGGGTGTCCGCTCCAGGGGGATGCTTTCCCTCTTTGTCGGCTCTGGAGGAAAATCCTTGTGCTGCATCAGTCCTTGGTCAGGGAGCATCTCAAGGTCAGAACCTCGAGTCTGAAAGATGTGCTCTTCTCCTGGTGCTCCTCTCTTGATGGTGTGAGGTTCCCAAGTCTCTCTGCTGTCTTCCCTGTCCTTTTATCTCTTGCAGGATGAAAGGATAAAAGGTGGTGCAAGCTATACTCCAGGGAAACTTCCTTAGTAAGGGTGTTGCAGTCCCACCTTAATTCTCTTTTAGTATGATCCTAATGGAGGACACAATTCAATACATGACAAGCATCTTCCTCTTTTTCACTGACCCTCCCTTTGGCAAGCCTGAAGTCCTTCTCCAGGGACTGATCCCTCCAGACAACAAGTCCAAAGTATGTAAGGTGCAATCTCACCATCCTCGCTTGCAAGGAGTGCTCTGGCTGTATTTCTTTCAGAACAGATTTGTTGGTTCCTTTGGCAGTCCATGGTATGTTCAGCATTCTTCTCCAACACCACAGTTCAGAGGCATCAATTCTGTCTTTCTCATTCACTGTCCAGCTTTTGCACAAGAACGATGCAACTGAAAATACCATGGCTTGGGTCAGGCGCCCCTTAGTCTCCAAAGTGACATCTTTACTTTTGAATATTTTAAAGAGGTGCTTTGCAGCAGATTTGCCCAGTGCAATGTATCTTTTGATTTCTTATCTGTTCCTTCCATGGGTGCTGACTGTGGAACCAAGTAAAATGAAATCCTTGACAACCTCAATCTTTTCTCCATTTATCAGGATACTGCTTACTGGTCCAGTTGTGAGGACTTTGTTTTCTTGATGTTGGGGTGAAATCCATACTGAAGGCTGTAGTCTTTGATCTTCATCAGTAAGTATTTTGAGTTTTCTTCGCTTCCAGCCAGCAATGTGGTGTCATCTGCATAACGTAAGTTGTTAATCAGTCTTCTCCAATCTTGATGCCTCATTCTTCTTTATATAGTCCAGCTTCTCAGATTATTTATTCAGCATACAAGTTTAAAAGTTGTGGTGAAGGGATACAACCCTGATGCACACCTTTCCTGACTTTAAACCATGCAATGTCCCCTTGTTCTATTTGCGCAGTTACCTCCTGATCCGTGTACAGATTCCTCATGCGCACAATTAAGTCCTCTGGAGTTCCCACTCTCCGCAGTGTTGTGTGGTATATGGTGTTGCGTGTGTGGCTTTAGTGTGTGCGGTATATGTGGTTGTGTGTGAGGCATGTATGTGTGTATGGTGGATGAGTGTGTACGTGGTATATACACATGGTTTATATGCATGTGTGTGATGTCTGTAGTGTTGATGTGCATAAGGTGTGTGTGTGAAATGTATAATGTGTGCTTTGTGGTGTTATGTGTGTGTTTCTGAGACAGAGAGAGAGGTCCAGGCAGCCCTTAACTGTGGGTGCTGTTTTCACCTTTAAGCTATAAGATTACATACCTTGCAGTCTGTAGTCTAGGATCCTGCACGTGGTAGATACTCAACTGAACAGAAGTGAATTAAGATGCGTTGTTTCAGAGCATTTTGTGAAATAGTTTTATTCTTATCTTCTGGCTTCATGAGATCTTCCTGAATTAAATTATCAGGTATATCATGAATATTTGCCATTTATAGAAGACTACAAATATTACACTCCTATCCGACTCGACGGCACTTGGCCTTGGCTAATATTGCAAGTTCTGTGGGATTTGTGATCGTCATGGGCTCAGTGTTGGGCCACACACTGCCCGTGAGTGTTGGGGAGGTCTACAATGCACTCAGGAAGGGTTTTCTGGGAGAAGACTTGTTTCTAAGTTGCCGTGGCAAATGGCCACAAAGAGGGCAACAGAGAAAGTTCTAGACAACACCAGCAAGGGCCACAGGCTGGGAAGAGTAAGGTCGAGTTCAGTGGGGACAAGGGCCATTCTAGGGTGCAGAGGGCAGGGCTGGAAGACATATGCCTTGAGGCCAGGAGTCCCATCAGAGCCCCGACGACTGAGTACCTTCGATGAGCCTGGTGTCCACGGTCCTCCACGCACTGCTAGTCACAGGTGCGGGAGCACCCGCTGATCGTACTCCACCTGCCTGACCTCTCTGTGTACTCTTCACAGCACTCACCCCGTCTGGCCATTGCCTACCTCCCCTTCCACATGGACACTGTGAGAACAGGCCCTGAGTGTGGTGGCATATGAGTCTGTGTCTCCCACCTGCAGCACTGCTGGGTGCACAGTCAGCACCTTAAATACTTAATGAACAACCGAGTGTGTGAATGAACGGGAATGTGTGGGTAACAGCAGTGGGCCGTTCTCCCTGAGGTTGACAGCAGCTTCCTTGGTTGTTCAGGAAACACGGAGCTGGAAGGAGTGGTGGTGGTGGGGCAATGGGCTGTGGCGGCTTTTCTGCTTGTAAACCAGTCTATTTAGGACTTTCCATTGGCTTGGAAATGTGGTCTGTGGGCCTGAGGGGACAGATGCACTGATAGTCGTCCACTTTCAAGTTACCAAAAGTATTGCAGGCTACTTACAAAAATTCATATACTACAGAAACACACACACAGTAGAGTGACAGCTTTCTGGATCCCTCACCTACACCAGCACCATGGAGGGGTCCCCCTGCCCTATGGTCTCAGGACCCCAAGTGCTTACCTTTATAGATGAATAGAGCCTTTCTTGTCTGGTCTTCACGCTTCTCTCCACATCACCAAGAGCATTCTCTAAGGCTGTATCTTTTCCCAGGTCCCCCTAAGACCCGCTTCTCCACTCTCCCCAGCTAGGTGAAGTCATCTTTCAGCTCTCAACTAAGATGTTGCTGCCTCTGGGAACCACCTGTCGAGCCTGTCCTCACCAGTCTGCGCACTTTGGTACGTCTGTCTCCCCTGCCAGATGTGAGTGCCCCAGGCCAGAACCACTGTGAGAGTGGACTCAGTGCACACAAAGTGCTTTATTGAACCAGGTTCTCAAAGAAACCCAATTTTTACGTTTAGTACATGGATTTGTTTATTCTGTGCAGCTATCCTTTCAGCAAATCACTGTCAGTGTTTTCTGGTGATGGAGGCAGCCTATGAGATTAGAACCTTCTCCACTGGTGCAGAGCCTCCTTCCTTCAGTGAGACAATTGTCCAGGCTGACCCAGTGGTCTTGGATCAAGTTTAAATTTCAGTTCTCAGGTCATAGAATGGTCACAATACTCCTCCTTTGAAAGTCTTGCAACCGTCCTATGCCAGTCACTTATTTGTCAAAAGGCGGTGACACACTCTAGTGAGTACTGTCTGGGACCTTGAAAGCTAGCAAGTAACTGTCTAAAAAGCACCAGTTGGTCTCAACCCAGCTGAAGCAAAACAGATTGAAGAATACCAAAGACATAAGGAAAATACAAGCCCAAGAGACAGAAAGGGTCTCATGACCCAGAGACTACACCAACACGAGACTGGAAAAACTAGATGGTGCCTGGTTACCACCAATGACTCCCCTTACAGGAAACTCAACAGAGAGTCCCTGATGGAACAAGAGAAACGTAGGGTGCAGAATTTGAACTCTGCTAAAAAGACTAGACTTAACACTCTGACAGACCAGGGGGTCCTTGGAAGACATGACCCCCCGCCTCTGTTAGTCCAGAACCGAGACCACTCCAGTAGCCAGCTCCTCAGATCCTAACTGAGCTGGTCTATGGTAGTGGTAACGGGAGCACTTCTTGGCTCAGATAAACGTGGGAGACTGACTGGGCAGCTCCCGTTCAGAAGTGGGATGAGAAGAAAGAAGGGGACAGGAGCTGGTTTGAATGGAAACGGAAAATATGGGGTAGAGGGGAGGAGTGTGCTGTCACAGTGCAGGGGGAGCAGTGAGGGTCGCATAACAAAGTGTGTGTAAGTTTTGTGTGACAAACTGACCTGAATGATAAACTTTCACTTAAAACACAATAAAAGAAAGAAGAGGCGAGGCCGATAATACCCACCCTGCAAGTTGTTGTGATGGCACACAGAAACTGGTGGCGGGGGGTACCTGAGACTCTAGATGCCCCTCCACGTCCTGAGGGCCCTGCCTGTTCATGTTCAAGTCTCACACCACCTTCCAAACTTAGACAGAAATTCCCTTTTCCTGTTATATCCAGCTCAGACATCCTGGCCTCTGTCCCATTCACTTCTACCCTCCTACTCTACATCAAGCTAGCCCCTCCAGTCTGCTTACACATTCAGACTAGGGAGGAGGGCCCTGTGGTCTACTCGTGGAAAGAACTGGCCGTGCAAACCTTAGGAATAGCAGCAGAACACTTTCTGGTATAGTGCTGGAGGATGAGCCACTCGAATTGGAAGCCACGCAGAAGATGGACCCGAGGGAGAGCTGCCTCCCCCACGTAGAGTTGGCCTTAATGCAGCAGGTGGAGTCAAACTTCAGGGACCTTCATTTGCAGGTGTGTCGTGACTCAAAATGAGAATAAACAGCTGTAATTATGCCTTAATAATTGGGATGTGGAATGTGTAAATTATGAATCTAGAAAAACTGAAAATCATAAAAAATGAAATGGAATGAATAAACATTGATATCCCAAGCTTTAGTGAGTTGAAATGGACTGATATTGGCCATTTTGAACCAGTCATGTGGTCTACTATTCTGCTATGGCAAACTGAAGAGAAATGGTGTTGCAGTTACCTTCAAAGATAACATTTCAAGATGCACCCCAAAGTACAATGCTGTCAGCAATAGGATAATACTCATACACTTACAAGGAAGACAAGTTAAGATGACTACTATTCAGATTTACACAACAACCACAAAGACCAAAGCTAAAGAAATGGAAATTTTTACCAACTTATGCAGTCTGAAATTGATCAAATATGCAATCAGGATGCATTGATTGTTACTAGTGACTGGAATGTAAAAGTTGGCAACAAAGACAGATCAGTATCTAGAAAATATGTCCTTGGTGATAGAAACAGTATTGGATATTGCATTATAGAATTTTGCAAGATCAATGCCAAGACTTCATCTTACACGCTTTGGACATGTTATCAGGAGGGAGCAATTCTGGAGAAGCACATCATACCGGGCAGAGTGTTGATAGAAGAGGAGAAAACCCTCAAGGAGATGAACTGATACCCTGGCTGCAACATTGGGCTCAAGTATAATAAGGATTGTGGGGGTGGGACAGGACCTGTCGGTGTTTTGTTCTGTTGTACGTACAGGGTCACTACGAGTTGGAACCAACTCAACAATGCCTAACAGCAACATTAGACAAATATTAAATTTATAAAACCTCTGCAGTGCTAGGCTCTGGGCCTGATCTAGACTTCACACTCAGTCAGATGCGTCTGCCCTCACTAACATCATTACTATTCTTACCAACACCTCCACCACAGTGCTATCACCATCAGCATTGCTGCCACCATCACCACCACCCCCAGTATCATCCTCAGCATCCTCACCGCCACCACCACCACCGTCATTACCACCACCTCCAATATTATCACCACCACCACCACCACCACCACCATTACCATCAACTCCGCCACTGTCACCACCACCTCCAATATCGTCCTCAGCATCATCAACACCACCATTGTCGTTATCATCACCTCCAACATTAACATCACCACCACCGCCACCACCACGACCACCACGCCCAATATCATCCTCAGCATCATCACCACCATCACCACCACCACCAACACGACCACCACCACTGCCACCACCACCACCACCACCACCACCATCACCACCACCACCACCAACACCAACACCAACACCACCACCAACACCACTACCACCACCACCACCACCACCACCAACACCACCACCAACACCACCAACACCTCCAATGTCATCATTATTATCATTGCTGGCCTTAGAGTCAGACAGACTGAGTTTGAATCCAGTTTCCAACACTCACTATCTGTGTGTCTTTGGGCAAATGTTTAGCCTTCTTTAGTATCAGTTTCTTGTCTGTAACCCAGAAATCATACCAGCTACCTTCTATGGTTGCTGAGATAATTAAAGAAATAGATAGCACACAGGAAGTGCACAGAAAGCGTAGGCCCCTCCCCTCCGTGCCAAGGAAGCGCTGCCCGGCTCAGTGAAGCTGACCATGCATTCTTCCTTTCAGCGCTGCTGTGATAACCCAGGGAGATAATGTGTGGAAATTGGAGTGCTATTAAGATGTTCGTCACGTTAATTACTAGTTAAAACTTAGGATTGCAAGGAAAGAGGCACAGCAAGTGGTGAGGAAGTATCGCCTTGTTTCAAGAGGGTCTTGTAGGGATGTGAAGTGAAAAAGTAGAATTGACTGAGAGTCAGAATTGTGTGTCAGCTGGACCGTGAGGCAGAGGATGAGCCGGTCCAGCCAGCTTCCCAGCCCCACCTCCCCACTTAAGGGTCCTTGCCTGCCTTCTGTCTATCGGGGGGTGAACATCGAGGATGCGTGTTTTGGAGGCAGGAAGACACTGCAGCCCCTGCTCCGAAGTGTTCACAGTCTAGTGAGTGAGGTAGTTAGAAAGCAAGTTCTACGTAAGAGTCAGCCCCTCCCTCAAAGACATCCTCCAGGAAGTAACCTGTATCAGAGGGTGTCACCCCTAGTCTTGGGTTCACCCCCATAGCCTCTCCAGGCTGCGTGCTCCTCGAAGTCAAAGATACCATCATGTTTCCCTTGCAACCCCAGCACTAAAGACAGGACCTGACCCTGGAGAGATGAGGGACGAGGGAGGCTCTGATTGCATTTTCTTAATAAAATCTGGCTCTGAGCAGTTAGGGGCCAGGTGTGAGTTACCCAGCCTAAAAGTTCTCTATCCATCTGGGGCTTTGCAAATGGCAAGGAGAGGAGTTTTACATCTTTTTAGGCAGCTTTCATGAAAGTCATGGTTCTGGAGTCTGGGGAGAGGGTCTTCCCTGCCCCACTCTGCAGACACCTGGACAGTTCTCCTCCTCTCCCTGCCTACGGCAGAGGGAGGCCAGGGCTGCCCAGCTCGCTTGTCAGAGAACCATGTCAGCAAATGTCCTTTAAAATCACAGAGCTGACCCTTTCCCAGGCCAGCCTCCGGACAGCAGAGTCTTTGTCTGTGCAGGGGAGTCTGAAGCAGTGACTCTCAGCCCAGCCAGTGGAGGCCAGGCCTGCCTGAGGACTTGGGCGGACTGGTCTAGGGGCCCAGGATTAACACTCACGAAGGCTCCCAAGTGGCTCTGAGGAGCAGTCAGCTGAGAAGCATGGGCCCAGGGGTCCTGGGGTGATATAATTAAAGGCAGAAGTGGGAGAGGCTGCCCCTTCCTTAACGTGCCTTTGAAACATGGAAACAAGAAAAGTTGATTTATAATCAATTGGCTGAGACGTGATTTGGTCTCGCCTTCCCCTTAAAGCTTCTTTCTGCAAACCACACAAGAAGCTCAGAGCAGACCCAGCTGAGTCCTCCCTTCTCTGCCACACCCAGCACCTCTGGGCCAACACTGAGCTAGTGGACAGACTCTGAGTGATCCACCTGCAAATACTGTAGAAAGAGACTGGGTTGTTCTTACTTTTCATTCCAACAGCAGTGGTGTGAGACAGTTAGGAGCACCGCTCAGGACACACATGACTCGGATATGAGCTTCCTGACCTTGAGCAAGTCTGTCGCAAGCACTTGTGCCTCATTTCTTCATCTGAGAGAGGGAGGTAGGGTGGCACTACCACCAGGGTGGTTGTAAGAGTGAACTGAGAACGGCAGCCAGCGCCATGCACTTTCATTAGAGATACGGCGGGAGGATGGTGGTGTTGGTGGAGGGGGACGAGGGTGGTGACTGTAACGACAACGATGGCAGTGCTGGTGGTGGTGGTGATGGTGACGAAGGCAGCGACAAAGGTGATGCTGGTGGTGGTGACGTTGGCACTGAGGCTGGGATGAGGACGATGGTAGTGAGGGGCTGGTGACAGTGGAGGCGATGACGACGCTGATGGCAGGGGTGAGGATGGTGACGGTGACAGCAGGGATGGTGGCGATGGTGTGATGGCAAGGGCGATGACAATGAGAGTGGTGTGGATGTCATTTCTTGGAGGCAACCATTGGTGCGTTATCCGTGGAAGGTGTATGTTCTTCTCTGTTTTGGTTTGATTTTGGCTGTTTGTTTCCTTGAAAAAGAAAGAGGGTAAAACATTAAGACCCAAATGTAAATGAAGAATAGAGAACTAGTGTGAAGATCTTCAAACTCAAGAAGGCATTGTGTCTGTCCAGGAAAAGTGCCCTTCATTTATCAAATATTTACTGAACATGCCACGTGCTGGGCTGGGTGCAGGCACTCCAACAGAGCCACACGTGAGGCACCATTCCTACCTGCTCAGAGTCAGACCCGGCTCAGATGGTACATGGAAATGGACCTGTTTCTTCTGTAACTGCCCTGAGGAAGTGCATGAGCGTTGATAGAATGGGGACTCTGGGACGCTTCCAGAGGAAGTGACAATTCAGCTAAGACATGAAAGGTGAGTAGAAGTCATTCACATATTAGGAGGAAGAAATATTCTGGGCACAGGGAACAGTGTACGTATAGTGCCTGAGGCAGACAGACATGGCTACTTACAGGACAGTGATGAAGCTAGTGTCCCTGGTGGACGTCGATCATAGGAAGGATTGAGGGACGGGGTCAACGACACAGACAGGAGTGGCCACTCCACCCCACGGGACTCTGCATTTGTCTCTAAGGGCAGTGGGTGGCTGCTGCACAGCTCTGAGGCAGGGACACGGCCCTAGCATCTCTTCACTCAGTCTGCTGCCTGGATAGTCAGCTGCAGGGTCCCGAGCGGAAGCAAGAAGGGGAAGCCACAGTGTACTGGTGTCCTAGGGCTGCCCTAACAAAGTGCCATGAAGTAGATAGCTTGAAACAAAAAAATATATTCTGTGACTGTTGGAGGCTGCTGTTGTTTTTATGTTCTGTGGAGTCAGTCCCAACTCATAGCGACCCTGAGTAGAGCAGAGGAAGTGCCACGAGGCCCTCAGTTGCCCTCACAGTTGCCGCTATGTCTGAGCCCACTGTGGCACTCACTGCATCGGTCCAACTCTCTGAGGGTCTTCCTGTTCCTCTGACCCCCTCCTTCACCAGGCATGATGTCTTTCTCGAGAGGCTGATCCGTCCTGATAACATGTCTGAAGTATGTGAGACGCAGTCTCCTCATCTTTGCTTCCGAGGAGCGTTCTAGCTATCCTTCTCCCAACACAGACCTGTTGATTCTCGGGCAGTCCCTGGTGTGCTCTGCAGCCCTCCCAACACCGTCATTCAGACATGTCAGCCCTTCAGGCTTCCGTTTTCCTTGTCCAGGCTTTGCATGTAGAGAAGCCAACTGAAGACACTGTGGGCTGGGTCAGGTGCAGCCTAGTCTTCAAAGTGTCGTCTTTGCTTTTGAACCCTTTAAGGAGATATTTTGCAGCAGATTTGCCCATTGCAGTGTGTCCTTGGATTCCCCAACTGCTGCTTCCATGAGTGTTGATTATGGATACAAGTAGACTGCAATCCTTAATCGTTTCTGTCTCCTCCATTTATCAAGATGTTGTTTACTAATCTAGAGGTGAAGATTTTTGTTTTCTTTATCTTGAAGTTTAAACCATACTGAAGGCTGTGGTCTTCAATCTTCATCAAGAACTGCTTCAAGTCTTCTTTGCTTTCAGCAAGCAAGACTGTGACACCTGCATAACCCATGAGTCTGTCTCTGATCCTGGTGCCCTGTTCTTCCTTGTATAGTCTAGCTTCTCAGGGTATTTGCTCAGGATACAGAATGAATACATAACGTGAAAGGGTACAACCCTGACACTCTTTTTTCTTGGTTTTAAACCCCAGAGTGTCCCCTTGTTCTTCTCAAATGAGTGCCTCTTGCCCCACGTACAGGTTCCCCATGAGCGCAAATAAGTTCTCTGGAATTCCCATTCTTCTTGATGTCATCCATAATTTGTTAATGGTCCACACAGTCAAATGCCTTTCCACAGTCAGTAAAACACAGGTAACCGTCTTTCTGGTGTTCTCTGCTTTCAGCCAAGATTCCCCTGCCATCAGCAATGACACCCCCGATTCCATCCTCTTCTGAATCTGATGTCCGTGTACCTTCATATCTGCGCCTATTCCAAAGAAAGGCGACCCAAAGGAAGGCAGATATTGTCAAGCAGTATCATTAATACCACACGCAAGCAAAATTTTTGCCAAGATAATTCAAAAACAGCTGCAGCCGTTCATTGACAACAACTGCCAGAAATTCAAGCTGGCTTCTGGAGGCTGGGGTTCTGAGTTCAGGGTGCTGGTGGGGCCAAGCTGTCTCTGTCCATTCTAAGGGAAGTGTCTTCCTGGTCTCCTCCAACTTCTAGTGGCCCTGGGTGGCCCCTAGCTTGTGGATCACTACAGTCTCAGCTTCGTCATCACAATGGCAGCCTTCCTTCTATCCCTCTGTGTCTCCCCTCCTCTTTTATATGGATGCAATTGAAGTAGGACTAGGGTTCACCCTACTCTAGTGGAAGACCCTGGTGGCATAGTGGTGAAGTACTATGGCTGCTAACCAAAAGATTAGCAGTTTGAA
Source organism: Heterohyrax brucei (assembly GCA_028571685.1). NCBI lineage: Eukaryota > Metazoa > Chordata > Mammalia > Hyracoidea > Procaviidae > Heterohyrax > Heterohyrax brucei. The sequence continues at coordinate 196,877,104 of CM053143.1, forward strand.
TCCACCAGGTGCTCCTTAGAAACTCTGTGGGGCAGTTCTACTCTGTTGTATAGGGTCGCTATGAGCTTGAATTGACTTGACAACAGAGTTTTGGTTGGTTCTACTCCACTGTGACTCATGTTAACCCAACTGATAATACCTTTAGAGACCCTATTCCAAACAAAGTCAGGTTCCCAGGAGTGGGGGAACATGACTTACTTCATGGTACCTGGGGTGCTGTGAGCATCACCAGTGAACTTGAAAGAACAAATTATGTAATCATAGCACTCCGGGGGCAACTGGGATGGGGAGGGGAAGAAGCTGATGGTGACAGAACACTTGCTGTGTGTTAAGGTTGGCCCGTGTGGCAGAGGAAGCTAGCCCGGAGCTGCTCTCTCCCTGAGACACAGCTGACAGCACCCACCCACAGGGGCAGTGCCAGGGGACCTCTCCTACTGTGTTTCAGGGCTTCTCCTGGTGCTTCATGACAGCAGGAGAACAGGGTGGTGTCCGTCCTGTCTGGGGCCATTTTGTGACGTGCCTGGCTCCCTGGGGCCTGGAGCCTTTCTTTCCGTTGTCACTGCACAGGCGTCTCCTGGCCTTGACCGACAGATGCTCACTGTGCTCACATGGCTTGCCTGCTGCCAGCACCGCCTTGCCACCTACTGATTTATGGGACCTGGAGGCTGGGTGACCGCTAATGACCTCTGCAGATCAAGACTGGTTGGTGCAGCTGATTGCTGGGGCAGTCAGTAAGGACATGTCCGTCTGTGGCTAGGCCTGTGTTTTCCAGAGCCAAGGATGAACTCTGCTGCAGTCCTCAGAGGAGCGCAGGGACTAGAGCCTCAGACTCAGCACTGCCGGGTCTGACAGCCCCAGATCTTTACTCTTTCTGGAAGGATCACTTATAATTTGCTGCATGTTATAGTTAATAAGCATAGCTTCTAAAGGTAATTATTAAAAATGTCTATCATTCACAGCCCCATTTGGCTGAGCAGGGTGGTGTGAGTGAGGCAGCCTTCACAGAGGCTGTCGGGGGTGGGATCAGAGGAGAGACCTGCCCTGAGCCCATTTCCTCATCTGTAACACGGGGTGAAGAAGACAGTTGTTGTAGGACGAGAGGCTAACTCTGAGCCCGTTTCTTTGTCTATAACACAGGGTGAAAACACAGAAATCGCAGGATGAGAGATTTATACCAAATGCAATGAGTGTCTGGGAGAGCAGACACAACGCTGTCCTCGTTAGCTGCCCACAAGTTGGACCCCACGCATCATGGGTGGAAAGGTTGCCTGGCTCTGCGTCATCAAGGTGACACGATGTGAATCAGCCCACTGTGGTCCACAGTATTCTCACAGGCTGACTTCTAGAAGCAGATCACCAAGTATTTCTTCTTGTCTCTCTCAGTTTGGAATTGCCACTGAAACTGCCCCACTGATCGGCAAGTGGGGGCTGAGCATGGGGTACACGGGCCAGAGAAGGAGCCTGAGTCCCCCCACTGCCATCATCATCCCCCACGGAAGGTGAGGATTCTGTCATGAGTTGCCAATGTCCCCACAAACACCGTGTGGGGATTCAGAAGCCCTGGGGCCACTGTCCTTTGGCCACACCTCGGTGGAGGTCAGGGTAACTCTGAAACCAACCAAAAGCCCTGCCACCCCCTCAGTGAGGCTCCTGGAAGGGCACCTTCAGGGATGCATGGAACTGTGAGGCCAGTACTGATTGTCTGGCACACCTCGTATCAGTTGCAGCAGAGCTCAAAGCAAGAGCAGGCCTTCCTCATGGCCACCTCAGCGTGGCTCTGCTTGCTAGGCAGAGTGCACCTGTCCTGGGGACTCATGGCCCCCTGACCAGGCAGGGACTTCCATGCTCAGGCTGCCAGTCCACCCTCAGTTGGGGACACCCACACCATAGCCATGTTTTTGCCCACACGACCCTATCTGGCTTCTGTTACTGCAGCTGAGACACACAACCTGTGCAGTAGGATTCAGTAGACGGCGCTGCTCTAGGTACCTTGTACTCCCAACAGCTGTGTGAATATGGCCCCATAGGCACTCTCCAGAAGAAGAGGAGAGGGAGCGAATGCGGGGCTTCCAGAATGTACCAGGCACTGAGAGGGAAGAGCAATTCCAGCAGTGATGAAACTTATCTCCATCCTTCAGACCCAATCTTCACTTGGTGGTGGTTCCTCCTGGTAACTGTTGCCTCATGGCGGCGAGAAGGCTGCTGTGGCTCAGTCTTCACACCGCTGTCCTGGGAAGGGGGAGGCAAGCTCTTCCTAGGCGTTTTGTATCTCATCAAACAGATCTGACCATAACTTTGCTTGTGGCCATCCTGCCCAAGAGCCAATATCATCCTTTCAAATCTCTAGGCTGCAAGTGACAAAAGAGAAAGGGACCAGGAATGACCAATAAATTGTGTTTTTCCCCAACACAGGAGAAGACACATAATGGTATGGAAAAAAGTGCTGTATCCGAGAAGGATGGGAGCCAGGGATGGCAGGGCTAAAAGGTGAGCAGGTGAGTGAGGAAACTGCTGACAGCTGGGACCACGTGGGCCTGGAGCACAGTGGGGCCACTGTGTCTCCCACGGCTGGGGGCAGAGGTGGAGGCAGCGAGAGGGTGGCATCGCCCACCTTGTGAAACGGAGACAGTGTTCAGGCATAGAACTCAGAGTCAGTCCTTTCCGACTTGCTCACCAACTCAAGGCAGCAAACAGACAGCTGAGTCTAAACAAGAATCCTTAGAAACACAGAAGAATTTATTCAGCTGGAGAAATACACTCTGAGACCGCACTACATCCAATTTTTGATTTGACAAAAGCGGATTTTCTTTGCATTTCTGTATGCATAAGCAAATTCCAGGCTACATCAACTTACAGACTCAGCCACGTAAAACAAGCTCAGGGCCTGTCTAAGTGGGATCAGTTACCAATCCCCGTAACACTGTGCTCCCCGCACACTCCTAACATGTGCAGAAGGAGAGGGGCCTTTCCGCACTTCCCTTGGACGAGATCTGTTGGCTCTGTGGGTGAGACCATAGCATGCGTACATACCTGTTGAAAAATTCAAATCAGAAAAATGAATTTTAACTGATACATGCTTATTACAGAAAGAAAAAAAACCAGAGAAAAGCTGGTAAAAGAAAACACTGAAAGCCATACAAAATCAGATAACACTGTGGTCCATTTTTTTATCCCCATGTTCATGATCTTAATCGATAGCTAATTTTTTAAAGATGTCTTTTATCTTTTATGACAGTTTTAGGCTTGCGGAAGAATGGTGCTGAAACCGCAGCTTCCTTGTGCCCCTCCCCGCGCCCCGTTCTGCTGTCCTTACGTCGTGCCTTCCCGTTCGTTACAACTGACGAAAGGACACTGATGAATCTTTACTCCCTAAGTCTGCTGTTTACAGGAGGGTTCACCCTCTACCGTGTGCACGCCTACGGGCTTTGAGAAATGCATGACATTCCGTTTTTAGGCTGCTTTGTCATCTAATCTCACCCTGCAGGCGTTTTCCCAGTGCTAACACCGTCTTCCTGAAGTTCACTTCTGTGGCTGCCACACCAAGCTTCCCGGACCACCCTCTGTCAGAAGGGGTGAACTGCTTCCATTTTTTTCTGACTGTCACTGTGTAAATCTTTATCTTTATAGCATAACTAATTTTTGAGATCAGTTCTCAGAAACAGAATTTCTATCTTAGAGAGAATGAACATTTTTCAGGCAATTGGTACCTATTTCTAGCTCAGAAATTCACACACAAAAAGCTATTTAAAGACAGACGAGACAGTAAGCAGGAAAGCCTTCATTTCTATCTTCTTCCTCGGAAGCCTGTGGGTTTGGTCATGAGGCCTGTGGATGATTTATTGCCTTATTTTTAAATACGATCAATACACCCAGGAGGCCCAAGGTGATGAGATTCAGAGGGGCTCCTACTCCCAAACAAATCCATCAATCAGACCTCAGTGTTAAGAACAGCAAAAGTGAAAACGGCCTCCATGAATCTTGATATTGAAACACGTATTAGGACATTTTGAGAAAACGTTTTATCTTTTCCCACATTTTCTGTGCCCAGTAAGATCAGGAAGCTCGTGGAAATCAGGTCGAGGTTCCTGTGTCTCACGGTCCTGCCCTTTCCTTACCACACACCTGCACAATGACGCCCAGCTCTGACTCAGAAATCACTCCTGTGCTCCAGGAAGTGTCGCAGGCTCAGGGATGTGGCCTCTGCCCCAAGGAGTGATCACCAGCTCCTTTGGTTGCTGTTGGCTGTTATCGGGGCCTCCTGCCCTGGAGGTGGGAGCCAGCACCCCTAGTTTACTGACAGGAAAGCAAAGAAGGGAGCGGTAACCTGTAACTCAGTGATCTGCCCAAGTCCCGCAGCCAGGGCGCTCCGGACTTCACGCGATGTCTCTCATACAAGGACAGGCCGGCGCCCTCAGAAGCATGGGGAGCGGCTGTTTCAAAGCCCTCTGTTCGCTGATCCTGGCTTGTTTTCTCGGTGACTACCACACCCCTGAAGCAGGCCAGTTCTCCTCCATCCCTTTTCTAAAGTCGCAGTCCCTCTCACTCACTCATCCACTGGCATGTGTGTTGTCACTTGCCATCAAGTCAGCAGGACACGTGGAGACCCCGCGTACAGCCCAACCAAACAGGGCCCAACCCGACGCATCTTCACGGGCACTGGGGACCTTCGTTTCTGCTGTTCTGTGTTTGAGCGCCTGCCCCCCTGCGGCTCGCCCTCTGGCACGGTGTCAGCGCTGCGTTGGAATCCACGCGGCTGTCACTGGCTGCCTCCAGAAGTCCTCCAGGCCTGCCTTCCTAGTCTATGATTTTAGTCTGGAAGCCTGCTGGAAGCCGCCCACCGTGCGTGGCCCTGCTGGCCTGTGAAATAGCAGCGGCGTGTCCTCCAACATCACAGCAGCCACCGCAGCACGACCAACAGACGAGCGATGGCACTTACCCTTACGCCTCCTCGGACACCTGCACCTGGTCGTGAGCCGGGCCACTCCTGCAGCGACTGTGTCTCTTACCAACGCCTTCTCACCTCTGCGGTTTGAAATCACCCACCCGGGAGTGTTTACACCGCAGAAATGGACCAACGCTGCGAATCAGTCTCTGCCTCCGAAAGCCAGATGAACACGCACCAGACTACCGCTAGGGCCACTCTTCTGGGTCCTCTTCAGGGTTCTGTAACGGAACTCGGGTGTCGTCCGGCCCTATTAGCCAACGGAAGTAAGAAGGACACCACACCACCAGCAGCTGCAAGGGAAACCGAGTGGGAATGTACTGTGTGCACAGACAGGGAGCGACAGGAGCAGGAACACAGGAGCGCCCCGTCACAGGAGCAGGGACCTTCGCCACCCTCCAGCGCCGAGTGGGCAGGGGTCAGAGCCTGAAATAGGAAACCGAGCGCCCCCACGTCGGTATCTGGAGACCCGGGTGTGGGTGACGCTGCCGGGGAGCGGGCCAGGGCTCCGCTGGGCCGGGAAAGCGCCTTCCTCCCGGGGAGGGCCGGGCGTGGGGCCGGGTGCGGGGCTCGGGGCCAGGGGCGCGGGGTCAGGGGCGCGGGGCCAGGGGCGCGGGGCCAGGGGCGCTGGGCCAGGGGCGCGGGGCGCGGGGTCAGGTGCCGGGCGCCTGGCTGCAGTCCTGCGCCTGCGGCGAGCGCGCCGAGTGCGCCTGCGCGCGATGGTGGCGCCGAATTCAAACGCGCCTGGGAGCCGGGCTCGGCGGGCTACAAGGGGGAGGTAGGTCTCGTGGGGGCGGGGAGGGAAGCCTTGTGGCAGCTCTAGTCCCACCACGTGGCAGGCGAGGTAGAGTGTGTGGCTTTGGGCAGGGAAGGCCGAGAAGCTGTGCTTCCCCGCAGGCTCTCCTGCGCTCCCGGGGGATCGCAGGCTGCCCGGCATCCCCCCCAAACCAGCAGGTCTGGGGAGGCGCCTCTCCGTGAAAGAACACTGTGGAGGCTTTCAAGTGGCCTGTGACCCACCTTCAGCGGCGTCACACACAGGCTGGCAAGTCTCGTCTTAAACCCACTCAGGAATTCCTTCCGGCGGGGCCGGCTCCCCGTACAACAGGCGGTGGCTCCCGTCGCAGCGGTGTCCGGGAAGAACCTGAGCCACCGATGCTCGCTCTCGAGCAGGCTCCGGTCTTAGACGGGCCAGAAGACCCCGTGAGTTCAGAAGACCCCGAGGGTAGGAGAGCACCAGCCCTGGGGAAAACCTGTTAGACAAGCCGGGGCAGAGCACCGCTTTCTGGTCCAATAAACCACCCGGAAGAAGAAAACCAGCTGCTGTTGAGTCGACTGCGGCCCTTGTGCCCCTTGCGTGTGTCCCGACGCCTGGTGCTGGTGTGTTACAGTAGGATGGTGCCCCACAGGGGGTACTGGGGCTGGTTTCTCAGGAATCAGTCACCCATCCCGTCCTTCCAGGTGCCTCTGGGGTTCAGTCTCCAGTCTTTCAAGTAGCAATAAACATGTTAACCTTTTGCAGTACCCGGGGGTTTCAGGTTTGACAGACATACACACACGTGCACATGTGTGTACACACGCACACACGTAAATCCAGGTGAATGCTGGCATGAGGTGCAAAGAGAAGACATGGACTGGAGATCCAGCCACGACTGAGCTGGATCACTTTCTGTCCTGGGGTCTGTGTCCTCAGCAAATTTTAGCAGGTTTTATGAGGGTCACCATGAGTCGGATCCCACTCCACGGCACTTGACTGGCTGGCATTCTGGACGATTTCTAGTGAACTCATTAAAACACCTCGGTTCACACCCAACCTGTTTGTAACATAACGTGAATCATAAACACAGACATCGTTTAAAATACAAAAAGTTGGTGGCCAGATGGAACAGGTTGTGAAGCTTCTTAAATCTGAAGCCTTCTGCTTGAAAGAAATCATTAATTTTGCATGTGATTCCTTCCACCTACAAGAACTGCTGCTTGTCCCTGAGGAACGCTGAACACAGGCTGTGCTCAGTACAAGTCACACTGAGTTCATCTGGACACTGCCAGGGGGGCAGAATACCACTTGGGGGGTGACTCCAAAATGGCCCCAAGGTCCTCAGCAGTGGTGGAGTGGCAGGCCAACACCACTGGGGGACGGACCACCAAGGCAATATCGTCACTAGGGTTTGTGTCCCTTGCCCACCCAGCACATTAATTTGTCACCCCTCCATCACCAGCCCGTCACTAGGGTTGGTGTCGCCCAGTGAGCTAACTTGTAACTGCCGCCCCTGTTACCTGCCAGTCAGAGTTCAAACAGCTGGCCACAATGCCCACTACTGGGTGGAGAGGAGGGTCGGGCTTGGAGCTGCCAGGGAGCATGGGGAGCAGGCCTGGGGGGACCATGAGGGGTGGGAGCTGCACAGAGAGGTGCTAAGCTCTGTAGAAAGACCAGGCTTGGGTGCCAGTCACCAGGGGTGGCTCGCTGGGTGGCCCTCCTGCCCCCCAGGTGGGGTGTGTGTGTGTGAGAGTGAGTGAGAGAGAACCATGAGCTGCCACACCAGACAACACCAACCCTAGTGACACCACTGCGTCACGGCACTGTTGGGCAGAGTGCGTCCTTGTTGGCTCCAAGCTGGCGCAGGTTCAGTGTGTGGACCCTGGAGCCTGGGACCTGTGTCCAACCCCAGCCCCTCACTGAGGTCCGGGAGCCCTCGGGCCTCAACTTCCTAATCTGTCCACAGGGAAATGACAGCCATAGGCCGGAGAGCTGCCACCCTCAGGACCAGCACAGGGGGACTCCCTCTAACTCTGGGTGACCACGCGCTGCCCATGCTGTTCTCCTTCACTTCCTGCCCAGGCTGACTCCGGCCAGCGCCTCCTTGGGGCCCCCGCATGTCACACCCCCATGGCCAGGCCCCCTCACTGTGGTTGGATGCCCTGTGGACGTGCCTGTCCTCACAGCACACGCAGCCCAGTCACCAACCCTGGTGCTCAGCCAGGGACGCTCTGCTCTGGGAAGCTGAATGGGAGCTAGCCAGCCTCACTGGAAGTCACAGGCAGAGCGGCCACCTGGAGGGGAGAACTGCTCCTGAGGAAGTTCTAGTGGAAGGGACGCTCCTGACTCCAAATGCCAAGAAGAGGGGGACGCTGCAGACAAGAGGGCTGCTGCCCCTGTCCACGCCCCCCCCCGCCGCCACCCAGCGCTCCTCGCTGGGCCAAGATGAACATGCTTATCTGCAGGGACCCCGTGTGCCAGCATGTGAAGGGGCAGGATCAGGGTTTCAAGAGCCAGACAGGAGGGGTGGGCAGCAGCAGACTCAGCAGGCCCTGAGCCTGGCCCCAGAACCTGTGTTTACGAAGGGAGCAGACACACGCAGGGGTCTCAGTGGAGGGCAGTCATTCTGGTCATTGTGTGGAGAGTGGACTGCGGGTCCAGCCTGGAACCAGGGTCCTGCTGAGAAGCTGTCCAGGTAAGAGGTCCAGATGAGAAGTGGTGGCCGTACGCCCAGGGGTACATGGAGAAGAAGGCAGAGCAGAAGCTTGAGGTCTGTGCTCACTCGGAGTTTGTCATCCATGACATGAGTCAGACTTTGACCTTGAGAACAGAGTGAGACAAAGGCCTGGTGCACCGGTTCCCAAGTAGAATCTCTCCTTCTCTCCTTATGCGCTGTGAAGGCTGCATGGCCTTGGGGAGAAGCAGGCTGAGGAGGCACAGCACACTGGCCCATCTCGTCAGAACCTCCTGCTGGAAGCTCGCATCTTCACCAAGTTCTGAGGCTAACTAGGGCAGGCACCAGTGTCCCCAATTTTGCCCTCATTTCTGATACCCGAGGGCCCTCCATTCTGTGGTTGTCTCCCTGCCTAGATGCCTGGGCATCACCCGCTAACATGCGCACTTCCTCTGCGGACTCTGGAATGAGGCTGCAGCCTTCCCTCCCCACTCCCCAGGGCCTGGGGACACCTGTTATGGTCTTATCAAAGGTAGCATCACAGCTCTGGAAGGGACCTTAAGGTCCACTTGCTAAATGTCCCTTCAAACGCAAAGCACACTGTGACTCCACCACAAAGCACCTCTGACGCCCCCACACCCATGTGGCCGTGAGCTGACAGCTGTCTCCAAGTCCACCTCGTTCCCCTCTCTCGCACAGTCCACGACTCTCTCTGAGGCTGCTGGTCTACTTTGCCTGGCATCGCAGGTATCTGTCTGCTTCAGCCGTCAACCATGTGGCCCTTAAGGAGGAAGGGGCAGGGGCTTGGTCCATCTCAGCATTCCCTGTAGGCTTGAGCACAGTGCCTGGGCTGTAGTGGGTACTCAGCGGTGAGCGAACAAGTGAGGGAGCGAGTGAATGAATGTGCAGGTGAGCGGGTGGGTGGGCAAGTGGGCGAGTGGGCGAGTGGGTAAGTGGGTGAGTGAGCAGGTGAGTGGGTGAATGAGTGAGTGGGTGAGTGGGTGGGTGAGCAGGTGAGCGGATGAGCGAGTGACTGCCGACCTGCCTGGCTGTAAGCCCTCTTTCTCAGCTGTAGGCCTGTATCCCCTCCTCAGTGTCTCGTCTTTCCAACCAGTGACTTCCGTGTAGCACAACCTCCGTGCTCTGTGCTCTGTTCTCCAAAATAGGCCAACCAATTCCTGCTGAGCATGCTTGTATCTTGGGGACTTGGCACCTCTATCCCTCTTGCCATGGATGCTTGGACGCCATTGTCCCTATGGCTGGGTTCTTCTGTCATTTGGCTCTTGGCTCAAATTTCCTGGTCACTTCATCTAGAGTCCCCCTCCCCACCTCTTCATCTCTCTGCACTGAATTCTCAGAGATTTCCTCAGGTACATCTTCCAGTTCATCAATGCTCTCTTTACCTCTGTCAAGCCAGCCATCTAATTGGCCCTGTGAGGTCCTATATCTGATACTTGGTTTGTTCAGGGTTGGAATGTAGGCGCAAATGTTGCAAGCATTGTTTTTTTAAAGTCCCTTTTCCGATCCCTAATTAATTTGTCCCTCAGCAGTGACTGCTCCTATTTAGTGCATCTTCTGACTTCTTTCAGAGAATTGTGCATCTTTATAATTTTTTAAATTTAATTTTATCAGTTGTCATCACTGGAGAGTGTCCAGCACAAAACTGGGTTGTGGGGGGGACTGTGGTATCATCTTTCTGGAACTGCTGCTGCTTCTGTTTCTTATTATGCAAGATCTATGCAAAGAGTTGTGCCTCACCCCATGTATGATGCAGGCAAGAGTGGTGACTGATAGAGTTTGCTGTCACCCACATGCTTCCAGTGGCCACGACTTCCTTTTGTCCTCCACCCTCAGACTGGAGCATCACCCACTTCAGTGGCTCCCAAAGTCAGATGTAAGCATCACGCAGGAGGTTAACACAAGATCATCTCCCAGAGACTCACTGAAAACTTGTAGTTTAGGGGCTCGTCTCGTGGCCACTACTCCCTAAGTCTGGAATCAGGCCTAGGAATCTGGATTCTTAGAGCACTTTCCAGGTGGTTCTCATGGGAAGCAATGCTTGGTCACCGATGGTCCCACAAGCTCTGAGGGGTTTGTGGAATGGTAGATGGAGCCAGCTCAGGAAACCCTGATCTCCCACTTTCCTTGTGTCTGTTGTTCTTGGCCTTCCTTTGGCCACTGGCCCCTCTGAGAGTCTTATGAAAGCTAGGAACCTCTTCTGCAGAAACAGACACTAACACTTTCTCATATGCAATTTTCATATTATTTCAAGCATTCCCAAACTCCCCAAATAAAAGGAGATGTGCATTAATTCCACACTAAGGATCTTTTCTAGAGAGCAACTGGTAAACTACCTAACAGATGTGTGACCATATATGGGGACGGAAGTGGTCCTGTGAATCACTGGCTGTGTGCACAGAGGAGCCGAGGCTGCCGGCTTTGTGTGCCGAAGCCCCTCTGCTGTGTGCTGCTCTGGGAGCCCACTCCTGCCTTCCTTGTAGGAAGGAGGTCACTTTGGAGCAGCGTGCATTAACCTGGAAACATTTCATCTCCTTCCCACCTGAGCAGCGGAGCAGAGGTGGGCATGTGGGCTATCGGCCCCTCCAGAGAGCCGAGTGGCAGCAGACAGCCACTTTCCTGTGTCAAGTTACCCATGGGAAACACTCCAACTTTTTGTGACACCCAAGGGACCAGGGCAGTCGCTGTTGTCCTTAGGAAGCTATCCATGTCAGCACCAGCAATGCGTGATACTGGGGCACGGAGTCCCAAGGATGGGGGTCTTTGCTGCTCCTCAGCTGCTGTCTTCACACTGCAGCTCGGTGTCCCCAGGTTCCATTCCTGCTCAGCAAGGGGAGGGCACCCTGGGCCCTGCAATGCTCTGTGTCCTCAGGGGCCACGGTGTGCTTCTGGAGCACCAACCTGACTTCTCCGTCCATGGCACCAGCAGGCTCAGGGGGCACTTTACCTTAAGCACCCACTGTGTTTCCAGATCCACATGGTCCCCAAGGAGACAAGAGACACAGCAGTGGGGTAGAACGGTGGTTCTATAAAGTACCTCAGGAATTACCACGCAACCTGGCAACCCCACCGCTGGGTGCACATCCCTGAAGAATGGAAAACATGGACCAAAAGGACACTTGTACACAACCACTCACTGCAACACTTCTCACATCAGCCCCAAGGCAGAAACGGCCAGAAGTCCATCCACAGATGAACAAATAAACCAGCCCGCTCCATCCTGACAGCAGACTATTACTGAGCCATGAGGAGAAATGAGTCCTGATGGACGCTGTGACACGGGGAGCCTGGAAGACATGCTGAGTGACGCGGTCAGTCACAGAGGGCTGGGAAGTGCGCAGAGCCCCAGGGCGGCACAGGTGGGTAAGAACTAGACTGCTAACCAGAGTCGGGGCAAGAAGTCACAAGAGGAGCCGCACAGGTGAGGCCTGGTGATTTTCCAGACTGGCACAGCCTCGGACAACCTGTGGGGTCCCACTCCACACATGCAGAGCTGCTGTGATTTGTCACCACCAGGAGCAGCACCGCCCATGGGGACGACAGAAGGCCAGGGGCTGCCAGGAGCTGAGGGAGGGGAAGGTGGGAGGGAAGGAAAAACCTGGGGGTCACCTTGCTGCTGCTGCTCCTGGGATGCGTGATCTGAGGTGGAGGTCCAACCTTGAACACAGCGGTGCACCTGGGAGCACCTTCCCGGCAAGAGGGGCTGTGGACGGCATCCAATTCTCAAATAAATCAGACCCCAGTTGGTCAAGCCCTCAGCCTAAGAAGGACAGTATCAGGTAACAAGATACTGAACTCTGCCTCAAATATGGCAGTGACCTTGGGCTGACCAGAGACAGGTCCCTCGTTGACAGTGAAGGAGCACCCCACCTCGACATCCCCACACCTCCACACTCCCAGCCACCCTGAGCTGGGCTTCCTTCCGAGAGGAGAGCCCTCCTGCAGGCCGCAGACGCTGGCTAGTCCCTGCCAAGCTGCGGCCCTGCGGTGGGCACGCTGTGTCCTCTTGGGCGCAGCCAGGTGGAGTCGCCCTCTTCAGGAGCGTGTTCCCGAGAACGGCTGGGCTCACTGTGGCCTTGACAAGCCCCACAGCCACCTCAGCTCCTGTCAACTCCGGCAGCTGAAGCGTCGTGCCCAGCTGTATGCTCAGACCTGAGTGGGTCTCTCTGAAGAGACACCCCTGTTATTACCTGACTGTGCAGCGAGCTTAGAAGGCAGCTGGGGCTGGCAGGGTGTTCGGGATCTGAGTTCTTTGGATGTATGCATCACCCAGGAAGACAGGGTGAAGGGTGAACTGCCAAGACCGGAGCTGTGGTGAGCCAAGTGTGTCCTGCCCTGCCACAGGGACACTAGGAGGACGGTCAGGATGAGGCCTGGTAGACAGCAGCTGCCCTGGCTGTCTGTGGACCATGAGGGGTCTCAGGCCTCAGCGCATCACTGGGGTTGTGGTAGGAGAGGCATGAAGGACGAGCGGGTCCCACGACCCCCGGAAGTCACATGCCCCCGGGTGTCAGATCCTGTCTGACCTGTCGTGTTGTAAGCCATCCTCGTGTCTGCTCTGACTGGAGGTGACCTTACACACAACAGAGAAAATGCCCCGGCTCCTGCAGTAACTTCGGGATTGCTGCTGTGCCTGGGTCCCTTGTTCCGGCCACCCTGCAGGGGGGTCCACCTCAGTGAGAGCCCCTCCTTTTCACAATGTCTTTTTCTGGTGAGTTTGGCCCATGGAGGGTCTTTTAATAGCGGGATTAATCAGTGATATTTTAAAACCCAGATATTTCTCATAAAGTCTGGACTCCTGGCTCCTAGAAAATCAGAGGACTCCCAGGCCTGGACACTCACAGTCGTGCTGGGGGACCAAGGCTGGCCACTCCCCAGCCCAGTGGCCACAGCCCCCTCCCACTCTCCTCAAGCCAATATCGTCTCGTTATGGGTGAAAAGGCAAGCCTGCGGGTAGCGGGTGGGGGATGACTGGCCAAGTTCTCACACCAGGAGATGCTGCCTGGCAGTGTGGCCCCGAGGAGAACACCTGGATTCCACTTTCAGTGATACTGCAGCTCACCCAGTGGCCCGGGGAGGCCTTTATCTTCCGGAGGTCCGGCCAGCCCTCCTTTCTGACCTGCGAGTCACTTCCGGGCTACGTAAGACTGTTCCCATGGCACAGAGGGAAACGAGACCTGTGAGGGGCCTGGCATGAGGCTGGTGCCAGGAAGGCTCCGTTCCCTTCGCACCTTCCCCAGACAGGTGCATTTCCAAATATTTCTCAAGGAGAAGAGGAGAGGTAAAGCCCCGGCAGTTCCCCTCATGCTCCCTGGTCAGAGGGGCTGAAGTTGGGGCTCACCTGGCTTGTTCACCTGCTGAAGGCGTTCACTGAAGGCCAGCCCCACTGTGAACACGGGATCCAGGAGAGGACAAGACGGAGCGACCGGCCCTGGGGAGCAGGACTTCACAGCAGTCCGCTGGCAGACGGGTACCAGTCTGGCACCTCTCCAACCCCGGGCTCCACGGGGCCCGCCCTCACCTGAAGCAGGATGTCTGTTGCCGGGTCTGGGTCTGCTCTGCTGTCCTTCGCTCCCCTGTCGGTGGCACACTGCCCCTGGCCTCTGGTCGCTCTGCCCGTTGTGCTTCCTCACATGTCGTGTCTGACTTCTCCAGAGTCCCTGAGGGAGGTGTTCAAGTGTGTCCTGCTGCACCGGGTAAGCCCTTAGACACGCAGGTGAGTGAGGCACGTGTGCAGGGACAGGTGTGTCTGCCCAGGCATGTAAAGACGTGTGTGAGGTGGGTGTGCAAGGAGACCTGTGGTGCAACGGTTAACAACTACAGCTGCTAGCCGAAAGGTGGGCAGTGCACACCGACCAGGTGCCCCAGGGGCCTTGGGGTGGAGTGGGCACCGACCAGGTGCCCCGGGGGCCTTGGAGTAGCAGATCTGCTCTGCCCACAGGGTTGCTGTGAGTCTAATCAATTCCACGGCAGCGGGTTTTGGGGTTTATGTGCCGCTAAGAACAAGGTGATGAGTCTTCTAGCAATTTGGAGAAGGTCTCCAGGCTAACAGGAAAAACTGCGTGTCAGATGGCTGTGCTGTGCATTCACGGATTAGGATGAGCAACAGCCAGCGAGTTGGCATGGTAACATTTCGTCGTGAGCTGCTAGGAGGTTCTTAAAATAGGCACGCTAAAAGTGTGGCAACAGCCGAGACACCAGGGGGTCCATGGTCCAGTTGCTCTGCAGACTGAGTAAGTGGCATCAGACCCGGAGCAGTGACCAGGAGACTAGACTGAGAAGTGTGCACCGTGGAGGTAGAGAGGGCCCTCACGCTCTCTCTGGACAAACACTTGGCCTTCACCCGCTTGCAGCAACGAGGATGAAACACAGAGAGGCTAGGGAGACAGCCAAGACCACACAGCCCCGAGACTGCAGTCAGCTCTGGCGTCTTTGAGGGAACCTTTCCACCTTTGCCGTGGTGCCAGCTCGCCTGACTCACAGCTATCCCTCTGGGCCTGATGCCCTCCACTCCTCACTCACTGCAGTCCACATGGCACCACTTGGACACACACTGGGGTCAGGAATTCTTTCCTTTGTGTAGAATTCATGAGCTCTTCTCTCCTTGGAAAGCCCTGAATCCCAAGATCCTGGGAAACTCATTTCCCGACAGTCTCCCTGTCCTGAACTTCCCAGTGATGAAAATCGGGAGCAACTAGACAGAGACTGATGGGTTGTTCCCTGCTCTGAGTTTTGTGAGTTGGGTTGCCCACGGCCAGAGGACTGGGGACCCAGAGGCATGGTCCTCTCTGCGGGCCTGCTCAGCACTCCCTGGCAAGCCCGACAAGCCGCCGGCGGCATTCACACTCTGCAGGGTGAGCTTCACAGCGCAGCCTGCTTTCCAAGGTGAAGGTGCCATGTGGCCGGGATCAGGCAACTTTCTGGAAACTCAGTCAACTTATGAGAATAGGGTGCTAGACATTTCTGACAAACTCCAAATTCTCAGCGCTTTTCTCTGTTGGGACAGCGCCAGGTAAACAAAGGGCAGAGGGCTGGGAGCCCAGGGATGACATGGCCTGGCTCTACCCTGTCTCTCCCCAGGCCATCTGCGAGACAGAAGATCGTGGCAGCCCTGTGTGCTCCCCTGCAGAGTTTGAAAGTATACCAACGCCCCAGCTCTCCCCAGAGACAGAGGAAGGCAGGGGAGTAACCAGACTCTCCTCTTCAAGGCCCTCGCCAGCCTCCATCCCTGCACTGGCTCAGTTTCAGGACGCCTCTGTGGGTTTCATGCCTGTTAGATCCGTGTTTATATTTACTCCTTGCTAGGGAGGGAAAGTGTACTCAGAGGTGACTGGAGATGACTCAGTGTCAGAATATTCTGATCGTGAGTCCTCTATGTGACATCACCTCATAAGGGACTTTGTAGCAGCTAGTGGCCCTTACTGAAATGAAATGCAAGACATGACCTCCTATTCTGCCCTGCCGAGTCAGAGCTCGGGGGCTGAGCTCTGGGCGGTTCACCACAGCACAACTGCATGAAAATGCGGATGACACAATTCACCGATGCAATAAACCCACTAAATCTCTGGAGCATAGCTGCTGCCGCCCTGACACCTTCTAGGACATTATTATAAGTTCACTGTGACTTCTTACTTGCCAGCTGTGCAAGGAAAGAGAAGCAGATTACTGGTTGATGTTTGTCCTGAAGGGTGGCTGAATTCAGACCTGGCTTGAGACAAATCCTTTGGAAATTCTGTGGCACCTTGAGTAGATGAAGAAGGAAACCTCTCCCTCCCCCAGATTTGTGAGTGTGTTAAATCCTCTTCCCTGTGTCAGGAGAATTTCTAGAAAAAGATAATCCATGCTCTGAACCTGAAACTGCATTCAAAAGAAGCCAGCGGACTCAGGACGGAAGGGGTTGGGTTTTCTTGATCTGCTTTAATCTTCACTAAAAGCTTCTCTGATTTTGGCAGGCAGAGTTCCCACGCAAGCCCAGCTCCTGCACCGCTGGTACACTGAGTGACAGAAAGCTGCCCAAGAGCCGACGCCACGCAAATTAGGTTTGTTCCAGCACTGTTTGTTTATTTTTGTCTCGGAAAAACAGCACGGGGCTGTTGTGCTAAGGTGAACAGATAGGTCTTCACAGAAAGGGTAAGTGCTGGAGAGAAAGCTAAGTGTTACACTGTTAAAAAAAATCAGAAAACCTTGATATCAATGCTTTCTTTTTAACTAAAGTAACATAATACAATGTTAGTAAATATGACACCGAGAGCAATGGGGGAAATGAACGTAGGTGCAGCCAGGTCTAACCACTGGTACCTTAGACCCTCGGTGGACAAGAAGGAGACCCGCGAGTCAGAGGCCCCGAGTAGGGCTGTGGCCTCACCACTACTGGGCTGTGCGCACCTAGATGTCCACTTGACCTTCCCAGCCAGGTGTGTCCGGTACTCAGGGCACAGCAGGGGAGGCGTGAGGATTGGTACAACAGCACCTGCATTTTAAGGCACCCGGCACATGCTGAAGCCGCAACCTGGGCTCCTCACAGGCGTTTTTTGAGAGGTGGGGGTGGCAGACGTGCCCTGAGAGCCTGGGCTGGGTGGTCGCGCTGACCTTCAGGCCGAGCAGGCCACCACAACCAGTGCTGGACGTGCGTCGGGGAAGCGGCTGGCTGTCCAGAGCCTGCAAGTCCGTTTGAGCAGCTCCCTGGTTTCTCTCTCCCTTCAGGTCTAATCTCGGGTCGCAAAAATGTGGAGACCACCTGAAAGGTGTGTGCATGGACATCAGAGTGAAAATCACACACTTGCCCACAGGCCCCAGTGCACCAAGATTATTCATCTTGCAATTGCATGAGCCCCAAAGGATCCCTCTGTGTTCCCATTAAGGTTCCTGGATCCCACTTGCAGTTAGTGAGCTGAGCTGCCATCTGAAAGCTGGCAGTTGAAACCCACCCAGCGCCCCACGGAAGATCAGTCTATCTGCACAGGTCCTACATTCCCACACGCATGGGGCTGGTGTGAGTCGGAATCAACTCCATGACAATGCATTCGAGTGTCTGTCTGTTTGTGCCTCTACTAATAAATCCAGAAGTCAGGCAGTGCTGCCTGCAATGAAATGAACCGAGAGGGCAGGGGTTCATCAGACACCGCTCCAGCCCAGACTGGGCTCAGCTCTCACTCCTGGACTCCCAAGATTTGCAATGATTGCTACAACTTCTTACAAAACAGGCTGGCATTTTATTACCAAGATGTATTTTTCTATGTTTTCCAAATGTATAATATATACAATTTACACATTAATATATATGCTTTTTTACAATTAAAGTTTTCCCTCATTTTAAAAGTTTAACTTACTGATAGTTCTTTCCGAAGAACTGCAGACACTGACACAACTCAGAAAGGCAGTGAGTCCGAGACTCTATTTAGGGTGGGAAATAAACAAGCTTCTCAGAAGTCAAATCTAGGAGCGGATGATCACCAAGAGCAGAAACAACAAGGGGGAAAGAGAGCCCAGAAGACAGAAAGACCCTCATGAATGGGTGAGTACATTAACATGTGACCAGAAGAAGCATATGGTGCCTGGCAACCACCAGTGACAGCTGTGACGGGGCTCACAAAGTTGAGACCCAGCAGCAACATGAGAATTAAAAGGGGGTGCATCCTAAGAACTCCACTAGAAGACCACAACTGATGATCCAAAGATCTGGGGGTTCCCCTGGGAGCATGGCCCCTGATCCTGACACTGCCCCTGTCCATAAATCATTACTGAGGTCAACTCTTCGGACAGGAATGGATTGGACTCAGCTACACAAAGTGACCATATCGTGTGTGCGCTTTGTGGTTCTACGTATCCATAGGATGTCGTCCTAGTGGCCTCTTATTAGAGGGGAGGGAGAGGGTGGAGAAGAGGGGACAGGAGATTGTTAAGAGGATATGACATGTATAGAACAGAAAGGAAGAGTGTGCTGTCAGTGGGCAAGGAGAGCAGTAGGAGCTGCACATAGGCGGACATGCAGATTTAAACTGGATTGTACACTTTCACTGGATTACAATAAATAAATAAAATATATTAAAAAGGTAAGTCAAATCCAGTTTGCCAAACGATGAAGTGATTTTCTGCATGAGTTTTGTGTCCTGAGTTTTCTGTTGCTGCTGTTGCAAATTAACACAGATTAAAACCACACGTATTAATCTCACAGCTCTGCAGATCAGGCGTTCCACCCGTCTCACTGAACTAAAGTCTGAGTGTCTGCAGAGCTGGTTACTTCTGGGGTTCCAGGGGAGATCCCATTGTCTTGCCTTCTTCAGCTTCCAGGGCCACTCACATTCTTTGGCTTGTTGTCTCCTCCTCCATCCTCAAAGCAAAAACGCGGCGTCTTTCAGTCTCCCTCTGGCTCTGACCCTGTGTCTGTTGTCACACCCCAGCTCGGAGTCAGAACCCCATCTTCCTCGTTCACTTCACAGGGCCCTTGGGATTGTACTGGGGCTGCCTAGCTAATCCAGGACAGTCTGTCCGTGGTGAGACCCTTCGTTTACTCACATCTGCAAAGGTCCCCTTGCCATGCAAGGTGACACGTTCACAGGTCATTGTTTTGCCTACCAAATCTTCTATAAGCTGATTTGGAGACAGTCAAGAAAATGGTGTTTTCAGAGTCAGGGGGCCTGCATTTGAGCTGTGCTTCTGCCACCAGCTGTGACTTGGGGCAACTCTCTGACTTCTTGATACACTTGTCTTAGGTCTAAGATGAGTTCAGTGACCCATGACCGGCCTCACAGACTCGCTAGAAGGGTTACACATGGGCAACAGCTCCTTTTCATCATTTCCAAAAACATTCTTCCTGCAATTTACATTTTAATAAGTCTTCTCATTTGCCTGAAATGAGGCTCCATGAAAAATACGACATGTGACCTGAGCTGGCTTGTCACATCCTCCTGTGGCCTCTGGCCATCCCCTCTGCTCACTGCCACCACCCCAAAGGCTTTGCAGCTTGAGAGGTCAGCCTCCAGCTTGTCCTGCACCAGATGCAGTGGTTTCATTTTCTGAGGGAGTCCCCACCTCACCTGGAGGGATTGTGGGCGGCTCGGGCACCTCTGTCGGTCTCAGCCAGGTGGCAGGCACGGGTCCTCACAGCCTGGGCCCTGCTTCCTGCCTCCCTCTCTCTGCCACAGTTGGGCACTAACCCTGAAGGGGGCTGCTGTGGAGTGGGTCCAGACAAACCTCAGTTGGACTCCCTGCCCGGTCACTTCCTGACGTGAACTCTGCACAATGAGTTTGGCACCTGCAAGCTGAGCCAGAATGGGGATGATATTTGTCTTAGTCATCTAGAGCTGCTGTTCCAGAAACACCACAAGTGGCTGGCTTTAACAGACAGAAATGTGTTTTCTCACAGTCTAGAAGGCTGTATCCAAATTCAGGGTGCCAGTTGCAGGAGAAGACTGTTGCTCTGGAGGGAGGTCCCGTCATCTGTCTTCCCCTGGACAAGGAGTATCTCCACTCAGAAGCCCTGGGACCAAAGGGTACTTTCTGCTCCTGGCTCTTCTTTCCTGGCGGTGGGAGGTCCCCTGCTCTCTGTTTGCTTTCCTTTGCTTTTATCTCTTGTAAGAGAAAAGGTGGTTCAGGCCACACCTCAGGAAGACTGTCCTTGTTTTGGACCAGAGATGCCGCCTGAGCAGGGATGTCGCACCCCACCCTCATCCTCTGAACCACAGGCCAGCCAAGCCAAGTGCCGTCGAGTCGGAACCACAGGCAGAGATTACAATCTGTAACACAAGGAAAACCACAAAATGCAAAAAAAAAAAAAAAAAAAAAAATGACACAATAATGGGAATCATGGCCTGAACGAGTCGACACATATTTTGGGGAGAAACTTTTCAATCCATGACAAAGTCGTTGGCCGTGTGGGACTTCTGAGACAGTCAGCTGTGTGTGAAGCAGAGGAATGTGTGGACGCGGACCACGTGTGGAAGTGCTTGGAGGTGTGGCCCCCTCCGGGGGAAGAGCAGCAGGGGCGGTGATGGGCCGTGTGACATCTGCAGCGCTCAGCAGGTACCCGGAAGGTGTACGCGAATGGTGTCACATGTCCCACAGAGGACAGGATTCTACCTCCAAATCTGGCTCTTCTCACCACACCAGGCCCCTACATCTGCTCCCCTCTCCCAAGGGGCCCCTTCAACCATGCACCCTGGGAGGGAGCGGCCGTGGCTGCAGCGCTGACCTAAGCAGACCATGGCGTTTACAGTCTGAGGTCTCATCATCAGCTGTGACTGTGGATGCGCCCCTGTACTCTCTGTGCTTCAGCTTCTTCTTCTACGAGGTGGGCTAGATGGTACCCGTCTCAGAGACCTACTGAAGCTGCGAGGCCTGAGTGAGCCACTGCAAGTGAGAAGTGCTCACCTTAGCCCCGGCACACGGCACACTCTCCACAAATGGGAGCTGTCGCTGTCCTTTTCTGCTTCTCCAGAAGACAGACAGCTATTTCCTCCTCTTGTCCCACATCTCTTTCTCCTAGTCCTGGGAGGGGCTGGGCCTGCCTCGCAACGACAAGTGTTTCTCAAAAAGCAGAAGCATCTCCATCACTAGAGACACTTTAGCCAAGCCTGAGAGGCCCTCTCCTCGGGATGCTGAGAAGGATTCAGGCGTGGCATACAAAGGTTGGGCCCGAAGGTTCTGTCCAGCTGAGATTCTTGGATTCTCTGATGTTTCTATGGGTTTATTTACTACAAATACTTGAGAAACCTTTGCAGAAGCTTCTACATGGTCTTTACCAAGGTTTCCAGGCCTATAACGTGCTGAGAATAGTGTTTTCCAGGATGGAAAATTTGAAGACCCTTGCTATGCAACCTAGTGCCCTGCACCCTTAGGCAGCACATGGTCAGCCATGTCAAAGGACAATAGACAAGTCCCCAGCAAACCGTCTCTGTGTATCCCGGGAAAGGTCACCAGCCCACAGATCCTTCTGGGGTGGTTTGGGATGGAAGAGAACAGGAATTCCATGAGCCCCCACTGTGGGCTGCAGCCCTCCCACATGCGTTCTCAGGACCGTCTGTGGCACTGACCCTGTGAGACATGTTATCCTTGCCTCCTCTTACAAGTAAGGAGACTCAGGTTTCAGAGTCTGGTCGTAGTAATGTTCCCAAGGCTGCCCAGCCAGCATGTGGAAGCAGCTGGACCCTGAAAGGCCTGGGTCACATACTGGGACTCTGCTGGGTCTGGGGGGATGAGTGAATGGATGTCACGGTCTCAGTCCCATACTGGACTGCAGAGCAACCTGCTTCCGCGACTGTGGGGCGAGGAGTGGCCCGTCTGCTTCACTGCATCTCCTCTCTTTCAGGTCTCCCTTTCCCTCCTGCCGACAGAGTTATGTAGGGGTGAGAGGCTTCAGAACCTGGCATGGTACCCCGGGACTCACCCAAAGGGTGCTGCAGTGAGGCCTGTGTGAGCGGGGGTGGTGGTGAGGTGAGCACATATCCTAATAAACATCCCAGCAGCACCCCGCTTTCTGCCTCCCCTGTTTTTGTAAGCAGTGCCCACTACTTCAAGTTTCTGCATTTTATATGGGAAGCCCCCCAGGAGTCCCCAAATTTGACTACTGGGAGTGTATAGAAAGGGTGGGGCAGATTCTTAAGGTCTGTGGGTCAGAAACTCGTTGGATCTCTTAGGGTTGTTTTAGAGCAGGAAGACCCAACCTATCCCAAAGTCCTCCCAAAGCTATACTTCGGGGCAGGTACAGGTTTAGAGCACCTTTGCCAAGAGCAATGATGGTTCTTGTCTTCTGGGGCCGTCTGCTAGACTGCTTCCCTCTGACCCTCCAGACTGGGAGACAAAAAGGGGGAACTGCCCTGCTCTGCACCTTTCTTTGTCTCCATTATCCCCGTCATCTCCCTTCATCCCCTCCATATGTACCTCCCCCAGTGCACAACGGGTCTGGCGCATGGCCTATGTTCTGCCTCTCAGGTCCCATTGATCCAGTCCCTCCACAGCCTTTCCTGGCCTCCTCCCTGCCTGTGTCCTGTGACACACTGCACAGATTCCCTGTACAGTAACTGTGACTCTCTGGCCTGTGTCCCTCACTTTCCCCTGCAAGAATAGCTGTGCTTGAAGGCAGGACCCGATGCAGACTCACCTTTGCATACACAGCCTAGCCAGAGCCTCAGGCCAGGCTGCGAGACCTGGGTGCCCTGGGAGCGGAGAGTACCTTCAGAGAGGAAAGATGGTTCATGCTGGGTGGTGTTAGCTGAAGCCATGAACCGATCCGGTGTTTGTGGCCCCATTGAGAATGAAATATGTCTCGGGGCTGTCTGGGGCTTGCAAGCCAGCCGCACTGCACTCTGGCTGGCCTGCGGGGACAGTGCTGAAAGGACAGCTCCGGGCAGTGTGGATGGAAGGCGGGGGCTGCTCACACCAGCAGCTGCCGAGCAGCCCAGGCCTACGTGTCTGTACTTGTTCCAAGGGGACACTGGCAGCTGGTTAGGTCCACCAGGGCCCTGAGGACTCTCAGGACTCTCCGCCTCATAACACACATGGATGAGTGAGAGATGGGATCTAGAGGACACCTGCAGTGCCTGCCTTTGCAGAGAGGGTAGAGGGGAGGGCCACCTGCAAGTCCCCAAGCCCACTCCCCAGGTCTCCCCAGGTCTCAGGTGCTGGAAAAGCAAGGGCAGGCTTTCCAGAGGCAAGAGGGGCCCCCTGGAATGGACAGCATTTGTCTAGGCCACTGCATTGTGTGTGTGTGTGTGTGTGTGTGTGTGTGCACTTTTTGTGTTTCTGTCTGTTTAAGCTCCCACTCTCCATATCTGTGGTGTGGATTTGTGTGTGAGTGTCTCTGGAGATTTATGAATGCACGTGTGTGGAGTCACCTCATATGTTTGCCTTCCTGTGAGTGTGTGCAGATCTCTTTGTTGTGTAATGTCCCTCGTATATGGGTGCGAGCCAGCAGCACAGTTCTCTTCCGTGTGTGTGTGTGTATGTGTGTGTGAATGCTGTCCCGAGAGAAGTCTACTGCTGCACCCCCCTTCGCAGCTGTTAGCAGTGCGGGTACCTGATACTGTGCCTGCTGTCTCCTCCCTCCATTCCAACGTCAGCGCCTGGATGGCGGGGACCCTGTGTGTTGTGTTCACAGCCCTGGTCCTAGCGCCTACAACAGCTAAGGGCCCTCGAGGGCACTCAATACACTGCTGTGAATAAATGGTGTGCCCCACGCGTGTCTTCGATCGTGCAGTTAGTCTCAGTGTGATGTTGTGTGCGTGACGTCTTGGGGACTGTGGGGATGTCTAGAATGCGCACTGGCGTGTATGTGTGTGCGTGTGTACACAATTGTCGTAGTGTGCACGAGCGAGCTGGCTTGGAGAACGGGTGTTACTGACTGTGTGTGCGGACATGTTCGTGAGCGTCTCGGGTAGTTGCCTCTGGGTGCCTCCTGCGTGGGTCTCGGCGCGCGTGCCCGCGGCTCCCACCCTTCCCTCTCTCCCCTCCCACCCTGCGCTCCTCCTCGGGGCGGGGAGCGAGGGTGCAGAGAGGGCACTGCGGTTCTGCCGCCCGCCCTCCGTGCTGCGGCTCCGGCGCGTCACCGGCCCTCCCCGCCCCCCGGGGTCGGCGCCGCCCGCTCCTTTGTAGCCGCCGCTCGCCGGCCCGCCGCCCCCCGGAGGCCCCGCCCCGGCCCGCCCCCGGCCCGCCCCGCCGCGCGCGCCCCGCCCCGCCCCGCCCCGCCCCGCCCCGCCCCCGGCCCGCCCCGCCGCGCGCGCCCCGCCCCGCCCCGCCCCGCCCCGGCCGCAGTTGCGCCGCGGCCGCGGTGGGCCCGCACCGAGGCGCCGAGCGCCGAGCGCCGCGAGGCCAGGGCCAGGCGGGCGGGCACGCGGGCGGGCGGGCCGCGGCAGCCGGGCGGGCATGGCGGACCGGCGGCGCGCGTGGAACACGGAGGACGACCTGCCGGTGTACCTGGCGCGGCCGGGCAGCGCGGCACAGACCCCGCGCCAGAAGTACGGCGGCATGTTTGCAGCGGTGGAGGGTGCCTACGAGAACAAGACCATCGACTTTGACGCGTACAGCGTGGGCCGCCGCGGCTCGGCGCGCACGCCCCGCAGCTCCGGCCGGCTCGACGCGTCTGGCCTCCCCGGACCCGGCGGCAGCGAGGACACGGCCAGCGACGTGAGCGAGCCCTCCGGTTCGGCCGTCAGTTCGCCAGGAGAGCGCGAAGAGCGGCCGCCCGCACTGCGCATCCGCTGCCCGGCGCCCCGAGATTTGCCCCTCGGCCGGGACAATGGCCAGGTACCTTCGGGGCTCACGCAGGCCGGGGGCGGGGCAGGCCCTTCAGGGCCACTGGGCATGGGGCCACCTGAGCACAGTGGTCGGTCGAATGCTGGGGGTACCACCCGGCTTGGGGGAGTTGCGGGCCGGCCCCTCCCCCATCCGGTCTCACAGAGGTTCCGAAAGGTTGCACGACTCGGCCTAGGATGGCCAGCATAGCCGGTGAGATCCTGAAGGGACTTGCGAGGTCCAGTTCCCGTCCCTCTTTTGCAGAAACGGAGAGCGAGGTTCTGAGACGGGAAGCAAGTTGGCCAAAGCCACCGCGTGGACCGTTAGAACGTGGAGGGACCTTTGGGGGACATTTAAGCCAGGGCTGCTGGGTCTCTGTTTTATGAGAGGAAGAGAAGGCTCGCTCCGCGTTCGTCCCTCGTGTCTCATTAATCACAATAAAGTACCTGCTACGTACCGGGCGGGCACAGCGAGAGGTAAGCGGCGGCCTGCGGCTACACAGCTAAGCGCTGCCGCGTGCTTTCAGGGCAAAGGATTTGAGAAAAGATTCAGGCATTTAGAACCGAAAGCCCCTATGCTCAGATCGTGGCAAGATACCATGTGGTTATTGGAGGTGGTTTTTTGTTTTCATGCTTCTTTTTTCTGAAAGTAGGAGAGTGTCGGGGAGCCAGAGCACCAGAGCTGGGTCCTGTGAGTCCTTGCCTTGAACTCGGAGACCCGGGATAGCTAGGAGAGAATGGAGAGGCGCTCTGAGAGGGAATCCAAGTGAGTGAGGGTCACGGCCAGGCACCTGGCAAAGGAAAGGCGGAGTGCCCTAGGCCCACGGCCACTGAGTAGGTCGTGCAAGAGCGCAGGCCTCGGTGGGCCCTGGGTGAAGGGTCCGCACCCTGGTACGCCCTCCGGAAGTTCCCAGGCTACAGTGGGCGACAGATTCATTGTAAGAATTAACTCAGTTAATGCGCGCAGGTATGAATGCTCAATAATTGTTCATCATTGAGTTTTAATACCACTTTTATTATCCCCCGTCCCCTTATACACTAAAAGAGGCGCAAAGCGAGCGCTGAGGAGGCAGAGCTGAATCCTGAAAGAAATCTGGGAGGCCCTGCTGGAGGAGCGGGGCTGAGTCTGCCCACCGGTGCCAAGGCGCGGTGGTGGGTCTCCTCGGGCCCCCAGCACCTTTCTGGGGTTCTTCCCATTCCGGTGTTCTTCCCATTCCGGTGGCTCGGGAGCTTTCCGCGGTGCTGAACCCGGCTCGAGAGCAGGGTCTTCATCGGATATGTGTGTGTGTGTGTGTGTGTGTGTGTGTGTGTGTCTGGTGCGGTGGGTTAGCGGTAAGAGAAATGGCCAGAAAGCCGCAGTCCCTTCTTTCCTGTCTCTTCATCTCCCCCTGCCCACCCCATGCCCGTCAGCCCGACCTCGCTTGGGCTGCAGGCCCCGGACCCGGCGTCAGGGGCCTCAGGAAGAGGACTGAGATGTCAGGTCAGCGTTGTGAACCTGCGTTTCCAGCCACGGCGCTTTCCCCTTTTCGCCTCGGCTTCTCCATCTGTGAAATGAGGGCAGCGACCCTCGCCAGCCTCGCTTACGGCACGGTGGGGTGTCAGACCGACGACAGCGCTAGGTGACTACAGGGCCGGAGCCAGCGTCCCCAGCTCCAGCACTGCCCCAGAGTCTGCCTTGCCCGTCCCTTAGCGGCTCCTCCCTCCTCTCAGCCGTCCGGCCCCCTCCCCTTTCTCCGCTGTCTCCGGGAAGGACAAAGCCAGAGTCTCCATCGCGCCAGGAGCCGCAGAAGGTGTCGAGGGTCGGGACCCCAGGGCGGAAGGGCTCCCGGCCTCCCAAAGGGCGGCTTGTCACTTCGGGGATGGGGAGGCCGCGGCGCGCGGGCTCCAGCCGCTCTGGTTCCGGGGCGGGCCTCGCGGCTCCTGCGCTTTGCGGCGACGCCGGGACCCTCCCCTGTCCGCAGGCTCTTTCTTGGGGAGGGAGGAAGGTTTCCTGCGGCGCATGCGCAGCGTTTTCCGGGGCCGCGGTGGTGCTTTGTGGCCCGGAGCCGGTCTGGGAGCCGCGTTTGTCCGGCCAATCACGGCCAGTGCCCCTCCCCCATCCTCGCGCAGTCCTGTCCTGGTCCCTGCACCTTCCCTCCGAGGCCTCCAGGTTGACCCTGGGACCGCCCTTGTGCAGGGAATCTAGCCACGCTGAGGACTGGCACGGGCGTCGGAGTCTGGGGAGGGACAGTGCCCCCATCCCTGATTCTGCCCTTCAACCGCGGGCCAGCTCCCGGCTGCGGGCCAGCTCCCGGCTCCAGGCCAGCTGCTGGCTCCGGGCCACCTCCGGATGGAGGTCGCAGCTGCAGAGGAGGGCGCTCCTGCCTGGCTCTGCACCTCCAGTATGTGCCTTAGCTCTTCCAGGGTCCCCATCGCTGATCTGTCAACCCGGGAGAGTAGGCTCTAGGCTCGCTGGAACCTAAGGGGCTTATCTCTGCGGCCCAGCCACCTCTGGTCTCCGGTCCGGGGCCGGACTGGCCTTGGTGGGGGTAGGCTTAAGGGCTCGGGCCTTGCCCTTCGGGTGATGGCTTTGCAGGGCCTAGCTCACCCTTCCCTCTGGGTGGCACCTTGCGAGTAGAGAAAGGCAGTCTTGTCAGAAGGCTTCAGGCTCGACTTTGCAGAAAGCGAGGACACAGAAAGCGGGCGTTTGTTCTGCTTGCGGATCCGGGCACCTGCCTTGTGCTGCGGGGGCTTTCCCCTCCCACCTCAACAGCTGGTCGGAGGGCCGGGGCTAGCGTCCACTCTGGAGGTGCTAGGTGGTTCGCCCCCGGTCTGTCTTGAGGCTGCGGGAGCTTCAGTGCCAAAGGCCTAGCCCTGGGGCTTTCACTGCCCAGCAACGTCTGCCGGTGACTAGCAGCCCCACTGCGCTGCGGGGAAAGGGGCGCGTCCGCCACTAGTGAGGATCTCTTTGCTCAGGTTGGGAAATGGGGGTGCTGACAGCGGTGAGGTGTGGAGGGAAGGGCTACTTGGAGACGGGCCTGCAGGGACCGTGACCCTTGTGAATTAAATCTCGCGGGTGGAAAAGTGCTGAGAGAGTGCTGACTCGGGAGGGAGGGGGCTTTGGCGCCGGTCCCCGAGGGCCGAAAACGCGTTTAGCAGCTTCTAAGGTTCTTGCCGGCCACCTTCTCTCCCCACCTCCACGGATGTCCTGGAGGGGCCCGAGCACAGTGCCGCTCACCTGTGCCGCGGCCCCCGGGTCTGTCTCCCACCCGAGGGCAGTCTCTCGCTTTTTAAAGAACCCTGAAAACCAACCCTCCCCAACGAGAGCGCGAGGCTGGGGCCGGGGCCCAGCTGGGGGCGCGCGCGGGGCCGGGGTCGGCCGACTGGGCGGTGGGGGGGGGGGACAAGGGGCGGAGTGGAGGGATCGGAAAGGAAGCGCTTCCTGGTTCGAGCCGCGAGGGGCGAATCCGGCTCGGCTCCGCGCCGCCGGGAGGAGCTCTATCTGCAGCCCCCTCCTCCCGCCCGCGCCTCCCTCCTCCCGCCTCTCGGGGAGCCGGTGGCACTGGCAGCCGGAGCGGCGGCGGCGGCGGGCCGAGCAGCCGGGTACCGTCGTCCCTCAGTCCACCCCTCCGGACCTTTGTCACCGCGACCGAGAGACCTGAGCCCGAGGGCACAGAGGGGCCATGTCTCACCAGGGCAGAAAGAGCATCCCTCACATCACGGTGAGCCCCGCGCCCGCTCGGCGCTCCTTGCGGGGTGGGGTGGTCGCCGCCCAGGTCCTGTCCGCGGGCGACGCCGGGGAGGCCCGGGAGGCTTCCTGCGCCGCCGCGGGTGGGGCGGGGCCGGGCTCTGCATGGAAGCCCCCTCCCCCAGCCTCTGGGGACAATGGGGGGGCCAGGGCGGGGCGAGGCTAGAGCTCAGGTCCCTCTCCCCGCGGGCTGGAAGTCCCCTCCCCCACGGGATGTACCCGAGGATGGCGGGGACGGGCGGGGACGGGCGGGACGGGCGGGGACAGGCTGGACGCGAGGCTGAACAAAAGAGAGAGGGCGAGGAGTCCGAACCGCCTCCCCGGCCCTGGCGAGGCTCCCGGGAGGGTGAGGGGAGCCCCTGCGCTACCCCGCGCTGTCAGGCTCTCATGGGACACCGCTGGGCCCCTTCCCCACTAGAGGGAGGTAAAAGGACACGCTTACACACCCCGCCGCAATACCGGTGGATTGGAATCCCACCCAGAGACGCGCCATGACGGAGGGCCCCTCCCTCTCCTAGAAGCTGCCCGAACCCACCTCCTGGGCGACCCTGACAGCTGCGGCCCGGAAGGGTTAAGCTGGAGGCCGGGCGCGAGAGGCGGGGTGGCAGTGGGGGTTGGGCAGCCGCGCTGCCTGTCCCTGGGTGTGGCCGGAAACAAAGGAACCCTGTCTTTACGCTTTGTCTCTTGGGGTGTGGAGTTTAGGGGCGGGGGTCGGTAGCTCGGCCTCTTCTCCACCCCTTAATGGTATCGCAATGAGGGGGGACCCCGGCGTTGGGCGGCTGGAGGACCAGCCGGATGATAGGGGGAGGATTCATGTGCGGTTCCATCGTACGAGGCCACTTCGCAGGTCCAGAGGGGCACCCAGGTCCTCATTTTTCCGGAATCCGGCTTCCAGGGAAAGCCCCAGGAGCTTGCAGACAGGCTGGTTGGGAGGGGGGCTGACACTTCCACGCCCCTGCCCTGCTGCCCAGTGTGTCGCATCTTGTCTTTACCGCTCACAGCAGTCCTGCAAGGGGGTGACGTGCAGATGGAGCGCCCAGGGGTGGGGCGCTAGTGGTGACAGTGGGGCAGAGCCACTCTGCCTCTCCCGTCTTCTACTGGGCGACGCTGCCCCTGTTAGCGGGCCCTGGTGAAGCCCCTCCGGGTGTGCGGCCCTGGGGTGTGCGGCGTCTTCCTCTCTGCCGGCCTTGCTGCTGGACACAGGCGGGGGGGGGGCAGTCTTCCGGGGGGCCAGTCTGTAGTGAGTAGTCTGCAGTGAGTAGAGCATCAGCAGATGGAGTGTGGCTGCCGACCTGGGGTGGGGGAGGCGGGGCGCAGCGGTGTCTGCGTGGGCAGGTCCCTGCCCTGGGGACAAGGCAGGTAATGGAGGGATGACCCAGGACAGTGAGTCGGGAGCCCTGAGCTGGACCCAGGTCTGTCCCTTTGTTGTGGTGTGAGCGTAGCAGGGATCTGCCTCTCTCCCCGCTAATGAACCCAGAGGACATGGCTAGGTGGCTTTAGGGTGGGACTGGAGAATGCTGCCCCCGGAGCTACACAGCTGGTCTGCACAGCACGGTGGTCACCGTGCCTCTGCCCGTCTGTTGTGGTGCTCAGGAGTGGACAGATCTTGGCATCATCCATGCCTCCTGGGCCGCAGGGCTCTGAAGGCCACAGTGGGCAGCATGCTGGCTGCTCTGAAGGACTGTGAGTGTCAGGAGGAGCAGCTCACGCTAACACAGGAACGGCTCGCCACCCCTGGCTGCCGTTCCTGCCCAGCTGGCTGGGGCAAGCAAGTGGCTGGCTGGGCACCCTCGGTGAGCATGGGAGGGGGACAGGTGCCGACAGCCTGTCTGGTTCCCAGGAAAGAGGCGTCACGTCTTGATGGGTCCACGAAGCCACCCCACTGAGGTGCAGGGAGAACACAGCCTGGGGGTGCAGAGTGGGCATCAGCCTTTCTGTGGGATCCCGCGACTCCTGGGGACCCCTGCTGATGCTGGTGCTGGGGTGGTCGCCAGGAGCCCCTCCTCAGATGTCACCAGGTGATGGGCAGCGCTGGCGTGAGCTCCCAGATGCAGCACCTGCAGTCAGTCCCATTCTGTCCCCTCCAGAGTCCCTGATAGCAGTGTCAGGTCACCCCGACTGGCTTGCTGTGCCTGCCTTGAATTACAGTTCAGTAAAGACCCACATTCAAACCTGAAGTCACAACCTAGAGGGGCGGGTATGTGCAGGGGGCTGGAGGAGGCTGCAGCAGGTCCAAGGAGGGGGAGGAAGGTGGGGGTCCACTTGGGGTCCCAGAGGTAAAGGAGCAAGAGCGTGCTGGAGAAACAGAAAGAATACCTATCCAGACTCTGTTCCCAGAGTGGCATGTCTGCAGCCAAGCAGATGTTGAAAGTCAGTGAAAATGCTTCTGGCATTTGTGTGTAGCTGCACCTGGGGTATGTGTGTGTGTGTGTGTGTGTGTGTGTGTGTATCTGTCTGTCTGTCTGTGTGCATGAATGAAGCTGGACAAAGATGTGGTGTGTGGAGGAGACTCAGGAAAAGAACGTGAGCTCTCTGCTGCATGTCAGCTCCCCACCCTGCTCCTGCCTCATGAGGGGCCAATCCCAGCGCCCTCGAGCCTCTGCTTTATCATCTGGACAGTGGGGCTATGGTCCCAGCTGTGACAGTGAACTCAGAGGTGAATGCTGGAGCAGGAGAAGTGAGAGGGTGTGCTGTGTGAGTTAGTGGGGACAACGGGTGGGAGACCCCGATTTTGAGAGTGCTTCTGTGTGTCTAGTTACAATGGCAACCTCTCCTCCTCCCACAGTAAGATCACAGCTGTTACGGGATAGCGTGGCCAGCTAGGTAAGGTGTGGGATGTAGACACACTTAGCTCCAGCCGCAAGAAATGGTTTGAAATATTCATTAAGCTCGCTTTCATGTGTGGCGTTTTTTAATTGATTGCTCAGCTGGGGATTAACTTGGCAGGGTGGTCTCTTGTGGCTGCGGTGGGTGGTGATCAAGTGAGGTCAGTGTCCTGGGCGTGGCCAAGCGGACAAAGACAGGGCTTCGAATTGATAGGGGGAAGCCCACCTGATTGTGGGGTCACAAGTGTTCCCATGAATGATGAGAAGCAGCAAAAACAAGACTTCTGAGCACTGACCCTTGCTGAAATTTTGCAGGGCCTTCCAGTGTTCTACCAGGTTTCTGTGGCCTCTCACTTGGCTTCGGAGAGTCCGTGGGTTGGGCAGGTCCCACCTCTGTGCAGACTGCCACCGAATGGCCCCGCCCACTCAGAGTCCAGCAGGGCGGCTGAGAAGACCACCTCCCCATGTGAAGTCTGTGTTGTGTACATGTGTGTAAGTGTGCTTCACTGTGCATTGGTATGGGCATAAGACTGTGAGAGCACTGATGTGTTTATGTGTGTGTAAATGGGTGTGTATGTAAATGTGTGTAACCATGCTTACGTGTGTGTAATTGTGAGCATTGATGTGCATTCTGTGTTTGCATGTAACTGTGTGTTCTATCAAATAGTGAAGATGCACAGGGAAGAAAGTGGCCCTTCAGTAGAGTCCCCATCATGCCACCAAACTCGTCACTCTAATGAGCAGAGATGCAGAAAAAGCACGAGGCCTGTTACAACTTTGTGTAGACATTCAGTTTGTTTCCTGCCTTTACACAAGATTTGTTATGTGTGGAGTAAAAAGGTAGCAACAGTACACTGGGGCTGAGGGTCCCAGAGGAGCAGAGGGCAGCTCTGCCAGGCGTCACAGTCACTGGGCTGTGCAGGGCATCAGTGCCCGCTCTGAGCCCCAGCAGTTCAGGCAGAGAAGCAGATGCCCTTGGTTACGGCACAGTCATGATCAGACATGAAGAGGTACACCTTCTTCTTAGGGAGAATATTTTTTTTAATCAAATTTTAAAAATGTCTCGAGAAGGGCACACCAGTGATGCTGAGTTTGCACACCTTCCATAGCGTAACTTGGCACTCATAGCCCTGAACTATTCTTGTGTGCACTTGGCCAGGACACAGGGCATGGAACACACGTGTGACCCAGGTAGACATGCCAGCGTGCAGTCTGCTTGTAACAAGCAAGAGCTCCTTCTCCAGATTTGGGTCCCCCTTTGATGCAGTTACAATCCAGAAGGCATCTAGCTACCTGCAGGGGTTACCTGCACATGAGCTGTGTCTTCAACCTCTACAAAGTGTGGTGGCAAATGAGGACGTCCACTTCACAATCCTGCCTTGACAGAGGTCCCCACTTGAGCACTAGGTGCACACGTGTGGAAAATGGCAGAACCGCCTCAGCGTGGAGTAAGGCTCAGAGACCGGAGAAGCTCAGAGAAGGGAGGCTCAACTTGGAAGGACAGCAGGGGATGGCAGGAGTCGGCATGAGTGCCACCTCGAAGCATATGACCGTAGAGGGAGGGGAAGAGCACTGAGGTGAGGGCAGTGTGGACATGACATGGCTGGGAGGTGAGCGTGGCCAGATGGCTAGAGTGAGGAGGCACACACAGCTGAAGGAGAGGCTCCTGCAGGGTGAGGAACTGGGAGAAAACTGACCAGGTTGGGGATGATGGTGTCCTACAAGGCTGTAGAAACCAAACAGAAGGTGTCAGGAGTGACAGGGACTGGGAGTGCGCGTACTCATTCCTGCTCAGGTGACGATGGGACACTTAATGAAGGGCAAGTTACTGCTTCTCCCTGGGAAGTCTTAAGTAGAAGGGTTGGACTGGATGGTTCAGTTCCAAATCACAGGACACGCTGACAGCACTCTGTGGGTTGGAGAAGCCCTTAGAAGCCCTTGAGCTGGGAGAATGGTGTCCTGAAAGCAGTCTGTGAAAGGGCAGATTCAGAAGTCAGGTGATCCGGGTTTGAATCGTGACTCTTTCCCTTGCTGGCTGTGCAGTACGCATCCGTTTTTCCACCTTTGTAAACTGGGAAGGTGACTAACACATGCTAGATGCTTAAACTGGTGTCTGCACTTGGTAAATGCCACGTGATTGGCTGTACTGCGATCCCTGTGGGATGGCAGGTGACCCAGCTTCCGGTGCACACAGTCCCAGTGTCTCGGTTTTCAACCACATACGCTTACTTGCTCATGCTATGTGAGAGCTGTAGATTGCTGTAACTCCTAGCAGTGCTGGGGAGTGGTGGGCTGTTCCGGGTGTCTCCTCTGAGGCCAGAACAGAGGAGCAGAGAGGATGGCACAACCTCAGTGCCTCCAGGAGCGCTGCTGAGACACAGTGTAGTTCACGTCTGCTCACGTCCAGTGGCTGAAGCAAATGCCATGACTTGGAAACCAGTGGGAAGCCCCCAGAGTCAGTCTTTCTGGGGGAGACGTAAGCATGCATGGATAGATGTGAACATTCTGATACGTCATAGATGGTCGTAAACACCTTTCAAAGCCAGTGCCGAGGTGGCCTGTGCTCACTGCTTAGGTAGCACAGAGGGCAGTGTCTTAGACTGGGTTTTCCAGAGAAGCAAAACCCATACAAGCGTGTAAATATAGAGACTCACTTAAAGGAAACGGCTCACATGACTCTAGAGGCTGCGAAGTCCTAAAGTTCACAGGTCAGGCTCAGGGTGGCGGTAGTGTGGCTGCAGGTGCTGGTGAGTTCAGCATCAGAATGTTGGATGGCAGAGCTCGGGCTGTGGAGGCCAGTGGATTCCCAGAGCAGCAGGCAAGCTGCTGGCTCAAGCCCTAAGAACCACAGGTCAAACGAACAGGAGCCAACTGCGAAATCCAGAGCAAGTAAAAGCTAAGGAGCCTTGCTAGAAGGCCCACACATACTAGGTGCAGGCCACACTCCCAAGGAAGCTCCCTTACGTGTGAGATCCCACACAAGAGATCTCAACATGGAAGTGATCGCATTTTATCAGATCTCATCATGGAGGTGAGTACATCACTGAAAAGCCATCAAGGGGCAGGGCCAACAGGACTGAGTAGGCAGTTACATCCTGTGGTCCCTCTTACAACAAAGACCTGAAAAACAAGTGAATCAATTATAGATGACAAGGTAGGAGCCCTGGACATCAAAGACAGAGTGGAGGGATTGGAGCTGAACGGCAGGGGAGAGAGACAGTTCAGAAGCAGTGGTCAGACCTGACCTGGCCAGCACCAGCTCCCCTTCGGCTGGACGGGCACAAGTGGTGAGGCATGTAGTGTCACTTGGGGCATATTTTCTACATCAGCAACATATTTTCTTCCACCACCAGATGGTGGACAGTCTGCTGAAACCTCCAGAACCAGGAGTCAGGTACAAACATCTAACCTACCACACACACACACACACACACACACACACACACACACGCACACCACCTTTTGGGAAGCACCTCCCTCCCATTTACCTGCCCCCTGCCTCCTTCCCCCACCTCCCCAGATCCTTGACTTCAGCAATTGCTGCATTCTCTGGGCTGGAAATAGGGTGCGTCACCTGCCCTGAGCCACTCTCCCGGCTTTCGAGAGGTAGCGCATTCACAAACAGGAAAAACTAATCTACCAGCTCCCTAACCCAAGAACCCATGGCAGATACAGCCTCTTTACCTGGGCGCAGGTGTAGGGGTCCATAGACTGCATGCCTTTCACATCTGCATGACCCTAGGTAGGCCCCTTCAACAGCGTAGGCCCTCATTTGCACTTCATAGCAGGGCACTCACCTGAAACCTGTTTTCATGTGCATCTGGGGGGAGTAGCCGATTCATAATATTTGACCACCTAACCCTTTTAGTAGGATCCTCGCCTACCCAGATCAGGAACCTGAGAGCTGGTGGCTCCACCCACTCCACTGTACTACCCTCGAGAGGGGTCCAAGACTATATAGTGACTTCCAGTCCTCACAGCCAACAGCACTGCATGCTTACAGTTCAGCTGCAGAACCCACCCCTGTGCTCTGGGGAATAGGGACAGCCAGGCACCCAGGGGCAGCCATCAGCGTCATGCCTTCATTAGCTCGCGACTCCCCACTGCAGCCAGATATCTGAGTTTCCTCCTGTCACCCCTGCCCATCTAGGACTGTAGGTGAGTGCCAGTGCAATGCACTGGGTGACTAATGACCTGTACATCTGAGCTGAATCTACACAAGAAAAGTAAACCGACTCCCAGGTAACAGCTCTGACTACCTGAATGGAGGACCTGAGAGCTTCAGAGATGCCAATGATCACACTGACACCCATTTGGAAATATTAAAACAAGAAGTTAGGACACAGTAAGCAAACATAAAAAAGGATAATTGATGGCTTAGAGAGAATAGTCAAATAAAGAGGCTTCAGCAAGCTACCAAAACAAAGAATCAAGAAACCTTCCAGAGGAAGAGAACTTCTTGGCATTACTGGAGGTAACATTCAAAAAGACTAAATCTATGGGACTCTTAAAAAGATCAGGAAGGAGATCAGGCAAAATGCAGAATAAGCCAAGGAACACACAGACAAAGCAATAAAGGAAACTAAGAAGTTTAGAGAAGAGCGTAATGGCAAATTTAACAGGCTTCAAGAGTCTCTACAGAGACAGCAAACAGAAATACAAAGATTAACAGTAAAATTTCAGAGTTACACAACTCAATAGGAAGTCATAGAAGCAAAAATGAGGCAATGGAAATAAGAATTAGTGAGACTGAAGATAAAGCACTTGACACTAAAGTATTTGAGGAAAAATTGAATAAAATAAAAAGAAAAAACTCTCAAGAATTACGTGGAACTCTGTCACAGATTGAGTCATGTCCCCCCAAAAATGTGTGCAGCAATTTGGCTGGGCCATCATTCCCAGTATTGTGTGATTGCCCTCCCTTTCATGATTTTCCTATGCTATAAATCATAATCTCTGCCTGATTAATAGACTTAACTGTGTTAAAGGGGATTAGAGTGGGACTGTAACACCTTCCTATGGTCGCTTCTCTGCTCCAGTGAAAAGGGAGTCTCCACGGACTGTGGCTTGCACCTCCTCTTATCAGTTTATCCTAAAAGAGATTAAAGAGAAGCAAGCAGAGAGAGTGGGGGCCGCGCACCATAAAGAAAGCAGCACCTGGTGCAGAGTGCTGGACCTGAGGTTCTTGTGCCAAGATGCTGTCAGACCAAAGAAAGGCTGAGGCAACACAAGGAACTTTTTTCAGAGCCAACAAAGAGGGAAAGCCTTCCCTTGGGCCTAACACCCTGAATCTGGGCTTGCAGCCAACTGGACTGTGTGAGAATAAACTTTTCTTTGTTGAAGTCATCCACTTCATGGTATTTCTGTTAGAGCAGTACCAGGTGACTAAGACAGAATTTGATACCAAGATCTGCTCTAACAGATACCTAAAATGTGGAAATGGTTTTGAAGCTGTGAATGGATAGAAGATGCACAAGTTACCAAGGAGAACTGTCAACACCAAGGAAGGTACAGATTGTGAGAAGCAGCAATAGATGGGCAGCAGCAGAACCACGAGACTAGCATGAGACAGCAGTGGAGCTGACTCACAGGGTGAGAGCACTGAATGTGTGCAGGAAGCTTCCTGGCAGTGGGGAGTGCCTTTGGGCCCTGTAATTGGTGGAGCTAGACTTGCCAACCCACAGAGCAAGAAAGCTGAGGGCCTGTGTGCAGGAGGCATCCTGGTGGAGTGGGATGCTTCTGGGCACTTACTGGTGGAGCTACAGAGCTTTGGAACACTTGTCCCAGCATGGAAGTTGTGGGCATGAAGCCTGGGTCAAGAGGCCATAAGAAGCAGAAGCTGAAGAGAGCACAAAAACAGAGGATCACAAAAACAGAGATCACAAAAAACAGAGCTGCCTCAGTCTGAAAAGGTATGTCCATGACCTCAAGGGTTTCAAAGAGTGGAACCATGGCCTCTGGTGTTTCTAATGGTGGACCTGCTATTCACTTGGGCTTAGAAAATAGTGCACTTATAGCTGAGTTGCTGTCCCAGTGGGCCTGGAAAGCTGAGCTGTAGCCCAGGTTCAAGGGGCCTCCACTCAGAATCTTGAGAGTGTGGGCATTACCTGGAGTCTGGAGGGCAGGGCCATTGTAAAGAATGCCTCAAAGAACTGAAAATTATTTTCAGTGCTTTGAGGGCTAATGTAATGTGTTCTGCTAATTTGCTTGATATTTGTTATGCCTTCTTTCCCTGCAACTTTGCACTTTTGTAATGGAAACATCTAGCTTGTACCTGCCTGTTCTATCACTGTACTTTGGAGGTGGCTAATTTTCAATTCTAGATGTCTAGATGTAGAGAAATTCTTGTATTTTGAACTTGGAGTTGATTTAAGACTTTTGCTATTATGCAATGGGGTGAGTGTACTTTTTGAGTGTTGCAAAGATGTGATTTTGTGGGAGAAAGAAGATAGAATGTCATGGATTGCATTGTGTCCCCCCAAAAATGTGTGTGGCAATTTGGCTGGTCCGTGAGTCCCAGGATTGTGTGATTGTCCTCACTTGTGTGATTTACCTATCCTGTAAATCCTAATCTCTACCTGTGGTTAATAGACTGGATTATGTTAAACAGCATTAGGGTAGGACTGTAACACCCCTCCTAAGGTCTCTTCCCTGCTCCAGTGTAAGGGAGTCTCCTTGGACTGTGGCTTTCACCTTCTTTTATCCTACAGGAGTCAAAAGGGAAGCAAGCAGAGAGGGGGAACCTCATACCATCAAGAGAGCAGCACCAGGAGTAGAGCACATCCTTTGGACCTGAGGTTCCTGTGCCAAAGAAAGACTGATGCAACATAAGGACTTTCCTTGTATTAAACAGTTAGCTAAGGGGGAAAGCCTTCCCCTGGAGTGGACATCCTGAATTTGGACTTGTAGCCTCCTGGACTCAGCAAGAACAAACTTTTCTTTGTTAGAGCCATCCACTTGTGGTATTACTGTTAGAGCAGTACTAGATGGCCTAGACAAACTCTATCAAGAGGAATAACCAATGTGTGATGGGAGTACTAGAACAGGAGGGCAATATCAGAAAATAGGGTGAATCACTGAATATTTGTTGGTAGAAAACTTCTCTTATACCTTGAAAGATAAGAAGATGTCTATCCAATAAGCTCATCAAATCCCACACAAGGTAGATCCCAAGAAAATATTACCAAGACAAGTAATCAAACTTGCCAAAACCAAAGATAAAGAATTTTAAAAGCTGCTATGGGGAAATGAAAAGTCATCTATAAAAGAGAGTCAGTAAGACTAATTAGTTAGTGTGACTAATCAACAGAAGCCATGCAAGCAAGAAGGCAATGAGACGACATATATAAAGACTTAAAGGAAAAATTGCCGACCAAGAATTACATATCCAGCAAAACTGTCTGTCAAAGATGATGGTGAAGTTAGAGCATAGCTGGATAAACAGAAGTGTAGAGAATTTGTAAAAACCACACCAAAATTACAAGGAATACTAAAGGGAGTTCTCCAGTTAGAAAATCAGTAACATCAGATAACCCAAGACTAGACCACAAGACAGAGCAAGCTCATGACAACCCAGATAGGGAAGTCACAAAAAAAAGTTAAAATTGAGACACTGAAAATAGAGAAACAGAAACATCAAAATGTAAAAGAGGTCAATATTAAAAAAGAAAAAATGTACTAAAAATGCAGTCAGATCTTTCATGTGCAAAGGAAGTCAGGGCAATATAAATACATGAAAGACTGGTTTAAACTTGGAGAAATAGAGGCAGATACTAAGGTAATCAAAAGGAAACTAACAATCCTACACATTAAAATAAAATTCAAGAAAAACATAAACAGCAAATACAAAATCAACAACAGTGAAAAAGATGAAAAGAAAAACTACACAGCACAGAAAATTAAGCAGAAGAAGCTGTCACAATATAAACAAAAAAATGCATCAAAATGACAGCACTAAACTCATACCTATCAATAATTACACTGATAATGAATGGACTAAATGCACCAGTAAAGAGATGCAGAGAGGCAGAATAGATTAAACACACACACACATACACACACACAGTTCGTCTATTTGCTACCTGCAAGAGACACACTTTAGACTTAAGGACAAGCTAAAACGCAAAGGATGGAAAAAATATATCAAGCAAACAACAGTCAAAAAAGAGCAAAAACTGGCAGTGTTGATCTCTAAAAAATAGATTTTAGGCAAAATCCATGATAACGTATAAGGAAAGACACTATATAATGATTAAAGAGTCAACACACCCGTGGATGTAATCATAACAAATGTTTACATACATGACAGGGCTACAAAATACATAAACTCGAAAATCATTGAAAAGAGAAACTGACAAATCCACAATAATAGTAGCCTTCAGCACACCACTTTTGGTGAAGCATGGAAAATTCAGAAAGATGCTCAATAAATACATGGAATATTCAAATGCCACAGTCAACCAACTTGACTTCATAGATGTATACAGAACACTCCAACCTAAAACAGAAAAATGTACTTTCTTTTCCAATGCACATGAAACCTTCTCCAGAATACTGTACATATTAGACCACAAAGCAAGCATTAGCAGAATCCAAGACATGGAAATATTAAAAAGTGTCTTTTCTGAACATAAATTTATAAAAATGGAAATCAATAACAGAAAAGTTTAGGAAAGTAAATACATGGAAACTGAACAACACTTTGCAAAAAAAGCTACAGGGTTATAGAAGAAATTAAGGACAGGTTAAAGAAATTCACAGAGCCAAATGAGAATGAAAACACATCCCACCAGAACCTTTGGGACACATCAAAAGCAGTGCTCAGAGGGGAATTTATAGCAATCAGTGCACACATTAAAAAAGAAGGAAGTTCCAGAATCAAGACAACTCAAACAAATAGAGAGGAGCGAAAGAAGCCCTTGGGAGCCAGAGGAAAGCAAATAAAAAATAGAGCAGAACTGAAAGAAACAAAGAATAGAAAAATAATTCAGAGAGTTAACAAGACCTAACATGGTTCTTTGAAAATACCAACAAGACCAACAAGCCATTGACCAAACTAACAAAATAAAATCAGGAGAGGAAGCAAATAACTCAAATAAACAATGAGATGGGCCATATCACAACAGATCCAACTAAAAATAAAAGAATCAGAATACTATGAAAAATTGCACTCTAACAAATTTGAAAACCTAGAGGAAATGGACAAGTTTCTAGAAACACACTACCTACCTAAATCAGCACAAAAAAGATTGAACAACTGAATAAACTGGTAACAAGAGATTGAAAAGGTAATTTTAAAAAGGCTCACCAAAAAATCACTGGTCCTAATGGCTTCACTGGAGAATTCTACCAAACTTTCAGAGAAGAGTTAACACCACTATTACTAAAGATGTTTCAGAGCAAGGAAAAGGATGGAATACTCTCGGATTCATTCTATGAAATCAGCATAACCCTGACACCAAAACTAGGTAAGTGTATTACAAAAAAGAAAATTGTATGCCAGTGTCTCTCATGACTCAAAAATCTTCAACAAATACATAGCCAATAGAATTCAACAACATATCAAAAAAATAATTCGCCCTGACCAATTGGGATTCATATTAAGTATGCAGGAATAGTCCAACATTAGAAAAATAATCAACGTAATCCATCACATAAATAAAAGACCAGAACCACATGATCTTACTAATTGGTGCTGAGAAGGCATTTGACAAAATCCAACACCCATTCATGTTAAAAACTTGCAGAAAAACAGGAATAGAAGGGAAAATTCTCAACATAGTAAAAGGCATTTATACAGTCAGTAGTCACCACCATCCTGAATGAAGAGGAGTCTAACAGTATTCTTCCTGAGAATGGGAACCAGACAGGGTGCACTTTGCCATTGCTTTTGCTCAACACTGTGCTGGATATTCTAGCGAGAGCAACTAGGCTAGAAAATGAAAGAAAGGGTATTCGTCTCATGCTGGCTTCTCTAGAGAAGCAAAACTGATAAAGCATGTAAGTATTTTTATATAGAAAGATTTATATATTTTTGTGTGAGAAACTATGTTGAGCTGTAACTTTTACCTGACAGACTTTTACCATAACAGAAAACTTACAGTATATTCACACAGTGGAATACTATGCTGCAATAAAGAACAATGATGAATCTGTGAAGCATCAAATCATACGGTGAATCTAGAAGGCATTACACTGAGGGAAATTTGTCAGTCACAAAAGGACAAATACTATATGAGACCACTATTATAAGAACTCATGAAAAGGTTTAAGCACAGAAGAAAACATTCTTTGATGGTTATGAGAGTGGGGAGGGAAAGAGAGGAAAAATTGATAACTAGATAGTAGGCAAGAATTTTCTTGGGTTAAGGGAAGGAGAACACACAATACAGTGGAAGTCAGCACAGATGGACTAAATCAAAAGCCAGTAAGTTCCCTGGATGCAACCAAATTCTTCAAGGAACACTGTAGCAGGGGTTGAAGTCTGGGGATCATGGTTTCATGGGACATCTATGTCAACTGGCATAACAAAGTTTATTAAGAAAATGGTCTGCATCCCATTTTGGTGAGTGGCATCTAAAGTCTTAAAAGCTCATGAGCAGCCATCTGAGATGTGTCAGTTGGTCCCAACTCACCTGGAGCAAAGAAAAATGAAGAACACCCAAGACACAAGGAAAATGTTATTCCAGGAAACAAAAGGAACCACATAAACAAGAAACTCCATCAGCCTGAGACCAGAAGAGCTAGATGGTTCTTAGGTCCCACCAATAACCACCTGACAGGGAACACAACAAAGAATTCCTGATGAGGCAGGAAAAGAGTGGGGTGCAGAACTCAAATTCTATAAAAAGATCTGACTTGAGGGTCAGACTAAGACTGGAGGAACCCCAGAAGACATGGCCCATGAACTCTGTTAGCCCAGAACTATAACTGTTCCCAGGGCCAACTCTTCAGACAAAGATTATACTGTGTGTAAGACATAAAATGATACTTCTGGAGAGAGTGCTTCTTAGTTCAAGCAGACACCTGAGACTAGATGAGCAGCTCTTGTCCGGAGGCAAGGTGAGAAGGCAGAAGGGGACAGGAATTGGTGGAAGGGACACAGGAAATCCAGGATGGAAAGGAGGAATGTGCAGTTGCACTATAGGGATGACAGTTAGAGTCACATGGCAATGTGTGTATACATTTTTGTGTGAGAAACTAACTTGAGCTGTAAACTTTTACATGAGGCACAATAAAATAAAAAGTTTTGAACAGCATCGTAACTGCCAAACTACTGAGAGTCATGGCCCAGCCAAATTGACATACAGTCTTAACCACCACAATCCACCCATTATCAAGTTGGCACCTGTACATATCTCCTTAAACTGCACGCAATCTCTGAATGAAGACATAAAGTCATGCTTGCAGCTAACATGATGCAACTAAGCCACATATGACTGAAAGCATACTAGCCCTGTTTATATCTTACATAAGCGAAGAAAACAAAAATATTTGATGTCCATCAGTGATGCAGAAATACTCTGTACATCATTAAAAAGCTGCCAAACCACAGTGGATCGTGGCCCAGCCAAGCTGACACACAACTTTAGCCATGACAGATGCATTTGGAAGGGAAGGGATGGAAATGGTTCTTAGGTTAAATGGGAGCTGGGAAGAAACCCCAAAGTGAGATGTCTCACGAATAATCAGAAATGTACATTGGAGTGGGTGTGGGATGCAGGGAACAGAGGTAGAGAGAGGGATTCATGTGGTCAGGGCCCTGCTAGAAGATGTGAAAACCAAGATGCCTCAGTGACTGTCGGTCCTCAGCATCCCACAGTATGCCAAATCAGTTGCTGTGGAGTCATGCCCTCATGATGACCTCATGGGTGTCAGAGTATCACTGTGCTCCTTGGAGGTTCCATGGCCGGTTGACTTTTCAGCAGTGAATCACCAGACCTTCCTTCTAAGGCACCTCTGAGTGAACTTCAACCTCCAGCCCTTTTGTTGAGTAACTGTGCATGTTAACCATTTGCATCCCCCAAGGTAATGTGCTGAAAACCCCACACATGTGCTGCCAGATTTTGATCAGCGTTTAAAGTGTATGCTGCTGTGATCCAGTCCACAAGATGTGCTGTGGCCATGTCAGGTGAAGGACCAAGCCTTCACAAGCAGAGAGGTGTTTGGTGTGAGTAAATAGTACTGAGACGTTCAAGCCCTGGAAGGGAAGCAACAAAGCTGCTCAAGGCCGTGGACAGCGCTGCAGTGCTGACGGTGAGCTGTGCAGTGGGTGTGGGGTGGGGACAAGAGGCACAGGTCCGACACAGCCACTCTGCAGTGGTGGTGTGGTGATGATGGCAGACTTACTGGGTGTTGCCTTGGGTCTTTAATCCCTTCATGTGTGGATGGTGGCAGCTGTTACACACTTGGACAGTGTGTCCTGAAGACAGCAAGGATGAGAAGCTTTGCCCTGGATAGATTTGATGACCAAGCCACAGTTCTGCCCTGAGCTGGTGTTTGTGTTTGGGAAACAGGTGGGATCTGGGCTGCTTACCAGGGAAGCTGGCCTAGAAAACAAGAGCCAAGCAAGTGAAGGGAAGAGGAGGTGGTGGACGCGATGAACGAGGCTGCTGGTTGAAGCTGGCCCTTGGTGGAGGGGCTTCTCTGGGAGGTCGAAGACTGCAGTGACCACAGCCAGGAGGGCATTCCCCTTGTCGTCGTGCAAAAGAGTCAGCGAAGGGCAACCTGGAAACAGAATGCCTTCTAAGTCCTTGCACACGTTGTTTGTTTTGCTTGTCCACTGGAGATCTTCTAGGTTTCCTTCCAGTTCAGTGAACACTTTGTGGAGTTCCCCCCACACCCCTGGGCACTTGCTTCTTTGCTAGTCTCCTGCAGCAACCAATAGCAGAGTGGCTCTCAGTGTGGTCCTGAGATCAGCAGCTTCTGCGATGCTGGATCTTGTCAGAAATGCAAACCCTGGGAGTCACCTGAGGCAGGTGCACAGCACAATGAGCTTAAACAAGCCTCTAGTCACTCCCGAAGTTTTTCTTTCCTTGACTGATTTTCAGAAGTAGGTCACCAGCCCTTTCC
This sequence comes from Heterohyrax brucei, assembly GCA_028571685.1. Lineage (NCBI taxonomy): Eukaryota > Metazoa > Chordata > Mammalia > Hyracoidea > Procaviidae > Heterohyrax > Heterohyrax brucei. The sequence continues at coordinate 196,921,341 of CM053143.1, forward strand.
TTCTAGTTTGTCTTAGCCTGGAAGCATCACTAGGCCTGTCTGCCAAGGCTGGCTCTGCTAGTATTTCAAAGACCAGTGTCCCTACTTCTCCATCACAGCAACACGCCAGCCACCACAGTACAACAAACTGAGAGACAGTCAGTGGACACTGAGAACAGAAGATCAGTGTAAAATTGGTTCATTTGGATTGTGGCGTTGGTGAAGAATACTGAATATCCCGTGTACTGCTGCAAGGATGAACAAAGCTGTCTTGGAGAAAGTACAGCCAGAATGCTCATTAGAAGCCAAGATGGTAAGACTTGGATTCACCTACTCTGGACATGTCCTCAAGAAAGATCAGTTACTAGAAAAGGATATCACACTTGGAAAAGTGGAGGATCAGTGAAAAGGAGGGAACTCCTTCGGCATACCCCTTGGGTGAGTGGCATCTGGCTCTTAAAAACTAACAAACTGCCATCTAAGAAACACCAATTGGTCCCAGCACACCTGAACCAGTGGTAAACGGTGGACATCAAGGTCTGGAAGAAAATACGAACCTGCCAGATGGAAAGAGCCATATGAGCCAGAGCCTGCCTCAGCATGGGACCTGAAAAACTAGATGGCGCCTGGCCACAACCAATGACAGCCTGGATGGGGTGCGTAAAAATGTCATGCATGTGACTTGGCTAAGTGGCATCTGCGGTCTTAAAAGCTAATGAGCTGCCATCTAAGCAGCACCAATTGATCTCAATCCACCGGGACCAGAGCCAAAAAGAGGGCATCAAGGGCAGGAGGAAAATCTAACCCCAGCTGATGGAAGAAGCCATATAATCCAAACACTCCTTTAACACAGGACCAGAAGAATCAGATGGTGTCCAGCCACCACCCATGCCTGCCAGGATGGGGTGCACAAGAGCCCCTGATGTAGTAGGAGAAACGCTAGCATGCAGAACTAGAACTCTACCAAACGGCCACAGCGGATGGTCCATCAGTCTGAAGGGCCTCTGAGGGCATGACCCCTGGCCTGTCTAATCCCAAGCCACTTCCAGCAATGACGCTCCCCAGACGAAGACCGGACCGGACTATGTAAGACGTGCTGTGATCCTAGCACCAAACTGCGGGGCTTAAATAAACATGTGGAGTCTGGCCGAGAAGCGCACCGCTGCAGGCGGGAAGATAGGGTGAGTGGGAGGTCTTGATCAAGTGGGCCTGAGAATGTCTGGATGATCGGGGGAGTGTGCTGTCACAGGAGGGTGGGGGAGGGGGGTGGAGAGCAGGTGGAGTGGAACAGTGGTGTGAGTTCCAAATGTTAGATGGCAGAGTGGTGTTGATAAAATCACAAAACATAAAAAAAAGAAGAGGGGAGACCTTCCTTGAGATGGATTGTCACAATAGCTCCAACAACGGACTTGAACATTCCAATGAACATGGAGGTGACACAGGATGAGGTCATGTCTCCTTCTGTCCTAGGTTGGGTCACCAGGAGCCAGAACCAGCTCAGTGGCCACTAACGACAGTCGTGTAACTCCAGAGCCCACTGGTAGTTGAAAGCTGGACAGAGTTTAGGTTCAAACAGGTAAAGGTTGTTGTCTGACACACACACACACACACACACACACACACACACACACACACACACACACACACACACACACACACACACACCGCCTTGTTCTGGAACTTGTTTTTGATCTTGTGCCGTCTAGTCACTTTTAACCCATGTGACTTCATGTTTTATAGGGTAGAGCTGCTGTATAGATTTTCCTTGGCTGTGATCTTTATGGACGTGGATGACCAGGCCTTTCCCTCCGTAGTGCTCCTGAGTGGGTCTGAGCCACTGATATTTCATTTGCACAATCAGGGACTTACTCCGGAGCTTCAGGGACATTATTAACTTCTCTGAGCATTGGCTTCCTCATCTGTTACCCAGAGAAAGCAGTAGCTGGGTGGATATGCTGAATATTAAGTGCTTATGAGGAATGTTAGGGGCCTGCACGACTCCTGTGGCCTTTGACCCAGATGAAGCTCCTCTCCAGAGGGCCAGCAGCTGATCAAAGCTGATCATAAGATCAAAATCAAGTTCCAGAATGGGAGGGGGGGCTCAAACTGCAACCTTCACCTGTTTGAACCTAAACCCTGTCCAGCTTTCAAATACTAGTGGGCTCTGGGGTCACATGGTGGTCATTAGTGGCCGCTGAGCTGGTTCTGACTCGTGGTGACCCTAAGTAGGACAGCAGCAGCAGAAAACCTTAAAACAGCAGAAATAATCCAGACACCCAACTGTAAAGGACTGACCACGACACCCAGGTACATCGCTTCTCGGAAATCTGCAGCCGTCAGCAGCGTGGTTGGTGGCAGGTGCTGTCCCATCGGGGACCCTCTGCTTTACCAAGCATGACGCCTCCCTCCAGGAACTGAGCCCTGCTGATAACATGGCCCAAGTTCGTGAGATGTGTTCTTGCTATCCTGGCTTCTAAGGAGCGTCTCGGCTGTACTTCTTCCGAGACACACTTGTTTGTTGTTTTGTGAGTCTGTGGCATGGACGCTGTTCTCCACCACCATGATTCCAAGTTGTCACCTCCCCTTTGGCTGAGAAATGTTGATGACCAAGGGAAAAGTTTGTCTCACGTTTTCACAGAAAATCTGAGCAGAGTGAAAATTCTTAATTCTGTAATGTTCTTAACTCGTAACTGTGTAAAAAGTGTAATAATTAGTGTTGGTGCGTATTGGTCAGTTGGCAGGGAAGATTTCCAAGTATTAATGGCAGCATACCCATGAGTTAACTCATTCAGTAAGTATATACTGAGTATAAGCTATAAACTAGGCATGGTGGTTGTGTTTGGTAGTGTAAATATGGTTTTTCCTTCTTTCTGCCATGCATCACCATTTTAAAAACAAGCATATTATTTTTACAGCTGAAGGAGAAATAGATACGGTTTCAATCCTCCCTTCTCATGGTGGTTCATTCTTCAGCATCCCAGTGAAAGTTCCAGCCTCCCGTGTGCCCTTTACTTGCTCCCTCAGACCAGCCACTGTCCACCCAGCATCTTGCTGCTTGAATGGAGACTCAGGTTGCAGATGCCCCTGAGTTTGGGCTCTATGACATCTAAGTCACGTGAGCTTTGGCGATGCCCTCAACCCAAGCCTGGTTTCCTCCTTGGCAAGGTGGAAATCGATGGTCCCTGCCTGAGGGGGCTTGGAAAGACAAGGACAGGTGATGTCCTCTTGGCATGCAGTAGGGCTCTGTGAACTCGCGTGGCTGCTGACGTTCACTGCTCCTCTCCTTGCGGGGGTGACAGCATTGTTGTTGTGTTGTTGTTATGTGCTGTCTAGTCAGGCCTGACTCACAGTGACGTTCTGCACGATAGAACTAAATGGTAGCTCATCACGTAGCATCTTCACGACCTCGGTGTGTTGAGCCTGTCACTGTCGTCACTGTGTCAGTCCATCTGCTGAGTTTCGCTTGCCTTTGCTGACCCTTCACTTTGCCTAACACAGTGTCCCTCTCAATGACACATCCAAAGTGAGGGCACTGAAATCCCAGCGATGTTCTGTTGTGACTCACAGGGTTTTAACTGCCTGATTTTCAGAAGGAGATCATCAGGCCTTTCTTCCTAGTCTGTTGTAACTTGGAAGCTCCCCTGGACTGGAACACCAGGGTGACCCTGCTGGTATTTGAAATGCTGGTGGCTAGCTATAGGGATGCTATGAGTTGGAAGTTACTCATTGACACCTAACAAAAACAGCTGTGAAATTAAAGCAACGTGAAGTTACCATGTTGCCAGCTCATTTAGTTAACGGATGAAAATGGTCTTCCTTAGTATGTGTCTCTGCCCGTTCTGGTCTTTTTATTACTGAAAAGTGATTAGGTTTATGATCCACCCTACACTGGTGTGATCTCATTAAAAAGGGAAAAATGTAATTTTCCAAACAGTATCACATCCACAGCTACAAGGACCAGAGTTCCCATACATATTGGTAGAGATGGGGCACAAGTCAATCCGTATATTGCATACGCTCCACTCTGTGGCCTTCAAAATGCGCGCTCTTTCCATGCGCAAAACCACGCTCACTCCACCACCTCATTATCATTCATTTTCAATTCTGTAAGTCCAAAAACCTCATTTTCTGAATCATCTAAATCAGATGTGGGAGCATCTCTGGATACATCCCATCCTGAGGCGGAATTTCTCCATCTGTGAACCTATGAAACCTGGAATGTAAACTATCTGCTTCCACAACGAAGCAGCGGAGCAGGCACAGGTAAACATCCTCACTCCAAAAGGCAGACACTAGAGGGAAGGGTGGGCACCAGGCAAGTCTGAAATGCCACAAAGTAAATTGCATTGGTTCTCAAGTCTCAGAAATAATCTTCTGTTTTCCAGGACCATCTGCTGCCTCCAGACAATGACATTGCCTATGCTTCCTGGAACTCTGGGTAGAGACCCTCTGGCTCTGAGTATCAGCCCTCCCTTCCGGGTCCACTGGGATGGCAAATGCACTCCCTTGGCCTGGGCCTCTGTTCTCCTGGCCCACTGTTCACACTCCCTCAACTTTGAGCAGTGACCCCATTTCCTTAGCCCACTGGCACAGCCTCCTCACCTTCTGGAACCATTTTTAAGAGTGGATGACTTTGCTGTTTGAAAATTGGGGTAGGGGATTCTACCTCCATGCCCCCCCCATGCTACTTCTTACAGTTCTGGTCTTGACTGTACCCGGAATGGTGCCTTCTTTTTCTTGGAAGATAGACACGTTGTTCCATTGACTCATCTCCTGCCTGTAGAACTCCGGGAAGCAGCCAGCTTTCCCTCAGTTAGTCCTCTCTCCGTCTCTTCCAGTCTGAACTGACAGGTTTTTCCTGAGGTGTGGTTGATTAGATCTGTTAGACACAAGCTTATTCTCTTTAGTAAAAGATTGTATAGCCGTGCACTTGGTCAAAGTTCTAGGACATGCTTTTTTAGTTTTTATGATGGATACTGTTTATTTTTAAGTTTATCTCTTTCCTCACATAATTTACTGTAAACAATACAGAGAAACCACACCACTTCTTTAAGATCTTACTTAGAAATTACCTCAGTTAAATATCTAAGTTCATCAATTACAACTTTTATTTTCCATAAAATATTCCCTCATAATACGGACACGTTCTTTGCCGCTTTATAACAAGGGTATTGTTTTCTCCAATGTCCAGTAACATGCTTATCATTTCATTTTAAAATCCCACAGAAGCACATTCAATGTCCACATTTCTAGCAATATTTTGTTCTTGACAACGGAAGCTTTCTCTGTGAGATTCCCAGCCATGGTGCCCTGCTGAATACACGTGTGTGTCGGAGTGTGATTACTGCCTCATACACGAGCTTTGAAGAACTCATCACCTTCCCAGTTAACTGACATTTACTCCAGTGGAGTGAGCAATCCCACTGCATTCCATGTGCTAAGAGGCACATGTCTGCCAACATGAGGCCCCCCTGACCCATCTCGGGGCTCATTTTTGTATTTGTCTTCTGGACAGTTAGCGCTTCCGTCTCTTCCCAGGAGGGACTGGGACGATCGCCCTGAGCTGTCCTCCTGTCCTCCCTCATAAGTCTGGCAGTGCATCAGAGCCCGCAGCACCAGCAACCCTCAGTGTGAGCACCCCGAATCTGAGACTCTGGCATCTGTGTCACAGATTCCGATGTCTGCATTAGAGGAGCTTGCAGGAGACAGGATAAGGGGGTTACATACCTTCCTCCCTCCCCACAACCTTCTAGGGTGAGAAAAAGCCTGAAAGGGTGATACTAAGATTTAAGAGTGCTTGAAACTACCTGCCTTGTTGCTTGAAACTACCTGACACTTGTTGCTGTAAATTGCCATCAAGTCGGCTCTGGCTCAAAGCTGTCCTGTGCCCAACAAAACAAAACACTGCCCAGTCCTGTGCCATCTTCCTGGTCCTAGGCATGCTTGGGCCCACTGTTGTGTCCACTTCGAGTGCCTCCCAACCTTGGTGCTCACCTCTGAGTGTTACGTAGGCTGGTATTCTGTTGGGACTTGTAAGTTTTTCATAGGATGGTTTCAGAAGTAGATTGCCAGGCCTTCCTTCCTGGTCTGAGTCTGGAAGGTTTGCAGAAACCCACCCACCATGGGTGACCTGCTGGTGTTTGAAACACAGGCAGCCTAATTTCCAGAATTATCACAACACATGAGTCACTGCAGCGTGACACCTAAACAGTTTTGTAGAAATGTAAAGATGACATACGTGTCCGGGAGCGGAGGAAGCAAAGCAGGAACGCCAGGGCTGATGAGATCTGAGCAGAGGAGGTCTGGAAGTCCCAGGAGTTCCAGAACCATGGACAGCACACACAGCACTCCCGGGAGCAGGGAGCCTCCGGCCTCTGTGGCTTACAGACTACCTCCCACAGTGAGAGGTTCTTCTCCCGTTCTCTGCTTGGTGGAAGCGCACTCGTTTTTCAGGCAGTGACCCAGCTACCCGCTTCCTGGCTGTCTCTGTGGAGAGCCCTGGGCCTTTCTGCTCCCAGGAGGCCACGGTTGCTAGACCCGATGGTTTTGGATCAGCAGCAGGTGGGAATGACAACTCTTTTTCTTTCTGGACTTTATCTCCCCAGTGGACTGTACACAGCTTTGAACACATCTTTGTGATGTAGAGGACAGAATTCTTCCCGCCACACAGTAGAAAGAACAGACCCAGGAGTGTCTGATGCTCCAGTCAGGGACAGACACAGATGCAAAACATCCAGGATCAGGAGCGTCCCGCGCAGCTGAAGCTGGCTCCGGTGACTTGCTGCCAGGGGAGTAAGAATGCCCAGTCTTCAAGGCTCATATTTGTAAGCAGAGCTCAACACCCTACTTCATGTTTGCAAAGAGAACAAAGGGGACCTGCCGGCACCAGCTGTCTCCTCACAGTTGGGCTGGGTGGGAGATAATCATAGGTTTGGAAAAGCCTCCCTTCCCTGGGCTGCTCCTATGGCTTGACAAGACGCTAGAGCAGAGACTCAGTGAGAGCCCAGTAGCATGGTGGACCCTCGCAAGGAGGCAGCGCTGTGTCGTCTGTCTCTGTGTCCCCTTCGTTGTCTCCTCTGCGTTCCAGCTGTGACTCTCCAGCAGTGGGGCTGGACCTTCAGCAAGTTTAAAATCGGGCAAGAAGGCTGTCAGCGCGCCCCTTTCTCACTCTGGCTTTCTCCCTTCTTCCTCTCTCTCCTCACCTCTGTCTCCTCTTTCTTCCGTCACTCCTTCCTTCTTTGTCATTTTTTTATCTCACTTTCCTTTCACTTCTCCCTTTTTTGAACTTTCTTTTCCTCCTTCCTCTGCCTCCTGCCTATCATCCTCTCTTCTCTCTCAACAAACAGTCGCTAAATGCCGTGTAAGACTCCTGGCTGGCACCGAGGATATGCAGATGGACCACACTGGGCAGAGGGACCCCTGAGTGGTGTGTGCCAGGGTGGTGGGAACTGGGCATCCCCACAGTCTTTCCTGGGGAAGTCAGCTACCACCAGATAGATCCACTGCTGCTTGAATTGCTACTCTATGGAGAGTTTCACGTTTTGCTTTTTCATTGTCAAACATTTCATTATTTGTAATCATTATTTGTAATACTTCCTGGGAAGTATTTTGATAGCTGAGTGATACTCCACTTGTAGTGTGGCAGTGCATTGTAACCAATTCCGGATCACATCTTTATGGTATAATTCTATCATTCTGTTTGGGATATTTTCCGGAGGACAAATTCCCACGGTAAATTTCTGGGTCCAAGAGCCTTGAAAATTTTAAGGACCTTGGTGTAAGTGGCAGGCTTGGTCAGTATTATACTTGAGACATCCCAGGGTACAGCTTTCAGGAGACGTGAAGATTACCAGTTACTGGAAGGATGAGCGAGTGAGAGGAAGAAAAAAGCGTCCCAGGCAGAGGGAGATGCAGAGCCCTTGAGACCTTAAGTCGAAGGATGGAGATGCAGCGTGCCAGGTCGTAGGATGAAGATGCAGCGCGTCGCAAGACCTCCGGTCGGAGGATGGGGATGCAGTGTGCCAGGTCCTAGGATGGAGATGCAGCGCGTCGCGAGACCTCAGGTCGGAGGATGGAGATGCAGCGCGTCGCGAGACCTCGGATCGGAGGATGGGGATGCAGACTGCCAGGAGACCTCAGGTCAGTGGATGGATCTTCCCTAGCGAAAACCGTCCCTCTGCCGTCAGGTTCGAGTCCCTGGTGCTGCAAATGGCTCACATACCGGCTGCTGGTGGGAGGCTCCCGTCCACCCAGAGGCCCCTCGGCAGAAAGGCCTGGTCATTTCCTTCTGAGAAACCGTCCACTGACAGTGCTGGAGGATGCAGCTGTATTCGGACACTCGTGGGATCACCGTGAATTGCCGCCAACTCAACGGTAGCTGGTGTACCATTGTGATGGCCCGAAGTCTCTTCTATGACCAGGACTGGGTCCCCTAACCTGTCACCTGAGACCAGCCCAGACCCCACTTGCAGCCACGGGGACCTTTTTCAGACCCCTGAGTGCTGGGCCCTTCCTGCTTCACTTCCAGTCCTGAAACCTTTTCTGTCTCCACCAGGAGTTGCTTCCTACTTGCTCTTCAAGCTTAAAAATCATCATTCTTGCAGCGGGTGTTGGGGGCGGGCTACTCACAGCCCTTTCCACACCTTGCTGGGACTTGGTTGCCCCCCCACCCCGGGTTGAGCGCTACCTGAGAGGAGCCACTATTTCCCTTCTTTGCAACCATCTTGCCTTAAACAGATTCATCGTGTGCAGTTCCTACCCCAGAATGGGCCAAGAATGAGCAGCGTGTGTCTCTGTGGAGTGCTGGTGTGTGCCCAGGCTGTGGGGACCCTCAGTGGTGCTGGGTGGCAGGGACAGGGGGTCAAGGGGCACATCTGAGTCATGTGAGTAACTAGTGGACTGCAAGGGTGGAGCCCACCTCTGTCAGGCTGCAGTGGCTGGGTACTTGCAAGACGTGGCTTAAAGACAAGAGTCTTGTGGGGTGACAGACACCCCACTGATGTGGCCACCACTGTCACTGTGTCAGCCTTACTGCTAAATGTGAGGTTTTTACTGTTATTACTGGACGTTTTCTTTCTTTTGAAGTGTATCTGTAGTAATGTGTATGCAGAGCTTACACCGTTCATGTCTGCTGCTTATCCTCAGAGAGCCCGTGGGCGGTGTGGGAGTCGTTACTTTTCTCTCTTACATGTATGGACTTTTACGCTCTTGTTGTAGCTGTTGTTGAGTAGGCACTGACTCGTGGGGACTCTTTGCACAAGGGAGTGAGACACTGCCCGGTCCACGCCATCTGTACCGCCACCGGGGAACTGGAGCCCTGTGACCTGTAGGTTTGCATTGGCTGATTCTTAGAAGTGGACAGCCAGGCCTTTCTTCCAAGTCTTTCTTAGCCTGAACTCTGCTGAACCTGCTGGGCATCAGAGCAACAGGGAATCCCTCTTGACAGGCAAGTGGCAGCTGCACTCAGTGGGGGGCTGGCTACGAACCAACCTCAGATCTCCTGCATGGAAGGCAAGACTTCTTGCTGAACCACTGGGGCACACGGTTGGTGTGCTTGGCTGCTGACCATGAGGTGGGAGATTTGAGTCCTCCCAGCTGCCTTGGAAGAAAAGTCTGGCAATCTACTGAAAAACTCGGCACTGAAGATGGAATAGAGAAGAACAGTTCTACTCTGACACACACGTCGCCTTGGGTTAGTACCAACTCAATGACAGACAGCAGGTTTTTATTTTGTTAAATGTTGAACTGAATGAGTGGACCTGAGTGCACTGAGTCCTGGAATCGTGACCCACTGCCATAGAGCTGATTCCGGCTCACAGTGACCCTATAGGAGCCTAGGTTTTCATTTTCTTTTCCTGAGCTGCATCTGATAATCCAGAGATGGAGAATGTTTGCAAGTGTGGTGTAAGTGTGTTCAGTGGACAGAAAGCCAGGACTTACAGGATTTGGTCTGTTTCTTGTCAGTGAGGGCTGAGGGGTCTGTGCCTTGTCAGTGATGGCACCTTGTCAGTAAGGGGCTGGGCACCACTGTGTTTGAGGTCAAGTCACTCCAGTGGCTTTATGAGAGCTACCCAGTGGAAACTCCCAGACAAGTTCCTTCCTAGCTGTCTTCCCAAGGTGGACCTGGTGTGAGGAGGTGTGCACTGTACCCTGCACCCCAAACATCCAGTGACACGTGAGCAGAGAAGGCCCTGAGGGCCTTTACTGTACCCTACACCCCAAATACCCAGTGACACATGAGCAGAGAAGGCTCTGAGGGCCTGTGCTGTGCCCTGCACCCCAAATATCCAGTTACACATGAACAGAGAGGTCCTGAGGGCCTGCACTGTACCCCACACCCCAAACATCCAGTGACACGTGAGCAGAGAGGTCCTGAGGGCCTACACTGTACCCCAACACCCCAAGCATCCAGTGACACATGAGCAGAGAGGCCCTGAGGGCCTGCACTGTACCCCGCATCCCAAATATCTGGTGACACGTGAGCAGAGAGGCCCTGAGGGCCTGCCTGGTGACACCTGTGTAACCAGTGTCCTCCAAGCTCACTCACCTGCTGGTAGAGCTGTAGTTCTCAACAACACGGCTCTGAGAAGTCAAAGGAATTAAGATCTTAAGAGAGAAATCAGGAAATCACATCAGTGTTTGCCTTGTTATCAGACATGCTGGCATCTGAGAGACCCCAGGGTGCCCCGGTGCCCAGCTCGTGGTGTCTGTGATGGGTGATATCATAGTTGTCTAGTGCTGCTACAACAGAAATACCACAAGAGGGATGGATCAACGAAGAGTCCATGCTCTCACGGGCCAGTAGGTTACCAGTCCAAATTCAAGGTGTCAGCTTCAAGGGGAAGGTGTTCTCTCCGTTGGCCGTGGAGGAAGGACATTATCGTCACTCTTGCCTTGCTCAGGGAGAATTTCAGCTCAGGAACCTCCGTTCCAAAGGGTGCACTCTGCTCCCGGCACTGCTTTTCTGGTGGCATAAGGTCCCCAATTCTCTACCTGCTTTCCCTTTTGTCTTTTGTAAGGTAAAAGTTGGTGCTGTTCACACCCCAGGGAAACTACCTACACACTGGGTCAGTGAGGTGACCCAAGCAAGGGTGCTGCTTCCCACTCTGACCCTCTTTAACCCTAGACAGAGATTGTGGTTGATAACACCCTGGAAAATCACAGAAAGGAGGACAATGGGAGTCATGGCCCAACCACATTAACACATACTTGGGGGGACACAATTCAGTTCCTGACAGGTGGCATCTCAGAGACCCCAGGAGCCCTTAGCACCTGCCTGAATGTGTCTGGAGGAAGGTGGGGTAGAGTGAGTCCAAACACAGCTGCACCTTCTCATTCTAGGGCTGGGCCTGGGGAGTCCTCCACTAGCTGTGACAGGCAGATAATGACTTGTGGGAGCCATGTTCTAGAAGCTGGCACCAGCTGCCAATGCCAGTGCCGCTCCCCACATTTTTCAGGACCTTGGCCAGTGGCTTTGTCTTTCACCTCCAGTGAAATGGGGACCCCCCTCCAAGAGTCCGAGCAGCTGACCACACAGTCTTCTGCCCTTGGGTCTCCTGGTCCCAAAAGAGCAGAGTTTGGTGAAGCTCTCCCCTCCAGGCCTCTGGGGCATCCTCTCAGCAGACGCGTCTCAGCAGATGAGAACGGAGATGCCATCAACTGACTCACAGTATCCACGGACAGGCCAGGCACATTCCATGTGGGGCCTGTGAGCCCCAAGAGCAAGCTGTGCCCAGGTGACCAGAGCTGTGCACATCTTACTCTGTGCTTTCTTGTGCCCACCTCCCTCTCCCCATGGCCTCCCCCTGTGCCCTGGAATCTCCTCCCGGGTAAACGTGTCAGCTGCCATCACACCAGCCCTGACTTAGGACGTCCCCACATACAGTGGAATGAGACAGAACACTGCCCGACACTGCCCTGAACCACGCCGTCCTCGCAGCTGTGGTGGCTGGGTGCACCTTCCAGCCTTGTATCAAATGGTATTCTGTTGTGACTCGCAGGGTGCTCCCTGCCTAGCTCTGGGAGCTGATTGCCAGGCCTTCCCTCCTCGTTGGTCTTAGTCCAGAAGCTCTGCTGAGACACGTCTGCTGTGAGTGACCCTGCTGGGATTTGAAATGCCAGCAGCCCAGATTCTAGCATCGCAGCAACACACAGGCTGCTCCAGTCTGGCAGACGGTCTGTGGACGCTGTGCATCAGTGGATGGCCTCTCCAGCAGGTGGACCAGGTGAACCGCTGGCCTCAGGCCTCTCATCTGAGAACCCTTCCGTCTTCCTGCAGAAGTGGGGGCTCTGAACCAAGGTCTGTCAGACCCCCTCGTGGGCAAGGAGTAGGCAGAGCCACGCTTATCCCTCGCCACGTCTCCAAGTCACAGACGGTAAGTACACCCCCAGGAAAGCATTCTCACCTGCCAAGAACTGCAAACGGATTACCATCAACAACAACCTAGGGTGCCTGGTGTTCACAGGCACCACAAAGGGCCAGTGCTCCTGGAACCACTTTGTCACATTTGTCAAGAGCCATAGCAAGCTCTGCACCGTCTGACCCGCCACATTGTGTTGGAGGCTTTAGCCTTACGGGACCACTCAAACCAAGGAGAGAGTTTTGTTTGCGTGAAGGTGTTTTCTGCAGCTTTCGTGTAACAACGAATTCCCAAGTCCTACAAGGAGGGTATAATTATACATCTGTAGGCTGTGTTACACAGACGACACCACTTTACTTGCTGGAAGTGAAGATTTGAAACACTGATGAAGATCAAGGACCACAGCCTTCAGCCTTCAGTGTTGGACTGCACCTCAACATCAAGAAAACAAAAATCCTCACAACTGGACCAGTGAGCAACATTGCCACAAATGGAGAAAAGATTTGAGGTTGTCAGGGATTTCATTTTACTTGGGTCCACAATCAACACCCATGGAAGCAGCAGTCAAGAAATCAAAACACACATTTCACTGTGAAAATTTTCTGCTGAGAACCTCTTTAAAGTACTGAAAAGTAAAGATGTCACCTGACAGACTAAGGTGCGCCTGACCCAAGCCGTGGTCTTTTCAGTTGCATCATGTGCACATGAAAGCTGGACAGTAAACAGAGAAGACAGGAGAAGAATCCATACCTCTGAAGTATGGTGCTGGAGAAGAATGTTGACTGTACTGTGGACCACCAAAAGAACCAACAGACCTGTTCTGGAAGAAGTCCAACCAGAGTGCTCCTTGGAAGCAAAGATGGCAAGACTGTGTTTTACATGCTTTGGACATGTTTTCAGGAAGGATCAGTCCCTGGAGAAGGACATCATGTTTGGTAGAGTGGAGGGTCAGTGAAAAAGAGGAAAACCCTCGACGAGATGCACTTGACACAGTGGCTGCAACGATGGGCTTAAGCTTAGAAACAACTGTGGGTGTGGTGCAGGACCAGGGCAGCATTTCATTCTGTTGTTCAAAGGGTCACTGTGAGTCGGAACCGACTCAACGGCACCTAACAGCAACCACAGGCTGGACTCCTCGGGGACCATTTGAAAGTTAGGGTAGTGGGAGGCATGCAGTAACTTGGAGTACCCATAAGGTATGCAGACAGTGCCTCTATCTCCACTGCCCTGGGCCAGCATGTTTTCTGTCTTCCAAGAACCCCTGACTTCCACCCTCCCTGGCCTCTCCCCAGTTCTTGGTCAGCTTTTCCTCACTTGTCTTCTAGGTCTGTGCATGTCTTGCCTGGACCCCCAGGTGAAGCTGGCACCCCTTTATTGTATCCCTGTAGCAGACACCCCACTTCTTCCTCCTGCAGCACCCAAAGCACCACTTGGCTCTCTGTCCATCTCAGGAGAGCAGATCCCGCCCTAACACCCTGGGCTGGGCAGAGTCACACCAAACCTCTGGGTGGTACGGGAGCTTGTACACTGTGACCCCAACTATAGACGACAGGTGGAGAAAAACTCCAGAAGGGGTTTTTTGTGCTTGGAAGGGTGTGCTGGAGTTTGTGCTCAGTAGCTTTTTTTCTTTTTTCTTTTAAGTTTTCCCTAAATTTACCATTTCTGTATTCAGTAATAATACCTTGAGAAATTCCCATTCTACAGTCTCTTCAACAAATAATTGGCATTAAAACGGGAGGAGGATCTGGTGGGGCTTATACCAGCTTAGTGAGAACCGTGGCCTTGAGGGGCTCTGCTGTGCCTGGCTCAGGCAAACTCAGTGCCAAATGGTGTGTTTGAGACACTCCGGCGAAACTGAGGGTGGACAGCTGGTCAGCTAATCTGAGGGTCAGTGTCAGCTGAGCAGTTGGGATGGTGGAGTGTGGCTGTTTATTTTAAAAGTCCTTACAGTTAGAGATAAATATTGCAGTATTTAGAGGTGAAATAATAAGATGTTTGGGACTTACTTTAAAATGCTTCAGCAAAAACAAATCGAGGAAAACAGAGTGTAAGGGGAACAGGACCAAACACGACAGCGGCTGAAGTTACCTATCCAGGTGGCCGGCCTATAAGCTTTTTGTGCCATTTCTTTCCTTTAGAAATATTTGAAAATTTTTCTCTGAAAGGTGAAAGAAACACTTCCAGTTCTCTGCAGTGACGACTAATGCTCTGCTTGCTTTCCAGAGCGACCGCCTGCTCATCAAAGGTGGCCGTGTCATCAATGACGACCAGTCTTTCTACGCTGATGTCTACCTGGAGGACGGGCTCATCAAGTCGGTGATGTGACATCTCCCCAGGGAGGCCCCGGGGTGGGAGCAGCTGCCCTGCCCAGCAGGATGAGTCCTGGGGGGTCACGGTCAGACACCTGGAGGGGCGGGCTGTGCTGGTGCCCCATGTGGGGCTTCTGCTCCGCACCTGTGAGCTACTTCACTTCCGACTGCGGGGACTCTGGGACTCCTGTGCTGTTTCTGATGGAGAGGAATGCCAGGGAGGTTCAGGAGCTGCCCCATGTCGGAACTGAGTCAGTTCCAACTTGTGGCGGCTCCGTGGATGTCAGAGTAGGACTGTGCTCCATGGGGTTTTCCATGGCTGAGTTTTTAGGAGGCCACCAGGCCTTTCTTCTGGGGGCCTCGGAGAGGACTGAACCTCTCAGCGTTGGGTTGGCAGTGAGCACATTAACCTAGTGCATCTGAGTAAGTCCGCTGGTCTGCCCTCTGCCTGCCCAGAATTCCCAGAGCTGGGACAAGAGGGCTGGGGACAGAAGAGGGACTAGCTGGCTCTCATCCACAGACTGGCCCATAAAGAAAAACGTGTGTCAGGCCTGGGCCTCCCTTTGCTCTTTCCATCCTGGTTTATGAGATCTCAGGCCTCCAGGGGTTTTTTGGCTAGTGGTCAAGTGCTGCTCTCTCTGTGACGTCAGCTGTATTCTGGAGTTCCCAGCTGCTGAGTCCCTCCCTGTGGGACCACGAGACAGGGGCTGCTGGTACTGGAAAGACAGGCAAAGGCATTCTCTGTGAAGCGCAGGTCAGACAGGAACGTGTCTGACAACAGGGCTGTCTGGGTCCTGGTGATCTTTGGTGACGATGGTGAGGAGGAGGAGGAAGGGGGCAGGAGGGCTCTATGGACTGCTGTGAGCGCAGAGCCAGACCACCTGCAAGGTGCCAGTAGGGGGTGCCCCTCCCCCTCCCAGGGAGCCTGATCCACCAGCTGACGCTCCAGTCTCAGACTGGCCATTCCAAGTCCAGTGCAGGCCTCCCCTCCACTGGCTCCATTAGCCTTTTCTAGGGAGCCCCCATCCCCAAGGCTGTGTGGAGTTCACCCCTCATGCCCACCAACCCCAAGGCTGCATGGGGCTCACTTCTCGTGGCCCTAGATACGTGCAGCTTCCTGTACCCACCCGGCATTGAAACCTCCACCGTCTGTGTCAGTGTCCTCAGCAGGCCTGTGTTCTCTGACAAGGGGCCTTGTTGCCTCATCCCTGGGTCCCAGCGATGCCTGGTAGAGGACGGGGCCAGAGATGTCAGTGACATGCAGGTGCCCGCCAGCGAGCCTGGCACGTGGGTAGGGGAACTTTGGTTCTCAACCAAGGCACATCCTGGAGCCAGGAAGGCTGTAAAGACACAGTAGACATGAGGGGCTGAGGAAAATGCATTAGAAAATGCAACTTGTAACTCACAGTTTGCTTGGATGTCAAGAAAACAGCCATGAGGTGAACCTCCACCCCTTTCTCGGGGAGAAACAGCACTGAGAACCAACCGTTTCAAGGAAACACCACCACCCAGGCCACTGACTGTTTGTCCCACTGCCCCGTCCCCTCCCCTTTCTTCCTCTGTGACTGTGAGGCCCTGGAAGGCAGGAGCCCTGCCGAGCACTGTCACCCAGCATCCTGTGTGGGGCCTGCTGGCTCAGAAACATTCACTTAATGGAACTGAGCTCCACAGTTGACCTGTTTGCATCATTTTTCTTTTAAGCACCCAAGACTATCTCTGCTATTTGTTTCCAGACAAATAGGAGAGAATTTGATTGTCCCTGGTGGAGTGAAGACTATTGAGGCCAACGGGCGACTGGTCATCCCTGGAGGCATTGATGCCAACACGTACCTGCAGAAGCCCTCCCAGGGCATGACCGCAGCTGACGACTTCTTCCAGGGGACCCGGGCAGCCCTGGCAGGCGGGACCACTATGATCAGTGAGTCGCTCCCTCCCCTGACGTAGGGGGTGGGCACCAGTTCTCCTCATGACCAACAGTACCACAAGTTCTCGGCATTTATAGGGTACTGTCCTCAGGTAACCACTCACTAACATTCTAACCACAACCCCAGGACAAAGGTCAGTATTTTACAAAGTGTGTTATGCGTGTCACCAGTGATACACAA
Organism: Heterohyrax brucei; assembly: GCA_028571685.1. NCBI lineage: Eukaryota > Metazoa > Chordata > Mammalia > Hyracoidea > Procaviidae > Heterohyrax > Heterohyrax brucei. Next base: position 196,938,093 of record CM053143.1, read on the forward strand.
GAGGATTTTATTGGCATTATGGACATCAAACTTAAATTATTTTAATGTGTACTGAAATAAAATAACCGGAGCATCATGGATATTATTCTCAGAGTAAGGTTGAAGTCAGCATTTTTCAAAACTGTTGAGTGATTAAAAAAAAAGTATTAAATAGATACTTCTATGGATTATAGAGAGAAAGCAAGGAGTGTGAAGACTGCACAAACCCATCAAGTCGAGACACAGACAGGTCACATTAACCAAGGCCGTTGCTTTAGGATGGAAGAAGGAGGAGTGAGAGGAGGCCAGCAGAGAGCACTCTTTACAGATGTTTGGCCCTGAGGGTGATGCCTGGGAAACAGGACAGTCACAGATGTTTGGCACTCAGGGTGATGCCTAGGGAAACAGGACAGTCATTAGCAGTCCTCAAGCCACCTCGCGTTCACAGCAACCACATGGATACTGGAGCCCTGGTGGCGTGGTGGTCAGGAGCCACAGCTGCTTGCCAAGTGCTGCCCGGCCCGGTGCCATTTTCGGGGTCACTGACATGTCTGAGCCCATCGGCACAGCCACCGTGTCAGTCCATGTCACCAAGTGTCTCTCTCTGCTTTATTGACCCTCTGTTTTACCAAGCACGATGTCCTTCTCTAGTAATTGGTCAGTCCTGATGACACCAGCCTTGTGTCTAAGGAGTGCTTTGGTTGTACTTTCTCCAAGAGTGACTTGTCAGTTTGTCTGGCAGCCTGTGGCGTATTCAGTATTCTTCACCAACACATTTTGAGTGTGTCGATTCTTTCATCGTTCTTTTTTTTTTTTTTTTTGGTAGGGCTTTGCATACATATGAGGGAAGTGAAAATATATAACTTGGATCAGTCACATGTTAGTAACCAAAGTGATATCTTTGCTTTTCAAGATTTTAAAGAGATGTTTTGTAGCAGATTTTTGCAGGGCAATACATTGTTTTATTTCTCTATTGCTATTTCCATGGGCATTGATTGTTGATCCATGTAGAATGAAAAACTTTAGTTTTTCACCACTTATGATGTTCTTTCTGGCCCTGTTGTGATCATTTCTGTTTGCTTCACGATTGGGTGTAATCCATCCTGAAGGCTGCAGCCTTTGATCTTTATCAGCATGTGCTTCAAGTCCTCTTCATTTTTTGGAAAGTAGGGTGGTGTCATCTGTAACACAAATTGTTAATGAGTCTTCCTCCTATCCTGGTGCTGTGTTCTTCTTCACATGTTCTAACTTCTTGGAGTATTTACTCAGCACACAGATTGAATAAGCTGGATGAAAAGATAAAACCCTGCCACACACCTTTTCTAATTTTAAACCATCCAGTATCCTCTGGTTCTGCTCAAATGCCTCTTGATCTACATATAAGTTATGCATGAGTGCAATTAAGTATTCTGAAACTTCCACTCTTTGCGATGTTATTGATAATTTGTTATGATTCACAGAGCTGAATGTCTTCACATAGTCCAGGAACACATGGCATCTTTCTGATATTCTCTGCTTTTGACCAAGATCCACCTGACATCAGCAATGATATTTCCTGTTAAACAACCTCTGACTCTGGCTTGAATTTCTGGCAGTTTCCTGTTGATGGATGACTGCAGTCATCTTTGAATAATCTTCAGCAAAATTTTGTTGGCATGCGATATTAATGATACTGTTTGATAATATCAACATTCTGTTTGACCACCCTTCTTTGGAATGGGCACAAATACTGATCTTGTCCAAGTGGTCAGCCAGGTAGCTGTCTTCCGGATTTCTTGGCACAGAGTCCTCCAGGTGGTCAGCCAGGTAGCTGTTTTTCGGATTTCTGGGCGTAGAGAAACATGCGCTTCCAGCATTGCCTTTGTTTGTTGAAACATCTCAACTGGAAGTTTGTCAATTCCCGAGAGCTGGCTTTCCACCAGTGCCTTCGGTGTGGCTTGACCTTCCTTCAGCATCAGCAGCTTTTGATCACATGCTGCCTCCCAAAGTGTCTAAATGTCAGCCAGTTCTTTCTGGTGCAATAATTGTCTATCCCTTTCATCTTCCTTAGATGCTTGCTACACCGGTCCACTTTTTTGTCCATAGAATCCTTTGGTGTTGCAACCCCGGGCTTGAATTTTCTTCTTGGTTCTTTCACTTTGAGAAATGCCAGTTGTGTTCTTCCCTTTTGGTTTTCTAATTCCAAGCCTTTGCATATTTCCTTGTAACATTTTAGCTTGTCTTCTCCAACTGCCCTTTGAAATTTCTTCAGCTCTTTTACTTTATCATTGCATCTGTTTGCTTTGGCTACTCTTTATTCAAGATCAAGTTTCAGAGTCTCTTCTAACATCCATTTTGGTCTTTTCCTTCCTTCCTGTCTTTTTAATGACTTCCTACTTTCATTATGTATAATATCATTTATGTCATCCTATGACTTCTCTGTTCCTCAGTCATTAGTGTTCATTGCATCAAATCTATTCTTGAGCTAGTCTCTAAATTCAGGTAAGATATACTCCTGGTCATGATTTGACTCTCACAGACTCGTTTTGATTTTCTTCAGCTTCAACTTCAACTTTCACATGAGTGATTGATGGTCTGTTTGAGGTCTATTGAGATGGTCAATGTGTAGAGAAACAGAACAGTGCTTAGAGGGATATGTGAAGCCAAGTGAAGTTTAAGAAGACAGGTGGCCTTGGAATGGTGATTAAGAGCCGGGTTCTACATCTATCAAGTCTTTTCTGGAATCTTCTCCTCAATCTTTACTAGTTGTATGACCTTGGACAAGTTCCTTACCCTATATGAACCTTAATTTCTTCAATATGCAAAATGAGTGTCTTTATCTTCATTTTAAGAGACGACTGTGAGGGTGGCTCATGTAAAGCCCTTGTAAGCGTTCAGAAAATAGTTGCACTAATGATGACAATGACTACAGTGTTAATGATGGTGCTGATGAAACCAAAAGATGACAGTGATGATGTCACTGTTGACAGTTTGGGTAATGATGATGACAGCACTGTTAATCCTGGCATCGATGGTGGAAGTCATGATGAGAAAGACGATGATGACAAGGACCTCGATCTTGATGAGAGAGATGCTAGTTGTGAGGATGGTCACCGTGGCCATGATGATGGGATGGTGGTGGTGATGGGGGATGGGACGGAGGTGGTGATGATGGCAGTCATGACATGGTGGTGCTGAAGAGGCTACACTTTGCGAGCCCAGAAGATCAGTAAATACTTGTTGGAACAACTTGGGTCCTAAACAGCTTGGAACATTACACATATTTCTCTGTCCTCCTAGTTGACCATGTTGTCCCTGAACCTGGGTCTAGCCTGCTGACCTCCTTTGAGAAGTGGCATGAAGCTGCTGACACCAAATCCTGCTGTGACTACTCTCTCCACGTAGACATCACCGGTTGGTACGATGGTGTTCGGGAGGAGCTGGAGGTGCTGGTGCAGGACAAAGGTCAGTTAAAGCCCCAAATGTGGCAACGTTCTGTAGTCCCCGCTTCTTTGTCGGTTGGGATTAAAAGTTCTCTTATGTCCTGCTGTGAGCCCAACCATGGGCATCCCCACTGCTGCAGAGAGAACTGTGGAAGCATTCCACCGTCACTCAGGTGTCTGTCCTCTTTTGCTTTCAACTCTTCAGAGGTATCCCCTAACTCACAGAAGAAAGCCAACTTCCATGACCTGTATACACGCTCCTACCTGAGTTCTTCCCACTTCTTCCTCTGGCTGATTGTCCATTTATATCACAAACTCCTCCTGAGTGCCTGTCGTCTGGCTGCTGCCCCTTGAAACCTATTACACCCCAGGGCTTTTTCTATTCCCCTTCCAAGGAGTCCCTTCTTCCGTTTCTGTCTGACTACTGAACTACCGTCTCATGAAGGCCCACCTCAAGTACCACCTTCTCCAGGTCTCCCAATCAGAATTATTTCTTTCCTAGAATATGCAAAGCAGTTCCTCAGCCCCCTTTGGAGCATTTTTCATTGGTTCTTGGACTACAGGGAACTGATTACTTCATCTGCCTCTGCCACTAAACAGTGAGTTGTAGGAGGGAAGGGGCTATGTCTATGCATCCTGCCCTTGCTGGCTCTGTTTGGGTTCACACAAAGGGTCCTTGCAGTGTGGACCCTTCATGATGTGCACAGCACTGAATGGAGACGAACTGAACTGTAAACATAGGGAAGAAATGAATGAGTCGGGGCTCACTTAGGAAAGTGGCAGCCGGGAGACACCTAAGGGGACAGCATCAAATGAGGGTGCTTTGAGGAGAGTTCACATGTGTTTTCCGTTTTAGAGTATGTATACTGTGTTCTCATTTAGGAAAGTGTCATCATCACAGTACCAGAAATCAGAAAACTGAGAAAAGGGGAAACAAACTTATCTCCCATTCTACCTCCATCTCATTTTGCGGTAACCCCTGTCCAATTAGAGTGGTTCGTCATCTAATCACTCTACAGCCACTATTTGGAATCCTGCTTTTTTCAATCAAGATTTTATGAGTAAGGATTACTCTAATAATTTTGTAATGGTTCATAATACTAATATAGTGGTGAATTTGCTCAGCCCTTTTTATTGAGCATTTAGGTTTTCTTTTTTTATTATAAATCATGCTTTACTGAACATATTCACGCATAAACATTTTTTGCATTTGTAGATATTTCCCTAGGTTTCCTGAAATGGGAAATTGCCAGGTATCTTAGTTATACAGTGCTGCTGCAACAGAAATACCACAAGTGGATGGCATTAACAAAGATAAATTTATTCTCTCATAGTCTAGGAGGCTAGAATTCCAATTCTAAGGTGCCAGCTCTGGGAGAAGACTTTCTGTCTCTGTTGGCTCTGGGGTAAGGTCTTCATTGCCAATCTTTCCCTGGTCTAGGAGCTTCTCAGTGCAGGGATCTTGGGTCCAAATGATGAGTTCTGCTCCCAACACTTCCTTCTTGGTGGCATGAAATCCCCCTGACTCTGCACACTTCTCTCTTTTGTATCCCAGAGAGATTGACTCAGCATACAAATTAATCTTGTAGCTTGAGTTCTGTCTCATTAACATAACTAACTGCCTCTCATCCTGCCTCATTAGCATATTAAAAACCAAACCCTTTGCCGCATTCAGTAGATCCCAACCCATAGCTACCCTATAAGACAAAGTAGAACTGCCCCATAGGGTTTCTAGGGAGCAGCTGACGGATTTGAGTGGCTTCCCTTTTGATTAACAGCCATAGCCCTTACCCACTGTGCCACCAAGGCTTCCAGTTAGGGTTTACAACACACAGGATAATCACATCAGATGACAAGAAGGTAGACAATCACACACATGACAACCATGGCCTAGCCAACTTGACATACACTTGGGGGGGATACAATTCAACCCATAACACTGGGTCAAATGAGAATGAGAATCAAATGAGAGGATATATGCAAAGTGCCTGCGTTTATATGCAAGGTCCCTGAGTTGTTAGTCATGGTTCTGGGTCAATACGTACCTCGTGTCTCATAAGGCCTCCAGGGCAACAATTTTGTGGGGGCCCTGAATCTTGCTGATGTCTCTCCTGTTGAAGGATTTTTAAAGGTTGGATTTCAGGGCTGCCAGGGATCAAACACAGAGGCAGGGCCTAGCCTTCATGAGTATCCTGTGGCAGTAACAAATGAGGGGCTGACTGGGCGGCTCCAGGCCGGGTCTCCCACCCTCCTTGGGCTCTCTGGGCATTCTTGCTTGGTGGCAGTGTTCACAAAGAGTGAGGCAAAAGCTTCAAGGTCCCCTGATGCCCAAGCATGGAGCTCACAGGACATCACTGTTCATCTTCTTGGTAGAAGCAGACACCGACTCAGTCCAGATTATGGGATTGGGAAAATGACTCTGTTTAATGGGAATTTGAAGGACTTGTGGTCATGTTAATTCTACCAAGGGCTTATTCTGGCCACAATTCTTGTACTCCTCCCAAATGTACCCCAAAATACCTCCATGTGGCCCAGGCTCAAATGCCATATTGCCACATCAGCATCTGCTGGGGTGCAGGTGCGGCCCATAGGTGTGGCCTGGTTGATTTGGTACCTGTGAACACACGTGCCCTGTACACAAAGTGGGAGAGCCAGGACAAATACCTCATGGAAGGGGAAAACAGCGACATGGAGCAGCTGGGATCCTACAGAAATCCCAGAGCCCAGCTGCACACATACTGCCAGGTCTCGCTAGCCCGGTGGGGGTACCCCTTGATCACGCCCAGGATTTCTCCTCCCTAAGGTAGTTCTTGACTGAATTCATGGACTGGTGGGCTACAACCCATGGGCCATACCCAACCTGTGGTCTTGTCCTAGTTACCTGTAGCTGCTATAACAGAAGTACTGTGAGTGGCTAAAATAAACAGAAAGTTATTTTCTCAAAGTTTAGGACTGTAAAAGTCTGAATTCAGAGTTCTAGCTCTAGGGAAAGTCTCTCTCCATATCCATTAAGGGAAGCTCCTAGTCTCTTTCCAGCTTTGGTTCCTGGGTTCCTTGGCAATCATGTGGCATGTATCTTCCCCTTCCTCTGGGCTTGCTTGCTTGCTTAGTACGCTCTTTGGTATTTCAAAAGAGATTGACTTAACAAGCACACTATACTAATACTGCCTCATTAACATAACAAAGAAAATCCATTTACAAATGGAATTGTAACCACAGGTTAAGATTTACAGCACATATATTTGGGATACAAAAATTCAATCCACAGCAGGTCTGATTTTTGCTTGGCCATTTAGTTAAGAGCATTTTATGTATTTTTAAAAGTTTGTTAGAGGACTATGTGAGAGAGACTGCATGTGCCACAAAGCCTAAAGTATTTACTATCTACTTCTTGGCAGAAAAGCTTTGCTGACCCTCTCCTCGCCCGCTGTTTCGCATAGCTTGGGCTCCACCCTCTGTCATCTTGACTTGACCCTCTAGAACACTCTTCCTTTTAAAGAAATGGCCCATGTTTGCCAGCATCTTTCTCAGTTCGTTTCCATCTTAAAGAAATTTGGCATCCCAGAGCCTCTTTTCGTTTTGAACCGTGTCCATTTCGTTTAGTCCAAGGTGGTGCAACTCCTTCGAATCTTTTGTGGGTTTCCTATGTATCAGATTTTAGCTCAGTCTCTGATTCAAGACAAGATTCTCTCCATTTGGGCGGCTGTTGGTGTACTGTGGGAGAATACCTTTCAGATTCTTAGAAGCCCTTTGTCTAACTGACGGGGCATACCAGGAAACCCTTAGCTCTTTCTGAGGTATTAACGAAGATTCTTACAGATTTATTTTTCATTTAACCTTTACCCTGAAGCCATTTCTTACTTAAAGCACATTTTACAGAGAGCAGACATCGGAAACAGTCTTATTTTCTAATCCAGCAAACCCTGAAACTTTCTGTATGTCCACTAAATTCTGCTTGCAAACGGAACAGTTCCTACTTTAGAGCACATATCCCTCTTGTACCCCATCGTATGGAGCTGAAAGAACCCTAATGATACCCTCAACGCTCTGGATAGCAGTCACATCCAAGTTGTCTGGTCAAGTTACCCTAGGTGGCTATTTTCCTATTGGTTTTCTGCTGTGCCATGGATCACCCCTCTTTCAGCCTCCACTCTTTTTTCAGCCTTCAGAACATTTCCTGGTGACTGCACCCTACTGTCCTGCCCTCCCCCTCACTAATGCTCATACCCACTCACCTTCTCTCTCCAACTGCACAGTTCGCCTCTTGTTTTCCTTCCCTTCCTCCTGCTTCTTCTGCTCCTTCTCATCCTCTTCCTCCTCTTCTTCCTCCTTCTTTTCTTCTCCCCTCTGGTCTTCCTCCTGTTCCTCCTCTCCCTATGCCTCCACATTCTCTTGATCTGGCTGGGTTACTACCCTCCCCAGGAACCTGCTTTGACTCTGTTTCATTCCACAGGTGAGCTAGATTCCCCACCATGAGCTCAGCAGCTCCCAAGACTCCTCTATCCTTTGGTTATCACAGTGCTGTGATTGTTGATTTACTGACAAGAATTGATTTTTTTTTCTTAAACATATTTTTCTATTCTGGTTTTATCCTAAAACAGGTGTTAATTCCTTTCAAGTCTACATGGCCTACAAGGACCTCTATCAAATGTCTGATAGCCAGGTATGACCACACACCTGCTGTCTTGACACCAGGCAGGCAGGCTGGGGAGGGCTCTGGGATCCAGGCTGCTTCAGCAATAAATTGCTGGGTGGCCTTACACAGGCATCGTCCCCTCTGGGCTTCCTCTTCCAGGCAGAGTGGGTGACTTTTTGTTTTTGTTTTTTTTAAATTGTGCTTTAGGTGAAAGATTATAGAGCTAATTTATTTTTCATTAAACAATTAACACAGAAATTATTTTGTGATATTTGTTGCCAACCCTGTGATGTATTAACACTCCCCTCTTCCACACTCAGGGTTGTTTTCATTCATCTAGTTTTCCTATCCCATCATGTCTTCTCCTCTTTGCTTTTGGGCTGCTGTGCCCATTTAGTCTAATATACGTGATTGAACTATGCAGCATGTTCCCAAATGTGTTATTGTTTGCCCTGTCAGCATGTCTAATCTCTGACTGAAAGATGAGCATTTTGAGAGACTTCAGTAGTGAGTTAAAAGGGTATCCAGGAGCAGGTGAGCTCCCCAAGCCTAGCCACCTCAGAGCCAGCTGAGAGCTCACTGAAAGTACAGACTTAGTGGGAAGTCAGAGGTCTCTTCCTCGAAAACCTCAAGAGTTGATCCTAGTTCAAGCAGGTCTGTGGGCCAAGACTGTTTCATTAGCTCTGACACTTGAACACCTGGATCCACGTAAACAAAGCCAACACAGGACACTGGGCAAGTCCGAGCCTTCTCAATCATCTTGTCTACAGACGTGTAATAATATCCCTTTACACGTCCTCCACGCCGATGCATGGACTTGTAATAATGTCCGTTCGTACTTCCTCCATCCATACCTACCCACAGATGGGTGATAATGTCATCTGTACCCTCTCCATCCATACCTACCCAAAGACGTTTGCATCCCCTCCATTCATACTCATAAATGTGTGATGTCATTCACACCGCTGCCATCAATAACTATCCATAGATGGGAGATAATGTCATCTGTGCCCACTGCATTCATACCTACCCAAAGATGGGTGATAATGTCATCTGTACCCCCTCCGTCCATACCTACCCACAGATGTGGGATAACGTCATTCACACCTCTCCCATCTATACCTACCCACAGATGTGTGATGTCATTCACACCTCCCCCATTAATACCTACCCACAGATGTCTAAGAATGTTACTCATACCTGCCTCCTTCCATACCTACACAGACTGTGATGATGTCACCAACACCCCCTCCACCCACACCTGCCTATTGATGTGTGTTAATGTGTGTCCCCCATCCTTCATCTGTACTTAGCCATAGACATATAACCCCCACTCAGGCCTCCTCCATCCACAGTACCATACACATATAACACCCATCCACGCCTCCCCCAGCCACACCTATCTGTAAACACGTGATAACTCATTTGTGCCTCCTCCATCCACAGCTATGATAAGCCCATTGCCACCCAGTCAATTCTAACTCATAGCAATCCCACAGGAAGAGGAGAACTGCCACATAAAGTTTCCAAGGAGTGCCTGGTGGATTTGAACTGCCCATCTGTTGGTTAGCAGCCAAGCACTTAACCACCAGCCACCAGCATTTTCACACCTACTACAGATGCTTGGAAATGCCTACCCACACCTTCTCCATCCACACCTGCCTGGAGCTGTGTAAGAATGCCCTTTACACCTCCTCCAACCATGCTTGCCATAAATCTGTAACAAAGTTCATCCACACTGTCTCCAGCCACATGTTCCATAGACACGTGATAATGTCTACCCACATCTATCCAAAGACATGTGATAACGTCCACTCACACTTCCTCCATTCACACCTACCTGTAGATGGGTAATAACTTCCTTCTGCAGCAAAGCTGTCACTTTAAAGACTAATGTGTGCCTGACCCAAGCCATGGTATTTTCGATCACTTCATATGCATGTGAAAGTTGGACAATGAATAAGAAAGATCAAAGAATAACTGATTCCTTTGAGTTATGGTGCTGTTGAAAAATATTGAATATACTACAGACTTCCAGAAGAATGAACCAATCTGTCTTGGAAGAAGGACAGCCAGAATGTTCCTTAGAAGCAAGGATGCCAAGACTTTGTCTCATGTACTATGGACGTGTTATCAGGAGGGACCATCCTTGGAGAAGGACACCATGCTTGGGAGAGTAGATGGTCAGCAAAAAAGAGGAATACCCTGGAGGAGATGGATCGACACAGTGGCTGCAACCATGGGCTTGGAGCCAACTTGATGGCACCTAACTACAACACCACCTCCATCTGCACCTACCCATAGATGTGTAATAATCTCCATCCCCATATATCCAAAGATGTGCGTAATATCCATCCACACTGACCCACAGATGTGTAATAATGTCTTTCCACACTCACCTATAAGTGTAGAACATACATTCATGTGTTCTCCATCCACCGATGTTGTTGTTGTTAGGTGTCGTCAAGTTGGTTCTGACTCGTAGCGACCTTATGAGCAACAGAACCCATAGACATGTAATAATTCCATCTGTGCCTCCTCCATCCACAAGGACCCACAGACACGTGATAGCATCCATCCAGAGCTCCTCCATCCACACCTACCCGTGGGTGCGTTGTAACATCCATCCGTGTCTCCTCCAGAGACTCTGGTTGCATAGTGGTTAAGAGTTATGGCTGCTCACCAAAAGGCTGGCAGTTCAAATCCACCAGGTGCTCCTTGGAAACCACATGGGGCAGTTTTAATCAGTCCTTTGGATCTCCATGAATCAGAATTGGGTCAACAGCAGTGAGTTTCATTTTGATTTTTTGTGGTATAGCTCCTCCATCCACATATATCCTTATACATGTAATAACATCTGTCCACACCTCCTCCATCCGTGCCTACCCAGGGACTTGTAATAGCATCCAACACTATCAGTTTCCAGCCGTGGCTGTGTGGGTGAGGATGAGGATGTGTCCGGCTGGAGGTTACCTCAGCACCTGGCTCTCTTACACTTGGGACTCCTGGCTTTTTTGTGTCATCACCACCCAACCCTGTGTTTGTCAAAATGTGGACACTGTGGGGGGCAGAGTGTAGGAGCTAGAGCCAGACCACCCAGCCAGTCACTGTGAGCTGGAATTGACTTGACGGCAACAAGTGTGTGGCTGTGCCGTATGACCGTAGCAGCTTTCCAACCTTCTTGTGCCTTAGTTCCCTGTCTGTAGGGTAGATTTGTATACACCTGTCTCACAAGGCTGTTGGAGGATGGGTCTCACTAACACAGACCCTGAGGGCGGGATGCGTGCTCTGAGCACTAGAGTTGACAGAGTCCTTGTCACTCACACCCACCACGGTTCATGAAGTCACAGGGGTTGAAATGTTCATAGGGCATGCCCGTGCAACGAAGGTGGCTCTGGTGCAGGTTAGTCACGATCCCATAAAATGAAGGACCAACTGGCTCCAGTGTCATCACTAGCAGCTATTGGCACCTCTGAGAGGCAAAGCCATGGAGAAGCTAAAGACATTGACAGGCCTGAGATGAGAGGTGTGACAAGCTAGGGGCTTCTTTCCATCCCCAGCTTTGGAATCTTTGGGATCAGGGCTGAGCAGTTTCTGTCCAGGCCATAGCTGCTGCTGGCAGTAGTCTGCTGGGGACACCACATTGCACTGTATCTGAGGGGGCCAGCAGGCGACGGCTGTGGGGCACAAGGCTGGGCTTTATGTGTACATGTGATGTGCCGTTTCCAGCTGCACTGATGCCTTTGTCACTCTTCAGCTCTATGAAGCCTTCACCTTCCTGAAGGGGCTGGGTGCGGTGACCCTGGTCCATGCAGAAAACGGAGACTTGATTGCTCAGGTGAGTTGAATTCTTCTCGCCCCCACCAGCTTGGAAGGGGGTGATGAGGTGACTGGGCTGGTCTAGTTGGGAAGCAGGGAAGGGGGTGACAAGGTGACCGGGCAGTGAAGTGCCAAGCCATCTCAGACACACCGGGTGGGTTTCCCACACCTGCCTGCAGGATGGCCTTCGAGTTTCTGTCATCGTCTTTACAATGGGGGTGACAGGACTGCCCTGGGAGCCCAAGGAATCCGCGAGGAACAATGAAGACTTAGTAAGATGGACACTCTGCAGACCCAGGGGCCAGAGTGGCTTACACAGCAGCAGGTGTTGTTTTGGGGCAGGGAGCAGGCTAGATGGATCCCAGGACAGGAGTGTGTGTCCTTGGGGAGGAGCCCGCCCACCACAGAACTCACTCATCGCCCGTAACGCCTGACTCAAGAGGGCTTATAGGATCAAACGAGACTACACATGCGGTGTGTGTGTGGTGTCACACCTCCAGGGCACACAGGCCCAGGTTTGGGGAGAAGGAGACCTGAGCGCATGCCAGTCTCTCGCTGCAGCAGAGGGTCTGATCCTAGCTCCTCTTGCCCCTCCCTGGCACCACCCTCTTTTCACTAACAGTCCACTCAAGGCCACTTGGGCATTCTCTGACACATTCCTCAGGATCCCCCACACCTCTGAGCACAGCCTGGCTCTGCGACCTTCCACGTCTTAGGCAGTCGTTGTGGTAGCACCCCACTTCTGGTCCCAAACTCTGCATTCGCTGTCCACGGCTGTGTGTGTCAGCCCCCCAGATCCTGCCGCCTCTGCAGCGTGAGCGTTTGCAATCTCGTTCCCACGTGTCAGGAAGTCACCCTGGGTCTCTCACAGGCCACAGTGAGCTTTCCTTGAGCAGCCTGTCTCACCGTTAGGCTGGCCCGGAGCCAGGACTTGCTTCCTAGGTTGCAAGCATTGTGGTTTCTCGGGCTCTTGCAAGCTGCTGGGAGGCTCTGTTCTGTGCTGGCTGCTGGTGAGGTCCCCAGATTCTGAGCCTGTGGGCAGTCACGATGGACAAGCTTCCATCAGCATGAGTGAGACAGCAGGAGAGCACAGAGAGATGGAAGCCAGATGCTCCCAGAACCTAGCCTCAGAAAGGGAACCCCACCTCTCAAGCTGTATCCTGCTCATCAGCAGCAAAGTGCAAGGGCCAGCTGTACTCACGGGGGTGGATCCCACAGGCCATGGGACCACTGACAGCTGCCCCCACCCCCCCGGACACTGCAGCTTCTCATGGTTCTGAGCTTCCTGTGAGTGGAACCGTGCAGACAGCACTCACTCAGCCTCTTTGCTGTGTGAGGTCTGTGAGGCTTACATGTGACGCTGTGTGTAGTTTGTTCTCTCCAGGGCTGCATGTATATGTCACCACTGACCCTTCAGCTGGTGGACATTTAGACCCTTTCACATCAAGGACTGCGTGGAATGGAGCTGAACGTATGTTGGTGTTTCCGTGGATCTGCACTTGGGTGTGAGTGTCGGGTCACACCAGCTGCTGTTCGGTCAGCCCCAGCTCCTAGTGATCCCTGGTGTCGGAATGGAACTGTGCTCCACGCGGTCTCAGTGTCAGATTTTTCAGGACAAGTCGCCACACCCTCCTTCCCAGACACCTCTACGTAGATTCGACCCTGGAGCCTTTGGCTAGCAGCTGAGGGGTGATTGTCTGTAGCACCTCGGGACGCCGCAGGGCCTCAGGGGAGCGCGTTCTGTTTCAGCACTGCCTCTGACTCACACCCGGGGGGGTGATCTCATCCCTGCATCCCAAGCTCGGTTTGCTCTGGAGGTTTGCTTTCCTCCCCTCTGAGCTTCTTGGGGCCACCCACTGTAAACTGTCTCAGGTCCAGTCAGTTACCACCTGTTCACCTGCTTTTGCTCCCAGAACTAACGTCTACTATCTTTTCTGCATTTTCTTGGTCCTTGTAGACATTTCTGTCGTTTTAGTGGATTTCAGAAAAGAGAAAAAATAACATGTGTTCTCATCCCGTGCATGCTCTTCAGCTGAAACTCTTTAAGCTTTTTGCCAGTGTTTTCCCCACTATGCCCTCTTCCCTTCTTTCTTTCTGTAGACAGGAAAGTCACTGATATTTGAACAATCTTGCGGAGAGGCTGCTCCACCGCATAAGCAAATTTACAGACAGGCTTCGTAAACATCATCCTCAGCAGCTACAGATGAGTCCCTAGTTCACTCACCTTCAAGGGGCTTCCTGTTTATGTTCTCATAGTAAACCCGAACTTATGTCCATAGATACACGGTTGCGGTGGCGACTTTTCCCCGTGGACGACGGGGGACGACGCGGCTGGGGCGCGTGGGGCGGAGTGACCTGGGTGAGGGGGCCGGGAGCGGACGTCCCCGGGGCGCGTGCGCGCGGGTCCCCACGGCCCCAGCAGTCCGAGTAGCCCCCTGAACAGCGGAGTGGGTCGCGCCCTGCCCCTGGCTGTCTTGAGCGCACTGTTGTGCGGCCATTGTGTCGGTGCATCTCCTCAGGGGTCTTCCTCTTCGTCACTGACTCCCCGCTTTACCAAGCACGACGTCCTCCTACCGGGGTGGGTCGCTCCTAGTGACTTGTTTAAGGGATGCGAGACAGGGTCTAGCCGCGCTTGGTTCCCAGAAGCGCTCTGCTTGCACTCCTTCTATGACAGGCTTGTCAGTCCTACCGGCTGTCCACAGCGTCATCAGTATTCGTCATCAGCCCCACGATTCAGTCATCGCTTCTTCTGCCTTTCTTTTTCGTTGTCAGGCTTTCACATGCATATGCAAATTAAAACAAAAAACAAAAAACACCTGTGGCTTTCAAGTCCATTCTGACTCATAGCAAGGCTATAGGACAGAACAGAAAGGCCCCATAGTTTCCAAGGAACACCCGGCAGATGTGATCTGCCAGCCTTTTGATTGACAGCCGTAGCACTAACCACTAGGCCTCCAGGGTTCCCGTGTGTCTATGAGGTGACAGGAAGCATCATGGTTTGGGTCAAGCACATCTGAGTCCTCAAAGTGACATCTTTGCTTTTCAACACTTTAAAGGGATCTTTTACATCTTATTTACCCAGTGATACATATCCTCTGCTTTCTTGATCGCTGCTTCTGTGGGTGTTGATTGTAAATCCAAGTAAAATGAATTCCTTGACAACTTCCATATTTTCTCTGTTTATCATGATGTTCCATATTGGTCCAGTTAAGAGATTTTTTGTTTTCTTTGTGTTGAGATGTAATCCATACTGAAGGCTGTGGCCTTTGATCTTCAGTAAGTGCTTCAACGCCTCTTCACTTTCAGCAAGGAAGGTTGTATCACTTGCATAACGCAGATGTTAATCTTCCTCCTATCCCAGTGCTTCATTCTTCTTTATGTACTCCAACTTCTTGTATTGTTTGCTCAGAATATAGATTGAGTAAATGGGGTGACAGGATGAACCTTGGACACACATCCTTTTTTGTTCGTTTGTTTTAACTTTAAATTAGTGCGGCATCCCCTTATTCTGTTTCAAGAACTGCTTCTCAGTCTGGAATCCCCGTTCTTCTCAGTGTTGTCCGTAATCTGTTACAGCCCATGCTATCCAGTACCACTGCACAGTCAATAAAACATGTGTGAACTGTTGTCGTGGGCTGCATTGTGTTCCCCCAAATTGTAGATCAACTTGGCAAGGCCATCATCTCTAGTATTGGGTGACTATCTACCATCTTGTCATCTGGTGTGTTATGCCTGTATGTTGTAAAGCCTGCTTCTGTGATGTTAATGAGACAGGACTCAATCTACAAGATTAGGTTGTGTTTTAAGTCAAACTCTTTTGAGACATAAAAGAGAGAAGAGAGTAGAGAGTTGGGGGACCTCAGGCAACCAAGAAAGAACACCAGGAGCAAAGTATGTTCTTCGGACCCAGTGCTTCTGTGCTGAAAAGCACCTCAACTAAGAAAAGATGGATGGCAGGGGCCTTCCCCCAAAGCTGACAGAGAGAAAGCCTTCCCCTGGAGATGGCACCCTGAATTTGGACTTCTGGCCTCTTAGAATGAGAAAGAACAGGTTTCTCCTTGCTGGCGCCATCCACTCATGGTATGCCTGTTGTAGCAGCACTGAATAACTAAGACAACAGGTAGACGTCTTTCTGGTATTCTCTGCTTTCGGCCAAGATTCACCTGACGTCAGCAGTGGTATTCTTTGTCCCTCATCCTCGTGCGAATCCAGTCTGACTGTCTGGCAGCTGGCTTTTGCTGGACGGCGGCAGTGATTTTTGGGTTGTCTTCCGTGACTGTAGTTGTGTGAGATGTCACTGATGCTGTTTGACAGTCTCTGCATTCTGTTGGATCACCTCTCTTTGGGCTCAGACTTGGATCTTTTCCAGTCATTTGGCCAGGTAACTCTTTTCCAGATTTTTTGGAATAGATGAGTGAACGCTTCCCACCCTGCATTCTTTTGCTTGGTCACTTCTTGCTTGGATTTCTTCCTTCAGTAGCGCCAGTTCTTGATCATATCTTACCTCAAAAATGGTTCAACATGGACATTTTGTTAGTGCTGTGACTCTGTATTCCTTTCATCTTTTGATGCTTCATATGCCGTTGATTATTTTGCCCATATAATCTTGCAAAAATTTACAGTGTGAACCTTGAATATTCTTCTGCAGTTCTTTCAACTTGAGAAATACTAAGAATGTTTTTTCCTTTTGGTTTGCTGACTCCGGGTCTTGGCACGTTTCATTGCAATAGTTTACTTTGTCTTCTCGAGCAGCCCTCTCTTTTCCTCCATTCCCTTTATCTAGTTACTCTACATCCTAGAGCAAGTTGGGGAGTTTTTTCTGGAGTCTGTTTTTGTCTTTTCTTCCTTTCCTGTCTTTTTAACGAACTTTTGTTTTGTTCACCGACGGTCTCCTTGATGTTCTCCCACTGCCTGTCTGGTCTTCTGTCATCAGTGTTCAGTGTGTCAAATCTGTCCTTGAGGTGCTCTCCAAATCCAGGTGGGGTACCCTCAAGGTTGTATTTTGGCTCTCATCTGCTTGTTTTAGTCTTTTTCAGCTTTAACTTGAATTTGCACATAAGCAACTGATGGTCTGTTCTGAAATTGGCCCCTGGCTGTATTCTGACTGATGACATTGGGATTTTCCATTCTTTCTTTCCACAGATGTAGTCAGTTTGATTCCCGGATGTTCCATGTGGTGAGGTACACGTGTGTCATCATCATTCCTGTTGTTGAAAAAAGGTGTTTGCAATGAATAAGTTGTCGGTCTGGCAGAATTCCATCATGACACCTCCAGCATTGTTTCTATCACCAAGGCTGTTCTCAGCCTACCGATCCTTCTTCTTTGTTTCCGTCTTTCCTATTCCAGTCACTGGTAAATCAGTGCATCACGGGATATGACTTGGCCGTGAGGAGAAATGGAGTCCCGATACATGCTGCAACATGGGTGAACCTTGAAAACATAGTACTGAGTGCAACAAGTCAGGCACAAAAGGACAAATGTTATATGATCCTGCTCATATGAAGTATCTAGAATAGGCTAAGGCATAGAGATTAGCAAGAGCTGAAGGGAGAAGGGAATGGTGTTACTGCTGAAGGGGTCCTGTGTTTCTCTTTGACAATAGGTGATGGTGATGGCTGCACATTGTATAGTTAAAAAATGGTTAGAATGGCAATCTTCTTTCATTGTACTTTCACTGTACTTTGTGTGAAGGTTTGCAGAACAAACTAGCTTCTCATTTAACAGTTGGTACGCTGTGACATTGGTTACCAACTCATGGCACGCCAACACTCTCCCTTCTTAGCTCTGTGTTCTGTTGCCAGCTTTCCCACACAACCCCCGTCTCATCCTTGCCTCTGGGCTGATGTGCTCTTTAGTCTCGTTTTGTTTAATGAGGCTGTCCAGCCTCTGGCTGAAGGCGGGCCCTCAGGAGTGACTGCATCATTGAGCTGCCGTACTCTCAGGGCTTCTCTAGTCTTGGTCAGGTCTTTTTTTTTTTTTTTTTTGAGAGTTAGAATTTTCTTCTGCATTTTTACCTCACTCTGACCAGGATCCTCTATCATGATGCTTGTCAAAGTAGTCGGTGGTGGTAGGCAGACACACATAGTTGGCTGCAGTAGCTGTGGTCCATTAGTCCTTTGAACTTTTTCCCTGTGTCTTTAGTTTTCTGCATTCCCCCTTGATCCCGACAGGGTGAGGCCAGTGGAGTATCCATTACGTGTGTTTTACTACAATAAGTTTAAAAATATATATTAGCATAGCTGGCCTCCAGAGCATGTGATTTTTCAAAAGAAAGGTTATCAGAAGTGCCCCTAGGGTGGGGAAGTCTTGGAGTGAACAGATGTGAACTTGGGACCTCAGCCCAGGGCCCCCTGTGGAGCTCGTGTGGTGCTGTGAGGTGGAGGCTTCCTGCCAGAAGCTCTGTCGGGAAGTGGGGGGACTGAAGACCGATGCAGCCAACGCATGAGCTCGTCCCAGTGTGGCTCTGTGCCCCGCACCCCGTGGTCCTCGTTTGCATTTACATGGTGACCTTCTGTGACGCTCAGCATGAAGCAGAGGATACTGATGTGCCACAGCTGGTCATTTCAGGAGCTGGACCCCAACTTAGGGCTTCTCGATTTCAGCATCCATGTAAAACCCAAACACAAGACTTGTCCCCAAGGGAGAGGCATGCTTGCCAGTCTCTCAGGGGTGGGTTCGTGGCTGGCTTTGGGGCAGTGCTTCCTACCACCTGTTTCCTGTCCTCCTCCAGAGAGTTGGGGACAGAACAAAGTCTGACTGTGACATCCAGGTCATTGGCAGGGCTAGGAGGCCTATGCAGGGACTGTTTTAGACCCTGTGCACATCCCTTGCCCTCTCTGCATTGGCTGCCCTAGCCGTCCATCGGGGTGTTGGAGAGGGTCCCCCAGCCCCAGCGTTCCGTCATCGCTGACCGACGTATCCTTGCCTTGTAGGAACAGAAGCGGATCTTAGAAATGGGCATTACGGGTCCGGAGGGCCACGCTCTTAGTAGACCCGAAGAGGTAAAGTGCCTCTCCCGGCAGCACCTGCTCTGACCCCTGAAGGTCACCTGACGCCACGCTGGACCACTTCTGTCCATTGTGCTCTCTGGGCAGGTGACCCCGTCTGCCCTGGAGGAACAGCCAGCTGGCCGACTCTGTCCCCTTTTTACCCCTGGCAAGTCACCCTGTCTGTCCCAGTGGAACAACCCCCAGGCCTGGCCCCATTTTCCCTAGGTGTTACCTCGTAAGCCCTAGTGGAATAGCCTACAAGCCACCTCCCTCTGCTGTCCTCCCTGGGCTAGTCACCCTCTCTGTCCCAGTGGAATAGCCCCCAAGCCACCTCTGTCCCCTGTCTCTCTGGGAGGGTCACTCCATCTGATCTGGTGGAACAGCCCTCTGGCATCCGTCCTTCCTCACTGGTCAAGTCTCCCAGTCCTGTACTGCCTGGAACATCACTGCAGGGCAGCTAGGGGTTCTCTGGCATCGTTAGACTCACTGAGCAAGCAGTACAGACAATAGAGCGGGGTGCTTTCCAAGTGACAGTGTGTAGTGCACCTTGTCCACCCTCAGTGGAGTCTTCCTGCGGGGCACGCAGGTGCCCAGGGACACAGCAGGTGTTCCCTCTCCCACTGCAGGTCTGCCTGCATTTGGCTGACTTCTTTTGGCCTGTGTGTCCCTCCCCTGACCCCCTAGATCTTGCTAATACAGAGGATCCCAAACACTTAGCAGGGACACTCCTGGGGACATGGGTGGTAGCTGCCCCCGTGACCCTACCTTTGTCCCCAGCTCGAGGCTGAGGCTGTGTTCCGGGCCATCACCATTGCTGGCCGCGTCAACTGCCCTGTGTACATCACCAAGGTGATGAGCAAGAGCGCAGCGGACATCATCACACTGGCCAGGAAGAAAGGTGCTGGGCTGGGCACTGTGGGGGGTGGGGTATAGGGCAGGGCCCCCGGAACATCCAGGCAGGAATGAAGGCAGTGCCTGGCAGCCCGCACCCCAGCCCACATGAGGAAGACAGGATGGACATGGACTCAGGGTCCACTGATCTGGAGGTCTGCACAGACACATCTGAGCCTCAGATTACCCGTGTGTGGACTTGTCTAAGCCATCCCCACCTGGCGCATCCTAAGTTGCGCCACAGACTCCAGGCTCTGTCCTGAGGTCTTGTCGCCTGGTGGGGTTGCCTGCTCAGCAGTCTGGCCAGGCTGCAGTCCTTAGGCCACCCACCCTCCTGGCTCTTCTTCTGGGTGGGAGTCTCACAGCTGGTGCCCTACCTGGGTTTGCCAGGCCTGCACCCCAGTCTCAGCTGCAAGTCAAGGAAGGAGGGAGGGGTTTCCCTGAGGCAGAAGTCCAGAACAGACCCCACCGGACTCCAGAGGTCCCAGGAGGAGGTGCTGTACCTGAGACTCGTCAGGGTGTCCTGCTTGTAACACGGACACAGCGTGCTGACAGGCTGGAAGGACCTCACTGATGCGTCTGTGTGTCAGCAACTAGGAGCTGACCCTGCTCTCCGGCCAAGGCCAGTTGTCTCCTCCCTCCTGAGGACCCTCCACACACGTGGTACCTGCCTCTCACCCTCTTGGTGCTCTATGCCCACCTCCATGTGGGCCCCCCCAACTGCGTGGCACCCATTCCCCTCCTCATGGCACTCCCACGTGCACAGTGCCTGCCACCTACACTTGTGATGCTCATACCCTCCTCTTTCTGCAGGCCCCCCACCCATGTGGAGCCTGTCCCCCACCCTCCCTCACACCTGTCCCCTGCCTCACAGTGCCCATCCCCCACCCTCACAGCACTTGTGCCCCCATCTCCACGTGAGGCCTGTGGCTTGTCTTGCACACTGCAGACCAAGGGTGGCTATACTGGAGGCACTGTCACCCAGTTGGTGGCTCACTGCAGTGACTTGGGTGGGACGTGTCCCATAACAGACCTCTCTGAGGTCTGCAAAATATCTGTGATCCTCAGTCAGAATGACAAGGACAAAGTCTGATTGTAGTAACCTCTTTCTTCCAAACTTGCAGACAGACACACAGGGTCTGGCTAGAACCCTGTCGAGCTTGTGTTCAAGACTTTTCCCCACCTGGACACAGTCAGCCTAGTGCTCTCTGAGTCATGGGGTTCAGACCTCACAGCTGTGGTCAGTAGGCCGGACAAATCAGTAGAAGCACCAGTGACAGTGACAGCGAGACATCCTGCACCTGGCACGTGTCTTTTCTGTGACCCTCACAGCCCCCGACGTGGGACGCGGGGCTTGCTCTGCTTTGAAAACTTTAGCGGTTTACTTTTAGCCCAGTATATCCGAGATGTCATTCCTGCACATGGCAAATGTGAAAATCACGCGTGGGCACTTTGTGTGACTCTGTCCTCCCCAAGTCTGAGAGGCACCCAGCATTCAGCTTGTCTGCATCCCCGAGAAGCCGGGTTGCGAGCCTCATGGCCGTATGTGGGCATCCCAGCCTCCTGCTCCCGGAAGGGGCTGGAGGCCTGCAGTCCAGAGAGTGCCATCAGGAGGGTGCCACAGCCGTGTGCAGCTACGTCCATTAGGCTGAATTTGGTGGAATTTAGAAGTCAGCTCCCAGCCTCTCATCTCTGTGTCCTGAGGCTGTGCACCCTGGAATCACCTTCCAGATACAGTGCTCACTCAAACCCCCTCTTTGGCAGACCCCAAAACAGCCCAGCAGACTGCATCTCTGGGCCTGCGGTCACACATCTGTCAGAAGAGGCGCTGAGAAGATCCCAGCAGACTGCCAAGGGGACCAGTGGGTGCAGAGCCCACGGCTTGGTGCTGGGGATGTGAGGGGTCACACCCAAGGTTCCTGTGTGGGAGCGCCTGGGGCCTGGCAGGGGGGACATCAGTGTCTCACGGCTCGCCTGGCCCTCCTGCCCTGAAGGCCCTGTGGGTGTGCCTGCAGCCTTACCCACAGAGGCTCCCACCCTGACTTGCTCTGTCTCACTCTCTCCCAGGTCCCATTGTCTTTGGGGAGCCCATTGCTGCCAGCCTGGGGACAGATGGCACCCACTACTGGAGCAAGAACTGGGCCAAGGCAGCTGCCTTCGTGACGGCCCCACCCCTGAGCCCAGACCCCACCACGCCGGACCACCTCACATCCCTTCTGGCCTGGTGAGAGCAGCCATGAGCACGGGACGCTGGTTGGGGTGTGGCTGGGAACCAGACGCAGGTGGGGTGATGTCAGGTGGGCTGTGGGTGACAGCTGGACGCAATAGGAGGGCAGGATCTGGGCAATATGTGGATGCCTTTCTGGACTTCCTGGCGTGGCCCCACGCCCTGAGAGCACACAGTTCACACTGCGTCTGGCGGCCTCAGAGAGCCAAGAGGCAATTTTGTTAAGTCTCTGCCCTTGCTGTGCTGATTTGTGCAACAACCACGTGAGTTCCTACTGTGTGCTGGTGCTGTGGTGCCTCTAGAAGTACCAGTGACAGACTCAGTCCCCTGTGTGCAGCGCCAGCCTGTAGCTGCTCTCTGCCTTTATTTACCCATCAGCAAGATGGGGAGAATGCAGCACCTTGGTGGTGCTGCTTATCTCAGAGTAAAACCAGGGAGCCCAGTGGTCTGGTCGTCATGGCCCCCTCCACTGGCTTGCTCCGTGCAGTCTGCCGGCCACAGGGCCTTTGCATCGGGAGGCTGGTGGCACGGTCTTGCTGAGGGAATGAAGAGCCCGACCTCTCAATACACCCTGGGGTGTCCAGGGGACTGCCACTGCGCCCGAATGCTTTGTGGTCGCATTCGTCATGTCTCCAGGGTCCGGGCGGCAGCAGGACCCTCAAGGGCCATTTCTCCAGAGCGCACACTTGGTCCTTGCGTAGCACCCCCCGCCCCCTGAGAAGGGCCCTCGTTACTGCCCGTGCACTTCAGACTACCAGGGGCGGGGCTCACACCCCAACACAGGTACCTCTGCTTCTGCGAGGCGGCCTCTTAGTGCCTGTGCACCTCAGACACCGGGGATGGGGTGCACACCCCAACACGGTCACCCCCCCTTGGCAAGGCAGCCATGCCACAGGCTTCTTTTTTGTTTTATGTGTTTAATTTTTACTGCACTAGATCCTTCTT
Organism: Heterohyrax brucei; assembly: GCA_028571685.1. Lineage (NCBI taxonomy): Eukaryota > Metazoa > Chordata > Mammalia > Hyracoidea > Procaviidae > Heterohyrax > Heterohyrax brucei. The sequence goes on from CM053143.1 coordinate 196,961,002, forward strand.
TAAAATGCAGAGAAAATTCAAGTGACACAAAAGTCACCGTGCATACAATTTTTTTTTTTTATTGTGACCGAGTGAAGGTCGTATACAATCCAAGTTAAATCTGTGTGTCCGCCTATCTGCAGTTCCTTCTAGCCTCCTTGCCCGGTGACAGCACCCTCTTCCTTTCCATTCTACACACGCCACATCCTGCTAACAGTTTCCTATCCCTCCTCTCCACCTTCTCCTCTGCTTTCTGGTAAAAGGCCAGTAGGACGGCGTCCTACAGATACATAGAACCGTAGTGGACACACCGTATGGTCAACCACATCCCTAAGCTCAATCCATTCCTGTCCGTAGAGTTGACCTCAGTAACGAATTGTGATCTGGGGCGGCAGCAGGTCTAGGGACCACACTCCCAGGGAAGTCCCAGGACACTGGACGCTCGATTCCATCTTCAGTATGTTCGGTTTTGAAAAGTAAGGGAGGGGAGAGGAAGGGAAGCCAGGCCAGACGAGGGGACAGGCAGGCACAGGGAAGAGTCCTCTCTCATTAGCCACACATGTGAAGCGGGAAGCGCAGCCGGGATTCGGGGCAGGCCTGGTGGAGTTGCAGTTGCAAAGGGAGGTCACGTGCAGCAGGCCTCCCTGGGTTTTCCTGAGGCCTCCGCCCGGTGGGCTGGGAGTAGTGGTGGCCTGTGTATGCTCCGGCTGTCCCCAGGATTCAGCACTGCCACCCAGAGCCACCTGATGTAGAGCTGTCACCTGCTGCCCGGCTGCTCCCCCACTGTCACGGGACATCACGGGCAGAGGTCCTTCTGTGTCCTCGCACCCATGATGTGCCTGGAACCCTCCTCCCAGTGCTCTTAGTTTGGGACTCATGGTGGATGGGATCTGGATGTGAGGACCCTGATGAATGCAGGTCTGAGCCTGCCCCTTCCCTCTTCCCAGCGGGGACCTGCAAGTGACAGGCAGTGGCCACTGCCCCTACAGCACGGCCCAGAAGGCGGTTGGTAGAGACAACTTCACGCTGATCCCCGAGGGTGTCAATGGGGTCGAGGAGCGCATGGCTGTCGTCTGGGACAAGGCAGTGGTAAGGGACATTGGGTGGTCTCCGAGATGTCCCAGGTCACCTGAAGAGGACTCCCTTAAGTCTTCCTTCTTTCTTGAGGTGCCTGCATGGGGAGGCACTCAGGAAAGCCCACAGGAAAGCAGCTAGAGTCCCTTAGTCATCTCCTGTCCCAAAGTCACCCACCTGCAGTCTTAACCACAGCTCGATGAACCAAATGCACTTGAACTGTGTGTGAGTGTGTGTTTAGGGCTCAGGGCCTGTGCATGGATTTGGAGCCAGGGAGGAGAGTGTGTGTGTTTGGGGCTTGGGGTGACGCTGTATGGGTGTATCTTGTGTGTGTGTGTGTGTATGTTTGGGCATGAGGGCAAGTGTGTGTATGTTTGGGACTGGGTTGAAAGTGTATGTGTTTGGGGGGCTGGGATGAGAGTATGTGTGTTTGAGACTGGGGTGATGCTCTGTGTGTGTGTGTGTGTGTGTGTGTGCCCACATGCATGGGCGTTTGTGGGCGTGCGTGCTGGGAGCTGGGGTGAGAGTGTCTGTGTATATGTGTGCATTTGTGGCTAAGAAGTGTGTATGTATGTATGTATGTTTGGGACTGAGGGTGAGTGTGTGTGTGTATACTTGTGGGGCTGGGATGAGTGTGTGTGTGTGTGTTTTGGAGCTGAGGTGAGGTTGTGTTTGGGGCTGCAGTGAAAATGCATGTGAGTTTGGGGCTGGGGTGGAGTGTGTGTGTGAGTTTGTGTGTGTTTGAAGTTGGAGTGAGAGTGTGTATTTGAGTTTGTGTGTGCTTGGTGTTGGAGTGAGTGTGTGTGTCTTTGGGACAGGGGTAAGTGTGCCTGGGGCTGGGGTGGAGTGTTTGTGTGTGTGTGCACACATACATGTGTTTGGAGCTGAGGTAAGAATGTGTGTGCGTGTTTGGGGTAAGATTATGTGAGTGTGTATTTGGAGCTAGAGAGTATGTGTTTGTGTTTGGGGCTGGGTGGAGGCGGGTACTGGGGTGGAGAATGTGTGTGTGTCTCTGTGTATGTGTCTGTGGGGTGTCTGGGGTAACAGTGTGTGTATGTGCACGTGTGTGTGTGGCTGGAGTGAGTGTACGTGTTTGGGGCTGAGGTAAGTGTGTGTGTATTTGGGGCTGGGATGGAGTGTGTGTGTGTATGTTTGGGGCTGGTGTGGACCGTGTGTGTGTGTGTGTGTTTGGGGCTGATGTGGAGTGTCTATGTGTGTGTATGTGTTTGGGGCTGGCGTGGAGGGTGTGTGTGTGTGGGTGTGTGTGTGTATGCGTGCGCTTGGGGCTGGCGTGGACAGTGGGGGTGCTGGTGTGGACAGTATGTGTGTTTGTGTATGCATGTGGTTGGGGCTGGCGTGAACAGTGGAGGGGGCTGGCGTGGACAGTGTGTGTGTGTGTGTGTTTGGGGCTGGTATGGAGTATGTATGTGTGTGTATGTATTTGGGGCTGGCATGGAGGGTGTGTGTGTGTTTGTGTATGCATGCGGTTGGGGCTGGTGTGGACAGTGGGGGGGCTGGCATGGACAGTGTGTGTGTGTGTGTGTGTGTGTGTGCGTGCGCTTGGGGCTGGCGTGGACAGTTGGGTCTGGCGTGGACAGTTGGGGGGTCTGGCGTGGACAGTGTGTGTGTCCGTATGTGTCTGTGTGGGGCTGGAGCGAGAGCATGGAGAGAGTTCTTGGTGCCGAGGGCTCAGGTCACTCTGAGCGCTGACTGAAGCCAGGGTTTTCCTTTTCTGTTAGACGTGGGCCCAGTGGACTGGCTGAGAAGCCCCCAGGGCTCCCGTGGGCATCTTGGTGGGGTTGCTGGCCTGAAGAGCCAGATCCTGTGCATTCCCTCCATGCCTTTGGGCAGAGTAGAACCTGCACCCCAGCTGGGAGGCCCGGAGGCCACGTGTCTGGCCTTGGGGCCCTGGTCATCATGGCTTTGCCTGTAGGCCACCGGCAAGATGGACGAGAACCAGTTCGTGGCCGTCACCAGCACCAATGCTGCCAAGATCTTCAACCTGTACCCCAGGAAAGGGCGGATTGCTGTGGGTTCCGACGCTGATGTGGTCATCTGGGACCCTGACCGGGTGAAGACCATCACAGCCAAGAGCCACAAGTCGGTGAGTCTGTCCTTCCAGCTCTGCAGACGTCCCCGGTTAACACCAGCCCACGCTTCCAGCAGAGCACGGCTTGTCACCTGTGTGAGCCGCTCAGATCCCTGATGGAAGCAGGGGCAGGGCAAGGCAGCCCCACTCTGAGCTGACACCCACGCCTCTCTCTGCCTCTGTCTCCTCTCCCCGCCTCTCACTCTCTGTGTCTCACTCTCTATCTCTCCTTATTCCTCCATGTGTCTCTGTGTCTCTCTATCTTTTCTTTCTCAGTGTGTGTCTCTGTACTTTTCTTACTTGGTATGTCTCTGTCTCTGTCCGCAGGTTGAAGTAGCACCCACCCTGCTTCAGCAGGACATGTTCACTTACCAATAACATCACCAGGGAATTTCTTCCCAAACAGGGTCACCTTCAGAGGTACAGGGTTAGGACTTGAACATGTGTTTCTGGGGAAAACAGTTCCTCTCCTAACACCTGTTGCCCTGGTTCTGTGTTGGGGTGGGCGTTGTCAGGACTCAGCCCCATCTTGTTCTGGAGTTCTATACTTCTGGTTTTCCCAGCAGTCTCCTGTGTCGGTGGTGTTGCTGTTAATCAGAAAGAAAAGAGACAAGGAGGTTACCTTTCTGGGAAGTAATTGAGGTTAAACGTGGGGAAATGTCCCCTTTCTGTGGACCAATTTCAGTTGTGCTGTTAGCATGGAAGGGACATTTCTGGACATCCTGAGCTGGTTTGTTCCAAGGATTTTGTCTGTTCATTTTCATGCCCAAGTCCGTGCCAGTCGGGTGCTGTGAGGAAGTGGCGCCCTGCAGAACAAAGGCTGAGAACGTGTCCTGAAGCTCAATTTTCCTTTAAAACATTTTTAAGGTATTACCTTTCTTTTAATAATTCAAAGAGATAGTTCCTGTGTACTATTGTTGAAAACAACTTTAAGTCTACTTTTCTGTTTCAAAAAAACCCACAACTTTCATCCTTTCACATCTTAGTGGACAAAGCGTTTGCTTCCAACTTTTGCATAGCTAGTGGGTGTGTGTTTCCTTATGTGCAGCCTGTATTTTTCAACTTTTTTAATTGAGATATAATTCATGCAACATAAATTTCACCAACATACAAGTCAGGAACTTGAGCCTACTCACAAGGTTGTGCGGCCCCTGCCGTTATCTAATTCCAGAACATCTCACCACCCCAGAAGGACACCCCACACCGTAATAGTCACGCTCCACCCTTTCTCCGGCAGCCCCAGGTAAACAGCGATCTCGTTTCCACCCGTGGGTCTCCCTGTTCTGTACCTCTCCTGTACACGGAGCCACACAACATGCAGACTGCGTCTAGCTAGTTTCACTCAGTTTACCGTGTCCAGGGTTCATCATGTTGGAACGTCCCTCCTCTTTCTGCTGCATCCCAGTGCCTCATGCCGACAGGCCGACGTCTGTCCTGGATTAAAGGAGGCCGCAGCAGTTCTGGCCTCCTGGTTCTGGGAGGCGAGGGAGGAGAGTTTTTATCATGGCCTTTTTGTACTATCTGAGTATTTTTGTTGTTCACGTGCTACCTTTGAGAAATGAAGTAATTAACTTTTTTAAATTGTACTTTAAGTGCAAGTTTCCAGTTTGAATCAGTTTGGCATGCGGAAGCTTCTCTGCACATTAGCCTGTAATGCTGGTTGTTCTCCCTACAGTGTGATGGCGTACTGTTCTCCACTGCCAAGCTCCTGTGGCCCTTCAGCCACCTTCTGTCCCCTTCTGTATTTTCCTCTCACCTCTGCACAGGACCTGCCCATTTAGTCCCATATATCTGCTTAAACCAAGAAGCACACTCTATGCCAAGCCAAGTGCCGTCGAGTTGGATCCAACTCATGGCAACCCTGAGCATCATTTTATGTCTTATAGTCCAGTTTAATCCATGTCTGAAGAGTTGGTTCTGGGAATCATTTTCGCTCTAGGCTAACATAGAGTCAGGGGTCATGTCTTCTGGGGTCAGTCCAGTCTCAGACCTTCTTTGTACTAGATTTTGAGTTCTATACCCTACTTTTCTCCTGCTCCATTGGGAAATCTCTGTTGTGTTCCATGTCGTTGGCGGTGGCCAGATACCATCTAGTTATTCCAGTTTCAGGCTGACGGGGTCTTGGTTTAGGTGGCCCTCTCTGAATCTTGGGCTCATAATATCTTCATGTCTTTGGTGTCCCTGTTTGCTCCAGGGCCAACTGATGCTTCCTAGGTGGCTGCTTGCTGGCTTGTAAGACCCCAGATGCTACTTACCAAAGTGGGAAGCAGAACATTGCTTAATAAATTTTGTTATACCAGTTGCCTAAATGTCCTCTGAAACCATGGTCCCAGAACCCTGCTCCTGCTGCTGTACTCCTCAAAGTGTTTATAGTGTTTAGATGTTTGAGGAAACTCCTTAGCTCTGGGTTTGGGCCGGGGGCTGGCTTCCTGTGCTGTGTGTTGTCCTTCCCTTCAGCTAAAATAATTCTTGCACACTGTCCAGTTAGTGAAGACCCCACTCTCTCCCTCCCCACTCTCGTAACCATCAAAGAATGTTTTCTTCTGTGTTCAAAGCTTTTACTGAGTTCTTATAATAGTGATGTCATACAATATTTGTCCTTTTGCTACTGATTAATTTCCCTCCACATAATGCCTTCCAGATCCATCTGCGTTGTAAGATGTTCTGTGGATTCATTGTTGGTCTTTATCATTGGATAGTAGTCTATTGTGTGAAGCTGCCATAATTTGTTTATCTAGTCATCTGTTGATGGGCACTAAAGTTGTTTCCATCTTTTTTTGTTTGTTTATTATGATCGATCAAAGGATACAATCCCATACAAATTTGGATACCTGCCAATGAGCAGCTCCCACTGCTCTCCCTGCCCGGTGATGGCACATTCTTCCTCTCCGTTTTGTACATGTCATATCCGCCTAACAATCTCCTATCCTCTCCTCTCCACCCTCTCTCCTGTGTCCATTAAGAGGTCAGCCGGATGACATCCTATAGATGCATAGAAACATAAAGTGCACACATAATATGGTGGCTCTGTGTCACCAAGTCCAATCCATTTCTGTCCAAAGAGTTGACCTTCAATATGATTTATGGATAGGGGCAGCATCAGGGCCAGGGGCTATGCTCCCAGGGGAACCCCGAGGCCCCTGGACCATCAACTGTGGTCTTCTAGTGGAGATCTCAGGGTGCACCCCTTTTTATTTTAGTGTTGCCAGTGAGACTCAACTTTGTGAGCCCCATCACAGCTATCACTAGTGGTGGCCGGACACCATCTGGTTCTTCCAGTCACGTGGGTCTCTCTGTCTTCTGGGTTCTCTTTCCCCAGGTCATTTTGGTCCTTGGAGATCATCTATTCCTGCTGAGTTGGGACCATTTGGTGTACGTCAGGTGACAGCTTGGCAGCTGTTAAGACCCCAGACATCACACCAATTTGGGGTGCGGAAGTCTGTCTTAACAAAATGCTTGTTATGCCAATTGTCCTTGATGTCCCCTGAAAGCATGGTCCCCAGACCCCTACCCAAGCTACTCTGTCCTGCAATATTGGGTTAAGATGGGAGGAGTAATCATGTTATGTTGCAGTCTGGTTAAAATTGATCTTCTTTCTAATGTGTGCTGTCGCTGATTTCACCCAACCAACTTTCTATCAACTGTCTAATCTAAACCCTCCCCCCTCACTGTCCCTCCCTCCCCAATCTTGCAGTAATCAAAAGGTCTTTTATCCTATACATGAGTCTGTTTTTAAGTTCTTGTCATAGGAGTTTCATGCAATATTTGTCCTTTTGCTGCTGACTACTTTCACTCAACATAATGTCTTCCAATTGAAACCATGTTATGAGATGTTTCCTAAAATCAGCATTGTTCTTTATCATTGCATAGTGTTCCACTGAGTGTACATACCATAGTTTACCTATCCATTCCTCTGTTGTTGGGCATCTGGATTGATTCCATCTTTTTGCTATTGTGGACTGTGCTGCTATAAACATTCTTGTGCATGTATCAGTTGATGTGAATGGCCTTGATTCTGTGGATATATTACAAGCAGTGGACTTACTGGGTCAAATGCTGCACCTATTTCCAGGTTTTTAAGGAAGCGCCAGATTGCTTTCGAAGAGGTTGCACCATTTTGGAATCCCACCAACAGTGTAGGAGAGTTCCAGTTTCTCCACAACCTCTCCAGCATTTGTTGTTTTGCCTTTTTTGGATCATGGCCAACCTTGTTGGGGTGAGACGGTATCTCACTGCAGTTTTGATTTGAATTTCTTTAGTAGCTAATGATTGTGAGCCTGTCAGCATGTGTTTTTTGGCTGCCTGGATCTCCTCTGTAGAGAAGTGTCTGTCCATTTCCTTTGCCATCGCTTAATTGGATGATTTATCTTTTTCCTATTGATATTTTGTAGTACCTTATAGATTATGGAGGTCAGATGTTGGTCTGAAATACAGCTGCAAAATATTTTTTCCTGTTCTGCAGGAGGTCCTTTAAGTCTATTGATAAAGTCTTTGGATGAGCAAAAGTGACTCTTAGTAATTTCCATTTATCTATTTTCTCGTCTGTTGACTGTGGTGTGTTTGTCATATTTTGAAGTATGTCTACATTGTCTACTAAAACTTCTATCATTGATCCTAATTTTTCTTGGATGAGCTTTATTGTTTTAGATTTGATATTTAGGTCTTTTATCCAGTTTGAGTTGGTTTTTATATAAGGTGTGAGATATGGGTCTTGTTTCAGTTATTGCAGATGGCTATCTAATTTTGCCAAAACCATTTGCTGAAGAGGTTGTTTTAGCCCCAGTTTAATGTCTTAGGGCCTTTGTCAAATATCAACTGTTCTTAGGAGGATGGTGTCATCTTTTGGATCTCTATTCTGTTCCTTTGATCTATTTGTCTCTTTTTATACCAGTACCAGGCTGTTTTGACAACTGTGGCAGTGTAATAGGTTCTAAAGTTAGGTAGTGAGATGTCTCCCAGTGTGTTCTTCTTCTTCAATGGTGCTTTGCTTATGTGGGGCTTCTACCCTTTCCAAAGTCGATTATTTGTTTCTCCATCTCATTAAAAAATGATGCTGGAACTTGTATTGGGATTGCATTATATAAGTAAATTACTTTGGGTAAAATAGACATTTTCACAATGTTAAGTCATCCTATCCATGAGCAGGATAGGTTTCTCCATTTCTGTAAGTCTCTCTTAGTTTCTTGTAGTAAGGTCTTGTAGTTCTCTCTGTAAAGGGCTGTTATTTCTCTTGTTAGATTTATTGTTAGGTATTTTATCATCTTGGGGGCTATAGTAAATAGTATTGCTTTGGTGATTTCTTCTTTAATAATATCATTGTTGGTATAAAGGAATTCTACTGATTTACTTACGTTTATCTTGTATCCTGACACTTTGCTGAACTCTTCTATCAATTTGAGTAGCTTACTTATGGATTCTTTAGGATTCTCTACATATATAATCATATCATCTGCAAATAGGGAGATTTTTACTTCCTTTTTGCCAATGCAGATGCCCATTATTTCTTGGTCTTGTCTAATTGTTTGGGCTAGAACTTCTAGTATGATGTTGAGTGGGATAGGTGAGAGTGGGCATTCTTGTCTGATTCCTGTTCTCAAGGGGAATTGTTTCACTCTCTCTCCATTCAGGATGATGTAGGCAGTTCCCTTTGTATAAATGGCCCTTACTACATTGAGGAATTTGCCGTCTATTTCTATTTTGCTGAGAGTTTTTAGCATGAATGGGTGTTGGACTTTATCAAATGCCTTTTCTGCATCAACAGACAAAATCAGGTGATTCTTGTTTTTGTGTTATTTATGTGGTTGATCACATTGTTTTCCTGATGTTGAACCAGCCTTGCATCCCTGATATGAATCCACCTTGATATCATGATCAATTATTTTTTTGATATGTTGTCGTATTCTATTGGCAAGAATTTTGTTGAAGATTTTTGCATCTAGATTCATGAGTGAAATTGGTCTATAGTTCTTTTTTGTTAGGTCTTTCCCTGGCTTTGATATCCGAGTTATGCTGGCTTCGTAGAATGAATTTGGGAGTATTCCATTCCTTTCTATACTATGAAATAGTCTCAGTAATATTGGAGATAACTCTTCTCTAAAAGCTTGGTAGAATTCTGTGGTAAAGCCATCTGGGTCAGGGCTTTTTTTGGTTGGTGGTTTTTGGATGACTTTCAATCTCTTCGTTTGTGATGGGTTTATTAAGTTGTTCTGCTTCACCTTGTGATAGTTTGGGTAGGTGATATGATCTAAGAATTTGTCCATTTCCTATATGTTTTTGATTTCTGATGGATCTGTTGTGACCAACTCCCCTCTCCTTTCTTATTTGGGTTATTTGTTTCCTTTCCTGTTTTTCTTTAGTAAGTTTAGCCAATGGTTTGTCAATTTTGTTGATCTTTTCAAAAAGCCCGCTTTTGGTCTTTTCAGTTTTTTCAATTGTTCTTCTATTCTCCAGTTCACTTAGTTCTGCTCTAATCTTTATGATCTGTTTTCTTCTGTTGACTGAGGGGTTCCTCTGTTGCTGTCTTTCTACTTGTTCTAGCTGTAGGGTTAGATCTTTGGTTTTGGTTCTTTCTTGCTTCCAGTTGTGTGCATTTATAGAGATAAACTGACCTCTGAGCACTGCTTTGGCTGTATCCCCTAGGTTCTGGTAAGAAATGTTTTCATTCTCGTTGCAATCCATAAATTTCTTTATTTCAATCTTGATTTCTTCTATAACCCATGGCTCTGGGCACAAGATGTTGGTCAGTTTCCATGTGTTCCACTTTCTATCTGTTTTTTCTGCTATTGATTTTAACTTTAATGGCTTTGTGGTCTGAGAAGACGCTTTGCAATAATTCAGCAGTTTGTTGAGATTTGCTTTATGTCCTAACACATGGTCTATTCTGAAAAATGTTCCATGTGCACTGGAGAAGAAGGTGTAGTTGTCCGCTCATGGACAGAAAGTTCTGTATATGTCTATGACGTCTAGTTCATTAATTGTGGCCATAAGATCTTCTGTGTCCTTATTGGGCTTTTTTCTAGATGATCTGTCCAATATTCAGAGTGGAGTGCTGAAGTCTCCCACTGTTATTGCACAGTGATCTGTCTCGTTTTTGAGTGTAGTCAGTGTTTCTTCAATGTATTTAGGTGTTCTAGTATTTGGTGCATAAATATTTAATATCATTAAGTCCTGCTTCTGCATTGAACCTTACAACAATAGTTTCTATCCTTGTCCATGATGGTGGATTTTACCTTAAAGGCTATTTTATATGAGATTAATATTGCCACACCTGCTCTTCTTTGTGTGTTGTTAGCTTGATATATATTCTTCTATCCTTTAATTTTCAGTTTGTTCATGTCTTTAAGTCTAAGGTGAGTTTCTTGTAAGCAACATATAGATGGATTGTGTCTTTTGATCCAGATTCCACTTGTCTCTTTACTGGAGCATTCAGTCCATTCACATTCAATGTAATTATTGATAGGTATGTGTTTAGTGCTGTCATTGTGATATGTTTATTTTTGTGGTGATGTTTTCTCTGTTGTTCTTAGTATTCTGTTCCAGGACATTCTTCTTTATGAGTTGATTTTTCACCCTTTTCAGTGTTGATTTTGTGGTTGTTGAGACTCTTGTATTACTTTTCTTGATTAGATATATTGCATGTTTATTGTGCTTTGCAGCTGCCTTTGTGACTCCCCCTTAATAGTCTATGTTTGAACCCAATTTTAACTGCTGCAATTCTTATTGACTTCCTCTCCATCTGGAAGGACTATAACTCTTTTTAATATGATGACATCATGGTGTTCATGATATGATCACTGGATCACCTATTTTAATATTACAGCTTTGATTGAGTTTGGAGCCTTCCCTAACTGAATAGGCTTCTGGATGATGTGTCCTGTATTTCCTCCTAAAATATAAAATTAATGGTTTCGTTCTTCTTTTTGGTTTTTGTTCTTCTAAGCCAAAAGCTTTTTTCAGTATTTCTTGTAGCTTTGGTTTGGTTTTTACAAAGTCTCTGAGTTTCTGTTTATTTGCAGATGTCCTGATTTCATTTTCATATTTGAAAGATAGTTTTGTAGGATATATAATTCTTGGTTGGAAGTTCTTCTCCTTCAAGTCTTTGAATGTGTCATCCCATTGCCTCCATGGCAGCATCATTTCTGTTGAGAAGTCAGACAAAAGCCTACAGGGTTTCCCTCTGAATGTTAGCTTTGCTTTGAGTCTGGCTGCCTTTAAGAGTTTCTGCTTGTGTTTCATTTTGTTAAGCTTGATTATAATATGTCTTGGAGTCTTCCTTTTGGGATCTAGATTGAGTGGTGTTTGATATGCATCTTGGATATCTATATTCTCTTCTTTCATAATTTCAGGGAAGTTTTCTGTCAGCAGCTCAGCAACAATACTCTCTGTGTTCTCAGGTGTCCCACCCTGTTCAGGAACTCCAATTAATTGTAGATTGTTCCTCTTTAATAGAGTCCCACATGCTTCTTCATTTGTCTTGTTTCTTTTTTCTGATTTCTCCTCATAGATGCTGGAGTCAGTATCTCTGTCTTCCAAGTCAGAAAGCCTATTTTCCATTTGTTCATTTCTGTTTTCTTTGCTTTGAAGTGAATTTTCTATCTCTTTGATTTTGTTCTTGATCTATTGGATTTCAGAGTACTGGTGTTATATCAGGTCAAACAGCTTGCTTAATTATTCATTTTGCTCTGCTGCATTTTGTATAAGGTCTAGGAGGGCTCTATATGTAATCCTTTTGTACTTTCCCTCTGATAGTTTCAGAAAGGCTTCTTTGTCTGGAAAGTTCTTTGTGTTTTTCTTTTGTGGGCCTTCTAAAGCCATAGGTGAATTTTTCTTTATGTTTCTGTCCAAAGTTTGTTGTGTTTTGGGCATCTGGATGTTGTTTTGTTTCTCTGATGTTACCTTACTGGGATCTAAAACTCAGTCTGAAAAGGAAGCTGATCACCAGACACCTCTATGTACTCCAGTGACTGGGCTCATTGGAATCTCAGTAGCAGGCTCCACCTCCTGATTGGCAAAGACACAGCCTCACTTATAGAGTCACTTGGGAGCTGTCAGCTGATCCTATAATGTGAGACAGTAAAGGCTGGAAGAGATACTGTCTGGATGCACTGCAGTTATTTCTCTATTGAAAGGTAAAAGGTATTTGACAGCTTCCAAAATCAGTCAGGATTTCAGATACGCAAGTCCCTCTTACCACCTGGCAAAGTACCTACTTCTATGTCAAAGACTGTTTTACTACCAGAAAAGTGCTCTCTGGGCAGGCACTGCCTCCCAGCCTGGGAATTAGGTCCAGCTGAGGCCTCCATATAGGAAAATCCACCTCCCAGTGAATCAAGATGGCGTCCCACACAAGCTCCCCTGGCCACCTTAGAAAAGGCTATTCGATGGCAGAGATTCAGAGATTCTGAGAGAGAAAGAGAGAGAGAGAGGTTGGAGGTGCCAAGTTGCACAGATTCCAAGGCCAGGCTCTCAAAATGTGACGACTCTACTTGCCGATCTCATCAGCAGTGTGTCTGAATCTTGCTGCCACACAACATGATGGGCACTACCAGCATACCAAATTTTTATTACCACAATGCAAATATATTTTGAAAAAACAAAATCAGAATGAAGTGACGCTCAGTCTCTGCTGCAGGCTGTTGAGTACAACATCTTCGAAGGCATGGAGTGTCATGGTGCCCCACTGGTGGTCATCAGCCAGGGTAAGATCGTCTTTGAGGACGGAACTGTGAACGTGCACAAGGGCGTGGGCCGCTTCATCCCCCGGAAGCCTTTCCCGGAGCACCTGTACCAGCGCGTCAAGATCCGGAGTAAGGTGAGTGCGTCTGTGGGGGGCAGGGTCTACTTGCTGGAGTCTCAGGCCACTTCTCAGTGACAGGGTTCATTCATGGGCAGAGTTGCATGTTGGGTCTGGAGTGGGGTCTGCAGGGACCACGGAGGCTTTATAAGTGGTAAGAGGGTGTGCACTTGGGGACAGAGGGCGCAGTTCCTCGGGAGCAGTATCTTATCATCCTGGTCTCCCACCCCCACCCCGGTACCCTTGTCCTAAAGGTTACAAAGCTGACACCCTCTGCAGGGCACTACAGCCTGGTGCAGACCCCACAGAGGCCTGTTCTCTCACAGTCCAGGAGCGGGGAGCCAGAATTCAGAGGGAACACAGGGCTCTAGGGGAGGATGCCTCCTTGCCCTTCCAGCTCCTGGTGGCTCCAGGTGTCCCTTTGCCTGTGGCCACATCTCTGTGTCTCCACCTCCATCCCAGAGCCCTCTGCTCTCTGCACCTCTCTGTCTCTGTGTCTCTTCTTGTAAGGACTTCGGTCGTTGGATTTGAGCCCACTCTGCTCCAGGGTGACCTCATCTTAGTGATTATGTCTGCACAGACCTCATTCCAAGCAAGGTCATGTTCTGAGGCTCTGGGGGACATGAATTTGGGGGTCTGGTCCATTCAGCCCAGTGAAGGTACTTACCCACAGTCATGTGGTCAGCCAGCCCATGGCACTCAGAAGCTCTGCTGTTTGAATGCATCTGCACAAGTGCCCCAGCCCCCACCCCAAGAGGTGGCATGTTTGGAGATGGCTCAGCCGCCGCTTCCAGAGCAGACTTCTTTCCTCACTCCTCTCCCTCTCATTTTTGCATCATTTCCCCCTTTTCCTTGACTCAGCCCTGACCTAGCACCCTAATTCAGGAGAGAGACCTTTCCACAGATGAGCACATGGCATCCCCCTCTCACCATGACAACCTGCTCCTGTGTGGGTCAGCTGACGTTTACTTGAGAGGCACATCAGGGGCAGGGTTCCGCTCTTCCTGTGCTTCATAAACTCACTGCCCCTATGACTTCAGATGGAAAGGCCATGGCACTCGCCATGAGGCTCTGGGTCAGGTTCTGTCCTTCCCCATCCACATGTAGTGCCATAGACAGTGGACACTGAGACTCAGCAAGTCAGGTACAAGAGCAGGGGGACTGCCAGGGCTATGGCCACAGCAGGCTTTATGAGGACAGAGGGCTTGCGTAAACTTGGGCGGAGCCAGCCTTGTCCCCACAAGGCTGTTGGAGTCCTGTGGTGAGCAGGCTTGGAGGCCTGGACTCCAGTGCCTGCCCCTCAGAACTGACCACTGGGCTGCCAAAGCCCCAGGGAACTAGTGCTACGGGGCACCGGATGTGGGGGTGTGTGTGCAGAGAATAGGGTGGAGTCGGGGAGCCGAGACGCTGAGAGAAGTGAAGCAGGCAGGGTCTGGGTTGGGGGACCCAGACCCTGTGGGGCAGGAGAGGCCCACACGTGGAGAAGTCCACAAGACGGGAACTTAGCTGGAGTCAAACCATGTCACAGAGTCACACAGTGACCCAAGAAGTCCCTGTGATTGTTTTCACAAGCCCGGCCAATGACCACACCTCTCGCTGTCTGCAACCTGACACTCCCACTGGCCCACAGCCCCCTTTCCCCTGAGCCTTCTGGCTTCTCTGCTGCCTAGGGCTGTTCCAACAGCTCAGTCGGTGGGTTGGGGTCTATAGGCACACATGTGGGCACACGTCCTGTGGGTCAAGGCTAAGGGTGCCCCAGCCTCTCAGGCTACCTACATGTCACTCTGCCTGCACTGCATTTGCTCCTTCCCCCTCTCTCCTTTCTGGAATTTCCTCCCAAACACACACTTGTCCCAAGCCTTGTCTGGGGAGGTCAGCTTCTAAGGAGCCCAGAAAAGACGGCTCCTACCCTTTCCTCCTGGTGTTAGGGGACCGTGGAGGGGAGATGGATCAGGGACAGTGTTCTCCTCTTCGAAATTTATTTGGGGTCCTCCTACATGAAGCTGTTGTGTGTGTGCGTGGTGTGGTATGGTACACATGTGTGTGTTGTGTGTCTCTGTGTGTGTGCACCCACATGTGCCTGTGTGTGTCCAGCCCACCTCAGGTCACTCTCAGCCATGGCCCTTAGGCTGGTTTGAGCAGGAAGACTGCCTACGGTTTGCTGACCTGTTCTTTGCCCGCCCCGCAGGTGTCTGGGCTACACGGCGTCTCCAGAGGCATGTATGATGGCCCTGTGTACGAAGTGCCCGCCACACCCAAATACGCAACCCCCGCACCTTCAGCCAAGTCCTCACCCTCCAAACACCAGCCTCCGCCCATCAGGAACCTTCACCAGTCCAACTTCAGTTTATCAGGTGAGAGGCGCTTGCAGAGACGGACAGAGGCCAATATGGGTGAGGAAGCCAGAGGGCAGGTGGCAGCCCCGAAGCAAGGCAGTCAGCAAGCTCAGAGCCTGGGGCCACCTGGAGAGTGTTCTCCAGCCCTGGCTTTATGCTCATCCTCAGTACATCTGGTGCCTGCAGACAGCCTGATGGGGTGAGCAGACACATGTGGGGTCCAGAGTGGAACCAGCAGACATTGCCTGCCTGCTGGGCACCTGTTCTGGCTGGCCCAGCCTCTTCCGTCTCTCTGGTTTACAGAGCACTTCCTTAACCCCTGGGTTTTACCCATTCGGCAGTTATGAGTTTCTAGAGACACTGCCCAGAAAGCACTGAGATCCCATCTTACCCTGTGCAGGTACACAGTTCTTCCATAACGAGCAGCTGTCTTTCCTGTGGTTCATTCCTCACGATGGACAAAAGATACTGGGCCTTCTTTATCCTCTGAAGTCCACAGTTCACACCAGGGTCACTCTGCTATACAGTCGCATTGCTCTTTTGTAAAGAGGAAGCCGAGGCCCAGGAAGCCACTCAGCAGAAGGACCCAGTATAGACGTGGTGGACCCCTGGGCTCCATACTCAGTGCTGTTTGACTGCCACTTGGGGACGGCACTGAGAATGGGAGAGAAGGACTTTGTCCCATGTTGGGAGGAACAGTCAGTATACACTGTGCTGGTGCTGGTGGGTCCCAGCTGGTCAGTGGTCGCTGTAGAGGCCAGTATATCCCTGGTTAGAGGGTCAGACTGTATGTGTTCTGGCTCCTGAACCAAACGCCAAGGCTGAGGGTTTATGATATGTAAAGACCCACGGCACAAGTGGGGTGGATACAGTGTAATTGTTTAAAGATGTAGAGAAACAACAGAGGGAAGTGGTGTATATGGTGTAACTATTTAAAAATGAAAAGAAACACAACACAGGCAAATGGTTTGGCTCATGGGTGGCAGTCTGCTGACACTTGGTTTCCCCTGAGACATGGCTGTTTAAGCAGAACAGATAATACACTTACCAAAAGAGAGAGTAGGAGGGCAGAGGAAAGGGAAGGTGAGGAAAATCTGTTTAAATTGTGAATGATGGCACCCACCTCCCGATCTGCAGTGTCTCCATCAGTGAAGACGTGGGCTGTGGATCCCCAGTGTCTCCCTCACTCCCAGGGGTGGGGTGGAAGAGTTTCTTAGACACTGAATATGACTTCAACCTTTGACGATAATTAACATCTTTGCATGACACCAGCCCTAGGTGCAACCCAGAAGATTTTTTTTTTTTAATTTGCTTTTAGTGAAAGTTCACAGTTCAAGTCAGTCTGTCATACAGACTTACACACACATTGTCATGTGACCCTAGTTGCTCTACCCAGGCTATGAAAGCACACTCCTCCTCTCCATTCTGTATTTCCCATGATCCTTCAGACAACTTCTGTACCCCTCTGCCTTATCATCTGCCCCCCTCTGGACAGGAGCCACTAGTTAGTCTCCTGTGTCTACTTAAGCCAAGGTGCACACTCCGTGCAAGTATCATTTTAGGACATGTAGTACAGTACAATCTTTGTTGGAAAAGTTGGCTTTGAGAATGGATACAGTTCTGGGCTAACAGAGAGTCTGGGGGCCATGTCTCCTGTGTCCCTCCAATCTGGCAGACCATGAAGCTTAGTCTTTTTACTAGGGTTCAAGTTCTGCACCCCACTTTTCTCCCACTCCATCAAGGACTGTATTTTTTCCCTCTCAGGCTCATCATTGGTGGTAGCTGGGCACCATCTAGTTCTTCTGGTCTCATGCTGATGGAGTCTCTGGTTGATGTGGCCCTTTCTGTCTCTTGGGCTCGTATTTCCTGTGTGTCTTTGATGTTCCTCATTCTCTGTTGTTGCGGGTAGGCTGGGACGAGTTGATGCTCTCAGATGGCTGCTTGCTAGCTTTTAAGATTCCAGATGCCACTCACATTTTCTTAATAAATTTTGTTATGCCAACTGACCTATATGTCCTCTAAAACCATGGTCCCCAGAACCTTGCCCCTGCTACTCCATCCCTTGGAGTGTTGGGTTGTTTTTGGGAAACTTCTTAGCTCTTGGTTTAGTCCAGTTGTGTTGACTACTCCCTTGTTGTGTGTTGTCCTCTCCACCTAAAATAATTGTTGTCTACTATTTAGTTAAACCCCAGGGGTATAGTGGTTAATTGCTAAGTCTGATAACCAAAAAGTTGGCAGTTCAAATCCGCCAGGCCCTCCTTGGAAACTCCATGGAGGCAGGTCTACTCTGACCTGTAGGGTCACTATGAATCAGAATGGATTCGAAGGCAGTGGCTTTTAATTTTTTTTTTTTTTTTACTTTTGACTTTTATTTAGTTAGTGAATACCCTCTCCCTCCTTCCATATTCTCATAAACTGCAAAGAATGTTTTCTTCCATGTTTAAACCTTTCTTGAGTTCTTTTAATAGTGGTCTGATACGATATTTGTTCCTTTGTCACTGACTAATTTCACTCAGCATAACACCTTCCAAATTCTTCCATGTTATGTTTTGCAAATTCATTGTTGTTCTTTATTGTTGTGTCATATTCCATGTGTGTGTATACTGTACTTGATTTGTCCACTCATTTGTTGACAGGCACCTAGGTTGTTCCCATCTTTTGCTGTTGTGGAAAGTGCTGCAGTGAATATTGGTGTGCATGCCTCTATTAGTGTTATGGCTCTTATTTCTCTAGGGTATATTCTAAGGAGTGAGATTGCTGGATCATATGGCATTCCTAGGTTTTCAAGAAAGCGCCAAATCAATTTCCAAAGCGGTTGTAACATTTTACATTGTAACCAGCAGTGTAGAAGAGTTCTAGTCTCTCCACAACCTCTCCAACATTTATTATTTTGTGTTTTTTTGATTCATGCCAGCCTTGTTTGGATGAGATGGTTTCCCACTGTGGTTTTGATTTGGATTCCTCTGATGGCTAATGATCATGAACATTTACTGATGTTTCTGCTGGTGAACTGGATGTCTTCTCCTGTTCATGTCCTTTGCCCATTTTTAATTGGGGTGATTTGTCTTTTGTGACTGAGGTTTTGCAATAACTTGTAGAGTATAGAGATAACACACTGATCAGATTTATCGTAGCCTGATTGTTTTTCCCAGTTTGGAGGTTGTCTTTTTACTCTTTTGGTGAAGTCTGGATGAGCATTAGTGTTTGATTTTTAGGGGTTCCCATTATCAATTTTCTGCAATTTGTGCATTGTTAGTAATATTCTGTATTTTCTTTATGCCATGTACTAGAGCTCCTAGCACTGTCTTTATTTTTTCTTCTATGATCTGTATTGTTTTAGATTTTATATTTAGGTATTTTATACATTTTGAGTTAGTTTTTGTGCAAGGTGTGAAGTTTAAGTCTTGTTTAATTTTTTTGTAGGTGGATATCTGCATTTGTTAAAGACACCCCCTTTTCCCAATTAGTGCACTTTGGGCCTTTGTCAGGTATCAGCTGCTCATAGGTGGATGATTTTGTGTCTGGACTCGATTCTGTTTCATTGGTCTGTGTGCTTGTTGGCATACAAGTGGCAGGCTGTTTTGATTGGTGTACAGTATGTTCTCAAATCAGTAGTGTGAAGCCTCACACTTCATTCTTCTTCTTTATGTATCTGTGGTCTCTTCATTATGGTGATTTGTTTATCCATCTCATTAAAAAATGCTATTGGAATTTGGTTTGGGATTGCATTGAATCCATAGATCACTTTGGACAGAATATTTTCACAGTGTTGAGTCTTCTTCCTATCCATGAGCAAGGTTGTTTTTCCACTCTTGGTTTTTTGCAGTACTGTTTTTAGTTTTCTTCATAGAGGTCTTTTACATCTCTGGTTAGATTTATTCCTAAGTATTTTTTCTTTTGGGGGGCTATTTATGTGGTATTGATTTGATGATTTCCTTTTCAATGCTCTCTTTGTTGGTGCAGAGGACTCCGACTGATTTCTGTTTGTTTATGTTGTGTTCTGATACTTTTTTGAAGTCTTCTATTAGTTCGAGTAGTTTTTGTGGGGATTCCTTAGGGTTTTCTGTCATATCATCTGCAAATAGAGATATTTTTACTTCTTCCTTGCCAATTTGGATGTGCTTTATTTCTTTTTCTAGCTTAATTGCTCTGGCTGGAACCTCCAGCACAATGTTGAATAAAAGTGGTGACAAAGGGCATCCTCATCTGGTTCCCATTCTCAGGGGAAATGTTTTCAGACTCCATTCAGGATGTTGTTAGCTGTTTGGCTTTGCATGGCTGCCTCTTACTATGTTGAGGAATTTTGCTACTCAAAATTCCTATTTTGCTGAGAGTTTTTAACATGAATGGGTGTTGGACTTTGTCAAATGCCTTTTCTGCATCAATTAATAAGATCATGTGGTTCTGTCTTTTGTTTTATTTGTGTGATGGATTACATTAACTGTTTTTCTGATGTTGGACCATCCCTGGATACCTACTGTAAATTCACTTGGCTTGGGTGAATTAGTTTTTTGATATGTTGTTTAATTCTATTGGCTAGATATTTGTTCAAAATTTTGGTGTTTAAATCCATAAGGGATTTGGCGTTGTAATTTTCTTTTTTTGTAGTGTCTTTATCTAGTTTTACCATGGTTATGCTGGCTTCGTAGAATGAATCTGGAATGTTCCATCCTTTTCTGTGCTCTGAAATATCTTCAGTAATTCAGTAAAATATCTCCTCTGAAAGTTTGATAGAATTCTCCAGTGAAGACGTTAAGACTGGGGCATTTGTGTCGAGTTTTTGATATTAACTTTTCAATCTCTTCCTTTGTTGTTGGTTTATTTCACTATTCTGCCTCTGTTTACTTTAGTTTGGGTTGGTAGTGTGTTTCTAGAAATTTGTCCATTTCCTCTAGATTTTCAAATTTGCTAGAGTACAATTTTTCATGGTATTCTGATTCTTTTAGTTTCAGTTGGATCTGCTGTGATATCACCCATCTCATTTTTTTATTCGGGTGATTTGCTTCTCCTGATTTGTTATCAGTTTGGCCAATGATTTGTCAATTTTGTTTACCTTTTCAAGGAACTGCCTTTGGTCTTGTTAGTTACACTTTTTCCATTTTTATTTAATTTTTTCTATTTTCTGTTTCACTTAGTTCTGCTCTCGTTTTTATTATTTGCTTTCTTTGGTGCCCATGAGCCTCTATCACTGTGTTGTTTGTTCCAGCTGCAGGGTTATTTTGCTTTGATTTGGGCCTTTCTTCTTTTTGGATGTGTGTATTTATTGAAGTAAAGTAGCCTTTGAACACTGCTTTTGTTGTGCCCCAAAGGTTCTGGTAGGACATGTTTTCATTCCCATTTGATTCTGCGAATTTCTTTATTCTGTCCTTAATGTCTTCTATGATCCAGTCATTTTTTGAGCAAAGTGTTGTTCTGTTTCCATGTGTTTGATTTTTTTCCCTTGTTTTTTCTGTTATAAATTTCTACTTTTATGGCTTTATGGTCAAAAAAGATGCTTTGTAATACTTTGATACTTTGGATTCTGTTAAGAGTGGCTTTATGGCCTAAAAGTGGTCTATTCTGGAGAATGTTTCATGTGCATTGCTTGGAAAAGAAAGTACACTTGGCTGTTATTGAATGGAGTGTTCTGTATATGTCTGTCTCTATATATGGAGTGGAGTGTTCTGTATATGTTCTGTATATATTGATAAGTGTTGGTCAGTATTGATATGTCAGGTTGGTTAATTGTGGCATTTAGATCTTTCATGTCTTTATTGAGTTTCTCTCTGGATGTTCTGTCCTTCACCAAAAGCAGTGAATTTAAGTCTCCTGCTATCGTTGTGGAGCTGTCTACTTCTCTTTTCAAAGATGTTAGAGTCTGTTTTATGTATTTAGGAGCACTGTCATTGGATGTGTAAATATTTAACATGGTTATGTCTTCTAGTGCATTGACCATTTAATCATTATATAGAGTCCTTCCTTATCCATTGTGGATTTTACTTTAAAGTCTATTTTGTCAGAAATTAATATTGCCACTCCTGCTTTTTTGAATGTTGTTTGCGTGATACTTTTTTCCCATCCTTTGAGTTTTAGTTTGTGTCTTTAAGTCACATGTGTGTCTTGTAGACAGCATATAAACTGATCTTTTTCTTCCATCTGTTCTGCCACTGCATGTCTCTTTATTGGTTCATTTTAATACATTTACATCAGCGTAATTACTGATAGATGTGAGTCTAGTGCTATCATTTTGATGTATGTGTGTGTGTGTGTATGTGTGGTGTATTGTTGACAGTTTCCACTTAATTTTCTGTGCTGAGTCATTTTCTTCATATCATTTTCTTTTCATCATTTTCATTGTTGTTGGGTTTTGTGTTTGCTGACGCTTTATGGTTTTCTTGTTTTTTATTTGAGTGTGTAGGATTGTCAGTTTCCTTTCTGGTTACCTTAATATTTTTCCTGAGTTTAAACCAGTCTTTTATTTCTTTATATAGATTTGACTTCCTCTCCATGTGAAAGATCTAACTTCCTTTTTTAGTCCCTCTTTTTTGGTACAATGTTACCATCTTTTACATAATAACTTCTCAGCTTCCCTATTTTCAGTGTTTTGGCTTTGATTTATATTTGTGACTTAACTATTCAGACTGACATTTTATTGCTCTGCCCTGCATACTAGTCTTGGGTTGTTATTTGGTATTACTGATTTTCTGGCCAAAGGACACCATTTAGTATTTCTTGTAAATTTGGTTTGGTTTTTGCACATTCCATAAACTTCAGTTTATCTGGAAACGTCCTTGTTTTGCCATCATATTTGAGAGGGAGTTTTGCTGGATGTATAATTCTTGACTGGCTTTTTTTTCCTTCAAGGCTTTATATATGTCATCCCATTGCTTTCTTGCCTGCATCATTTCCACTGAATAGTCCAGGCTTAGTCATATTGACTCTTCTTTGTAGGTGACTTTTCGTTTATCCATGCCAAAAGCCATCATTTATCCATAGCCACTCTTAAAATTCTCTCATCTTTATTTTTGTCAAGTTTGGTTATAATGTGTCTAGGTGACACTTTTGCGATCTACTTTGTGTGCGGCTCAATGATCTTCTTAGATAGATACCTTCGCACCCTTCCCAATGTCAGGGAAGTTTTCTGCCAACAAAGCTTCAACAATTACCTCTATATTTTCTGTTATCTCCCTCTGTTCTGGTACTCCAATCATTTGTAAACTATTCCTCTTGATAGAGTCCCACATAATTGTTAATGTTTCATCCCTTTTTTTAATTCCTTTTTCTGGTTTCTCCTCAAATAGGTTAGTGCCAAGTGTTTTATCTTCAGTCTTGCTAATTCTGACTTCCATTACCTCAAATCTGTTCCTGTGACTTTTGTCTAAATCTGAAATCTTATAATTAATCCTCTGGATTTCTCTTTGCTGTCTATGGATTCTTGTAGTCTGTTAAATCTGCCATTACACTCTTCTATAATTTTTTTTAGTTCCTTGATTGCTATGTCTTTGTGCTTCTTGGCTTGTTCCATGTTTTGTCTGATCTCTTTCCTGATCTTTTGAAGAGTTCAGCATATTAATCTTTTGAACTCTGGCCTCCAGTAATTCTAGGAAGTTCTCTTCATCTGGAAGATTTCTTGATTCTTTGTTTTGAGAGCTTTCTAAAGTCATGGTGGTCTGCCTCTTTATGTGATTTGATATTGACTGTTGTCTGTGGGCCATTGGTAAGTTATATTTATTTTATGTTTTCTTACTATGTGCTGCCTTCTGGTTTGTTTTAAAATGCCCATATAGGCTGGTTGTGTGAGCTGATTTGATTATTGGTGCCACTGAAACTCAAACTTTCTTTTCTCAGTTGGTTGGCACTGTTACTAGTATGTGAACCCAGAAGTCAATTTACTTTTCTTGTACAGATTCAGCTTAGGTATGCAGGTAGTCAGGCATCAAGTGTGTGGGGCAGGCTCTCACCAACAGTCTTAGATGGGTGGGGTGGTTGCTGTAGCCACAGCTGTCTGGCAGCTGGTGTTGAGCAGGGGAGGGGGCTAACAGCCACTCCTGAGTATCTGTGAGGAACATCTGTCTCTGTTCCCTAGAGGGTGTCAGTGGGTAGGTTTTGCAGCCGGAATGTGGGTGCCTCGTGCTGTTGACTGTAAGGACTGGGAGGAACCACTTGTTCTTGGGCCCCTGTCGTGGGTAGCTAGGTGTCATGGGTGTAGCCACCAGTCCTCAGGCTCCTACTGTGGGTAAATGGAGACCCTGCTTAGTAGGCAGCATGGTGTCGAATGATGGGAACCTACCTTTCCACTGTACAGTCGATACAGTGGAATTAGGGTTCAGCTGTATACTCTGTTGTACCATGAAAATGAAGGCCTATGCAGCTGTAGTGAGCCCACACAGGTCTCTGCAGCGGTGAAAGGCATTCAATGCCCAGGAAAAGGTAACTGTTTCTGCCCTGAGTTCCCAGGCTGGGGGAGCTGGAAGAGTATTTTTTTTTTTCTATTTTTTAAATTGCTCCCTCTCCAAGCCTGGGAAAATGGCTCAGAGAGTGTAAAGGGTTCTACTTCAGGCCTACAGGATGCATCAGTCTCTGGAGCCAGCACGGGCTCAGTGAAAAGTGGGAGTGGGACTGGCAAAAGAGAAAGAGGTTTATCCCAAAGGAGAGTTTTTTGATCCATGCAGTAGGTTAGAGGTAAGTTACTTATCTTTTGATAATCTAGTACCGCTCTTCACTGATTCTGGAGGCGTGGGTGGACTCTCCACTTCTGTCTTTCCAAAGCTGCTTTTATCACAGAGCTTGCACCGGCAGACTCAGCCCTCGGGGTGTCAGTTCCTGCTGAGTCCGGTCTGGCAGCTCCCGACTGCCTCTGAACTTTCCTTCCCTTTCCTGCCGCCAGTTGGATTTCTCACCTCTGTCTTTGATGTTCAGGGCTCCTAGAATGTTGTATATAATCCATTAATTTGATTTTTGGGATCTCTGTTGTTAAAAAGGCTCACAGGAACTGTCTGATTACTCTACCATCTTGGCCTGCCTCTCATGAGGGGCATTTTTAATGAATTTTTAATTGGAAGATTTTTTTTTTTTTAATCAGATTGTAGACTTCTGGGGGCAAGCCCTCTGACAGCAGATTAGGCGATCATGAATATGAGATTTTCTTAAATTACAATACATAAGTCATGATCAAAAGAAGTCTTGTCTCATCTTAGCCTTCAGAAATAGAATTTTCTGCATGTCTTCTGAAAATTGTTGGAGACAGATCATAAATAATCAAATAAAAAATGCTGGCTGGCTAGTGACAAATAGGATGTGTGACCTAAAGGAATAGTTGTTGCTACTTGCTGCTGACTTGATTCTCACTTATGGTGACTTCGTGTACCGTTTCCTACCAGGACAGAAATCCTTGCTGCTTCTGAACCTTCTCTTCCTTTCTTGCTGCTCAGTCAGTTTACTTAACTTTGTCTTTGATGTTCAGGGATCCTAGAATGTCATATCTAATCAGTTCACTTGTAGGGGTCTTTACTGTGAGAGAGATCAGAGCACAAATCTGATTGCTCCAATGCCTTGGCCCTGCCCTCAACCTGGAGTCTTGAATCATGCTCCTTCAACAAAACAGGGGTCCACGGCAATGCCAAGAAAGGCTGCCTCGTGGAACCACTTACCCATTTAGTCTTAGCTTATGCAGCTGACAATAGCAGCTAGGCAGAAAGAGAAAGCCTCTTTTAGAATAACCCACTAAACCAAACCCACTGCTGTCAAGTTGATTCCAACTCATAGAGTCCATATAGGACAGAGGAGAACCTACCCATGGAGTTTCCAGGGAGCATTTGGTGGCTTTGAACTGCTACCTTCTGATTAGCTGGCGTAGCTCTTAACCTCTACACCACCAGAGTTTCTGTCAGAACAACAGTCACAACAGTCCTCCACAGAGTCCCTGGTGCAGCCCTCATTCAGCCTCAGGCAGTGTGGCTGCGACCACAGCTGCCCTGGGCTCAGACGTCCCGACAGCAACAGCGTCTTCACTCTGTCCTCCTCAGTGTCTGCATGATGCCACCTTAGACTAGGCAGCGTGGCGCACTGAACCAGTGTCCTGCTGGCCAACAGGTGTTTTCAAAGCCTGTAGCCAGACAAGTCATCTCTAAACCTTGAACGGGAACTCAAACACTGTGCTCTTCTAAAAAAATTATCTACACATGATCAAACTGACAGTACCAACTTGAAAAATAGATGAGAAGCTTAGGGGTAGTGAGTTTATGTTAACAGTAGTGGGATAATTGTTGAGGCTAGTGAGAGTGGCTGTACAATTTGAAGAGTGTAATCCACATCACTGAGTTACACCCTCAGAAATTCTGGTGCTGCTGCGTGTATTTTTACCAATAGTAATAATAAAAGGGAGACTGGTCTGAGGCAGAGGCAGTGCAGGTGGCTAGGGCTGTCGAGCCAGGCCCCAGGGTGCACAGTGGAGAGGGAGAGGATGAGGGTTCCCGTGGTGCATGCGGCTGAGTGCTTGGCAGGAGCAGATGCGAGGTGCTGCCTCCTGAGGCCCAGGGTCCACAGGCGAAGGGAGGGCAGGGGAGCTCATCTTCTGGAGCAGAAGATCTAACTGGTGTCCAGAGTGCCACCCAGGAGTCACTCCTCTCTCTCTTCCAGGTGCCCAGATTGATGATAACAACCCTAGGCGCACGGGCCACCGCATCGTGGCACCCCCTGGCGGGCGCTCCAACATCACCAGCCTCGGCTGACAGGCAAACAAAGGAGTCTGGAATTACAACGGTTCCTGGCACTGTGGGGGTTCTGGAAACCCACGGTTCCATCTGGTACTGATGGGGGAATTGAGTGGTGTCCTCTCCCTTTTTGTTTAGGAAGCAGCGGTACTAGTGTGGTGTGTTTGCTTGGAAATGCCTTGCCCCACAGCTGTGTGTTCATGCGGACTCACTTCAGAGCATGGTGTCTTCATTCCCTCCTAGTGACCCCAGGTGGCCTCGTGTCGTACTGTCCCCTGCTCCCAGCCCCACAGCTCCATGATTTTCTGAGTGCTGACTCTTGCACCCTGTAGCTGTTTTAGGATAGTCAATGCATGTCCCTAAATTGTGTATGCAAGTCTTTAAGCGTGTCTGACAAAACACGCCAAGGACCAACATGGGCTCTACTCCAAGACCTCAACCCTTGAGGCAGCTCCAAACCTCCTAAGGCCAAGATGTCTACTCAGTGCTCTGCCCCAAGTCTACCCTGGAAAGAAGCCCTCTCCACCCACCCTTAATGAAATCTCCTGAGAATCCTCAGAAAGACAGGGCCCCTCTGCTTGGCTGCAGAGAGGCGTTGTCCCCATCCTGCATCAGAAACATTTGTCTCAGCAACTGTGACTGCTGTTCCATCACTCCAGTCTGTGTGTCCTTCAGCCAGCTCTGGCCCCACTGACACAGGCTCGCCCAGAGAGGCCTCTCTTCCTTCGCGTTCAGGCCTGACGGTGGTGGCAGTGGCGGTGGCCGCTCCTGGCTCGCCTGAGTCCTGTTCCCTCTGGGGCAGTGGACAGGCAGCCTGATTTTTAAAGTTTTGTACAAAGTTTTTCTTTGTAATCACCCCATTTTTACTTAACAACCTACTTATTGTGGCTCTTATTTCTGAACTCAAAAGCTTGTGAAAAAAATAAAGAAAATCAACTGCCCACTGACCGGACTGGATGTTTTTATTGATGTGCCAGGTGCTCACAGTCTGTAGCAGGAAATGAACGGTGGCTACAGACTGAGGAAGCCTGACCGAGGTGGGCCTCGCTGGTCGGGGCTCTGGAGTATGGTGTCCCGGACAGGCCGTGGACGGGAAGACGAGGGTGACGACAGCAAGGTGGGCCAGCAGCAGCATTCCGGTCACAGCCGCCCCCACTTCCGTGCCCTTTCCCCCGCTCTCTCTCTCGTGGACGGTCAGCTGTATCTGATGTGGGCTTGCCGCTGGGTGGAGACTCCAGTCACCTAAACTTCACAGTTCTTCCCTCCAACCCCAGGCGTCAGATGCGCGTTCTAAGGATGAGTAAAAACTCAGACACCGTGGCTCATCTCCATTATCTATGAGCAGTACTGTTGATGACGGTGACAGTGGTGATGGTGGCAGTGGTGGGGACACCGCTGACAGTGGTGATAGTGATGACGGTGATGGTGATGACGATGATGGTGTTGATAACGATCGCATGACTGTGATGACGATAATGATGGTGTTGATGATGTTGATGGTGACGACAATGACGGTGATGACAATGTCGATGATGATGGCGATGTGGCGTTGTGGTAGTGATGTTAACGATGGCGACAGTGGTGGTGATGGTGATGGTGAGGGTGGCAACAGTGATGACGAGGGTGGTGATGATGAGGACGTTGACGATGGTGATGGTGTTGATGCTGACAGTGATAACAATGACGATGATGATGATGGAGTTGGCAGTGGTGATGGTGACAATGTTGACAGTGATGACACTAATGGTGATGATGATGATGGTGGCAATGATGGTGCCAACTAATATCTGCATACACTTGCATAGGTTGGTTACTCTAGGGCTAGGTACTATTATTGTCCCCATTTTACAGATAAGGAGACTGAGTCAGAGAGAGGTGGATGTGTTTTCTAAGGCTACACAATATGGAAGTGGCAGGACTTCAGTCCAGAAGCTAGGCAGATTAGTCAAAGCCTGAAGACCATTACTCCTGACCACTGTGCCTTACTGTCATTAGCAGGAGGATAGTTTTAGATGCCCCATCCACTCACTGGTTTGGCTGTGTTCTGTTTACCACTCCCCTGGTGTGGCAAGGACTGCTTGGCTAAGGTCCAGAAATGTGTTGCTCAGAATCAGTTACCGGCCTTCCTGAAATGGGCTGGAGACTGAGAAAGGTCAAAGGCAGGTGATAAGCACTTTTGATGTTTGGCCAGGATTGATTTGGACTATTAAAAGATAAAACAGGAAACTTCCAGAGAGGGTGCAGAGAGACAGGAGCGAGTTGAAAGGATGTGGGAAATGCAAGGAAGAAAGGAGAAACTGCACTGTCACAGAGTGGGGAGAGCAGCTAGGGTTACATAGCTGTGTGGGGGCCAGAATTTGTATGATGGATTGGCTTGGATTGTAGACTTTCACTTAAAGCACAATAAAAAAAAAAAACTTCTTGTTTGTTTAAAAAAAAAGAAAAGAAAGAAAGAAACTTCCAGAAAAGCAGGTTGGCTGTCACAGTTATTGGCACAGGTCACCAGAAGTTCTTTCTCTTCTCCACGTCACTGTCCTGCCCTGTTAGGGACAAGAGCTGGAGGAGCAGGGCTCTGATATCCTGTGAAATCCTTTCTCTGGGACAGATATGGACAGGGCCACCAACCAGTGAATGCAACCCGCTGAGACCACTGGCACCCACTCTCCTGGTTGAAATCCCCAGAACCCCAAGAGGCTATTGATCCAGGAAGTGCCTGGCAGGTGGAAAAAACCGACAAGTCTTGGAAGCAGAGCGGTAACATTTCTTTTGTGGCCAACAGTTTTCTTTCATCCTTTTGATATCAAGAAGGAGCGCGGAAAGTTTCTCAGAAAGCTTGAACCCAAACCAACCCTCTTACTGTGAAGTGGGTTGCAACTCAGAGTGACCACAGAGGATGGAGTAGAACAGCCCCACAGGGTTTCCAAGGCTGTCATCTTTGTGGAAGCAGCTGCCCCGTCTCTATCTGGAGGAGTGACTGGTGAGTTACAGCTCCTGACCTTTCAGCTGATAGCCACCCTTTCAGCAGAGACTTAACCACTGTGCCTCCAGCAGTGCTGCAGAATGCTTTAGGGGAGGGTGGCTAAGATCTCATTTGTTCATTCCTCTGACAACTGTTGGCACTGCTCCACCTGTGGGCTAGACGCTGTGCCAAGTGCCAACGGCCACGCAGTGGTGACTTCGCCTCTCTTTGGCCTTTCACGCCTCACTCAGATAGGTGTTCTAGAATGTCCTCTAGGTGCTCTGTTCCCTGTGAGAATGGCATTGCTGCTCCCGAGCATCCTACTTTAATTGCCTCCATCCTCTGTGCTGCTGGCCTCTGAGCCTGGCTCTCAGCCAGATTTCCCTTACAAACTCCGGTTGATACAGCAGATGGCTAAGACACCCAGAAAGCTTGATCTCAGCATGTCCAGGTCTGAACGTCTGATCTTCCTCTCGTGCCTACTGCCCTCCTCACTCCCTGTCTGTCACAAGCCACTCTGCTACCAGTCAGACACCAAAGACCCTCGTCCCCCTGCCTTCCCTCCTCAACACACCCGATCCAAACTGGACAGTGCCGCCTGCATAGACACAAAGTGCTCGCCTTCCTCCGTCATCGCAGGCGCCCTTCCTCTGATCGCCTTGTGGCCCCGTTTGGGGTTTCCCCACGGCCTCTCACCCAAACACCACAGCTTTCAGTGCAGAGTGCATTCTGACACATCATCACAGCCCTCACGCAGCTGATGGGCTCCCATAGGATGAAATCCAAATTCCTTGGCCTAGCACCCAGAGATGAGACCCCAGCCATACACTCGACTTTGAGCTGCCCCTAACCCGCACTCATGGACCCCCGACAGCAAATGCCTGCTGAGCTCTCAGAGTTTCTGGGGGCCTCCACCCTGGCTGTCTGCAGTCACCAATGTGGTGAAAGTTGGGTCCTGAGGGCTCTCCGGGCACAGGGTAGGTGGGCAGCACTCCAGCATGGAAGCCTCACAGTGAAAATGGAGGTTAGCCTAGCCTGGACAGCCTGTGTGACTTCCTGGTCAGCTGTCACCCCCTCTGACCTTTAGAGCTCTCTCTCTTCACCTCCCCATGTGCTGCCCCGTCCAGGTGGAGGACGGCCTCACCTCCCCTCAGGAGGATTCTGGGTACTCTCCACCCATGTGTCCTGCCCCCATTCAGAAGGCCTCTTCACCCGCCATAAGTCTCTTCCTGATCCTGGGGGATTGTTTCTGTTGGTGCACAGACACATTACAACATCTCCCACTTCAAAAACGTCCTTGCCCTAAGCCTCTACGGTGCCCACCTCGCTTCTCTACTTCTGTTCACGTCACCATCCCGGAAAGGATCATCCAGAATTGCTGCCTCCACTGCCTTGCTCACCCTCTTTTTATTATCTTTATTGTGGTATCATTCACTGCAGTGAAATATACAGATATTCAGTGTAAGTTCAGTATTGTGAGATGTGTACACCCATGTAACAACACTCACCCACCCACGCAAAGGTGTGGACAATTGCCGCTCCCCAGAGAGTTCCCTCCAGTCCCTCCGTAGCCCACCCCCACCCACCATCCAGATGCAACCGCATCGGGTCTCTGTCCCCACAGAATGCTTTCCTTCCCCTTGTACCCATGGACCCTAGCAGTGCATGCTCTGCGTCTGTCTCGGGAGCCCAGCAAGCTGCCCCTGCTCAGGAGCCCCTGCGTGCTTCTGAGCAGCACCCCACTCTGGGGACACACCACGGTGGCTTTTCCTATTTCCAGTTGGTGGGCACTTGGGTTGTCTCTAGTTTTGCTACTATGAATAACTGTAGTGGACATTTGAGTAAGCTTTTTTTTGTGTATGGACTTGTATATTTCATGTCTATGTGCAAAGGTTGCAGAGCAGTAGAACAGGTATATGTGTAACTTGAATTAAAAAAAAAAAAAATCAGGTAACCCCTCTCCACTCTTCCAGCAAGGGTGATGTTCCAGCTGGTCTCTCATTGCCAGTGTCAGGTGTCCCCAGCCTCTGAGATCTCTACCATCCCGGCGGGTGCCCGTGGTATCTGGTGGTCTTTTGACTTGCATTTCTCTGATGGCTAACAGTCCGACCCTTTCTCTAGCCCCTCCAGTCAGGGCCTCTCCCAGCTATTTGGCAAGGTAATCCAGGACCTTTGTCTTGCTGAGGGCAGTGCTCAGACTCAGGGCATTTAGCATAGGGTCACCCTCCTCACTGACACCTCCTCGCTGCCTCTTGGGCAATCTTATCTCAGACTCCTGTCCTGCTCTTACTGGCCCCTAGAAGGTGGGTCCTTGTCCAACATGCTCCACCTTAGGGCGATCATATCTCTCAGACTCCTTGTCTTGCTCTGACTGGCCCCTAGAGGGTGGGTCCTTGTCCGACACCCTCCGCCTTAGCCAGTACCTGGACACCAGTCTTTGAGAAAACAAAAAGTGTTCTTACTGCAATGCACAGATAAAAGAGCCGGCAGGAAGTCCCCCCGATCCAGCTCCCTGAGCTGTGGGGAAGCAGGGCTTCTGTGTGGTTTGGGCAGTGAGATGCAGCCCCACGGGGAAAATTCTAGGAGGCAGCCAGGAAACAGGATGTGACAATGTGGGTCTTGTCAGGCCTCTTGCTTGTTAACAGGCCCAGGTGCTGGTTTCCTACTGGTCCGTTCCACCTGTTGCTGCATTCCCTGTTGGAGTTACCTAGCTGTCACAGCTGGCCCTTCTGCACATGCAGGGCAGATCTGGCCTGGACTGGTTTAAGGACTAATGGAAATTTACCAGCACTCGTAGGTGCAGGTCCCACAGCTGGCTTCTCTTCTCAGGTCCTGGGAAGCCTGTTCTGCTCACTCGGGTCCAGAGGCTCCGGGACCCCGTCCTGTTGCCTGGGCGTCTGCATGCTGGAGCTCCGGTTCTGGACCCCTCTGAATGAAGTGGGCCTGGGGCAGAGGCACATGACTGGCAAAGGGCAACCTCCAAGGAGCTTCTGAAAGGCAGGAGGGGGAAACTGAGAGAGAGGACTGGACGCTGAGGGGAGAGTTTCAAGGAACGGACGCTGTCACAGAAGCTGCGGGAGGTCAGGAAAGGCAAAGCTGGGGATGTCTCCTGTGGAACGGCCTCCCAAGGGGCAGCCAGGCTGGAGGACAGGCTCAGGAAGAAAGGCTGAGGTAGCATGCGAGGGTGGCAGCTGTTCAGGGACGCACAGTGGAGCCAGTCTTTGTTTGGAAATTAAAAGCAGAATAAGGCAGTTTAGATGGGAAGAGGCCCAGGACAGGGAGGGGGCATCACTTGGCACGTGGTCCAGGGAAGATGGCCTCTCCCGAGGGCTGAGAGCAGAGCCGAGTGAGGTCATCTCCAGAGGTGATGGCGTGGAGAGAAGACGGGAAGCTGTGTTGGTCACGACGTCCTCCCTCCCGGCTCCAGGACGGCCAGCCTGGCTGAGCTGCAGACCGACTGCTCCCAGGTACACTCCCCGAGCCCGTCTGGATGTAGGAGCTGATGTTGGAGGGGTCAGGCCTGTGGACAGAAGCTGAGGCTGGAACACAGACGAGGAGTCCTGACAGAAAGGGAGGAAGAAACAGGGGACCAAGGACAGGGTGGTGGGGAGGGGGCCCATTGGGCGCGCTGTGCGGAGGACTGAAGGGAAGGGAGGCACCTGCCACTGAGAATCAGAGGCCCCACCGAGGGAGAAGGCCTTGCTGTGAGAGGGCCACGCGGGGGGGTATGGCCTATCCCCCGACCAGTGCCCAGAGCACCAAGCTGTGCCCACTCCCCT
The DNA here is from genome assembly GCA_028571685.1 of Heterohyrax brucei. NCBI lineage: Eukaryota > Metazoa > Chordata > Mammalia > Hyracoidea > Procaviidae > Heterohyrax > Heterohyrax brucei. The sequence continues at coordinate 196,993,702 of CM053143.1, forward strand.
CTCTGCTTCGGTACATGGCATCAGGCTCTGTTCCCATCAGTGAGGCAGGACAGCAGCTGGGGCGTGGAGGCCCTGCTCCCGGGTCCTCCGGCCTCTGTCCATCCATCTGTCCCTTTGTCTGAAGTACATGTCTGTATGCCACCGATCTTAGAACAGGGGAGCACCCTCCTGCCCTGCGCCAGCACACGACACATGGCACACGGCACAGGGCACACGGCACATGCCATGGTCCCTTCTGCACACCGAGCTCACAGTCAGGAGGGTGGGGCTAGCCAGCCATGCTGTGAGTGACAGGTGAGGGGACAGAGGGAGCTGGTGTGCGCAGAGGGCGGGTGCCCGCATCCGTGCCCCAGCTGCCCCACGGCCTCTGGTTACTCTCGTGCCGGTGCCCTTCTCTTTCGAGAGCGCCCTCCCTTCCCGATCTCTATCAGGCTGCTCCAGCTCCCGCCCCACACAGCCTGGCCAGTGCACTCTGCTCCCCCAGGTTTGGAGCTGGGGGCTCCCCACCCTGGGACAGCAGCCAGGAGACCTTCAGGGCAGACTTGGCTCTTTCCCCGGGCCCTGTCTCGCCCTCTATCCTCTCACAGCCCGGGAGTCAGGAGGCACCCCTCCCTCAGGCGTTCCGTTCCCGTCGTGACAGCAGAGCAGGTGGCAGCACAGACAATGGAGACAACAGAACCTGACCAAGTCACCGTCCCCACCCTCTCCTGGAAGGCAGCCTCCTTGTGTGGCCCTCCCCGCCCTCTCACCTGCTCATCCACTGCCCCCTCCCAGACCTGATCACTGTCTACACAGGGGCTCCCAGGCGGTCCGGAGAGAGAGCCCCTGCCCAAGAGACTGGACTAGAGTATATCTGGAGACCCTTCACCTTTACAGCCAGCCTCAAGCTCTTGCCCACAGCACCATGTCATACCCTGTCCAGCCAGGCCTCCTTCTCCCCCGTTCACAGACAGCTGAGTCCTTAGGGAGATCAGCTCGCCAAGCCCCGGAACTCTGGTTCTGCTAGCTCATGTGTAACTCATACTTGCTCCTTCCAAAAGGGGCTTGACAAAGTCCCAGAGAGGCTGAGGCTTCCCGCCTGCAACTCCCCCAAACCAGCACTGAAATCCACAATCCCAGCAACCCATGGGGCCCCGAACAGCCCCAGGAACCTCCAAAATGACTCAACACCCTTGTCACTAACCACCTTTGCAGCCAGAGAGGCCCAGGCAGAAGGCACCCACCCACACTTGGCTGAGGAGCGTGCCCAACTCCAAGGGTGACCTATTGCCCGTCAGGAGGGCGGCATGCCCGGTGATGGCGGAAAGCCAGGGCAGGGCGTTGCCAGCAGGCACCGGGCCTCAGTGTGTCTCACAGCTCTAGACACAGCTCTTGTGATGTGCCTCCAGGTTGAAGGTGGAAAAGCTCAGAAACTTCAAGAACACCTGAGGCAGGAATTGTCACCAGATTTGAAAAATCTCAGTCCCCAGACCTGCCAGGTGTGCGCGTGCAGCAAAGACACATGCTTACCCAACCCACTGGGAGGGCACCACACGCACAGAGGCCCCCTGGAAGGAGGTGTCCACACACACAGGGCATTGACTGGCACCCACGATGCAGGCCACAGATAGGCACATGAGCACGTAGGAAGCATGCCCAGTACCAGACATGTAGACGTGTGTCCACAGACACATGTGCTCACAACAGGCACACACAGGACCAAACATATGAGGGAGGACAGTGATGCACGTGGGAAACACACACAAGAGCACATGTGGGCACAGACACAGGCCTGCAGGAGGCACACACAGGACCACATTCGTGGGCCCAGAGACATGGGCCTGCAGGAGGTGCATACTGGACCAGACCATGGGTACAGACACATGTGCACACGAGAGGCACATGCAGGGGCACCTAAGACGGTACAGAGACATTCCACTGAGAGGCCCTCCTCGCACAACCAGGGTCATACTGACGACTTGGCCATTCATCACAGGCGCGTCAGGATGTCCCTCATCACATACTGAGTGGTGTGTCAAAAGAGAGAGAACAGTGTCTGCTGTGCGGCGTGGGGTCCCTGATCCTTGTGAGTCGGGGTTAAGCTCTACTGACACCACTGACCTGGGGCGGGGTAGGGGTCAGCCCAGCCTGAGGCACTGGGACACAAGTCATAGCTACAGCAGTGGGAGCTGGTCTGGGCCTGGCAACCCCTCAGCCCCACTTCCTGCCCTGCACTCCTACCCTGGCCTCCTGATCCTCTCCCCGGAAAGGCTCCCACATCAGCCGCAGGGCCTGCCCCACCCCTGCTGACCATCGGCCCCGCCCTCACGGTCACGGTCTGAGGAGCGGACCAGGGTATGTCCCAGCCAGACCCTCGCCTGCACCCCCTTCCCCGACTCCAAGGATCCTCAGGGAGAGGGGCCTGAGGAGGGTGCCTGTGTCTGTCTCCCGGAGACGGCACAGCCTTGGGACTGGCTGCAAGAAGGCAGCTCCGCCTCCAAAAGCGACCCGTCCTGCACCTGGCTCCTCCGCCCTGGGTGTCAGACCGCGGTCCGTTTCCTGGTGAACTGGGATGTGAACAGAGGCAGCTGGGTTAACTCTGGTGTTCCGTCCCGGTCTGTCTGGCTCTCCTGCTGCAGAGGGCCCTTTGCACCAAACACAGAAGACAATGTGTGCAGATGCGTATGTCTGAGTGTGTGCCAGGATGTGTACACACACGTGTGTGAGGCTGTGTGCAAGTAAAAGTGAAAAGCGTGGCTGTGCGTGGGTGTGCAGGTAGGTACATGGGTGTGAGCCTGTGTGCACACACATGGGCATGCACATGTTTGTGTGCACATGTGGGTGTGTTCTGTGTACATAAATGTGTGTACATGACTTACGCATGTGGGTGCACACATGTGGGACCACACATGGGTGCGCAGGTGTGCATGAGTGTGTGCATACCTGGCCTGTACTACTGTGCACAGGTTTGTGCACACATGTGCATGTGAGTGGGTGTGCACAAGTGTTTGCACACAGAGATGTGCACACAGGTGCTGACTAGTGTGCTGTAGTGTGGGGTGTCTGTTTACACAGGTGTGCACCTGCCTGCCTCTGGAGTGCTGGGGTGAGAGCCACATCCACAGCAGGGACAAGCCCTGGGTACCAGGAACCCGATGGACATCTGGAATGCACATCTACACACATCAACGCACACCCAGGTGTGCGTACACTCCTGCAGATGCCTCATGCTCAGGACACACCTTCTGAAAAACCAAGTCATGCCGACCAGCCCTCCCCTCAGAGGCAGAAGCAGAAATTTCTAGCTGGAATGACTTTCAAGCCCCTCCTAGTCAAGCACCAGAAATCTTGACTGAGAAAAAGCAGGGAGAATTTCCTTCTGTCTTCCTTAATTTTCCAATGTCTGACAGGAAGAAGCATAACAAAAAATTATTAACTAAAAACCATAAGGAGACTCCTGTCAGTACACGTCTCACCAGGATGCAGGGCTTCTGTGTGAGTCTCACTGCACCCAGCTGTTAAATATGTTTGTACATGTATGCAAGCCTGTGTGCATCTGTTCATACGAGCAAGTGTAAGAGCGTGTGTGTGTGCAGTGCTGGCGAGTATGTTGCACATGTGTGGGTGTGAACATGTGTACCAGTGTGCACACTGCATGAGTCTGTGTACGCAGTTGCCAGTGCATGTGTCCATGCAGGTGAACATATGTAAGTGGGCACGTATGTACGCCTGTGTGTCGTGTGTGTGTGTGCAGTGCAGAAGGAGGGCTGTTTACATGTGTGTGCACATGGGAGTGTGCATGTGAACCAAGGAAGGGCCGGTGTGGGCCTCACGCCTTAGACACGTTTCCTCAGAGCAGTCCAGACTCCAGGGAGCCTCCTCGTGAGCTCTGGGATGACACTGCCACAGCTGTCTGAGCTCAGGCAGTGGCGTGTGACAAGGACAGAGGCTGACCTCAGGGAGCAGCTGCTGCCAGCACAGTGGTCTCAGCTGGCCGAGCTTGGGGCACGGGCCCTGGTGCTGTCACGCCCCTGCCTTGGCTTGGTCACGAGCAACTTCTCTTGGAAGGATCTGTCCTGAGGTCTCCCCTTTCCCTAAATATACTGAGCTCCAGCTGGGCACGTGGAGGTGCCAGGTGCTGGGAGCAGACGGGGGGGCTAGAGGCCACGGGTGGCACCAGTCCTGGAGCGGCTTCCAAGGCCAACCCAGCCCATTGTCCCCTGGGTGCTGGTGCCAGGGTGCGAGTGTGTGCTGGGCCAGCCATCTGGGGCCGGCGCAGGGAGCTGGGACTCTGGAGGGATACTGCCCAAGCCTCAGCTCACCCTGGACCTGCACCACCAGGCTCAGTGCCTCGGCACCACCCATGCCCCGTTTCCCTGCTTGAGAAAGGTCCTCTCCACCTGACCTGGGTCACTGGAATGACTGTGGCCTGGAGCGGTCTGCAGCAGAAGAGGGAGACTGTAATGGCAGAGCAGTCCCTGCTGGGCCAGGTGCCCACACTGGGATGAGGCATCCTCTTCCAGCATGGCCCTTACTGGCTCACCCTAGTTGCCTTCAGCCACAGGGCCCCACTTCCCTCTTCTGTAGCCTCTGGCCTAGGCTTCTGGTCCCTGGAAGGTGCCATCCTCACTGTAGAGCTGCAGACAGGGCACCGAGTGTGTGAACAGCAGGTGAATCTGAGCAGGGCAGGGCCACCCGTCCTGCTCGGGTAGGCCTGCAGGTGACACTTCTGCTGGGCTTCGAGGGTCCAGAGTTTGAGGATGCGAGCAGGAGGCTGTCAGAGCAGAGGAGCAGCGTGGCCTTCAGCTCAGCAGCACGGGACAAGTGGTGTGGGATGTGGGTGTGAGTGTGGGGTGCTCGGTACCAGCAGGGATGATGCCAAATGGAGCACGTGGGTCAGGTTCAGGGATGAGACTGATCCAGCCGTGGGGTCAGGGGGTGGGCACCAGGACAAGGCTGATGGGACTGTGGGTGGGGAGCCGAGTCCTGGGCTAAGGAACAGCCGTAGCCAGACACCGGGCCCAATGCGGGAGAGAGAGGTGGGGAAGAGACGGAGCGGGGGAGGCATCGCAGATGCAGTCAGTCCATCCACACACCGCTCACCTCGACACCGAGAACTTGCGGATGTCCAGCTTCAGCTCCTGCACTGCTGGACCTGCGCCTGCCTCAGATCTTGGGCCTGCGGGACTGCAGGTGTTTGGGAGCCCAGAGGGCTGGGGTTGGCACCCCGGGAAAGTCTCAGCCAGGGGCAACTGGGGGCCGTGTATGAGCCCCCCACTCCCAGCCACAGGTGCCCAGCAGTCACTGCGATCTCAGTTGTCAAGTCGTCCCCTCCTCCCTCTCTTCCCACACCTCTCACTGCTGGATTCCTGAAGTTGCTTGCCAACAAACCGTTTCTCCCGGAATCTTTGACAGAATCTGCTTCCAGCCCCTGACTCACCGAGGGGTCTGCCAGGAGGTGAGAGGACCACAGGATGCAGAAAGAGGAGGTGACATCAAGAGCTCTGGGCTGTCGAGGACACGATGGCGAGCCGAGGCCAGAGCTGGGTGGCAGTTTCCAGCCTGGGAGACTGTCATGAATTGAACTGTGACCCCACAAAAGTGTCTGTAGTAGTTTGGCTGGGCCATGATTCCTGGTACTGTGTGATGTTCCCGTATGTTGTAAATCCTGGTTCTGTGATGGTCTTGAGGGTGGATGGCTGCCGTTGTGTCTGTGGGGCGGGGCTCAGTGTGTAAGACTGTGTTGTGTCTTGATGCAGTCTCTTTATAAAAGCAAGAAGCTAGCAGAGAAATCTGGGGACTTCATACCAAAAAGCAGTGAGGGGAGCAGAGGGCATCCTTTGAAAAGGATCCAAATCCCTGCATCTTAGAAGCTCCCAGACCAGGGAAAGACTGGCAACAAGGACTATCCCCCAGAGCCAGCAGAGAAAAGGGTCCCGCTGGGGCTGAGGCCCTGAACTTGGACTTGTCCTCATGGACTGTGACAGAACAAGATTTCTCTGTTTAAAGCCATCCACTTGTGGTAATTCTGTTATGGCAGCACTGGATGACTGAGACAGGGACTTAGATGAAGTAACTCAAGTGTGAGCTGCAAGGGGGTGACAGCCTGGAAGGACGACAGCAGGAGGCTCTGGGAACCCCTGCTGCAGAGCGTGGACAGTGCCCATGTCCAGATGCCCCAAGGGAGGCTGTCATTTTGATCCAAGTCATGAGTATCAGGCCGAGGCACAGCCTGGAGTCCTCATGAGGGGAGATGTTGTCAGGAAGGAAGGATGGAGCACAGCGGACACGCTTACGGTGGAGATCTGAAGAGGACTAGAAAGGTGATGAGAAGAAGGTTCAGGTGTGAGGGACAAGAGAAGGGTCCAGACACAGGGATAAGGGGAGGGTCCAGACACAGGAGATAAGAGGAGGGTCCAGACACAGGGATAAGGGGAGGGTCCAGACACAGGGATAAGGGGAAGGTTCAGACAGAGGGATAAGGGATGGGTCCAGACACAGGGATAAGAGGAGGGTCCAGACACAGAGATAAGGGGAGGGTCCAGACACAGGGATAAGAGGAGGGTCCAGACTCAGGGATAAGAGGAGGGTCCAGACACAGGGATAAGGGGAGGGTCCAGACAGGGATAAGGGGAGGGTCCAGACACAGGAGATAAGAGGAGGGTCCAGACACAGGGGTAAGAGGAGGGTCCAGACACAGAAATAAGGGCAGGGTCCAGACAGAGAGATAAGGGGAGGGTCCAGACAGAGATAAGAGGAGGGTCCAGGTGTGGAGGACAAGAAGAGGGTCTGGGCGGGGGAGAGCCCCCTGAAGGCAAGTGTTGTGATGGAAGTTGGGGTCAGGAACGTGGGCAGCAGGAAGCTGGAAGCCAACCTTGAAGAATTCAGATTCTAGATCAGGGTTTTGCACTTCATGCTTTAGGAATGCAGAATCACTGGAGGTTTGGAGCAGGCTGTCATGAGAGAGAGTTATGCTTTGCAAAAATAAACTTAAGATCAGCCTGAAACCACAGGACATTAGGTCTGTCCCCAGACTTCACCTGCTCTGGCTGACCCTTACTCTTCCAGGGCTTGGGAATTTGTAATCAGCAGACATGGAGTCTGATCTTCTGCTATATCCAGAACAGCTGTGCTCAGGGTCAACTCAGTGGCAGTCAGAGAGACACACCTGTGCTTGAGGCCACCTGCACTGACCCTGTGAGGCCACCCCGACAACTGTGGATTTCTGGGGGATGCGGACCGCCCTTTCACTAGCCCCCTGGTCATTTTGCTTCATCTTAATGTGGAATTTTAAAATTAATGATCACATTCTGGGAGTCAGTTAGAATGAGGAATTTGTCATGAATAACTGTTACAGGAAGAGAATTCTCATTTCGGGTACCACAGAGTCGGATGGATTCAGCTACGGAAGGCGTAACCCTCCCTGAGATTAAAATTAACCCATTACAGCAGAGTTGAGAGATGTAAGTGGAAAGAAAATTGGGACTCACAACTAGAAACTCCATCAAATCCAAGTGGCAGGGAGATCGAAAGACCCATCATAACCTGTAATTTCATGAGAGAAGTTTGAGAGGGTGGCAGCAGAGAGGTGATGAACTGGCTGTGGATGTGCAAAGAGTAGGACATTCGTCTGGCGGGGTGGCACTCAAGGTTGGAGACAGCGCAGACACTCCATCCAGAATCTGGACACTGAGACAAGACTTGGGCATCTGGGCAGATGTGTGTGACTTCCATCCTTGGTCCCCATACCCCTGCCCACTGCGCTGTCTGACCCAGGCAAATCTCCACGTCCTTGGCCTGTGTCTGGGGAACAACGATCTTGCCGTGCTGCTTATCAAGTGACAAGTCTAAGAAGCGCACCCAGTGCTGGTGTACCCTGAGCACCCAGGAATGAGGGGTCCACCGAGGTCCCAGCTCCTTGTCAGGGAGGCAGGGGATCTGAGGGACCCTGGTAGGAAGGAGAAGGGGAGAGGAAGGGAGAGCATAGTCAAAGGGCTTGGAGGGAGGTCCGGGGAGACTGTGGGAGGCTGACTGGACAGGGAGGCGGGAGGCAGGGACAGCGGGTCCAGGAGCAGGGGCAAGGCTGCCGTCCTGACTGGGTCCATGCTGCTCTAGAAGGAAGACACCTCCACCCCAGCTACAGTCTGGCTGAGAACAGAGAGCAGGTCCTGTGTTCGCTGCTTGGGAAGTGGCCTTCACAGCAGCGGGGACTTCTGAGCTCACGGGCCACCTCTGTCTGCTTTGTCAGAGTGCTGGTGGCATGGTGGCTAAGAACTGGGTTACAGGTCACAGGGTCAGCAGTTGGGATCTGCCAGTGGCTCCTTGGGCACCAGAGGACATTTCTACCCTGTCCTATGGGGTTGTTACTAGTTTGAATCAACTCTACTGCAGTGAGCTTTTTGCTGTCAGTCTTCAGAGTCCCTCAGGGAAAAGCCTGAATGCAGGGCACCTGTCCCCATGCGTCCAAGGCCCTGAGCACAGGCCACAAGGCTTAGAGTCGCAGGGCAGTGAAGAGGCTGGCTGCCAGCCTGAGACACCCCACAGGTGCGACAGCAGGCATGTCTCAGTCCTCCTCTGACAGGGCCTAGGGGGACACAGGGATCTGCGCACAGTTGGTGTCTGTCCTGGAGCCTGGCAGGGAGGCGGCAGCGGGGCGCCCACCAGGCCACCCAGTTCTACCCCATGGGGCCTGGTCTGTAAACACTGACTCACGTGTTTTACTCAAGGACTGGCGGAGCCACTCTCTGTTCCCCAGGAGCCACTCTGGCTCCATCGGCCTTGCTGTCAGCTGTCTGGGTACGGGTCAGAACTCCTCATAATACCCTCCACCCATAAAGGCAGACCCTGTTCACACGAAGCTCTAAGTCTGGGGGAGAAGCACCGTCAGAGGTGCTCAAACACAGACACCATTCCCAGAGACCAAGACTGGGTCTGAGGTAGCCAGGGGGCCTGACCTGTTACAGGGAGGGCAGGAGCCACCCAGATACAGGCGGAAGGGCAGCCCAGAACCACCCAGACAGAGGCAGTAGGGTGGGAAAGGCACTCGCAGAGGGAGGAGGTGGGCTGGGGAAGGGGTCACCGAGACAGGCGGGAGGGCTGCAGGGGACCCAGCCAGGGGCCAGAACTGCAGCCCCTGCTAACAGATCTGTGCACACACCCTGTGGGCCGAGGACAGGAGGAGCAGGTGAAACAAGGCTGAGGCCTTGGGGAGACTCCCCGGGGGTGGGGCAGGCATGGCTGGGGCAGGGACATAGTCTGGTTGCCTGTGGTCCAGGCTAGCACCTGGAGCCTTTCAGGGGACGGCTGCCCGCCTCCCTGCAGAACCACCAGTGCGAAGCTGAGGTTCTACCCAGCCGAGGAGCAGGTCAGGAGAGCACATGGTCACGGTGGGAGAGGGGTCGGAGGGCAGAGATTCTGCACTGAGGCCCACTATCCGTCCCTCTGGGCCCTGTGTGTGCGTGGGGCCTCAGACAGCACATGCAAACAATGGCTCATGCTCCTTGTGCTAGTGCCAGCTGACGGCAGGTGGATGCCTTCCTGTCCTCCCCAGTGGTGTAGCTGGACTGCCTACCCCTGAACTTTTCATTTCGAAGCCATCCTTTTTTTCTGTATTTTCTACTCCATCTACTTTTCATGGAAGTTTATTCAAGAGTTAAACACTTTTCTAATGGTTTGGCCTTTCTGGGCCCTCTCTGGACTCCCCAGGGCTCACCACTCGGACTGGTCGGAAGAACCACAACCCTACAGCCCCCAGGTGGGGCCTTGTGTTTGCGCACACAGCCTGGTGCTCAGCCAAGGCCCTGAAGAGAAGGCTGCACGAACATCCCCCTCCCCAGAAATCTGTCTGCAAATTCCAGCAGCCTCTGCCTCCCCGAGGGCCATCTGAGTCTCCCAAGCTCAGTGAGAAGGAACATTGTGCTCTGTGAGAATCACCCTGCTTGTGCCATGGTTCCCAGAGTGCCACCAGACAGATAACCCAGGTGATCGTGGCTCACCTTGTCTCTGTCCTGTCCTGTCCTGTCCTCCCAAAGATCACAGTCCTGCATTGCTTCTTGTCCAACTTCTGAAAACTGGTATTTCATAAACTTTGCTCGGTTTGGTGTCTGTGGTAGGAACACTAGTACAGGACGAATTAACCTGCCCAACTGTGATATTTGAACAATTCATTTTCATTCCCCAAAGTCCCATGACAACCTGAGGGTGTTGTTCTGGTTAGTGCCATCAGGTCGTTTCCGAGTCACAGTGACTGCCCAGACAGCAGAAGGGAACACTGCCCGACCCCCGCCACCCTAGCAGTCCGTGCCCTGTCTGAGCCCACCGTGGCTGCCTCTGTCTCCTTCCGTCTCACGGAAGGTCTTCCTCCTTCTCACTGATGCTTTACTTTACCAAGCACGATCTCCTTCTCCGGGGACTGATACGTCTTGATAATATGTCCTAAGTACATGGCACAAAGTCTTGTCATCCTTACTTCTAAGGAGCACTCTGGTTGTACTTTTTCAAAGACAGATTGTTTGTTCTTTTGGCAGTCCATGCTATATTTAATATTCTTAACCAGCACCACAATCCAACAGTTTCAGTTCATCTTCAGTCTTCCTTGTTTATTGTCAGCTTTTGCACGCAAAGGAGGCAATCAAAGATACCATGGTTTGGATCAGACACTACTTAGTCCTCAAGGTGACATCTTGGTTTTTCAACACTCCAAAGAGATCTCTTGCAGCTAATTTGCAATGCACCTTTGATTTCTTGACTGCTGTTTCTGTGGGTATTGATTACAGATCCAAGTAAAACGAAATCCTTAACAACCTCAGTCTTTTCTCTGTTTATCATAATAATGCGTTTTGGTCCAGTTGTGAGAATTTTTAGTTTCTTTACCCAAACCAGTGAATTATATGCGTGCATATATACAGAGAGACAGAGAGTCTCAAGGAAATGGCTCACGTAGTTGTAGAGGCTAGCATGCCCAAAGTCTGTGGGTTAGGCATCAGTTTGGGGGTCTTCTTTTGACTCATGTTGCTACAGGGGCTGGCAAACCCAAGACCTGTAGGTAAGATCACAGAATGCTGGCTCACAGGCTGTGGAGGCTGACAAATTGCAAGACCAGCAGGCAAGACAGCAGGCCACTGGCTCAAGTCCCGAGAACCGGAGGTTAAATGACAACAAGCCCAATGCAGGTTCCAGAACCAACAGGATTTGCCAGAATATCCTCATCTGTGTTGAATACAGGCCACCTTCCTAAGGAAGTTCCCTTTTCAACTGATTTGCTACTCATATCAGATTACATAATGGAGGATGACTACATCATTACATAACTGCCAAGTTACATTGTATTTAATTATCAAACGACATCATAACTGCCAAACCACTGAGAATCATGGCCCAGGCAAGCTGACACACAACCTGAACCACAACATTCCACCAACTTGTCAACTTGGCACCTGTACATCATACATAATCACCAAAGGTAGACAGTTATAAAGTCATACTTGTGCCTGACGTGATACAACTAACACATATATAACCAAAAATGCACTAGCTGTGCTTGTACCTTGTCCTTTACAAATGAAGAAAATAAAAACATTTGATGCACACATACAAGGAAGATACACTCATAACAATTGCAGTTCTCATTTCTGCAGCTGGTCACATGATCATAGCTGGTATTTAGAACTATCTTCTCCCACCACCTGTTCTGTGTTCCCTTTACCTGAAGCAGAAAGTTCAATTGTCATCTTTCTTTGGTGGAATGACTCAAATTTTCACTCCTGAAGAGTTTGTGCTGTTAGTAATCACCCAGAATTGGGTTACTATAGCTTTCCATTTGCTTTAGTCACAGAGAACAGCAGTACTGAAAGATACCCTAAAGGAGATCCTCTATTCCAGACATATCCTTATTTCCCTTGATTATGTAATATCAATCCAATTTCCCCTGGATAATCAGAAACAATCACATCGGCTAATGTGGTCACTCCTTTCTTCACCTGTTGATCCCAAGGCGTGAGGAGCCCAAAGTGGCTGGGTGGCATTCTTAGCTTCCAGTTTAGTGGAATCCCTGTTGCTTCTCCAGGTGGGACTGTTCCTCCTTTGAAACTAAGACCTCTAGATTTGCAAAGCATAGAGTTGAGGGGATAGGAAGCATAAATTTTTCAAGTGTGTCATTAAGAGTTCTAGCGAGAGGTGCCACTCCTATTTCCACCTCTTGACTCCTGAACCAGTGAATCCCGACTGTGGCAGAAACAGTACCATATGATTGATCCAGGTGTAGAGAATATACAGCCTCCTGGAGAACTCTATCTCCCAATCCTGCAAGGTATTACCACTGAGCTGGCTCCATAATTGTGTTTTTAGAAGGCCATTCCATTGTTCTATCTAGCCAGCTGTATCAGGATGATGGGAAAATAGGAAAGCCGGTGGATTCCATGAACATGAGCCCATTGCTGCACTTTTTTGGCTATGAAGTAAGTACCTCGATCCAAGGCAATGCCGTGTGGGATATCATAACGGTGGATAAGGCCTTCTGTAAGTCCACAGATGCTAGTTTAGGCAGAAGCACTGCAAGAAGCAAGAAAAATCAGGATCCAGAGTAACTCCCTATAGCATTAAGAATGATATACTGCCCTTTCCATGATGGAAGCAGTTAAATAGAAAAAGCCTGCCACCAGGTTGCCAGCTGATCTCTTCGAGGAATGGTGTCATACCAGAGATTCAGTGTTGATGTCTACCGCTGGAAGTTGGGCACTCAACACTGGCTGTAGCAATACAGCCACAGTGAGTGTAAGTTCGTGTTGCTGAGCTCATGCATAGTCCCCACCCTTGCCACCATGGTCACTTTGTTCACGTGCCTGTTGGGCAGCGACGGAGGCATCTGGGGAAAGAGGATGAGTGGTTTCCACAGAACACATCGGCCTATCCACTTGATTTTTAAAATCCTCCTCTGCTGAGCTCATTCTTCAGTGAGTATTCACATGAGACACAAATGTCTTTGACCCATTCAAAGAGGTCTGTCCACATAACTATTTCTGTATCTCCTTTCACCAGTTTTTCAATCATGTTTCTTCCAAATCCCTGACCATCCATCCAAACCAGTGACCACAGCCCACAAATCAGTATACAGTCACTCATCTGGCCGTTTCTCCTTCTAAGCACAGTGAACAACCAGATGCACTGCTCGAAGTTCTGCTCATTGAGAGGACTTCCCTTCACCACTGTCCTTCAGGGAGGTCCCAGAAGGAGGCTACAGTGCTGCCATTGACCCCTTTCAAGTGGTGTCTGTGTATTGCACAGGACCATATGTAAGCCATAAGTTCATCCTGGGAGGGGGAAGGTAATGTGGCCAGATTGGAGACCATAGGTATTAGGGCCACTTCCTCATACAATTTACTGTGTCTTCAGGTCCTGATCCTGTCTATACCACTTCTATTTAATGATGGATTGCTGCTGCACATATTCAACTTTATGACTCTGTGGATCAGACAACACCCAGTTCATGATAGACAGCTCAGGAAGCAAGGTAACTTGGTGTCCCACAGCTAAGTGTTATGTCTTTACTAAGGCCCATATCAAACCAAACACTGTCTCTCAACAGGAGAGTAGTCATCTGCAGGAGATGGCAGAGCTTTGCTCAAAAGGCTAAGGATCTGCACTGTGACGCACCAATGGGACCTGCCAAAGGCTCCGAGCAGCATCTCTATCGGCCAAGGACACTTCAGGCACGCTTGTATCAGCTGGATCATATGGCCCAAGTGGTAGAATGGCTTGCACAGCAGCCTGTACCTGCCGCAGAGCCTCCTCTTGTTCAGGGCCCCACTCAAACTAGCAACTTTTTAGTCACTTATTAAATAGGCTGGTGGAGCACTCCCAAATGAGGGACATGTTCCTTCCAAAACCCAAAGAGCTTTACCAGACATTGTATCTCCTTTTGAGTTGTGGGAGGGGCAAGATGCAATAAGTTATCCTTCATTTTAGAAGGAACATCTCCACATGCCCAACATTGCTGGACCCCTAGAAATATCACTGAGGTAAAAGGTACTTGGATTTTTGTCAGGTTAACTTGGCACGCTCTAGCATACAAATGGAAACCCCGGTGACATAGTAGTTAAGAGCTACAACTGCTAGCCAAAAAAAAAGAGTCAGAGTTCAAATCCACCAGGCACTCCTTAGATAGCCTATGGGGTAACTTTTACTCTATCCTATAGGGTTGTTATGAACCAAAATTGACTCAATGGCAAACAGGTTTTTGTGGGGGTTTTGTAGTTGCTTTAGTATACAAATGTCTATACAGTAAGTCTACAGTCATTGATACTTCTTCCTAACTAGGGCCAATCAGCACAATGTCATCAAAGCAATGGGCCAATGTGACGTCTTATAGAAGGAAAAGGTGATCAAGGTCCGTGGGGACTAAAGTACGACATAGGGCCGGAAAATTGACATATCTCTGAGGTAGGACAATGGAGGTATATCACTGGCCTTGCCAGCTGAAGGAAAACTGCTTCTAGTGATCCTTCAAAACTGAAATTGAGAAAAAGGCATTGGCAGTATCGGTAACCATATACCACATACCAGGAGATATATTAATTTGCTCAAGCAATGAAGTGATTGAAAACACCATGGCTTCCGTCAGGCTTACCTAAGTCCTTAAAGTGACATCTTTGATTTTTTTTTTTTTAACACTTTGAAGAGGTCTTTTACAACAGATTGCCCAGTGCGATGTGTCTTCTTATTTCTTTTATTTTTATTTTTATTTAACATGACTGAGTGAAAATGTACATTCATGTATAAATTTACATGCCCACCTACATGCAGCTTCCACTGCTCTCTCTGTCCGGTGACTGCACACTATTCCTCTCTGCTCCATACATGTCTCATCCTCCCAACAGCCTCCTTTCCCCTCCTCTCCACCCACTCCCCTTCCTCCAGCCAGAGGTCAGCAAGATGATATCCTATAGATGTATAGAACCATAAAGTGCTTCCAATATATGGTCACTCTGCATTGCCAAGTCCAATCCATTCCTGTCCAAAGAGTGGACCTTTGTTATAATTTATGGGAAAGAGCAGCATCAGGGCCAGGGGCCATGCTCTCAGAGGAACCCCAAAAGCGCTGGACCATCAATTGAGGTCTTTTAGTGGAGATCTCATGATGCACCCCTTTTTATTCTTGTGTTGCCAGTGAGACTCCTCTCTGTGAGCTCCATCGTGGCTATCACTGGTGGTGGCCAGGCACCATCCAGTTCTTCCGGTCCCAAGTCAATGTAGGCACCCACTCTTGTGGGTCTCTCTGTCTTCTCGGTTGTCTTTACCACATGTCATTTTGGTCCTCGGTGAGCATCCATTCCTGCTGAGTTGGGACCATTTGCTGTGTCCTCGGATGGCAGCTTGGCAGCTTTTAAGACCCCAGATGCCACTCACCAATGTGGGGTGCAGAGAGCTCTCTTAGCAAAATGCTAGTTGTGCCAATTGGCCTGGATTTCGCCTAAGAGCATGGTCCCCAGCTACTCTATCTTTGCAGTATTGAGTTAAGATGGAAGGAGTACTCAAGTTATGCTGAAGTCCACTTAATGTTGTTCTTGTTTCTAATGTGTGTTATCACCGCTTTCTCCCAACTAGATTTCTAGTAACTATCTAAACTAAACCCTCCCCCTCTCACCCTCCCTCCCTCCCCTCCCTTGCAGCTGTCAAAGAGTCTTTTCTTCCATACACAAGTCTGTTTTTGAGGTCTTATCGTAGAGGTCTCATACAGCATTTGTCCTTTTGTCACTGACTACTTTCACTCAACATAATGTCTTTCAGTTGAAACCAGGTTAGGAGATGTTTCCTGGAATCATTGTTATTCTTTATCATTGCGTAGTGCTCCATTGAGTATATGTACCATAGTTTACCTATCCATTCTTCTATTGTTGGGCATCTGTGTTGATTCCATCTTTTTGCTATCGTGAACTGTGCTGCGGTAAACATTCTGGTGCATGTGTCCGTTGGTGTGAAAGGCCTTGATTCTGTAGGATATATTCCAAGTAGTGGAATTACTGGGTCAAATGGTATATCAATATCCATTTTTTTAAGGAAGTGCCAGATTGCCTTCCAAAGAGGCTGGACCATTTTGCAACCCCACCAACAGTGTAGGCCAGCCAGCCAAGTGCCGTCGAGTCGGATCCGACTCACTTTCTCCACAGCCTCTCCAGCATTTGTTGTTTTGTGTTTTCTGGATCATGGCCAATCTTGTAGGGGGTGAGATGGTATCTCATTGTTGTCTTGATTTGAATTTCTTTAATAACTAAAGATCATGAACATGTCCGCATGTGTTTTTTGGCTGCCTGGATCTCCTCTTTAGTGAAATGTCTGTCCATCTCCTTTGCCCATCGCTTAATTGGATGATTTATCTTCTTCTTATTGATATTTTGTAGTATCTTATAGATTATGGAGATCAGGTATTGGTCTGACATAGAGTTGCCAAATATTTTTTCCCATTCTGTGGGTGTTCTTTTAATTCTGTTAATAAAGTCTTTGGATGAGCAAAAGTGTTTGATTCTTAATAGTTCCCATTTATCTGTTTTCTCTTCTGTTGATTGAGGTTTCTTCGACAGATTTTGGAGTCTGTCCTCATTGTGTATTAAAACTCCCATTGTTGTTCCTACCTTTTCTTGGATCAGCTTTATCGTTTTAGGTTTGATATTTAGGTCTTTTATCCAGTTGGAGTTGGTTTTTGTATAAGGTGTAAGATGTGGATCTTGATTCAGTTTCTTGCAGATGGATAACCAATTTTGCCAGCACCATTTGTTGAAGATACTGTTGTTACCCCAGTTTAATGTCTTAGGGCATTTGTTGAATATCAACTGTTCATAGGCAGATGGTGTCATCTCTGGGGTCTCAATTCTGTTCCATTGATCGATCTGTCTGTTCTTGTACCAGTACCAGGCTGTTTTGACCACTGTGGCAGTGTAGTATGTTCTAAGGTTGGGTAATGAGAGGCCTCCCAGTGTGTTCTTCTTCTTTAGTAGTACCTTACTTATCTGGGGCTTTTTCCCTTTCCAAACAAAATTGGTGATTTGTTTCTCCATCTCATTAAAAAATGATGCTGGAACTTGTATTGGGATCTTCTTATTTCTTGACACTGCTTCCATTGGTGTTGACTGTTCTTATGTTGTTGTTATTAGGTGCTGCGGAGTCAGTTCTGACTCACAGCAACCCTATCAACATCCATGGACAAGCAGTCAAGACATCAAAGACTATAGTCTTTGATCTTCATCAGTAAGTGCTTCAAGTCCTCTTCACATTCAGCAAGTAAGGTTGTGTAATCTTCATAACACAGATTGTCAATGAGTCTGCTTCCACTTCTGATGCCCTGCTCTTCAGACAGTCCAGCTTCTTGGATTATTGCTCAGCTCATGGATTGAAGAAGTATGGTGAATGGATACAACTCTGATGCACACCTTTTCTGTCTTTAAACCATGCACTATCCCCTTGTGCTGTTTAAACGACTGCCTCTTGATCCATGTACAGATTCCTCATCAGCACAATTAAGTGTTTTGGAATTCCCATTTTTGACAATGTTACCTGTAATTTGTCATGATCTTCCCGGTCAAATGCCTTAGCATAGCCAACTAAACACAGGTAAACCTCTTTCCGATATTCTTTGTGTTCAGCCAGAATCCATCTGACAACAATAACGTCCGTCATTCCATGTCTTCTGAATGTAACTTGAATTTCCAGTGGTTGCCTGTCAACGTACTGCTGCAATTGCTTTTGAATGATCTTAACAGAATTTTACTTGTATGTGATATTAATGATAGTGTTTGATAATTTCTGTGTTCTATTTTGTTGTATTTTTATGGAATAGGCATAAACATGGATCTCTTCCAGTCAGTTGGTCAGGTAGCTGTCTTCCAAATTTGTTGGCAAAGATGAGTGAGCATTTCAAGTGCTGCATCTGCTTGCTGAAATGCATCCATAGGTATTCCATCAATTCCTGAAGCTTTGTTTTTTACCAACACCTTTAGTGGAGCTTGGACTTATTCCTTCAGTACCATTGGTTTCTGATTATATGGTACCACTTGAAGCAGATGAAGATCAACCAATTCTTACTGGTACAGTGATTTTATGTATTTCTTTCATCTTCTTATGGTGCTTCCTGCTTCATTCAGTAGAGAAAGATCTAGCAAAAGAAAATGACTCCCAGTATTGTCCTTGGGTCATTTATCAGTTTGGAAGTGTCTTCTGACTCACATAGTTGCAAAGGCTGATGAACCCAATGTCAGCAAGTCAGATGGCAGGCTGCTGGCTCATAGGCCACAAAGGTTGATGAATCCAAGATCGGCAGGGTAGATGGCAGGTTGGTGGCTCACAAGCTGTGGAGACCTACAAATCCCAAGACCAGCAAGTAAGATGTCAGATCACTGGCTTAAGTTCCTGTAACTGGAGGTCACATGATGACAAGCTGGTTGCAAGATCCAGAGCAAGTGAGCTTTTTCAGAACATTCATGCATATGTTGGATGCAAGCCACACAGCCAAGGAAACTTCCTTTTCAACTGATTGGCTGCTCATATCAGAACACAAGAAGGAGAATGACTGTATCATTATGTTACTGCCAGATTACATCATTATATATCTGCAAAACTACATCATAACTGACAAACCACTGAGAATTACAGCCCAGTCAAACTGACTCATAACCTTAATTAACCAACGTAACTACCCAGTCATGCTGTTCCTGGACCCCTGGCTCTCAGAAACCATATGAGATAGTCAACACTATTTTAAGTCACTAAGTTTTGTCATTATTGGTAATCCAGCAATACATAATTAGAACAGTTATGAGCCCCAACTGCCTGGCACTCACCACCAGCAATTAATAATTCTTGGGCTAGTTACAGAAACCCTGGTGGCATAGTGGTTAATTGTTACAGCTGCTAGCCAAAAGATTGGCAGTTCAAATCTGCCCGGTGATCCTTGGAAACTTGATCAGGCGGTGCTACTCTGTCTACAGGGTCGCTGTAAGTCAGAATTGACTCAACAGTAGTGGAATTTGGGGTTTGGGCCAATGATGTCCTATCTGTTCCCCAGGCACTTCTTCCAGCACCATGTTCTTTTGAAAGCCCAGACATCATACCATTTCACCCTTCAGAGTAAGTTAGTTGTGAATATGCTTTTTTATCTCTTGGCAGAACTCATTAACCGGAATTTCATTTGTTCCTAAAGAGTTCAAAACCTTTTCTTCTTTGCTATGAAAGTGTGGTTCTGTCTTTTTAGAGCTATATTATTCTAGTAATAATCCTGCAAGATAAATTACTTCAGTACTAAATGCAAAATGCTATTATTATCATCTTCATTGTGAAGGAATAAATGGCTAAATTTAGGTTTCATTGTTTAAAATTAGTTGGTTTGATGGTTTTCTTTGCAAAAACATAGGCCTGTGACCAAGTGACACCTGCCACTCTCTTTTTATAACATTTTTTTTTCTTAAACGGTTCTCTCAAGGTACAGGGGTGGTGCCACCCCATAAAATTCCAGAACAGGCCTAGACCAGGAGTGGTGGGCAGGATGTGGGATATCCACACTGAGACCACCTCTTAGCTGTCAAGAGAGACACACCAGCTGTAGCCCCAAGGGGGACAAGTGCCATGGGTGCTAGGTACAAGCGGCAATTTGATGGGAAATGAGAACTGATTTGTTGTTTGAGTAGATTTGAGTTTCGCTTTGATCATACTTTTATTAAGGAAGGAACTATGAAGAGATGAGGAGGAAAAAAGAAAGGAGGAAAGATGGGAGGGGAACACAAAAACTGAACAGCAGGACAGTATAATACAATTGGAAAATACCATTTGAGAAATCACATACTTTTCATCAGATGCATGTCTAAGTTTGGGGCTTTGTTTATTTAATTGTCTTAGTGTAAGCAGCAGATTTTTTTTTTTTGATGAATTAATCACAGCTTAGGAATTTCCTGTACTCTGCAGTGAGCTCCCAGCAGGTGCTGGAGGACCTGCCTGGAAGGGTGTGGTGCAGTGTGGGCCAGTATTCTCCTTCCACCCAGCAAACACCAGCCATCTGTGACTCTGTCATCCAGGCTGCAAGCTGGACACCTGACCAGCTTGCACAGACCCTGAACAGCTTGTCTCCAGGCAGCGCTGGTCTGCCTGGGTTTGAAAAAGAACCCTCCCTCTGCATCTACCAAAAACTTGCTTTTCTCTGGGCATAGCACCATTTAGTCACAGCCTTGCCCCTCTCGGTCCTCATAGTAACTTTTGTAGTCTTACAGACAAGAAGATTCTTTATGATTTTCTATATACACATTCATGTCATCTGCAAATAAGATACTTTCACCTCTTTTCAATCTAGAGCCTTTTAGCTCGTTTGATTGTCTAATTGTTCTTATTAGAATGTCTAGCCCACCTTTGAATGCCAAGTGCCATTGAGTTGTAGAAGTGGTAAAACAGGACATCTGCCTTGCTCCTGATCTTGGGGGTAAGTTTTCAGTCTTTCACCACTTACGTGTTCCTAGGTTCAGTTAGCTAGAACTTTTTTTGTTTAGCTTCTTTGTATCCATGCTTATCAGAGACATTAGTCTGTAATGTTCTCTATTGTGATGCTTTATTTGTAAAGAATTGACATTAATTCTTCTTTAAATGTGTGGTAGAATGCAATGGTGAATCCTTCTGTGCCCAATCTTTGTCTACTTCTAAAGTCAATTTCAGTAGTTTGTGTTTCTCTAGGAATTTACACCCACTCACCCAAGTTACTTAAATTACGTGTACACAGTATCTCATAAATTCCTTTGTGCTTCACATTTGGTATGGACAGTTGTGGTGGTCCCTCTTTCATTGCTGATTCTCCTATTTCTGAGTCTTGACCCTTTTTTTCTTGGTTAATCCATCTAAAGTTTTGTCAGTTTTGTTACTTTAAAATAAAACAGGTTTTCTATGCCTTGTCTTTTCCTGTTGTTTTTCTGTTTTATTCTCAGTTTCTTTCATTTTCACCCTGATCTTTATTTATTGGCCTCTCCATGTCTCAGGCCTAATTTTCTCCTATTTTTACATTGTTTTAAGGTGGAATGGTAAGTTACTGACTTGAGATCTTCTTTGTCATCAGGTGCTG
Organism: Heterohyrax brucei; assembly: GCA_028571685.1. Classification (NCBI taxonomy): domain Eukaryota; kingdom Metazoa; phylum Chordata; class Mammalia; order Hyracoidea; family Procaviidae; genus Heterohyrax; species Heterohyrax brucei. The sequence continues at coordinate 197,014,763 of CM053143.1, forward strand.
TGAAGTAGGTTCTGACCACGGTGACACGTGTGCAACAGAATGAGACTGCCTGGTCCTGCTCTGTCCTCACAGTCGTCATGTTTGAGCCTGTTGTTGCAGCCACTGTGTCAGTCCATCTCATTGAGGGTCTTCCTCTTTACCAAGTATGATTTCTACTCTGGTGACTGCTCTTCTGGCACAACAGGTATGAAGTACATGAGATGAACTCTTGCTATCCTTGCTTCTAAGAAGCATTCCTTCTTTCTTCCAAGACAGATGAGTTCCTTTTTCTGGCCATCTATGGCATATTCAATATTCTTTACAAAAACCATAATTCAAAGGCATTAATTCTTCTTTGGTCTTCTTTATTCATTGTTCTCCTTTCACACTCATAAGAGGAAACTGAGAACACCGTGGTTTAGGTAAGGCACACCTTACTTCTCAAAGTGACATCATTGCTTTGAATAAAGAGGACTTTTGCTGCAGATTTGCCCAGGGCAATGTTATTTGATTTCTTGACTTTTGATTCCATGGGTGTTGACTGTGGATTCCAGTAAAATGAAATCCTTGACAACTTTAGTCCTTTTTCTGTTGATCATGATGTTGCTCATTGGTCCAGTTATGAGACTGTTTGCTTTCTTTGTGTTGAAGTGTACTCCATACCTAAGACTGTAGTCTTTGATCATCAATGAATGCTTAAAGTCCTCTTCTTCCGTTTTGATGTGGGCATTTGCTTCTGTGAGTTTCCTTCTAGACATTGCTTTAACGGTGTCACATAACCTTTAACCTTTAGTACGTTGTGTCTTCATTGTCACTCATCTTAAAGTATGTTCTGGTTTTCCTTTTGCTTTCTTCTTTGATCAACTGGTTATTGACTTTGGAGTTGCAATCAAAACCATTATTACCGTCCTTCAGTATAAAGAATGTGAGAATGTGATCCAGCTGGAGCAACTGAGAACACAGACACTGGGCCCTGAGGTAGAAAAACCATAGCTAGGACAACTGTGGAAAAGCTCTCTTAGGAAACCTTTCACATAAACAAATACTCAGATACAGCACAAAAGATTCACATGTGTTCCCCTCTTACCTTTTCCTATTCATGGTTAGTAAACAGTATGATTTGTTAAAGACCTTCTTGATGGTCATTACTGTGATGACCAGTGATCATTAAGGAAGACAATTCAAAATGTGGAATCATAGCAGCTGACCAATTTTTAGCCAATCTGTAAGAAGATGAGTTCTTTTAATGCTTTTCCCATTTGTAAAGCCTGTATGTACTGATGATTCTGTCACATTGCTGTGACTTGGACAGATGTAACTCTGGCAGCGTGATGGTCCGTATCCCACCATTGCCTCTTGAAACACATGCTGAATAAAATCTTTATTCTTTCTTTACTGTGACTTTCTGAGGATTTTTATCTTAGAACATTACATGGGAATGAGTTGTGCAATTTCCACGTATTTGTGGATTTCCTAAATTTATTTCTGTTACTGATTTCTAATTTCATTCCATGTGGTGGGAGAACATCCTTGGAGCTATTTCAGTCCTGTTAAATTTACAGAGATTTGTTTTGTGGCCAAGCATATCTGGCCTCTTTAGGAAGGTTCCATGTGCACTTCAGAAGCACGTATGTTGGGGGTGTTCTATAGGTATTTGTCGTGTCTCATTGGTTTCTACTAGTACTTAAGTCACCCATTTCTTTACTGACCTTCTGCCTAGTTATTCTCTCCATTATTGAAGCAGTAACACTGAAGTCTTCACCCACTGCTATTGAATAGTCTATTTCTCCCTTTATTTCAGTGAGTTTTTGCTTCAGGTATTTTGGGGCTATATTGCTAGGTGCATGATTTATAACTTATATTTCTTGATAATATCTTCTGTCGTAAAGTCTGTTTTGTCTGATGTTAGTATAGCTGCTCCAAGGTTCTGTGGTTCTGTGTGCATGACATATCTTTTCCACATCCAATCTACTTGAATATTCCAACCTGAAGCAGATCTCCTGTACTCAGAACAGGGTGTGATCTCACTGTCCTACCTGGTGTGATAATCCCTGCCTTTGTAGCTATTGGTTATTTGATATCCATCAACATTTAATGTTATTATTGATAAAGTTAGATTTGCATCTGCCTCTGTACTTTGGAAACCCTTGTGGTGCAGCGGTTAAATCCTACAGCTACTCACCAGAAGGTTGGCAGTTTGACTCCACCAGGCGCTCCTTGAAAACTCAATGGGGCAGTTCTACTCTGTCCTGTAGGGCTGCTATGAGTCAAAATCGACTCAGTGGCAGTGGGCGTGATGTGGCACGCTATGGGTTCTTCTATGTGTTTTCTGCATGTCTCGTGTCCTTTTTGTTCCTGTATTCCCCTTTTCCTCCTTTCTTTTGTGATAAGCAACTATTAGTTGATGTAGCATTTTAAAATTATTTTTTCACTACATATTTTTTGGTTATTTCCTTCATGGCTGCTCCATTGTTGTATACCATCATGTCAGTTTTGACTCATAGAGACCCTACAGGACAGAGTAGAACTGCCCCATAGGGTTACCAAGGCTATAATCTTTGCTGGAGCAAATCACTAGGTCTTTCTTCTCACTGAGACACTGATGGGTTCCAACCACTGACCTGGTTGGCAGCTGCGTGCTCACCCACTGAGCCCCAAGGACGCCCTGGTGGTTGCCCCATACTTTACCGCATGTTGTGGTGAAGTGCTGCTGAGTCGGTTATGACTCACAGCAGCCTTCTGCACAACAGAACAAAATACCACCTGCTCCTGCACTATGTCCAGAAGCATTTTTGTGCGTAAGTCCAACACTGCAGCCACTATGTCAACCCATCTCTTTGAGGGTTTTCCTCTTTTTCACTGACCCTCCACTCTACCAAGCATGATGTCCTTCTCCAGGGACTGATCCCTCCTGGCAACATGTCCGAAGTGTATAAGATGCAGTCTTGCCATCTTTGCTTCCAAGAAGCACTCTGGCTGTCCTTCTTCCAGAACAGATCTGCTGGTTCTTTTGGCAGTTCTACAACACCCTAATTCAAAGGCATCAACTATTTATGCTTTACCACATACATCTTAACATATCGGCTTCATCTCTGTAGCTCAGTGTCTAGAAAAATCCCAAGCAAGGAGCCAGAAAAACCTGTTCATAGTCTCCTGACAAACAGAAACTGCCACAAAGACGAATTTGTGCATTTTAAGACTCTAAATTTATAATAATTTGTTACCTAGTGTGGAATCAAATTGATATTTAAAATAGATATCTTACTTTTATTTGAAGAGGACTTTTCTTATTAAAAAGAAAAAACCCACTGCTATTGATTTGGTTCTGACTCATAGTGACCCTACAGCACACAGCAGAACTGCCGCAGAGGGTTTCCAAGGGTTGTCCTGTGGACATGAACTGCTGACCTTTTGGTTGCTGGTCAGAGCTCTTGACCACTAGGCCACTAGGGTTTCCACAAACTTAAAAATTCCTGACTCAAAGTTAATCCATCAGCAGTTTTTCTGTCTCACCCTGAAGGGGCTGATCAACTTTTCTTTCACATTCTAAAGAGCAGACAATAGCAAAATCATTAATCTGTAATAAAATAAGAAATTTCTAGAGGTTTCTGGATTGCAGGTGAGGACAGGAGGATTTTCCAGGAAGTTGCGTTTTTGGTGTTAGCTCAGTAGTCATTACCTCTATTCATAAGTTATTCACAGGCTAATTTTTTCAGAAGCTGGCCTCCAGGTTCTTCTTCCCGGTATGTTTTTCTTAATCTAGAAGATCCACTGAAACCTGTTCAACATGAATGATTCTGCAGGTATTGGAAATACCAGTATCACAGTTTCCAGCATCACAGTGACACACAAGCTACTACAGTATGACGAACTAACAGATAGGAAGAAAGGAAAAGGTCATTAAAAAGACAGGAAAAATGAGACCAAAATGGATGTCAGAGAGACTCTGAACCTTGCTTTTGAATGCCAGCCAAGTGCCAAGGCAAGTGCAGTCGAGTAGGATCCCGAGCAGTAAAAATGAATGTAAGAAATGATGAAGTGAGAGAACTGAATGGAAGATTCCAAAAGGTAGATAGAAAAGTAAAAGCATTGTAATGAAATGTGCAAAGACCTGGAGTTAGAAAACTGAAGAAGAACGTGCTCAGCATTTCATGAGGTGCAGAACTGAAGAAAAACATCAAGCCTCAAGTTGCAATATTGAAGGATTCTATGGACAAAATATTGAACAACACATCAAAAAGAAGAGTCAGAGAATACACAGAATCATTGCACCAGAAAGAATCAGCATTTGCAACCATGCGAAAAGCGTACAATCAAGAACCAGCGGCACTGAAGGAACAAGTGCAAGCTGCACCAGCAAAAAGCAAAGCTCCAAAAATTACAGAATACCAGTTGAGATATTTTAACAAATGAATGTAGCACTGGAGATACTCACTTGTCTATACCAAGAAATTGGGAAGACAGCCACCTGGCCAACAGACAAGAAGAGATCCATGTTTCTGCCTTCTGCCTATTTCAAAGAAAGGTGCTCTAATAGAATGCAGAAATTATCAACAATGTCATTAATGTCACAGGCAAGTAAAAATTTCCTGAAGATAAATAAAAAATGATCACAGCAGTCCATTGACAGAGAACTGCCAGAAATTCAAGCTGGAATCAGAAGTCAAAGTAGAACCAGGAATATCATAACTGATGTCAGATTGATCATGGCTGAAAGCAGGTACTGCCGGAAAGATGTTTACCTGTGTTTCATTGACTATGAAGGCATTTGACTGTGTGGATCGTAATAAATTATGGACAATGCTTCAAAGGATGGGAATTCCAGACTCTTCATTGTGCTCATGAGGAACCTGAGCATAGATCAAGAGGCAGTCATTCAAACAGAGCAAGAAGATACTATGTGGTTTTAAGTCAGGAAAGTGTGCATCAGGATTGTATCCTTTCACCATATTTATTCACACTTTGTGCTGAGCAAATAATATGAGAAGCTGGGTTACACAAAGAAGACTGAGGCATCAGGATTGGAAGAATATCCATTAATAACCTGTGTTAGACAGAAGACACAACCCTGCTTGATGAAAATGAAGAGGACTCGATGTACTTCCTGGTGAAGATCAAAGACCACAGCCTTCAGTGTGGATTACACCTCGACATCAAGAAAACAAAAATCCTCACAACTGGAACAATAAGCAACATCATGATAAATGGAGAAAAGATTGATGTTGTCAAAGATTTCATTCTGCTTGGGTCCACAATCAACATCCATGGAAGCAGCAGACAGGAAATCAAAACGCAGATTGTTCTGGGCAAATCAGTTGCAAAAGGCCTCTTTAAAGTGTTGAGAGTAGAGATGTTACTTAAGGAGAAAGGTGTGCCTGACCCAGTCCGTGATGATTTCAATTGCTTCTCATGCGTGTGAAAGCAGAACAGTGAATAAAGAAAAGAGACAAAGAGCTGATGCTTTGAACTGTGGTGCTGGAGAAGAATGTGGAATGTCCCAGGGACTGCCAAGAGAACCAGCAGACCTGTTCTGGAAGAAGGACAAGGACAACCAAAGTGCTCCTGGGAAGCAAGGATGGCAAGACCGCATCTTACATAGTTTGGCCATGCTGTCAGGAGGGATCAGTCCCTGGAGAAGAGGAAGACCCCCAAGGAGATGGATCGACCCAGAGGCTGCAGCAATGGCCTAAGTTTAACAAGAACTGTGAGGGTGGTGCCCATCTTGGTGGGGTGCCATTCTGCAGTGTGCAGGGTCTCTCTGGGTTGGAACAGCCTCCATGGCACCCAACAACAACAACAACAATGGGCCTAACCAAGAATGTGTTTCAGAGTTTACTTTAACCTGCCGTACCCAACACACAAGAGATGATCTGAAACAGGCGAAATCATCTTCATCCTGACTTAGTCAATATTGTGCATTTCAAGGTCTCGTGGAAACTCAATGTACCTAACAAAATTGAGGATGTCCACAACGAACCACAAGGTGGAGGGTGACTACGTCATTACATAACTAACAAATGGCATCATTATGTAACCGACAAACTGCTGAGAATGACGGCCCAGCCAAGCTGATATACAACTTTAAGCATCACAGCCAGCGTTACTCTTGCCTCACATGTCAGCATGACAGACACCATTAACCCACAAAATTATCAATTAACAGATTTTTTGTACTATTGTCATAGATACAAAACATCAGATAATGAAATAGCTGATAAGTGTGTGTTTATGCATATACCCACTCACTTATGTATTTACACATATATGTAAAACCCCAAACCAAATCCATTGCTATTGAGTTGATTCTGACTCATAGAAACCCTATAATATGCAATCATGCATACACAGAGAGAGAAAGCACTAGACAGAACCAGAAAATCAAAAGAGTTAAAAATTAGAAAACAAGTCCTCATGAAGACAGGTCACAGGTACACAGCTATGACACAGGAAACACCAAGGTTGCCAAGGACCACCAGAAGTCAGGAGAAGCATGAAACAGACTCCCCCCAGAGCCTCCAGAGCAAACAGACTTGCTGGTATCTTGATTTCAGACTGTAGGGCAACTATTGAGTCAGAATTAACTCAGCAAGGGTGGGTGGGTTCAGCTTTGGTCTAGAGCAGTGGTAGGGTAAGTTTCTGTTGTTCTACTCTATCAAATGTGTAATCATCTCTACAGAAGCCCTAGGAAACAACTACACGGCTAGACCTCTGGCTAACTGATAAACCACAGATGTGTGAGACAGATTCCAGAGGGCCACTAACAAAGCAGAAGGAGACCAGAAAATAACATACTTTTGAAAGAGGGCTAGATAGTGTCAGGTCTGTGATTTGGATGTTTTCCTTAACTGCATTTCCCAAATGTGTGTAACACAGGCTGTAGCAAGCCTGAAGTATCAGGCTATAGAGCTCAAAGCTAGAAGAGCAGTTAAGAATTAGGAACAATCATTAAGAAAGGACACCACTGTGAGGATAAGAACCATCTTATCCTACTAAATTTCACATGCACATGGGAGACCCACAGGGTGTCAGTCTTAAAAGCAGACATGGGGAGAATAAGAACAGGGCAGAGATAAAAGCCATTGCACACTGCAGGGAAGACAAAGCTTGCAAATTGATTTCAGTCAACTTAACTGACTGCTCAAACAAAAGCCTAATAATCCCCCAAACAACGTGACAGAATCTAGGTTCTCTACAACATGTCATCTACAATGTCCAGTTTTCAACCAAAATTAGTAGTCGTGGAAAGAAATAGACGTGTTAACCATTAATAGGGGGAGAAAAGACTTATAGCTAGGAACATATGGGATTTAGCAGACAATGACTTCAAAAAAGCTATCACAAATACAGTCAAAGAAAACCATGTTTAAAGAATTTTAAAGGAAACATGACATTAATGAACATGTGTTGTTGTTAGAAGCCATCAAGTCCATACTGACTCATAACACACCTGTGCACTCACAACACGCCTGCACACAACAGAAGGAAACCCTGCCCAGTCCCGTGCCACCCTCACAATTGTTGTCATGCTTGAGCCTGTTGCGGCAGCCACCTTGTCACCGCATCCTGTTGAGGGTCTTTCTCTTTTTCTTCAGCCCTCTGTGTTACCTTAGAAGCAAGGAGAATGAGACTAGGTCTCAAATACTTCTGACGTGCTGTTGGGAAGGACAGTCCATCCAGGGCATCATGCTCGGTTAAGTAAAGGAAGAACCTCAGCAAAATGGACTGACACAGTGCCTGAAACAACGGGCTCAGGCATCACAAGGACTGTGAGGCTGGTGCCAGACTGGGCAGCATTTCCTTTTGTCATATGTAGGGTCGCTGGGAGTCATAATAGCAGCTTAACAAGCATGGTGTCCTTCTCTAGGGACTGAGCTCTCCAACTCCTGTAAGATGCTGTCTCACCGTCACGGCTTCTAAGGAGCACTCTAGTTGCACTTCTTCCAAGACACGATTGTTCGTTCTTTTGGCAGCGTGCGGTATGGTCAGTATTCTCCACCAACACCACAGTTCAAAGGTGTCAATTTTTCTTTGATCTTCCTTACTCGTTGTTCAGCTTTCACATGCATACAAGGTGACTGAAAACACCATGGCTTGAGTCAGGTGCGCTTTGTCCTCAAGATGACACTTTCGCTTTTCGACATCTTAAGGACATCTTTTGCAGCAGTTTTGCAAATGCTATGCATCTTTTGATTTCTCGACTGCTGTTTTCATGAGTGTTGATTGTGGGTCCAAGTATAAGGAAATCCTTTATGACTTTAATCTTTTCCCCATTTATCACGATGCTGCTTATTGGTCCACTTGGGAGGATTTTTGTTTGCTTGATGTTGAGGTGCAATCCATACCAAAGGCTGTGGTCTTTGATCTTTATCAGTAAGTGCCTCAAGTCCTCTTCATTTTGAGCAAGCAACATTGTGTCATCAGTATAACACAGACTATTAATGAGCCTTCCAGCAAACATGATGCCCCATTCTTCTTCATGCAGTCCAATTTCTTGGATTATTTGCTCAGCATGCAGAGTTTATAAATATGGTCATTAAAGTCAGCTCTGCTTTGAGGGAGCAGATGCTCCTTTGTCATATTTTAACTGCCTTCCATCTTGGGGGACTTGTCTTCCAACACTACATCAGGCAATGCCAGGTTGTTGTACCATAGGGCCTTGTGTACTGCTGTGATGCTGAGGGTCACGCCACCAGTACTCAGACACTACCTGGGTCACCCATGGTGGACAGGTTCCAGCTAAGCTTCCAGACTAAGACAGACTAGGAAGAATGACCTGGCAGTCCACTTCCGAAAAAAGTCAGCAGGTGAAAACTTTATGAGGAGCAGCAGAACGTTTCTGGGCCAGTCTAGTAAAATGTTAATTTTAATAATTGTAGTTTTAACTACAATTTTTTTATGAAACCATTTCTATTTTTCTTTTGGTATTACCTATATTTATTCATTCATTTGTTGTGAAGAATGAGTATTCCGAAATGCTTAATTGTCCTCATGAGGAATCTGTACATAGATCAAGTGGCAGTCATTCAAACAGTACAACAGGATTCTGCATAGCATAAAGTCAGGAAACATAATTGATTTCTTGACTGATTCAAGCATCTGTCAAGAAATCAAACAATGCACTGTAATGGGCAAATTGGCTGCAACAAACTTCCTTAAAGGGTTCAACAGCAAAGATGTCAATTTAAAGACTAAGGTTACAGTTGACCCAAGTCATGTTGTTTTCAGTCAGTTCACATGCATTGGAAAGCTTGGCAATAAATAAGAAAGACCAAAGAAGAACTGACACCTTTGAGTCACAGTGTTGACAAGAAATAGAGAATACACTGTGGAGCACCCAAATGAATCTGTATGGCAGGATGAACAGCGAGACTGCTCTTCTGAAGTGAGACCAGCAAGGCTACATCTCACACACTTTGGACATGTTACTAGGACATGTTATCAGGATTCATTCTTCACAATGAACGAGTGAATAAATATAGGTAATACCAAAAGAAAAATGGAAATGATTTCATAAAAAAATGCTACAACTAAAACTACAATTATTAAAATTAACATTTTACTAGACTGGCTCAGAAATGTTCTGCTGCTCTTCATAAGGTTTTCACTGGCTAATTTTTTTTTCAGAAGTGGACTGCCAGGTCATTTTTCCTAGTCTGTCTTAGTCTGGAAGCTTAGCTGGAACCTGTCCACCATGGGTGACCCAGGTGGTATCTGAGTACTGGCAGCATGACCTTCAGCACCACAGTAATACACAAGGCCCCACAGTACAACATGTTACTAGGCCAAGCCCTGGAGAAGGACATCATGCTTGGTTAAGTAGAGAGTCACCATAAAGCAGAAAGATCCACAACCAAACAGACTGAAACACTGGCCACAACAGTGGGTTCAAGCACAACAGTGATCATGAGGGTGGCAAAGGGTCAGGTAATGTTTTGTGCTGTTGTATGCAGGACTGCTCTGAGTCGGATCCAACTCGATGGATCAGATTGACAAGGTCAATTGACAAGGTCAATCTGACAAGGTCAGATTGACTCAACAATGGATTGGAAATGGCTGAAAATGGAAAATGAAAGAATCTACTAACTTGAAGAGAGATCAGTAGAAATTATCTAACCCAACTGGCAGAAAAACAAAGAAAAAAAATCAAATAATAGATCCTCCAAGATCTGTGGGATAGTATGAAGTAGTCCAAAATATGTATAATTGGAATTTTGAAAGGCAAGAAAAGAAAGTGCTAGAAAAATATTTGAATAATGGCCTAAAAATTTCCAATTTTGTTGGAAAACATTAGTTTATAGGTCCAGAATGCACAAAACATCTTAAGTGGCATAAGCACAAACCCACTCTTAGACACATCATAGTTAAATTGTTGAAAACCACATACAAAGAGAAAATGTTAAAAGCAAACACAGGAAAATGATACACTATACCCAGGAGAAGAATGATAGGATTAACAGTTGGTTTCACATTAGATATTATGGGAGCCTGGATCAAGAGGCAGTCATTCGAATAGAACAAGGGGACAGTATGTGGTTTAGTTAGGAAAGGTGTGTATCAGGGTTGTATCCTTTCACCATACCTGTTCACTCTATATGGTGAGCAATTAGTCTGAGAAGCTGGACTGTGTAAAGAAGAACAAGGCATCAAGACTGGAGGACAACTTGTTAACAACCTGCATTATGCAAGTGACACAACCTTGCCTGCTCAAAGTGAAGAAGACCTGAAACACTTACTGATGACGATGAAAAATCACAGCCTTCAGTTCGTATTACACCTCAACATCAAGAAAATATAGATCCTCATAAATGGGCCAGTAAGCAACATTATGGTAAAAGGAGAAAAGACTGAAGTTGTCAGTGATTTCATTTCACTTGTTTCCACAATCAGCACCCATGTAAACAGCATTCAGAAAATCAAAAGATACATTGGATTGGGAAAATCTGCTGCAAGGACCTCTCTACAGTATTGAAAAGATACCACCTTGAAGACTAAGGTGTGCCCAACCCAAGCTATGTTATTTTCAATCTCATCTCATGCACGTGAAAGCTAGACAGTGAATAAAGAAGACAGAAGAATTGATGCCTTTGAATTGTGGTGTTGGAGAAGAATGTTGAATGTGCCATGGACCATCAAAAGAACAAACAGATCTTTTTTGGAAGAAGCATAACCAGAGTGCCCCTTGGAAGTAAAGATGGCAAGAGTGCATCTCATATACTTTCGACATGGGATCAGGAAGGACCAATCCCTGGAAAAGGACATCATGCTTGGTAAAGTAGAGGGTCAGCCAAAAAAGGAAGACCCTCAGCAAGATGGATTGACACAGTGGCTGCAATGGTGGACCAAAGCGTAACAACGATCGTGTGCATGGTGCAGGACTAGGCACTGACTTCCTCTGCTGTACACAGGGTTACTATGAGTCAGAACCAACTCGATGGCACCACGGAACAACATTATGGAAGACACTATCTAAAATGCTGAGGGAAACAACCTCAACCAAGTTCTAAATCTAATGAAGTTATCCTCTTAAAATGAAGGCCATATAAAGGCATTTTGAGGTAAACAAAAGCTAAGGTAGTTCATCACCAGTAGCCCAAGACTTTAACAAATGTTAACTAAAATTATTCTATCAAAGGGAAAATAACATGAGATGACAAGATGGATCCACAGGAAGAAACAAAGAGCACCATAAAAGGTAATTGTATTGTTAAATATAAAAGAATAAACAGTTTTCTTTACCCTTTATCTCTTCTGTTTTCATAATTTCTCTAAAACACAGATGTGTATTTAAAGCAAAGTTATGTATCACTGTACTGATGGGCTTATAACATGTATAAATGTAATTTATATAACAATAGCACCAATGATAGGAAGAAGTAAATGGAAATATACTGTTACAAGATTCCTGTATTTTACCTGAAGTAATTCAGTACTAAATATATGTACTTTGGTATAAGTTTAAGATGCATATTGTAATCCTTAAAACAACTACTAAAACATATTACAAAGACATACTGCTAGAAAACTAATAGAGAAATTATAAATGGACTACTGAAATCTATTTAACTAACAAGAAGAGAACAGGAAGGAGGAGCAACAAATAAAAGATGAAGAAAACAGCAGATGGCAGCTAACTAGAGCCCTATTAATAATTACATAAAATAAAAATGGTCTAAATAATCTAATCAAAAGGTACAGATTGTCGGACTGGACTGAAAAGCAAGGACTAATTATGCAAAAACAACTAGGTGGAAATTAAAATTTAATGATGAAAGACAATATCCCATGCAAACAGGAAACATGAGAAAGCTGGAGTGGCTGTATTAGCAGCACAAGAAATAGCCTTCAAGGACATCAGCATTAGAAGAGACAGACCCTTCAAAATCAGAAAAAGGAAATAGGTAGGGAATATATAGCAATGAGTCGGACCCGACTCGACGGCACTTGGCTTGGCAATAGATAAGTGCCCAAATATATAAACAAAAGCTGACAAAACCAAAGGGAAAAAATAAGAAATTTGCAATCATGGTTGGAGTTAACACATTTTTCTCAGTATAAATAGAATTAGGCCAAAAATAAATAAATAGATAGATAGAAAATCTGAATGACACCACCACCCACTTTAACATACTAGACAGTTAAAACAAAAATAACAACTTCAGAATATACATTCCTTCCAAATGTCACTGAACACTCATCAAGACACACTATATTCTAGGGTGAGTTGCTGTGGCTACCTTAGTGCCCTTCCTGTTGCTCTGGTTTGAGAGGGTGTGGCCGAGCAAAGCCAAGCCCACAAAGGTGTTCGTGCAGGGAGGAAGGATGCCTGGCAGGGTACACTTGTCAAACACCGTGGAGAACTGGTAGGAGCTAGTAAGACACCATACTACAGAGCTGAGATAAAACAGTGGTGGGCATTTTTCCCCATAACTTTAGTTTCCCTGACCACTAGCAAAGCTTGGCAGAGAGGGCTGCCAAGCCTCTGGCCTGTCCGGTCGGATGGGTGTTGCTGGGTGCATGAAAGGAAAGTTGGTCAATTCTAGCTGCCGCCAAGGTGGCCCTTAGCTCATGGCAATTCCACGTAAACCTGATGCCTGTTCCTGCACCATCCGCATGACCAAGCTAACATGGAACACCCACCAAGATAGACTGCATTGCAAACTGTAAAACATAGTTTAACAAATTTAAGGAAGCAGCAGTGAAGCAGAATCAAGACGGCAGACTAAACACACATCTCTGCAATTCCTCTGGAAACCAAGGCCTAGAATGATAGCTGAACCGAACCCTCTGGGTACCTAGAGACCCCTAGGACAGAGCACAGGGCTGTCAATTTGGATCACAAACCACTGGATGGGAAACTTCTTCTCTTTCACTGAACCCCACCCTGGATTGAGTGCTGGCTCTCACAGTCTGAAGGCAACTCGCCATTTTAACTTTTTTTCTCTGTGTTACCCAGCAGGCAGGGCTGGGGCTTAACTGACAGCAGAGCTCAGATGCATTGCGGATGGGATCGGCTGGCAGAATGGCCGCATTTTCAGAGCCCAGCTTTGGACTCTGTGCACCCTGGCACCTCTGACCTCTCTCTTCTAACCTCTGCCATTGAATCGGCTATTCCACAGTGGGCAAGAGAGCTTGTGTGGGATGCCATCTTGTTTGACTGGGAGGTGGATTTACCTAAACGCCAGCAAGTGGGGATTGGGCTTAACTGGCAGCAAAGCTCAGACATACTGCTGACGGGATCAGTAGACAATATGCCCACATTTTGAGAGCCTGACTCTGGACTCCATGCATATAGACCCCTCTATCCCCCCTTTCTGAAACCATACCACTGAATCACCTATGCCACAGTGGGAGGGAGAGCTTGTGCAGGATGCCATCTTGTTTGACTGGGAGGTGGAGTTACCCAAAACAGAGACCCCAGCAGGACCTAATTCCTAGGCTTGGAGACAGTGCCTGCCTGGGGAGCACTTTACCAGCAGAAAAGCAGGGGTTTTCATAGTGTGGCCTTATGGGTGAAGTCAGGCAGTAGATGACAGCAGAGTAGTAGCCTTTCCATATTTTGAACTAGTTTCCAGCACCTGGAGTTGCATATACAGGTGCTTACTTTGCCAGCTGGGAAGAGGGACTTGCTCACCTGAAAGCCTGTCTGATCTTGGAAGCTGTCAGATACCTTTTACCTTTCAATCTAAGACTGCCTAGAGAAATACCTGCGGTGTATCCTGACAACATCTCTTCCAGCCTTTACTGACTGACATCATAGGGCCAGGTGATGGCCCCCCAGTGACTCTATAAGTAGGGGCATGTCTTTCCAATCAGGAGCTGGAGACTGCTACCCCAGAGATTACACTGGGCCAGTCACTGCAGTACATAGAGGTGCCTGGTGATCACTCTGCTTTTCAGAGTGAGCTTTAGATCCCATTAAGGTAACACTAGAGAAACAAAACAACCTCCAGATGCCCCAAAAGTAACAAACTTTGGACAGAAACATAAAGAAAAATTCACCTATGGCTCCAGAAGGTCACCAAAAGAAAAAACCAAAGAACTTCCTAGATGAAGAAGCCTTGCTGAAACTATCAGAGGGTGAGTACAGAAGGATTATATATAGAGCCCTCCTAGACATTATATAAAATGCAGCGGAGCAAAGTGAAAAATTAAGCAAGCTGTTCAATCTGATGGAATACCAGTACTCTGAAATCCAGCAGATCAAGAACAAAATCAAAGACATAGAAAATTCAATTCAAAGCCAAGAAAACAAAATGGAAAATAGACTTTCTGACTTGGGAGACAGAGCTACTGACTCCAACATCTATGAGAAGAAATCATAAAAAAGAGACAAGACAAATGAAGAAGGATTAAGAAGCATGTGGGACTCTATTAAGAGGAACAGTCTATGATTAATTGGAGTTCCTGAACAAGGAGGGACACCGGACAACAAAGAGAGTATTGTTACTGAGCTGCTGACAGAAAACTTACCAGAAATTATGAAAGCAGAGAATATAGATATCCAAAGATGCATATCAAACACCACTCAGTATAGATCCCAAGACATATTATAACCCAAATGAAACATAAGCAGCAACTCTTAAAGGTAGCGAGATTCAAAGCAAAGCTAACATTCAGAGGGAAACCCTTTTGGCTTTCGTCTGACTTCTCAGCAGAAACGATGCTGGCACAGAGGCAATGGGATAACACATTCAAAGGGGGAAAAACTTCCAACCAAGAATTATATATCCTGCAAAACTATCTTTCAAATATGAAAATGAAATTAAGACATTCCCAGATAAACCGAAACTCAGAGACTTTGTAAAAACCAAACCAAAACTACAAGAAATACTGAAAGAAGCTCTTTGCTTAGAGGACCAAAACCAATAACAATATATTCAGAGGCAATACAGGACACATCATCCAGAAATCTACTCAGGGAAGACTCCAAACTCAATCAAGGCTATAATATTAAAAGAAGTAACCCAGTGATCATATCATGAAAACTATGATATCATCATATTAAAAAGAGGAATGTATTACAGTAGTTATAGTCCTTCCAGATGGAGAGGAAGTTAAGATTTGTAGTATTTATAACTGGGTTTAAACATAGATTATTAAAGGGGACTTCAGGGGTAGCTGCAAAGCACTATAAAGATGCAACATATCAAATCAAGAAATATAATACAGGAGTCTCAACAACCACAAAACCAACATTGAAAAAGGTAAAAATATCAACTCATTAAAGAAGAACGTCCCAGAACAGAATAGTAACAACAGAGAAAACATCAACACAAAAATAAACACATCACAACGACAGCACTAAACACATACCTATCAATAATTATGTTGAAAGTAAATGGACTGAATGCTCCAGTAGAGAGACAAAGAGTGACATCTTGATTCAAAAGAAACGATCTGTCTATATGTTGCTTATAAGAAACTCACCATAGACTTAAAAATAAGAACAAACTGAAAATTAAAGGATGGAAGGATATATACCAAGCTAACAATACACAAAGAAGGACAAGTGTGGCAATATTGAAATCAGATAAAATAGATTTTCATGTAAAATCCACCATCATGGACAAAGATGGACACTATCTGTTGCTAAAAATTTCAGTACATAAGCAGGACTTAATAAGATTAAATATTTATGCACCCAATACTAGAGCATCTAAATACATTGAAGAAACACTGACTACACTCAAAAATAAGATCACTCCACAATAATAGTAGGAGACTTCAACACTCTACTCTCAATATTGGATAGATTTTCTAGAAAAAAGATCAGTAAAGAAACATAAGATGTTATTGCCACAATTAACCAACAAGATCACATCAACACATACAGAACTTTCTGTCCATCAACAGACAGCTAAACCTTCTTCTCCAGTGCACATGGAACATTTTCCAGAATCGATCATGTGCTAGGAGATGAAACAAATCTCAACAAAATCCATACCATTGAAATATTGCAAAGCATATTCTCAGGCCATAAAGACATATAAGTAAAAATGAATAGCAGAAAAAACATAGATAGAATTTGACCAACATCTTGCTGAAAAAGCCATGGGTTATAGAAGAAATCAAGGATGAAATAAAGAAATTTACGGATTCAAATGAGAATGAAAACACTTCTTACCAGAACCTATGGTATACAGCCAAAGCAGTGCTCAGGGGTCAGTATATCTCTATGATACACACATTCGGAAGGAAGAAAGAACCCAAACCAAAGAACTAACCCTACAGCTTGAACAAGTGGAGGAACAGTAACAGAGGAACCCCTCAGGCCCTAGAAGAAAACAGAAAAGATTAGAACGGAACTAAACAGAGAACAGAAGAACAATTGAAAAAATTGAAAAGACCAAAAGCTGTTTTTTTTAAAAAAAGATCAACAAAATTGACAAACCATTAACTAAACTTACTAAAGAAAAACAGGAAAGGAAACAAATAACCCAAATAAGAAATGAGAGGGGAGATGTCACAACAGATCTAACAGAAATAAAAAATATCATAACAGAATACCACAAAAGACTGTATTCCAACAAGTTTGAAAACCTAGAGGAAATGGACAAATTCCTAGATTCATTTCATCTACAAAAATTATCGCAAGGTGAAGCAAAACAACTTAATAAATCCACCACAAAGGAAGAAATCGAAAATGTCATCAAAAAACCACCAACCAAAAAAAGCCCAGGGACAGACGGCTTCACTGCGGAACTCTAACAAACTTTTACAGAAGAATTATCTCTAATACTACTGAGACTATTTCACAGCATAGAAAGGGATGGAATACTCCCAAATTCATTCTATGAAGCCTGCATAACCCTGATACCAAAGCCAGGGAAAGACCCAACAAAAAGGACAAGTATAGACCAATATCACTCAAGAACCTAGATGCAAAAATCTTCAACAAAATACTTGCCAATAGCATATAACAACATATCACAAAAATAATTCATCATGACCAAGTTGGATTCATACCAGGGATGCAAAGCTGTTTCAACATCAGAAAAACAATTAATGTGATCAACCACATAAATAACATAGACGACAGGAATCACCTGATTTTGTCTATTGATGCAGGAAACGGATTTGATAAAGTGCAACACAAATTCATGCTAGAAACTCTCAGCAAAATAAGCATAAACAGAAAATTCCTCAATGCAATAAAGGCCATTTATACAAAGTCAACTGCCTGCATCATCCTGAATGGAGACAGACTGAAACAGTTCCCCCTGAGAACAGGAACTAGACAAGGATGCCCACTCTCACCTCTCCTATTCAACATCATACTAGAAGTTCTAGCCCGAGCAATTAAACAAGACCAAGAAATAAAGGATATCTGCATCAGCAAAGAGGAAGTAAAAATCTCCCTATTTGCAGATGATATGATTGTCTATACAGAGAATCCTAAAGACCCATAAGTAAACTACTTAAGCTGATAGAAGAGTTCAGCAAAGCGTCAACAAGATAAACATTAAGTAAATCAGCAGGATTATTAAAGAAGAAAGCACCAAATCAGTATCATTTACTATAGCCCCCAAGAAGATAAAATATGTAGAAATAAATCTAACCGGAGAAATATCAGACCTTTACAAAGAGAACTACAAGATCTTACTACAAGAAACCAAGAGAGATTTACAGAAGTGGAGAAACATATCCTGCTCATGGATAGGAAGACTTAACATAGTGAAAATGTCTATTTTACCCAATCTACTTATATAATGCAATCCCAATACAAACTCCTGTGGCATTTTTTAATGAGATGGAAAAACAAATCACCAACTTTGTTTGGAAAGGGAAGAAGCCCCACATAAGCAAAGCACTACTCAAGAAAGAGAACTCACTGGGAGGCCTCCCATTACCTGAGTTTAGAACCTATTACACTGCCACAGTAGTCAAAACAGCCTTGTATTGGTACAAAAATAGATGGATCAATGGAACAGAGTTGAGACCCCAGAGATGCCACCATCCTCCAAGGAACAGTTGATATTCGACAAAGGCCCTAAGACAAACTGCGGTAAAAGCAATCTCTTCAGCACATGGTGCTGGCAAAATTGGATATTCATCTGCAAAAAACTGAAACAAGATCCATATCTCACATGTTATACAAAAACCAACTCAAACTGGATAAAAGACCTACATATCAAATCTAAAACGATAAAGCTCAACCAAGAAAAAACATGATCAACAATGGAAGTTTTAATATACAGTGTAGACAGACTTCAAAATCTGACAAAACTCTATCAACAGAAGAGAAAATAGACAAATGGGAACTACTAAGAATGGAACATTTTTGCTCATCCAAAGATTTTATCAAAATAATTAAAAGACTACCTACAGAATGGGAAAAAATATTTTGCAACTATATGTCAGACTGACATCTGATATCCATCATCTGTAACGTACTACAAAATATCAATCAGAAAAAGATAAATAATCCAGTTAAGCGATGGGTGAAGGAGATGGACAGACATTTCTTTGAAGAGGATATCCAGGCAGCCAAAAAACACATGCAAAAGTGTTCATGATCACTAGTTATTAAAGGAATTCAAATCAAAACTACAATGACATACCATCTAACCCCAACAAATGCTGGAGAGGCTGTGGTGAAATTGGAACTCTCCTACACTGTTGGTGGGATTGCAAAATGGTGCAACCTCTCTGGTACTTCCTTAAAAAGCTGGAAGTACATATACCATTTGACCCAGTAATTTCAGTGCTTAGAATATATCCTACAGAACCAAGGACATTCACACCAACAGATATATTCACAGGAATGTTTATTGCAGTACAGTCCACAGTGGCAAAAAGATGGAATTAACCCAGATGCCCAACAACAGAGGAATGGATAGGTAATCTGTGGTATATGTACTCAATGGAACCCTATGCAATGATAAAGAACAATGACAATTTTAGCAAGCATCTCATAACCTGGTTTCAATTGGAAGACATTATGTTGACTGAAAGTAGTCAGCGGCTAAAGGACAAATGTTGTATGACACCCCTACAATAAGAACTTAAAAAGAGACTCATGTATAGAAGAAAAGACTCTGATGGCTGCAAGGATAGGGAGGGAGGGATGGAGACAGTGGAGTATAGATTATATAGTTGATAGAAATTTGGTTGGGTGAAATCAGTGACAGCACACATTAGAAAGATCAATTTTATCTGGTCTTTAACATAACATGATTACTCCTCCCATCTTAACCCAATATTACAAGGACAGAGTAGCAGGGGTGGGGGTCTAGGGACTATGCTCTCAGGGGACATTGAGGTCAATTGGCATAACTAGTGTTTTGCTAAGAGATTCTTCTGCACCCCACATTGGTGAGTGGCGTCTGGGGTCTTAAAAGATGCCAAGCTGCCATCTGAGGTACACCAAAATGGTCCCAACTCAGCAGGAATGTATGATCACCAAAGATCAAAACAACATGGGGGAAAGAGCACCCAGAAGACAGAGAGACCCACGTAAGTGGGTGATTACATGACATGTGACCAGAGGAACCGAATGGTGCCCAACCACCAGCAGTAATAGCCATGATGGAGCTCACAAAGTTGAGTCTCACTGGCAACACGAGAATAAAAAGGGATGCACCCTAAGATCTCCACTGAAAGACCACAATTTGTGGTCCAGGGGTCTTGGGGTTTCCGTGGGAGCACGTCCCCTATCCCCGATGATGCCCTTGTCCATCAATCACAATCGAGGTCAACTCTTCAGACAGGAATGAATTGGACTTGGCAACACAAAGTGGCCTTGTCGTGTGTGCACTTATGGTTGTACGCGTCTATAGCATGCTGTCCTCCTGACCTCTTCCTGGAGGAAGGGGAAAGGGTGGGAAGGAGCGGATAGGAGATTATTAGGAGGATATGACAGTTATAGAACAGACAGGAGGAGTGTGGTGTTACCGCACAGGGAGAGCAGTGGGAGCTGCACATAAGCAGGCATGCAAATTTACACTGGACTGTACTCTTTCACTCAATCATGATAAAAAATAAAGAAAGAAAACAGAAATCATATAAAGTCTTTTCTCAGGCCTCAGTGAATTTAAACTGGAAATCAGTAACAGAAAGTTAACTAGACAATCCTTAAGCAATTGGAGGTTAAGCAATATACTTTTAATGACACATAGGTCAAAGAAATTGTTTCAGGAAATATGTAACCACATTTAGAACTAAATGAATACACAACTCATCCAGATTTACAGGGTGGGCCAAAAGCTGTACTTGGAGGGAATTTGGGGGTTTCTTGTACATTAGATGAAGTTTTACGGAAGTAGCTTCTCATTAAGTAGTTAATACACTTATTGTTTTATGACATTGGTTAACAACCCCATGACATGTCAACACTCACCCTTCTTGGTCTTGGGTTCCTCGTTACCAGGTTTCTTTTCTCCTCTGTCTTCTAGTCCTTACCCTCAGACTGCTGTGCCCCTTTAATATCATTTTGTTTTATGGGCCTGTCTGGTCTTTGGCTGAAGAGTGAACCTTAGGAGTGATTTCAGTCCTAAGCTGAAAGGGTGTCCAAAGGCCAGATTCTTGAGGTCTGTTCCATCTGGCAGGCCACTAAATCTAGCCTTTTTGTGAGTTAGAATTTTGCTGTACATTTTTGTCCAGCTACGTCCAGGACCCTCTATTGTGACCACGTCAGAGTAGTCAGTGATGGTAACTGGACACAGTCTAGGTGTACTGAACTCGATCTGTTAGAGGCCATGGTAGGACTAACCTTCCCCATGTGTCTTTAGTTTTCCTCATTCTTCCTTGCTCCCAAAGTGGAGGGACCAGTGGAGTATCTTAGATGGATGCTCAGAGGCTCTGAACACTACTCACCACACTAGAATGTAGAATATTTTCTTTATAAATTATGTTATGCCAATTGTGCTAGATGTTGGTCCCCATAACCCGCAGCCCTGTAATGCGGACCCTCAGGGAGTTGGATAGTGCCTGTGGAGATTTCATGACCTTGCTTGCACAGGCTGTCATGACCTCTTCAAGGGAAACATATAGCATCAAATGCACATGTTAGAAAAGACGAGCGATCTAAAATCAGTCACCTGAACTTCCGCTTTAGAAAGCTGGAGTGGTAAAAAGAGCAAGTTAAGCCTAGAGCAAATGGAAGAAAAGAAACAATAAAAATTAGAACATAAATCAATGAAATTGAAAGCACGAAAATAGAGATAATCCAGTTTAATGAGATATAGTTTCCATACAATAAAATACACAACTAATAAGGAAATTTTATGAACAATTTTGTGCCAACAGATCCCAAAAACAGATGGACAAATTCCTTGAAACAAATAAAACAGATGGACAAATTCCTTGAAACAAATTACTAAAGCTCACTCAAGAAAACAAAATATAATTGAATATCTATATGCCTGTAAAAAAAAACCAAACCAAATCCACTGCTCTTGAGATGTGTCCAACTCATAGCGATCCTAGAAGTCAGAGTAGAACTGCCCCACAGAGTTTCCAAGGAGCGCCTGGTGGACTTGAAATGCTGACCTCTTGGATAGCAGACACAGCACGTAACCCACTATGCTGCCAGGGTTTCTGCACCTATAAAAGGAACTGAATTTACAGTTAACCATCACAGAAAGACAACTTCAGGCCCAGGTGGTTTCACTGACGGTCATTGTTGTTAGCTGCCATCCAGTCTATTTACACTCGTGGCAACCCTACATACAGTAGAAACACTTCTCCTTCAATACTGCAACTCAAGGCTTGAATTTTACTTCAGTTCGTTCAGCTTGAGAAATGCAGTGCATGCTATTCTCTTTTGGTTTTCTAACTCCAGGTCTTTGCACAAGTCATTATAACACTTTATCTCCTCAACGGCCCTTTGAAACCTGTTCAGCTCTTTTACTTCATCATTTCTTCTATTTGCTTTAGCTACTTCACATTCAAAAGCAAGTTTCAGAGTCTCTTCTAACACCCAGTTTGGTCTTCTCTTTCTTTCCTGTATTTTAATGACCTCTTCCTTGTATGATGCCTCTTCACAATTTGGTCTGAAGACATTAATGTTCAACACGTCAAATCTATTCTTGAGATACTCTCTGATTTCAGGTGTAATACACTTAAGTTCGTACTTTGGCTTTTGTGGACCTTTTTTACTTTTCTTCAGTTTCAACTTGCACTTCCATATGAGCAACTGATGGTCTGTGCCGCAACCAGCACCTGGCCTTGCTCTGACTGATGATATTGAGCTTTCCTATCATCTCTTTCCACAGATGTAGTTAATTTCATTCCTATAGATTCCACCTGGTGAGGTCCACAAGTGTAGTCACTATTTACGTTGCTGGAAAAGGTATTTGAAGTCACTGCCACTGCAAAATTCTGTCATAGGATCTCTGGCATCATTTCTATCACTAAGGCCATATTTTTCAACTAAAAATCCTTGTTTCCAACTTTTGCATTCCAGTCACCACTAATTGTCCATGTATTCTAACTGTATGTTTAGCCAATTTCAGACTGCATAAGCTGGTAGAAGTCTTCAATTTCTCTACCTTTGGCCTTAGTTTTTGGTATGTAAATTTGAATACTAGTATGATTAACTGGTGAACATTATTAATAATATTAACTGGTCTTCCTTGTAGGCATATGGATGTTATCACTGACAGTGTTGCATTGCAGGATAGATCTTGAAATGTTCTTTTTGACAATGAATGCAATGTCATTTCCCATCACACTGCTATTCCTGGCATAGTAGACCATCCAGTCCAGCCCAGTCCCATTGCCGTCCATTTCAACTCACAATGACCCTATAGGACAGAGTAGAACTTTGCTATACAGCTTCTAATGACTGCCTGGTGGATCTGAACTGCTGATCTCTTGGATAGCAGCCATAGCATATAACCACTGCACCAACAGGGTTCCCTCACTGTCCAGCTCAAAATGGTCCATGCTAATTCATTTCAGCTCACTGATGCCTAGAATACAGGCATTCATGCCTTTCATTTTGTGTTTAATGATTTTCAATTTTCCTAGATTCCTTATTTGTACATTCACATTCTGATTATTAACAGATACGTGCAGCTTCTTCTTCTCATTTTGAATTATGCCACATCAGCAGGTGAAGGTTCCAGAAGCTGGACTCCACCTACATCATTAAAGTCTACTCAGAGGAGGCGCTCTTCCCCAGTAACCTTCTAAATGTTTTCCCACGTGAGGGGCTCATCTTCTAACACATTATCACACAGTATTCTGCTGCCATTCATAAAATTTTCACTGGCCAATTATTTTCGGAAGTAGACCGACAGGTCCTTCTTCCTCATCTGTCTTAGTCTGGATGATCAGCTGAAACCTGCTCACCACGGATGGCCCTGCCAGAGTCTGAGTATCAGTGGCATAGCTTCCAACATCACAGTGACACACGAGCCGCACAGTGTGACAGAATTTCAGGTGGATGGGGATCAATAATTGATTCTACCAAACAATTAAAGAAGAAATAATGTCAGTTCTACACAAACTCTTACAGAAAATACAAAATGACAGAGTACTACTCAGTGCATCGAATGAAGTCAGAATTACTCTGGCACTAAAACAAGAAAACAGCTCTATAAGAAAGTACCTATATTCCT
Source organism: Heterohyrax brucei (assembly GCA_028571685.1). NCBI lineage: Eukaryota > Metazoa > Chordata > Mammalia > Hyracoidea > Procaviidae > Heterohyrax > Heterohyrax brucei. Next base: position 197,038,807 of record CM053143.1, read on the forward strand.
CATTAACAAATTACATCTAACTATATATAAAAAGCATAATACATTCCAGTTAAGTGCAGTTTTATCTCAGGAACACAAAGCTGTTTTGATATCTGAAAATTAATAATGTAACCCACCATATTAACATACTGAACAAAAGAAAATCATAGATTATTTCAACATATTTTAAAATCGACAAAATTAACCACTAATTTATGATAAAACTGTCAGCGAACTAGAAACTGATTTTAACCTGATAAAAGGCAATTGTGAAAAATCTGTGACTTAAAGTTAAGAGTGAAAGATTAAAACAGTTTCTGCTAAGATCAGGAATAAGGTAGGAATGTTTACCATCATTATTTCTGTTTATCATTACACTCAAGAGCCTCTCCGATGCAATAGCACAAGGGGAAAAATGCAGAAAATATTAAAGAACCACACTGCACCACAGGGCTGAAGCGCAACAGTTGTGAGGATGGCACAGAGCTGGGCAGCATTTCGTTCTGCTGTGTGCAGGGTCGCTGTGAATCAGAACTGACTAGATGGCACCTGACAACAATACAAATGAAGGTAGAGATAAACTGTGGTCATGGACTGGAAGATTAAATATCACCAACACATCAATGATTTCCAAATTAACCTTAAAGCTCAATACAACCCAAATAAAAATTCTGACATTTTTGGCAGAAACTGACAGACTGATTCTAAAGTTTACATGGAAATACAAAGGACTTACAACAGCCAAAGAAATTTTGAAAAAGGAGAAAGTTGGAGGGCTTGTGCTGCCTGATTTCAGGAATGACTATGGAGGTACGATAATCGAAATAATGAGGTACAGGCATCGGGCTTACATACAGAGCAATGAGGCATAATCAAAGAGTATAGAAAGAGACTCATCTATACAGTCAGTTGATCTCTAAGAGGAGTGCTGAGTTAATTCAATGGGAAAGTTGTGTTTTTACAGAAAATAATGCTGGAGCAACTGGACATCTCTACGCAGAAATATAAACTTTGACCATTACTTTACAGCATATACAAAAATTTAATTTAAAATGAATCAAGTGTATAAGAACAAAAACCGTAAAACTTCTGGAAGACATGGGAGAAAGCATTTGTGACCTTGTTTTAGGCAAATATTTCCTAATAGGACACAAAAACCATAGAAACAAAAAGCAATGACAGAACTCCATCAAAATTTAAGTTTTTCTTTTTAGAAGATATTCATAAGAAAATTAAAAAGCAAGTCATAGACTTGGAAGAAACATTTATAAACTATCCAATAAATAATTTGTGTCCAGAACACATAAAGAACACTTACAATCCAGCTACAAGAAGACAAATATCCCAATATATTTAAGTGGGCAAACATTTGAACATATACTTCATGTAAGAAGACAAATGAAAGACCAATAAGCTTGTGAAAAGGTGCTCCACATCACTGGATGATACAAGTTAAAACTACAACAAGACACCACTGAGACCCACCAGAATGGTTAACAGCCTTAAGGAGAGCGATAGTGCCAAAGGCGGACCAGGGTGTGGAGGAACTAAAACCTCCACGCCCTGTTGCTGGGCATGCAAAAGGCACAGCCTCTCTGGAAAGCAGGTCAGCATCTGTACAGTTAGACATAAACCTGCAGAAGGAGGAGGGAGAGAAGAGCTGGTTAGGTGGACGTGGCAAAGAAGGGGTAGATGTGAGGACCATGCTGTCGCAGTGCAGGGAGAGCAGTCAGGGTCACACAATAGTGTGTGTTTGAGTTCACATATGAGAAGCTAACTTGAAGTGTAAACTTTCAGTTAAACACAGTGAAAAATAAATAATAAATTTGTGTATATATACACATATATATACACACACACATAAACTTATGTTACAATCTATCAGTTCCTGTCCTAGATATACACTCAAGACAAATGAAAATACATTTTTTTTTTAAAAAGTTCTGTGCTTGAATGTTAATAGCAGCTTTATTCATGATAGCCCCAGATAGAAACAGCCAAATGTCCATCACTTGGTGAATGGATAAACCAATTTTGGGTGAATTCTACTCAGCAAAACAAAAACCTAGTGATCCGCTGATTCATGCAACAACATGGATAAGCCTCAGAGGCACTGTGCCACGTGATAGAAGCCAGACCTCAAAGACTCCAAACCGTATGATTCTGTGTGAAATTCAGTGACAGACGAAGCTAGAGCTATCAGGGGTCTCCCGGGGTGGGGACAGAGGGAGGAGGACTGCAAAGACAGCCACTGTGCGCTCCCTGCAACAACGTGTTTATGGTGCTGGGAAAGAATGTGGAACATCCATCCTGTTGACTGTGAGAAGAAGGAACAAATCTGTCTTGGAAGAAGTACAGCCAGAATGCTTCTCAGAAGCACAGATGCTGGGACTCTGTCTCACATACCTAGGACATGTTATCAGCTGAGATCACTCCCTGGAGAAGGACACCATGCTTGGTCAGTCAAGTAAAACAAAAAGACCCTCGAAGAGATGGGTTGACACACAGGCTGTCACAGTGGGGTCAAGCAAGACAACAGTTACGAGGACGGCAGTGGACCAGGCGTTGTGTCATTCTGTTGGACACAGCAGGGTCACACAAGTCAGAACGGACCTGGTGGCACCTGAGAACAGCATCACAGCAGTGATATGTGAGCATTCCAGTCACTCCACATCTTCGCCAATCTTCATCTTCCTCATGACGTCAGCCAGTCTGGTAGATCTACAGTGGTATCTCATGGTGGTTTTAATTTGTATTACCCTGGTGGCTAACGAGCTGGACAAGCCTCATAACATGACCCTGGTGGTGACTTACACCAGTGTATATGTGATTTAGTCAGTTAGTGCTGCTCTAACAGAAATACTCCAGAGTGGATGGCTTTAACAAAGGAGGGTTTATTCTCACACAGTCCGGCAGGCTACAAGTCTAAATTCAGGGTGTCTGCTCCAGGGGAAGGCTTTCCCCTTGTCAGCTCTGGAGGAAATGTCCCTGTGCTGCATCAGTGTTTGTCCAGGGAGTGTCTTGGCACAGGAACCTCAGGTCTGAAGGACACACTTTTCTCCCGATTCTCTGCCTGCTTCCCTTTCCTTTTATCTCTTGCAGGATGAAAGGATTAAGAGTGGGGCAAGCCACACTCCAGCGAAACTCCCTTTACAGTGGAGCACTCGGGAGGCGATCCTATGAAGGAATTTACAGTCCCACCCTAATCCTTTAACATACAGCATAGGAAAACCAAAAAATGGAGGACAGTCACAAGGTACTGGGAATCATGGCCCAGCCACATGGCTACGCATTTTTTGGGGGGGACACAATTCAATCCATGACAACACGTTTGTCCAAATTCATGAACTGTACACTTAAAATTAGTGATTTTTATGGCACTTAAAGTGTACCTCAATATAGAGGGCCTACAAAGTTGAAGATAAGTGTCGTGTTGCTCGTGACCCAGCAATTCCACCAGCAGGCATGCTGAGCACCCCAGGCACACACATAAGGAGGTTTACAACAGCCCCAAACTGGAACCACCCAACATCCATCACCAGTAAAATAGACAAATATACTGCGGTGTACTTGTGCAATGAAAGCGAATGAGAAACAGATACACACAGCAATGCGGAGGAATGCCACAGCATCAAGTTGAATGAAAAAAGCCCGATTATGAGAACCGTGCTCTGTGACTCTACTTACATGAAGTTCAAAAACAGGCAGAACCACACAGTGACGTTAAGCATGAACAAATAAGGAGAACCACCAGCTACTGTTGAGTCAACTCCTACAGATGGCAGTGCGTCCTGGGGTTCTCAGGGGGTGGCCTTTCACAGGCAGACCACAAGGCCTTTCTTCCAAGGGGCCCCTCTCCAACCTCTTGGTAGTAGTTGAGCACCTTAACCACTCGTGCTACCCAGGGACTCCAAATTCAAGGGAGTGACATGCAGATAGTGTCACCCAAATGGCTACCCTTGGCAGGAGGGAGGAACATGGCAGAGTGGGGACAAGAAAGAGGGCTGGGGTTGGTGGGGGAACAGGAGGGAGAGTTGTGACTGGGGGAGAGAGGGAAGGTGTGGCTCAGGGGAGCAGGAGGAAGGGTTGTTTAGTGGAGATGCTGCCTGTTGACTTGGATGGTAAACACACACAGGGTCTTTTTATAATTCATTAAACTGTTGCATAAATATTTTATAAACCTTTCTGTATATCTATCGCATTCACAACGAAAAAAGCTTTTAAAATAATAATTAAGGTGCATTGCTGTTTCTCTGAAAACTCATTGGCTGTGGTTCCGGAGAATTAATCACCCAGAAGTGTACAAAGAGTCATCAGGAGGTTAGTTGCCCCAGAGGTGTGCACCCAGCTGTCAGGAGATTAGTTGCTGCAGGGGTGTGCACACAGTCACCAGGAGATCAGTCACCGCAGAGGTGTGCACACAGCCGTCGGGAGACGAGTCACTCCAGAGGTGTGCACCCAGCTGTCAGGAGATCAGTCACCCCAGAGGTGTGCACACAGTCGTCGGGAGATGAGTCGCCCCAGAGGTGTGCACACAGTTGCCAGGGGGTTAGTCACCCAGTTGTCAGAAGCTTAGTCGCCCCAGAGGAGTGCACGCAGCTGTCGGGAGATGAGTCGCCCCAGAGGAGTGCATGAAGTCATCAAGCGATCAGTGTTTGTTCCTGGGCAAAAGAGGTGGGGATTAATATCAACAGAAAATCTCAGTTTTCAGCCAATCCAAAAAAAAAAAAAAAAAAAAAGGATAAAAACACAGGAAAACTAAGTGGCCAAAAAAGCACTATGAGCAGGTTCTACTCTGCATGCGTGGGAACACCGTAAGAGTTTATGCAGGAGACCAAGTTTCAACTCCCAGCTACAGCACTGCCTGCACAGCCACCGCTCGTCGGTCACTGGGGGCCGCAGTGCTGCTGCGGTGCTGAGCAGGCCTCAGCAGGCCTTCCGGATGGGACAGATGAGGACGAGAGGCCTACCAAGTGACTTCTGAAAACCCCACAGGTCCACAGCCCTGCAGATCCCACCATAGGGACAACACAGGCCGGGCAGCGTTTTGTTCTGATGCCATGGGGTCGCCGTGACTGGACACTGACTCTGTGACACCTGACAACAGAGTGGGCAGTAGCGGGCAGCAAGCATGGAGACAGCTGTCAGGCGGTCGGGCCAAAGATGGCAGCTGGGGGCAGCTGGCTGTGTGGTGGGCTGTGTGACTTCTAAAATCATGCCTGTTTTGCTGACACCTACTGCATACCCATTGCTCCCACTGGCTAGAGATGGGTGATACTTCTTTCCAGAATGGTCCTCCCTCTGTGCACTTCTATGGTCCCCAGATTTCCAGACTGGACCGCAGCTGCACTTGGAGCTCCCCGTGGCTGTGCTGGGGAAAGGCGTGAGACGTGTATGTGCTCCTGCTGTGGGCCAGCCAGACAGGAGACTTCACGGGTGAGCATTGCAGGGAGCTGGATTTCTGCAGAGAAATCTAATCCTCTTTCAAAATGTGTGTTGCTTTGCATTAACCGAGACTCCTGGGTTTCAGGCTTTAAAAAAAACAGCTCAGGCACAGAGGTCACCCCATGAGAGAAGAAGTAGCAACGGGGTCCCTGTAAGTCCGACAGGTACCTTACAAATGAAGCTCCTGGGACTTCTGTCTGGTGCTGTCGTCTCTCCTGCTTAAAGGAAAGAAGGTCAGGAGAGTCATCGTTTCACTCAGGAAAGACAACAGCCTGGCACCTGGTCTCTGTAAAAAGCATGGGGTACTGGGAGGGCTGCCTCCCCTGGCCCAAGCCCCCTACCCAGGCCTTCCGGGTCACAGGGGTCTGGCATTCTTTTGCCTTCTTAGCCCTCGGGACAAGGCCCAGCCTTCCTCACTTCTGTGGAGGAGATCTCAGGGTGCCTGGCGCTTCTTCCCGCAGCCCGCTCAGACACCGTTCCCTCCCCAGCACGGAGATGGCCGCTGTCCTGCACGCAGCCTGCAGCGCCACTCACAGTCCTGGGGAGAACAGGCTGGTGTTCTGTCCGAAGGAGAGCCATCCTCAGTCACTACACGTGGCTAGGGCAGGGCTGAGACTCCGTGGGGACCCTCCTGCACTGAGCTCCAGTCTGACCGGGAAGGGATTTACACGGGAGGAAATCCTGATGACGACAGGCAAGCGTCTGCTGGGACCACACGCAAAGCCGGCCTTCAAGTTCTGGCTCCATGGGTCCCTGAAAGCCTCTGGGAGAATACAAGGACCACACCCCCAGGGTTAGTCACAAGGGCTGAATTAGAAAACACGGCAAAGTACTAGAAGGCAGCAGGCAGCCACAAGATTTATTGTTGAGGTCTGAGCTGTCAACAGAAACTCTGTGCGGGCGAGGACAGAACATGTTCCAGGAAGAGCAAGCTGCATGTGCAAAGGCCCTGTGGGCAGGGAGAGGCACAGAAACAAGGATGTGGTCAGCTGATGGAAGCTCTGTAGCCAGGGCCTGGGAGAGCAGCGCATTGGCTGGAGCAAGGGAGGTGCCAGATGTCAGAGAAACTCCACATTGCTAACCCGCCTAGAATTGAACCTTTAACCTGCAGCTGTTACCACACCGCCTGCCAGGCCAAGTGCTTACCCAGAGCCACCAGGCCTGCCCTTGCAGGCAGGCCCACACCTCCACCGCAGTTCACTGGCTCCCCCCAAACTAATCAATTTGGCGGCGGCGTCACCGCTCTGAGGCGGGAGAGGCTGCTCCATCCTCCTCTCCACCGGAGGCTGCTGCAAACCTCGTTTCCCTGGAAACCAAAATAATCATTGGAAGTCAGCTCATGGCAACCGCGCTCACACCGCGTGGGTGCCACGCTCATTACACAGCTGATATACACGCTGTCCTTTTAAAATTCATCCACCACCAATGTGAAAGAAGTCGCACTATTCCGACTTTTCTGGCAAGTCACCATGCCTGAGCGGATTCGGCTGGTGCTCGAATATGCGCTCCCTGCTAAAAATACAGCGAAACCTGCTGGCTGTCCTCGTCGCTACCGCCTGTGAAGTCAATCCCACGCAAACGTCCGGAGGCCGAGTGAGGGGCCCCCACATGTACCTACACTGGACAAGGGGTGTCCGTGACATGTGGGCGAGGGTCTCAGCGCGCCGCTGCCGGAGCAGTCGTTGAGGCTTTCTTCAACGCGCGCAGGGCCTCTGCGGCTTCTTCCCCTGGCCACCGGCTCCCGCTGGACGCCCTGGGCCCTTTGGGGGCATGAAGAGTGTAGCTTTAGGGTGAGTCTTCGGGAAACTTGCTGGCTGCGTTCTCAGAGGACCCCTGCATCGCTCCCGTCTCTGCCCTCCCCCAGCCTCCCCGGCGTTTTCTATCTGCAGCCGCCGCCGCCTGGCCTTCTGGATCCAGCGCAAAGTTATTTAACGCTGCAATTAGCCAGCAGGGTGACTCATCCAACTCTCGGCCTCGCGACTGCAGCACAAAAAGGGTATAGAAAGGACCTCGGAGAATAGGCCCTCTTTGGCCACAGGGACCTCAAGGGACCTCCCAGATGCCCCCACCCCCTACCCCACCTGCTGGTCCCTGCGCCCACGGGGCTCCTTTCAGGGAGGAAGGGGGCGCAGGCAGGGCTCTCCAGTTTTCCTCTCACCCACCTTGAGTGTTCTTGGTCAGAACGAGGCAGTTTGCTTCCGCCGCACCTTCGCACTCAGGCCGTGGGCCGCCTTCTGATGAGTTAATTCACCGGCCCCTCCGTCTGGAGAATTCCTACCTGGTCCCTCGGAAGGACCTTTTTGACTAAAACCCAAAGGAAACTCAGGCGAGGCTCTGACTAAGCCTTCACCCTCCAGTTTTGTTCTAGTAGGTTTTCCGGGGGACAGCACCTTCTAACACTCCGTCCTCCATCCTCCATCCTCCACCCTCCACCCCACACACGAGTGCGTGTGCTTCCTAACCTGGCTGGAGGGTCCAGCGCCAGGCTCCCTCCTCCTCCCCTGCTCCCCAATACCTAGGCTCCTTTTCCCCTTCTCTCCTCCAGCCTTGGTTTCTCCTCACCTCTCCCAGCACCCAGGCTCCCCCAGCCTCTCCCCCGAACCCCCCATCCCACCCAGCATCGGTCTCCCTCCTTACTCCTTCCCCACCACACCCAGGTTCCCCTACTCCTTCCCGGGGACTCGGGCTCCCAAACACCACCTTCCCGCAGCACCAGGCACTCCTCCTTCCCGCCCAGCACCCAGGTTCCCTTCACCTCTCACCCCCCACCGCATCTAGGCTCTCTTCCCCCGTTCCCCCTCTGCCCAGTCTAACTTCTTGAGGCTTCCCGGCTGCTTGCAGGCGGGGGTGGGCGCGGAGCGCGGCCGGAGGGGCTCTGTGGCCGGGCAAACGCAGACTTTGGGCCACCAAGAGGTGGGAAGTGCCGGGGGTGGGGCCCGGGGGCTGGGAGAGTGAAAACCTCGGGCTAGGGGCACATTCCCAGAGCGGTTGCAGTGGGCGGGGACGCCCAAAGGCGGAAGGACGTTTCCTGTGGCACCTCTCCCTGGGGAGGTGGCGCACGGGCGACCTGGGGGCGGCGGGGGCTAGGGGGCGGAGGAGGGCGGTGCCAGGGCGAGGCGCGCGGCCCGCGGGCGGGAGGGGCGCGTCCTGGGAGGGGCGCCGCCGCCTGGGGAGGGGGCGCGCGCCCTGCGGTCCTCGCCGCCGCATCGGTTCCCGGCGCGGGGCCGCGGCGGCGGCGGCAGGAGGCGGAGGATGCGGGCTCGGGCCGCGGCGGCGGCGGCGGCGCGGGCCCGGGAGGACGCGGCAGGATGAGGAGGAGGCCGGCGGTCCGGCCGCGCGGCGCCGGGAGGAGGCGCAGGCGGCGGGGGCGGCGGCGGGAGGCGGCGGGCGCGCGGGGTGCGGGCCGGCTCGGGCGCGGAGGATGAAGTGGAGCGTCCGCGGAGCCTGCGCCGCGCTCTCCTCCTGCCTCCTGCTCGCCTGTGCGCTCAGCGCCGCCGCCGTCGGCCTCAAGTGCTTCTCGCTGGGCTCGGAGCTGCGCGGGGAGCCGTTCCGGCTCGGGGCGGCCGCCGGCGCCTTCTACTCCGGGCTGCTGCTGGCTGCGGGCCTCTCGCTGCTCGGCGCCGCCCTGCTCTGCTGCGGGCCCCGGGACGCGCCCCTCGCGGGGCCGGGCGCGGGCCCGGGGCTCGGGGTCCCCGCGGCCCCGACCGGAGCCCCCGAAGCCGCACCGGGAGAGCCAGGGGCCGGAGCCGGGCCCTCGGGGCCGGTCAACAGCCAGAACCTGCTCCTGCTGGGCGTGCTCGTCTTCATGCTGGGTGTCCTCAGCGCCTTCGCGGGCGCCGTGATCGACGGCGACACCGTGTCCCTGGTGGAACGCAAGTACTCGCACTACTGCCTGCCCCCGCGGGCGTCGGCCCCAGGCCCGGCCCCCGGCCCCGCGGCCGCCGCCCCCGGGCTGGTGGCCGGCGCGCCGCGCGCGCGCAGCACCCTGGACAGCGCCACGTCCGCCAAGTGCCGGCAGCTCAAGGACTACCAGCGCGGCCTGGTCCTCTCCACCGTCTTCAACTCGCTCGAGTGCCTGCTGGGCCTGCTCAGCCTCCTGCTGGTCAAGAACTACAAGTCCTCGCAGGCCCGGCGAGGCCGGCGCGGCCGGCGGAGGGGAGGCAGGGCCCTGACGCGGCCCCGAGGCGGTCCGGGACTCCGCGCGCAGCCGCCAGCCTGCCGGACGTGGCGGGGCCGACGAGGACGGCGGGGCAGACGGCTGCAGCCCCGACCGAGCGAGGCCTCCATCCTCTCCCCGGAGGAGTCCGACTTCGCCTCCCCCGGGGACTGCGCGGGCTTCGCCACGCACCACGCGGTCTCCTACATTAACGTGGGCGGCTTCCACGCGTGCGATGAGGCCGGCGTGGAGGTGTGTTGCGGAGGACACCCTTCCGTGGAGCTGCCGGGGTACGCACCCTCTGACCCCGACCTCAATGCTTCCTATCCCTACTGCTGCCGGCCGCCCTGTGAGGGGGCGCGCCCCTGGGAGCCCAGTGGGGCCTGCTGAGACCGCTGCGGACCCGGACGGACCCGAACCCGGGCCTCCTTCCTGGACCCATAGTCTCCCAAGGGCGGACGGAGGCTGAGGTGGGTCGGAGTGAGGCCAGGCCATAGCACTGCGTCTGCGGGGCGTCTGTCCCGCAGCCTCTGACCCACCGCAGATGGTGGCCGATTACCCGGCCACTCTGGTGTTCTGTTTTCCGTGTCTGGGAAGTTTATCCTCTTTTCTGTGTCTATTCATATCCGGATTCCATTTTAAAGTTTACAATAAATGTTTTGAGGTTGGCTTGACCCAACCCTCACGGCTCTTTGGCAAGTCCGTTCCCTGGGGAGAGATGCAGGCTGTGCCCGCCGGCTCGGAGGTCCAGTCTCCTCTTGGTTGGCCAGCCGCCGGTGAGGGGGTAGAGCGACAGGGCGCGGAGCGGGGTGATCTCGATGCGGAGGAGACGCAGGTACTCCCCCAGCCCAGAACTTCCGGCAGAGAGGACAGAACGACAAATTGGCTGACACTTTCAGGAATGAAGGGAATGAAAAAGTCCCAGCGGCGACACTTTGTACACTGACGTGCCTGCTCTTGTCAACACTTTCTTACTGTAAAGCTTTCCATGAACAGTGACAATGTTTGGTAAATTTATTGAAATTTAAAATGGGGGGGTTCCTTTATTAAACTAACTGATACATTATTGGAGATTATTCACCAGGTTGGAGAGGGAGGATGTCCACACACAATCGATTTGGCCAAAGTGGTGAGTCTGGTGACAGCAGTGCTGGCTTTGAAGACCTGTATTCTGCTAGCTAGCCAACTAAACTAGCCTCTTTCTTAAGCTAACTTTTTCTGTGTGTAGACAGTGGCACCAGGCCCCGTATATTTGTTCTTTTGAAAACTGGTGATGGGTTTTTACTGCAAAACAGAACTTAATTTTGGTTAATACTTATGAACAATCCAATTCTGTTTTGGAAAATTGCAGTGACAGTTTTTCTGACAAAGTTCATTTTCCCTCTGGTTGATTCATTGATCTGGAAATTTAGAATATTATGACATTCCACTAAAAATATACCTTTTGAATTGCCTTAACTGATGTGAAGGTCATATTTTACGTGCATAGGATGTGTGTGTGTGTGTCTGCATGTGTGTGTATGTTCATATTTACGACATGTTACAAAAACAGTTGCAACTGATGGTGAAGGTGACGATGAGGGTGACGCATGTACCCACCTGGGCTGTTGGGCTGGCCAGGTCCTGGGCAGGCACAGGGTCTTGTGGGAGAGAAGAGCCAGTCTCCACATGTCTGGAATTATGGTGTGGGTAGGGTGGCTGTGCCACCGACGGGTGCCCAGAGCAGAGCCCTACCTAGCCGGAGGGGTGTGCCTGCAGGGGAGCTGAGGACCCAGCCACTGTGCTGCTGGGGTGAGGACCAAGAAAACCATACTGGGTGGGAAAAGCTGAAAACATGCTGTGCAAGGGCTTCACAGTGCTTAGAAGTCCATTTCTAACTGTGAACATTTAACAAAATGTAAGGACGGGGCAAGGTCTGTGGGCAGGCTGTGGGGTGGCCCCCTCTCCTCAGCCCCCGGTGCCTTGTCCTCAGGGCCCACCAGTGTTACCCCCGTCCCGGGATGGGCTGCGTCACAGGCTGCACAGCAGTCTGAGCTGTCAGAGAGAGAAGGGCCCAACTCCAATCCCAACAGAGGAGAGGAGACCCCAGCCTTCCACTGAGTTCAATCTAAGAGGTATCCAAACACAGCTGAGCAGATGGCTGGGTGATTACTAAGAAACCTGGTGAAGGAGGCAGGGGCCAGTGCCCACCTCCTCACCAGGTTAACGCAGCCTGAGACCAGTCACCCAGGCCCGGTTTCTGGATTAGCCAGCCACAGGCTTCTTCAGACATCAGTTCAGACCGGCCCTTGCTCCTCCGTGGTGTGGCAGGGAAAGCAGGTCCAAGAGCACAGCTGCCAGTGCTGCCGGCTGCCCTGCCTCCTGCCCCCAGTGCAGGCAGACCCTTCCAGAACGGCCTGAGCACTTGACATGATGCGCGCTGGCACAGGGCCTTCTGAAACTATTTTCCCATCTCCATGCATCTAGCCACCCCAGTATTGCTGAGTGTTCCTGCTAACGGAGCGGGCTGATCTCCCCTCCAGGGGTGGAGACCCCATGAGCCACTTTGAAGCCTGCTTTCCAGAGCTCTGCAGCAGAGACCACTAGGCCATCCATGCCCGGAGAGGTGGGCAGAGGGCAGCTCCCGGAGGAGGGTTGCCGGGTAGGGGCAGCCATCTGCTGTCCCCTGCTTTCTGAGGTGCTCAGTCTTACACACTTTTGTAGCTAAAGTGTTAGATGCCTTGCAGGCCTTCCCAATCTGCAGGCAGAGCCACGGAGCCCTCTCAAGTTCTCAGACTTTTGGGGGGTAGAACAGAGGGCAGGCTGGGGTGCAGCAGGCAGGGCCAGCACTACTGGCCAGAGTAAGGGTGCTGTGTCTGCTCAGACGGACAGCTCTGCCCAAGGGCAACTGAGAATCTGGGGGTGCAGAAGGTCAAGTGTCCACTTCTGTGGCCCTGAGAGACAGACCAGTTTTTGTTTTTCAAGAAGTGGGTGCGTCTACCCTCCGCCTTGTCAGCTCCACTCTGGCAGAGGTGGTCATAACAACGTGGAGGGTTAGGGTTCGTTTTCTAAAGTTTCCTGGAGGAAATGGAACCCCTCAGCTTTCCCCAAAGACAGATTCTCAGGGACATGAGTGAGAATTATAAAACTAACTACCTTCCTACAGTCAGTGTTCTAACTCTAAATTTATTGAAGATTATAAACTCATGGGAGTACTTCTTATCTTTGTTCAGCCCACTTCTTTTTGAAACTTCTGTTGTTTAGAGTTGATTCTTCATGATATTGGAAAATGTTTCTGTACCTTTTTCAAAACGGGCCCTATTCTACTTCATTGCCAAGAATTTATGATGACGATATCAGAATTAAACACAGTTTAGCATTTGTCATGGTTTAATGATCAATGTGAAGGTTATTATTTTAACTATGAAGTTATGATTAGTCCAACAGCCAGTGTTCAGTGTTCCCATGGTTCATTGCTTACATCTGTGAGAATAATTGAATAAATCGTGACACTTGACGCTGCGTCCAGGAACGGCTGTGCTTCCTCAGGGCTAATAAGCGAGCACTGCCACAGTACCCAACCCCTGCCTTCCACAGCTGTCCTGGGTCAGTGGGTGCTGTGCCCCTGGAGGCCTGGATCCCAGACACACAACTAAGTGTGGGGCTGAAAACCTAAGTTAAACAATCGTTTAACATAAAAAAGAAAAGATATAGTTGATTGTTGTGGTCACACTGTAACCAGTGTTTGATGCCTTGACTCCTGACTGGTGGCAGAATGGCTAGCGGTTCAGCCACTAACCAGAAGGTCAGCAGTTCAAATCCACTGGGTGCTCCTTGGAAACCCTATGGGACAGCTCTACTCTGCATTCGGAATCAGGGGGCCCAGCAGGTCCAGTGTCCCCTTATGTGGCCCTGAGAGACAGACCAGTTTTTGTTTTTCAAGAAGCGGGTGCATGTCAGTTGGAATCGACTCCATGACAGCAGGTTTGGTTTTCCTGGTGTTCTGACATGGTGCAGACAGGAATCTCAGCACCATGGGTTGGAGCCATGCTGTCTTGGCCAACTTCTTGCCCTTGCTGTGTCACCCTCCATTGTGGGAGGTCCCTTTGCCCCTGCTAATAAGCAGGCTGAGTCCCGTCTTCTGGGGGGGAGAGCTGGGACTCTGTCCGTTGTGGAGGGTGCACCAGGCCAGTCTCTGGGCCCCCCACTGCGGTAGGGTGGACCAGACCCTGTCTCTGTGCCCCACACTGCGGTAGGGTGGACCGGTCCTGTCTCTGTGCCCCATACTGTGGTAGGGTGGACCGTCTGTGCCCCGTACTGCGGTAGGGTAGACAGGGCCTGTCTCCGGGTCCCCCACTGCGGTAGGGTGGACTGGGCCTGTCTCCGGGTCCCCCACTGTGGTAGGGTGGACTGGGCCTGTCTCCGGGTCCCCCACTGTGGGGAGGCTCCTCTGGTGGCCAGCAGCCGCTCACACACCCCCTCAAGCATTTCTTCTCACTATGAAAAAGCTAATAAACTGAGATCTTACGAAGAATGAGTCCTGACATAGAGATAAGTCTAATCTGTTTACATTCCCAGGCACCTATGTTTTTATACAAGACAGAGAAAATGGCCTACTGCCAACTGGTTTAATTTTAAAATGATCCAATATCTTTGCTTGACTTGCTGTCTTTGAGTTCTGTAATTGACAAGAAAGGGGGAAAGTGGGAAAAGAAAACAATTCAGTTTAGGTCAATCATACGCAAATATCATGATCTCCTCAAACATAAATTCTCCTGAGTTCTTTCCTGGGGTGTCGCAGGAGCCTTAGATGGAAATCTCCATGTGCATGTAAATTTCCTATAAGGAGCCTTTCAGTCTGCCATGAATCTTCAGCAGAATATCCATAATGATCTCCCTTTAGGATCATCAAACTTGCTTTAGGCACAGGATATTCCACTGGTCACTCTGAGAATCAGCATCCTGCCCCTGGTGGGCTGTACAGGGGAGACGGGCAGATCCACCAGATGCACGGGGGGAAGGAAGGCTGAGCTCAGGGCCGTTGCTCCTCAAGCCCTTGTCAGCAGCTACAGAGCCAGTGGCCTAGAATGGCCTCCTTCCCTCTGCTCAGTGCCTGCAAGGGCAAGTCCAATCCCTGCCTTTCCTCTCTCCCCAGCAGCCTCCAAACTCCCCACCCTCTGGCCCCAGTGTTCTGCTTCAGTCTACCTGTCCCAGCCCCACCCTGAGAGGATGGGCTGACGTGGGGGCCCACCAGGATTTCCCCAGGGCCTGCTGTGCACCAAGAGCAGTGCAGAGGCTGGCCAGGTGAGGAGCAGGGCGGGCACCCTGACAGGCCCACCCTCACCTGGCCTTGCCCCACTCCTCTGCTCCAGCTTCTAATCCTGGACTGCGTCACATTTCATCTGCTCCCTGCCCAGGCTGCCCCTTTAGGCCAGAGCCTTCCCCTGTCTTCATCCAGTGAATGCAACGCAAAACTGAGCCTGGGGGTAGCACCCAAGGAGCCTTCGACCCAGGGTCCTCCATCCAACTGAGCGGTGGGTGCTAGCAGAGTTATCTGCCTGTCACTCGTGAGACCCTCGCTCAAGTGGACCTCACTCAGCAGCTTCAATGGACTCACCGTGCACATGCAGGACATGCATGTAAGGTGCACATGTACTACGCTCACATGGTACATGTGTAGCATGACCAAAAGACAGCCACGCTGGACACACATAGTATGGACACGCAGGACACCCACATGTGACACACATGTTGGATGCACATGTAGGATGTAGGACACACATGGCAGTGTGCTCCTTAGACACACATGTAGAATGCACACACAGGACACCCATGGTGGGATGCAACCGTAGGGCACACACATAGGACACATAGGACACGTGTAGGATGACACATATGATGCACACATGGTAAATGTGCAGGGTGCATGCAGGATGCACATGTGACATGTAGGGTACACATGTAGAATGCACATACAGGTGCACACAGTGGGTACTCACACATAACACATACCGGATGTGTATGTAGAATACGTGCAGAGGCTGCATGGATGAACCATGTAAAGGATGTGCATGGTGCACATACTCGATGACATGTAGGACACTCAGGACACGTGTTCAGGACGCATTTGACAGTGAGTACACAGTAAGTGCCGTGTTCAACGAAGGAACAAGGAGGCAGATGGAAACTGACAGGTGACGGCTTTTCCAGGGCTCATGATGACAAGAACGTTTGCACTGTTGAAAGTGCCTGTCCCTGTCATCCTTTGGGACACTCAAGACACGTGCTTTGGATAGATGCTGTGATAAGGGTGGGCATGCGCGGATAACCAGAGCCAGCCTCTGACTGCAAGGATGGCACAATCCCCGACGTACTCGAACATCTGATAGAGGACAGGTGGGGAGCCAGGGCTGGAGGCCCACGGAAGCCCTAAAGGTGAACGGGGCCACCTGTGTTTGGAGAGGAGGCCACCGCAGCAGTAAGGAGGCTGGTCATGGGCACTGGTAGACGCAAAAGTGAGGAGGAGCTGACAGAGGGGTGTGGAGGATGCGTAGGGTTTCAGAAAACCTCTGTTTCAGGAGCTCCCCCTAGGTTCGCGGGCCGGAAAGCAGACCATTCCTTCTTTCTTCCTCCAGAAGCATTGCCCCTCCTGTGGTGTCTGTGCAGGGTGGGCCCTGGGCCCTTGGCACAGGCACATCCTCCTGTGACAGCCAGAAGTGGACTCACTGCTGCTAGGTAATGGGTCCAGAGGCAGGAGACAGGTCCTAGAGTGGGCAACCCTAAGAGATCTGTCAGTGGAATATTCTAAAAGAAGTGTAACAGCTTTCTGAAAACAAGTTACATGAGCTTATTTGCAGATGCTAGTTCGAGTAACTGAATTGAGCTTGCAAATGGGCCCAGACTGTCAGTCACCCTCCTCCTCTCCAGAGGGGCCACCCTTCCTCCTGGCCAGTCAGTGCAGTTTGTAGACCGGGACACACTTGAACAGCCTTGGGCAAAGGCCAAGGGCCACTAAAGTACCTCTGTGCACTACCTCTGTCTGACCTACAGGCCCTTCTGGGCTGCCCTCCCTCTGTGCCAGAGTTGGCCTTGACCATGTCAGATTCCTGGGAGTCTTCCCTCCTGCTCGCCCAACCTCTTGGCTGCCTGTGGTCCTGGGGTCCAGCTGGGGTGCTGCCTCTGAGAACTGGAGGTTGGCTGGAGGACAGTGTCCCCTCTGCCCCTCCCCCCAAAGTGCACTCTCCCCTGTCCCCTCCTCTCCAATGGAACAGGAGAACCCTCTTCTCTCCGCCTAGCTGAGGAGGGTCTGTAGGGGCTGTGTGAGAACAGCTGACAGCTGCCTGGGGGAGAACCCTCCTGAGCCACAGCCCAGAACCTACTGCCTTTTTAAGCATAATTCGGGTTATTTTTTCCTCAAGTGCGTGACTTCACATCTCCCACGTGGCAGCTCCTCTGCGTTGTGGATCCCAGTCACGTGTGTGTGAGCTCTGCCTGCAGCCCCCGCGGAGGGAGGCTCTCCAATGTTCCTGTCCGTGGCTCCTCCTCTCCCAGGCTCCCCAATGCCCTCCACCGGCGGAGCCCCTGTCTCTCCTCACCCATCCCTGCCCATCTTCAAGGCTCTACTGGAAAAAGAGGGTTCTGTAGTCATGCTTAGGCTCCACAAGTGACCCCACTGTCCTCACCTGTCCCCTGCAATTTTGTACTTCCGTTCAGGACTTAGCAGCTTGTGCAGACGACAGCGCTGTGTTGGGTGCGCATGCATGGAGCATTCGTCGGGTACCGACCTCAGGCTAGCTCCAGGACTGGCCGCGAACAAGACCTCATCTCTCTGAGCAAGCATGGGCACCTTTATCTTGAACAGCTAAATTATACCTGCGGCTTGCCATGGCCTTGTGTGCCAAGAACTTGAGGCTCACTCTCCATCTCCCCAAACTTCCCGAACCATCACTTGAAGACAAGGAAATGGAAGTCTCCAAGCCCAGGACTGCAGGCTCTGGGAGATGAAACCTGGCAGACTGTCCACTGAAGGCCTCAGCTGCTTGTGGGGACCCAGGTCCTGTCGCCATGTGACACCTGTGGGTGCTTTGTAATCCCAGGTGGCCTTCAATGGGTGGCCCGTGTGGCCAGTATCTGCCACTGACCTCTGGTCCTTACCAACCCCAGATCAGCATTACTCCAGGCGCCCCCCACCCCGTGCTGTAAACTCAGCCTCCTGTCAAGCTCCACCCCTTTCCCCCCTCCACTGAGAAGCCCGTCTCCACCACAGCCACCCCCACACAGTCAGCTAGCTCTTGGCTGATTAGTCTCATCCCTCCAGTTACTTTATTTCATTCAATCAGTATCCCTGTGCAGCAGTTCTACTCTGTCACCAGAGGTCACAATGAGTCAAAACTGACTTAATGGCACTCAACAATACGCATATACATAAAATTGCATAGAATCCTTTATATGCCTTTTCATAACTATGAGGCCCACGCAAAATTTAGTAGTCAATCACAATGAAAACTAGATAACCAGCCGACATTCGCTCAACAAGACTGCTGCTGGCAATACATGGTCCTGAGCACTGAGGCCTGTCCCCAAATCCTCAGACTCAGGTGACTTGAATCTTGTACCACCTCTTGGACTGAGGCAGAGCAGTGACTCAAACACACAAGAGGTCGCGAAGGTGGTACAGGACTAGGCAATTTTTTGTTCTCTCATACATAAGGCCACTATGAGTCAGAACTGACCCAACAGCAACTAACAACAACCACCACTTCATGAGACAGTCTAGACCAGTGCTTGACCAACTGACTGGGCAATCCCGCCCAGTTAAGTTCACACGTGAAGTCAGCCATCACAGCACACCCACTGTCAAGCTGGCACTTGTCTAGAGAAGAAAGGCCAGTGAAGCTTGTACATACGTGTGTTGTTACGTGTCATCAAGTCACTCTGAACTCACGGGAACCCCATGTGTCACAGGACAAAACACTGTTGGATCCTATGACATGCTCACAAACATTACAATGCTGCAGCTCATGGCTGCAGCCAGTGTGTCAGTCCAGCTCACTGAGGCTGTTTCACTGACCACCTACTTGACCAAGAAGGATGCTCTCCAGGGACTGACACCTCCTAATAACACGTCTCAAGTCTGTGAGATGAAGTCTCACCACCCTTGCTTCTAAGGAGCCTTCTGGTTATGCCACTTCCAAGACAGATTTGCTTCTTCTTCTGAGAGTTCATGGCTGTATTTCATGATCTTCACCAGCACCACAACTCACCCAATCTTCTTTGTCCTCCTTATTCGCTGTTCAGCTTTTGTGTGCCTGTGAGGCAACTGAACACATCGTGACTTAAGTAAACCTTAGTCCTCAGAGAGACATTTTTGCTTCTTAACGTTTTGAAGAAGTCTTTGGCACCAGATTTGCCCAACCTGAGGCATCATTTCATTTGCTGAGTGCTGCCTCCAGGGGTGTTGACTGTGAATCTAAGTAAAATGGAATCCTCCATGATTTCAAAATTTTCTCCATTTATCATGATGTTGCTTATTGGCCATTTGTGAGGTGCCAAAGCCCATCACCTACAAAGACCTCTGTGAGCAAAGCCACAAGCCTATGTGATGGCAGGCAGATGCATCTCACCCCTGACATATTTCTGGCCGTATATTTTTCATCCTAATTAAACTCTCCTCAAAAATACCCCCTCATCTCCCAGCACAAGGAGAAACACTGAGCCTGGGAACACCCAGCCTGGGAGAGCCCAGCCCGGGAATGACAAAGCCGGCCCAGCCCCACTGACTTCCCCAACTGCA
This sequence comes from Heterohyrax brucei, assembly GCA_028571685.1. Lineage (NCBI taxonomy): Eukaryota > Metazoa > Chordata > Mammalia > Hyracoidea > Procaviidae > Heterohyrax > Heterohyrax brucei. The sequence goes on from CM053143.1 coordinate 197,058,159, forward strand.
CATCTCCCCCCATGTGAAAAGAATTACCCTTCTTAGAACAGTTTAAGAAGGGCATAGGGTGGGGGACGGTAGGTGTTTACTGTCCCCACAGGAAGAGATAAAGAGCAAAAGTAGGAACAAATAGAGATTATAACCTTTAGACCCCTCCTCCTGTACCTTTTAACCTTGAGGTATAGGTAGGGCTGATTGAGCTCGGGGCATAACTTTGTTTTCACTATCAATTATCACCATAACACACTTGTCCCCGGCCATTACCTAGAAGGCCCTAATGATTAATATGTAAAAATACCACTTGTCTTGGGCCATTATCCAGAAGGCCCTAACAATTAACATGAAAAAAAGGAGACCACGAGGTATAGGCTTCAAGTTAGCCAACAGCTTGTGTGGTCAGCGGGCAGGGTGAAAGTCACGTCACTTGGACTATAAAAATAAAGACAGACCTTTTCAGGCTGCCATTCTCCAAAAACTCTTTCCTGTCTCTCTCAATTCATTTCCTCTCTGACGCCATTTCCCTCCCTCCGTGGGGCCCCCCAAAAGTTGTCAGGGCTGGCTCCCGGCAGTGAGGATTTTTGTTTTCTTTATGTTGAGGCGTAATCCATCCTGAAGGCTGTGGTCTTTAATCTTCGTCAGCAAGTGCTTCGAGTCCTGTTTACCTTTAGCAAGCAAAGTTGTGTTGTCTGCATATCACAGGTTGTTGAGTCTTCTCCAATCCTGATGCCCCATTCTTCCTCATATATAGTCTAACTTCTTGAGATATTTGTTCAGCATACAGATTGAATAAATGTGGTGAAAAGATACAACCCTGACGCACACCTTTCGTGACTTCAAATCACACAGTATCCCCTGGTTATGTTAGAAGGACTGTCTTGTGATCCACAAACAGGTTATGGATGAGAACAATGAAGTGCCTGGAATTTCCATTCTTCACAGTGCTATCTACACACTTGTTTTGATCTAGGCATAGTTACACTTTGCACAGTCAACAAAACACAAATAAACATCTTTCTGGTATTCTCTGCCTCCAGCCAAGATCCATCTGACATCAGCGATGATATCCCTTGTTCCACATTCTCTACTGAATCTGGCTTGAATTTCTGGAAGTTCTCTGTCAATGTACTGCTGCAACCACTTTTGAACGATCTTCAGCAAAATTTTACTTGCACATGATGTTAATGTATCATTCACTAATCTCTGCATTCTGTTGAATCACTTTTCTTTGTAATGACAGCTGGGTAGCTGTCTTCCAAATTTCTTGACATAGATGAGTGAGCACCTCCACACTGCATCTGTCTGTTGAAACACCTCAGTTGATATCCCATCAATTCCTGGAGCCTTTTCTCCAATGCCTTCAGTGCAGCTTGGACCTCTTCCTTCATGACTGTCAATTCTTGATCAGATGCTACCTTCTGAAATGGCTGAATGTCAGTCTTTTTTTTTTTTGGTACAGTCACTTGTGTATTCCTTCTTTTTTTTTTGATGTTTCCCATGTCTCGATATTTTGTCCATAGAAGTCTTTCAATATTGCAACATGAGGCTTGATTGTTTTTCTTCAGTTCTTGAGAAATGCTGGGTGTGGGCTTCTCTTTTGGTTTTCTTTCTTTATGTCTTTGTATATGTCATCTTAATACTTTACTTTGTCTTCTGAAGCTGTCCTTTGAAATCTTCTGTTCAGCTCTTCTGACTCATAATTTCTTCCTTCTGCTTCAGCTACTCTATGTTCAAGCCTCAAGTTTCAACAGTGAAAGATTCTACAGGGAAAATATTAAACAGTTCAGGAAACATCAAAAGAAGATGGAAGGAATGGAGAGAATCATTATACCAGAAAGAACTGGTTGATGTTCAGTCACTGGAAGAGGTGGTATATGATCAGGAACTGGTGGTACTGGAGGAAGATGAAGCTCCACTGAAGGCATCAGCAAAAAGCAAGTCTCCAGAAACCGACAGAATATCAACTGAGATGTTTCAACAAATGCATGCAGCACTAAAAGTGCTTACTCATCTATGCCAAGAAATTTGGAAGACAGCTACCTAGCCAACTAACTGAAAGAGGTCCATATTTATGCCTATACCCAAGAAAGGTGATTCAACAGAATATGGGCATATTGAACAGTATCATTAATATCACACACAAGTAAAACTTTACTAAAGATCATTCAAAAGCAGCTGCAGCAGTATGTAGACAGGGAACTGCCAGAAATTCAAGCTGGATTCAGAAGAGGACATGGAACCTGGGATATCACTGCCGATGTCAGATGGATCTTGGCTGAAAGCAGAAAATATCAGAAACGTGTTTATCTGTGTTTCATTGACTACCCAAAGGCATTTGACCGTGTAGATCATAATAAATTATGGCTAACATTGCGTAAAATGAGAATTCCACAACACTTAATTGGGTTCTTAAGGAATCAAGAAGCAGTCATGCAAACAGAACTAGGAGACACTGCATGGTTTAAAGTCGGGAAAGGTGTGCATCACCATCCTTTCACCATACCTTTTCAATCTGTATGTCGAACAAATAATCCAAGAAGCTGGACTACATGAAGAAAACTAGGCATCAGTATTGGAGGACGACTCATTAACAACCTGCATTATGCAGATGACACAACCTTACTTGCTAAAAGTAAAGGGGATTTGAAACACTTATGATGAAGATCAAAGACCACAGACATCACTATGTATTGCAACTCAACATCAAAAAACCAAGTCCTCACAACTGGATCAGTAAGCAACATCACGATAAATGGAGAAAAGGTTGCGGTTGTGTTAAGGATTTCACTTTACTTGGTTCCACAATCAACACCCATGGAAGCAGCAGTCAATAAATCAAAAGACGCATGCGTTGGGAAACTCTGTGGCAAAAGATCTCTTTAAAATGTTGAAAACTAAAGACATTACCTTGAAGGCTAAAATGTGCCTGACTCAAGCCATGGTATTTTCCACCAAATCCTATACATGCAAAAGCTGGGAAATGAATTAGGACAGAAGAAAAATTGACGTCTTTGAATTGTGGAGCTGAAGAAGAACATTGAACATACCATGGAATGCCCAAAGAACAAATACATCTGTTCTGGAAGAAATACAACTAGAGTGCTCCTTAGAAGCAAAGACAGCAAGACTATATCTCTCAAACTTTGGACATGTTATTAGAAGAAGGACACCATGCTTGGTAAAGTAGAGTCAGCGAAAAAGAGAAAAACACTCAACGTGATGGATTGACACAGTGGCTGCAACAATGTGCTTAAGCATAAAAATGTGAGCATGGCGCAAGACCAGGGACTATTTTCACTCTGTTGTGCACAGGGTCAATGTGAGTCGGAACCAATCTGGCATCACTTTAACAATAACAACACTTAACATTCAAGAGCAATGTAAGAGTCTCTTTTGGTCTTCATTTTGTTTTTTCTTGTCTTTTTAATGACTTTTTATTTTCTCCATGACTGATGTCTTTGATATCATTCAACAGCATGTAAAGTCTTTGGTCATTAATATAACTAATTTGAGACGGTCTCTAAATTCAGATGCGATATACTCAAGGTTATACTTTGGTTCTTGTGGACTTGTCTTAATTTTCTTCAACTTACCCTTCAGCAGTGGATATCTGTTACTCGTTGGACCCTTGGCATTGTTCTGACTGATGATATTGAACTTTCCCATCATCTCTTTCCACAGTGTATAGATTTGATACCTCTGTATTATTCCACCTGTATGGTTGCCATTTACATTGCTGAAAAGGGGTATTTGCAATGAAGTCATTTCTCTTGCAAAATTCTATCATGTGATCTCTGACATCATTTTTATCACTGAATCTCTATTTCACAACTACCAATCTTTCTTGTTTCCAACTGTCACAATCCAATCACCAGTAACTATCAACGTATCTCGATTGCATGTTTGATCAATTCATACTGCAGAAGGTGGTAAAATCTTCAGTTTCTTTATCTTTAACCTTAGTGATTGGTGCATAAATTTAAATAACAGTCATATTAACTGATCTTCCCACTCACAGCGACACTATGCACAACAGAATGAAACACTACCCAGTCCTGTGCCATGTCCACAATCATATTTATGCTTAATCCCATCATTGCAGCCACTCTGTCAGTCCATCTCTTTGAGGGTCTTCCTCTTTTTTGCTTACCCTCCACTCTACCAAGCATGATGTCCTTCTCCAGGAACTTATCCTTCCTGACAACATGTCCAAAGTATGTAAGATGCAGTCCTCTCATCTTTGCTTTCAAGAAGCAATCTGGTCGTACTTCTTCCAGAACAGGTCTGCTTGTTCTTTTGGCAGTCCATGGTACATTCAACAGTATTCTCCAACACCGCAATTCAAAGGCATCAGTTCTTCTTCTGTCTTCTTTGTTCACTGTCCAGCTTTCACACGCATATAATGTGATTCAAAAATACCATGGTGTAGGTCAGGCTCACTTTAGTCTTCAAGGTGGCATCTTTACTTTTCAATACTTTAAGGAGATCCTTTGCAGCAGACTTTCCCAATGAAATGTGTCTTTTGATTTCTTGACGGGTGCTTCCACGGGCATTGATTGTGGACCCAAATAAAATGAAATCCTTGACAACCTCAGTCCTTTCTCCATTTTTCATGATGTTGCTTACTGGTCCAGTTGTGAGGATTTTTGTTTTCTTGATGTTGAGGGGCAATCTGTACTGAAGGCTGTAGTTTTTGATCTTCATCAGTATGTCTTGTATAATCCAGCTTCTCAGATTATTTGCTCAGCATACAGATTGAAAAGTTATGGTAAAACGATACAACTCTGACACACACCTTTCCTGACTTTAAACCATGCAGGGTCCCCTTGTGCTGTTTGCATGACTGCCTTTTGATCCATGTACAGATTCCTTAAAAGCCCAATTAAATGTTCTGGAATTCTCATTTTACACAATGTTAGCTATAATTTATTATGATCCACATGGTCAAATACCTTTGTGTAGTCAATGAAACACAGATAAACATCTTTCTGGTATTCTCGGCTTTCAGCCAAGATCCATCTGACATTAGCAATGATATTCCTGGTTCCACCTGCTCTTTTGAATCCAGCTTGAATTTCTGGAATTTTCTTGTCAATATACTGTTGCACTTGTTTTTGAATAATCTTTAGCAAAATTGCACTTGTGTGTGATATTAATGATGTTGTTTGGTAATTTCCTCATTCAGTTGGATCACCTTTCTTTGGGATGGACATAAATATGGCTCTCTTCCAGTCAGCTGGCTAGGTAGCCATCCTCCAAACTTCTTGGCATAGATGAGTGAGTGCTTTCAGCACTGCATCTGTTTGCTGAAATATCTCAGTTGATATTCCATCAATTCCTGAAACCTTGTTTTTTGCCAATGCCTTCAGTGCAGCTTTGACTTCTTCCTTCAATACCATCAGTTCCTGATCATATGCTACTTCTTCAAAAGGCTGAACATCAACCAGTTCTTTCTGGTATAATGACTCTGTGTATTCCTCCTACCTTCTTTTGATGCTCCCTGAGTGGTTTAATAGTTTTCCTGTAGTATCTTTCACCACTGCAACTCAAGGCTTGCATTTTTTCTTCAGTTCTTTTGGCTTGAGAAATGTAGAACATGCTCTTCCCTTCTGGTTGTCCATTTCCAGCTCTTTGCACATGTCATTATAATACTTTCTTTTATCTTCTCGAGCTGCTCTTTGAAATCTTCTGTTTAGGTCTTTTACTCCACTATTCTTTTCCTTTTGCTTTAGCTGCTCAATATTCAAGAGCAAGTTCCAGAGTCTCTTCTGAAGTCCAGTTTGGTCTTTTTTTTCTTTCCTGTCTTTTTAATGACCTCTTCGACGGCACTTGGCTGGTTGGCTCTTGCTCTCTTCATGGGTGATATCTTTGATGTCATTCCCCAGTTCATGTGGTCTTTGGTCATTACTAGTCAACATATGAAATCTGTTCTTGAGACGGTCTTTAAACTCGAGAGGGCTATACTCAAAGTCATACTTTGGCCCCTGTGGACTTGTTCTAATTTTCTTCAGTTTCAATTTGAATCTGCATATGAGCAACTGATTTGTGCCATGATCAGCACAGAGTTTTTCCATTGTCTTTTTCCACAGATACAGCTGATTTTGTTCCTATGTATTCCATCTGGTAAGGTCCATGAGTACAGTCACCATTTATGTTGGTTAAAAGAGGTATCTGCAATGAAGAAGTCATTAGTCTTGAAAAATTCTACCACATGATCACCAGCATTATTTCTATCTGTTTTAGTCAGCTGGTACTGCTCCAACAGAAAATAGCATGAGTGGAAGCCTTCACAAGGAGAAACTTTATTGTCAGAGACCAGTAAGCCGTAAATCCATTAATAAGTTACAAGTCCACACAATAAGAGACGTTATCACAGTCTGGTAGGCCAAGAGTCCAAATTCATGGAGAGCATCTTGACATCCCAACCTCAGGTCCAAAGGATGTGCCTGCTCTCAGTCATGCTTTCTGGGTGGTATGAGGTCCCCACCTTCCTCTGCTTACTTCTCTCCCTTATACCCCAGAAGCTTGTAACCCGAATCCTGCTTCACTAACTGCAGCTCATTCTCCATCATCAGTATCACAGAGGCAGAATTCACAACACAGGGAAGGAATGGCACCATATTGGGATTCCTAGCCGAGTCAAATCAATGCATATATATTTTTGGGGGACACAATTCAATTCATGACACTACCCTTTTAAGGGTATGGATGTTATCCTATTTCTGACAGTGTTGTGCTTCAGGACAGATGTTGAAATTTTCTTTTTGACAATGAACACTGTGCTATTTCTCTGTCATTCTCGGCATAGTAGTCCAGATGATTGTGTGATTCAAAATGGCCAATCCCGGTTTGTTTCAGCTCATTAATGCCTAGGATACTGATGGTTATGCACTGTTTCATTTTTTATGATTTCCCATTTTCCCAGATCTATACTTCACACATTCCACATTCTGATCATTAATGGGTGACTGCAGTTGTTTCTTCTCATTTTGAATCATGCCATATCAGAAAATGCCGATTCTGGAAGCTGGACTCTGCTCACATCACTAAGGCCGACTCTACTTTCAGGGGCCAGCCCTTCCCGAGTTGTGTTTGGAGTGCCCTCCACCCTGAGAAGCTCATCCACCAGCATGTCATCATATGACGTTTTCCTGCTAGTCACAAATATCTTCAGAAGGAGACTTCCAGCTCCTTTGTCTTCATCTGTCTTAGTCTGGATGCTCTGCTGAAACTCATCCACCACAGGTGACTCTGCTGGTATTTGGAATACTGGTGGCAAAGCATCCAGTTTCATAGCAACAAACAAGCTCCCACAACAAACTGATAAACACATCTCTCTGTGTATCTATGTATGTATGTCAATGCTCATGGAAGCAACACTCAAGAAATCAAAAGATGCATTTCATTGGGCAAATCCACTGCAGTAGACCTCTTTAAAGTGTCAAGAAGCAAAGACATCACCTTAAAGACTAAGATGCACCTGACCCAGGCCACTCGTCCTTCCTTCCTTCCATTATCTATTTATTCTCCTTTCTGTTCTTTTATCTATCCTTCCTTCCATCCAAAGGGATGTTACGAATTATGTTCACCAAACGTTAATGGTTGATGCTTATTTAAATTTTTTTTAAATTACAAAATGGACCAAATCATTATTTCATACAAAGTGGGGGAGGGAGGTTAACAGAGGAGATCATGAGGAAATAAATGTGAAGGGGAAGAGAGAGTAAAGAGGTAAAACAAGGAGCATTTTAGGTGAGCAAAACAGTAAGTAGGAAGGCATTACCCACAACAGCATTACACACTGCGAAGAGCAGCGGTCACTGTCACGGACTGCATATGTTCCCTCAAACATCTGTGGCGATTTGGCTGTGCCATAATTCCTATTGTGTGATGCTCCTCCATGTTGGAATTCCTGTGTCTATGATGTTACTGAGGGCGGAGGGGCAGCAGTTGTGTTGACAGAGCAAGATTCAATGTGTGAATTCGTTTTGTGCCTTGAGGCAGTCTCGTGAGCTATAAAGGCAAAAATCTGGCAGAACTGGGAACCGCACACCATCAAGAAAGCAGCACTGGGAGAAGAGCGTGTCCTTCAGATCTGACCAGTGACTGATGCAACACAAGGACTTTCCTCCAGAGCTGATGAGGGGGAAAGCCTTCCCCTAGAGCAGACATCCTGAATTTGGACTTGGAGCCTACCGGACTGTGTAAGAATAAACTTCCCCTTGCTAAAGCCATCCACTCTGTGCCATTCCTGTTAGAGCAGCACCAGCTGATGACGACACTCTTACACGGACTGCCTGAGGGAGGGTCGGGCCGGCACAAGCTGCTGAGCTGAGTCAGGCAGGAGGGACACTTGACCCCACAGGCTGCTGAGTTTGGATCTGGTTTTGGGTGGAGAAGGTGACCCTAGGAGGACTTTGACCAGAAAGTGGTGCTGGGGCAGCTCTAGGGCCAGCACAGCAGCAGCCTGCAGCCTGGACAAGAGATGGGTCAATTTGTCATCATGTTGACGGACAGCTTACGCTGGTGACTGAGGACTGTGGAGCGTTCCATGCTTTTGTCAGTCAGAGGCCATTCACTGATGCAGGCAGGTGAGTGCGGTTCAGGAATGAGGGGACAGTCTCCTTTTCTCACATGAAATCTGGGGGCTCCTGAATCTTCTCAGTCCTGTGAACCCCAAGTCCACCCAGAAGGTTCCTGAAGTGGAGGGCAGCATCTTCTGTGCCCTGAAGCCCAGATGCCCGGCTCCTGAGCCAGCCCCCATGCCACAGGGCTCCTGCACTGGGCTCCTCATCCTTCACCCCGTGGTTTGTGATACGGGCACTGTCTGACCTGCTTGGCCCACTGACTCTCAAAGTGACTCATGGGTCCTGTGGCCCCAACACATCTTCTCAGGGCCCCGGTTTCCCATCAGTTCTGATGATAGCAGCACACACGATCATTTCCTCTGCCTCTTTCGGCCAGTCTCTCCGGAATGCCAGTGATCTTCCCCACCAGTCCCCCACTCACCTTCACCATCCCCTAGCTTCCCACAAGCCTAATGAACCCTAACACTCCCCATTTCATCTCCTACAGCGTCTCTTGAACCCCTCCCCAACTAACATGGGGTCTCCTGGTACATCGCCCTCTGGGGGGAAGCTCTGGGAAATTCTCAGTTCACACAGTCCTCTGGTGTAAGGGCCTTCTGCAGAAATGCCGTTTCTGAATATCCTGTCTGAAAAGGGCTTTTCTGTCACTCCTCATGCCCGCCCCTGCTTTAGTTTCCTTTTCTGCATTGTACAACAGATGTAACTTATGTCTGTCCCCTACATGGCGCTGGATCCGTCCGACCCAGAGCCCCAGCCAGGAGAGCAAGGCTGTCTGCCTGCTTGGGATGTCAGTTGGCAGGCACCCAGCCCTCAGACACTGAAGGCAGGAACTGCTCCCAACTGCTCAGCAAGGACCACCGGAAGTTCCTTCTCACAAACAGAAATGCCACCGGACACCTGTGGGAAACATTACCTGGGCCCACCAAGCATCTGGTCTGATCTCCTAATTCCTTTTAGAGTCACCCATTTTTCTGAATCCAGGGAGTATGACTGTAACCCAGCTTCATGCTGGCTCTCAGCACCTTGCTTCTCATTTGGTTTTACTATGAACAGAAGCAGCCACAAAGCTGTGCTGCACCTTCATCTTTAGCACAGAGCTGAAGACAGGGCACTGTGGCTCAACTTCCAAGTGTGGCCTGCAGGCTCTGCTTTCACAGTGGCAGAGTGGTCACCTGCCTGGTCTGCTGTGAAGATACCTGGTGAAGCCACAGACTTGGCCCAGGGCTATGTGCCCCTCACCACGACACACCTGCCAGGTCCTCTGAGGGACATCCCTGGCAAGGCAGCAGCCGATTCATCCAGGAAATCTAACTCTGGGATGCATGGTTTGAAGTGTTCCTTCCACATGATAAATGTGAAGTTGGCACAAAGCTGCACAGAGGACCATGGCGACGTCTCCAAGACAAGCTCTGGTGTGCGAGCCGGGGGCTATACCTCGATCATGGGGTCTGTGTCACAGGGACTCTGTCAGAGGGTTCTATCACAAGGTCCCTGCAGTGAGGGTGCCTGTCTGGAGCCTAGCATGGAGCCATGGTCACGGCCCCATCATGGACCACAGAGCCCCCATCATGGAGCTCCTGTCCTCTGACCTCCGTCACACGGCCTCAGTCATGGAGCTCCTGTCTTCCGACCTCCGACCTCCGTCACACGGCCTCTGTCATGGAGTTCTGTCGTGAGTGGTATTTTCACTTGCAATGCTGACTGACCAAACGATTACTCAGACTTGGGTTATTTGGCATAAATGAATGAGTTATAGAAAAGTTTACCTACCACACGACATCCCCAATATTTAAAAGAGTTCTTTGAGGAGCCTGGTGGTGATATTAGTGAAAGTGATGCTTAACTACGCAGTATGGATGTCGTCATTTGGAAGATACATATAACTCCATGAAAACTGTAATGTCTTAGCAAGAAACGGCTCTTAGATATTGAATAAGGAATGCCATCATTTGGGAGATGCACACGGCTCAGTGAGCTGTGATTTCTTAGCGATCGAGTGACTTGAGATGTGGAATAATGAATGTCATCATGACACGTAGGCACTGAGTAGCGAGCGTCCTTGCCTGGCAGATATGCACAGCTCTGTGGGCTGCGATTTCTTAGCAAAAAAGCAGACATTACTGAGCACTCCTGGGTGCAAGACCATGTTGCGGTTCACTTTTTCTTTTTTAAAATAATTTATTTTTAAATAGTTTACGACTGGCAAGAAATTACAAAAATAGTACTAAAGTTCTGTCTTACTCACCTAGTGCTGCTGTAGCAGAACTACCCCAAGTGGATGGCTTTTACAAAGAGAAATGCATTCTCTCACAGCCTAGGAGGCTGGAAGTCTGAATCAGCTCCAAGGGAAGGCCATCTTTCTTTGTAGGCTCTGAGGGCAGGTTCTTGGCATCAACCTTCCCCGGTCAAGGAGCTTCTCAGTAGGGGTCCCAGGTCCAAAGGACGTGCTACTCTCCTGGCTTTTGTTTCTTGGTGATATGAGGTCCCAGTGTCTCCCTACTTGTTTCTGTCTTTTATATCTCCAAGAGATTGGCTCAAAACACAACCTGATCTTGTAGAGGAGTCCTGCCTCATTAACCTAACTGCCACTAATCTCACAGGATTCACCACTCACTGGAAGAGCACAGCAGATGGCACGATGAACCATCGCAAAATACTGGGAACCATGGCACAGCCAAGGTGACAGACACTGGGGGGGGACACAACATGATGTATGACAAGTTCCATGTACCCCTCACTCATCTTCCCTATGATGACCTGTGACATAACCAGATACACTGTCACTACCAGAAAATCAATGTTAGTACAATTCTCTTGACTCAGGTACAAACCTTCACGGGTGTCTGTTTTAACAAGCATATTTTTTTACCCCAGCTAACCCTGGAGTAAAGCAGAGGGTGAGTAACAGGAGGAAAACCTGCCACGGGCAGGACTGACACAGCGGCTGCGGCAGTGGGCTCAGCGCGACCACAAGTACGTGGCCTGCACGGGGCCCAGGAGTGCTCCGCTCTACTACACAAACGGTCCTACAGACAGGGACTGACCCCACAGCACTGAAGAACAACCAGTTTCAGGAAACTAACAACCGTGAAGCTTTGGTGTGCTATCAAAAGAAAACACCCGTGACAATCAATATAGGACTATCACAAATCTCCTCTTCCAGCTGCATGTCTGATTCAACCAAAACCATGTCACAACAGATCCAACAGGGGCTCCGCTGTCCCCAACAAGGCCAGGCATCAAAGAGACCTGCCAAAGGGCCAGCGACGCCATTCAGCTCACAAAATAACTTTGCTTTGGAAAATATAGCTATTTCTCTTAAAAATGTTACATTAACATGCTATGGACTTATTATTTTTTTAACAAATACTTTTTGGGGAACTTTCTTAATTTCAAATAACACAAACATTGATTGATGTAACACATATAAACGAAAATTCTTTGGGGTTACAACGATTTTCAGATTGTGAAGGGGTGCCCTGGGGCCCATCCCAGCCAGAGAAGGTGCCCCTCACAGAGCTCCTGTGCCCTGTAAACCCTAACACACGAGAAAGACGGGCGGATCGTGATTTGCTCATATAAGTATGCATATTTGGGTCTCGCCAAATTTATCCACAGAAAGATAAAATTTCAGACGTTTCTGAAGTGCCTGCCACAAAGGAAAATATTAATACTAACAACACAGACTTGATTAATTTGAAATGATCTCTTACAGAGGAGAAAACATATTAAACTCTGTCATTTAGTCTAAATTCAAACACAACAGCCAAACAAATTGAAACTGTTCATCAACTTGGCCAGATTCTCTTTTCACGAAGACTCTTGCATTTAAGCAGATATCCCATCGCCCAAATCCATGAGGTTAAACAAGCCTTTTCCCAGCATCTTCACAGCTTTTTCTATGGCTTTATGAGTCTGTTTTGATCCATGGCTGTGAAGAATACACAAACAGCAGCTGTAACAAATAGATGCATCCCCTCATAGAGCAGCTTGGGAGAAAACACACTCCATATAAATAAATGGTAACGCAGGGAAGTCACCAGAATGATATACACGGACACCGGAATGGAGCAGATCAGTGCATAGCAGAAGCAGGAGTGACGCAGTGCTGAGTGGCTGTGGACGAGAGAGAAAACTTGGATTAGTGTACACTGCTCCGTACCAGGTAGAACAGGAACACAGACACAGCCACGTGAGTTAGTGTACACCACTCCGTACCAGGTGGAACAGGAACACAGACACAGCACATGGGTTAGTGTATACCACTCTGTACCAGGCGGAACAGGACCACCAACACAGCTATGTCAGTTAGTGAACACTGCTCCGTACCAGGCGGAACAGGAACACAGACACAGCCATGTCAGTGTACACCGCTTCGTACCAGGCAGAACAGGAACACAGACACAGCCACGCAGATTAGTGTACACCGCTCTGTACCAGGTGGAACAGGAGCACAGACACTGCCATGTGAGTTATCATGTGCCACGGCAAAAACACATACAAAACCCAAGTCCTTATTTGAAAGCAACTTTGATCACCAGGCTCCCTGCTTCTGGCATGGCACTCTCACTACCACTCAGACCCTGGCAGGCGGCTCACAACCATCTCTCCTCCAGATGCTCCAGAGGAGGGAAAGCCCAGTCCCTGCTCCCCATAAGTCTGTGTCCCGTAACATGCACCCTGAGCTCTCCGGACACCCTCCTAAGTCCATACTGCACATAATAAGGACTCAAGTGCGGGCCAAAAATGCCACTTCTGGGACCTCCCGCAGAAGTCTGGACTCAATCAGAGCTGGCCAGGAATCCACATTTCCACAAGGTCACAGGTGAGACACGGCTGGAGCTGGCAGTCTTCACATCTTTTCACTGCCACTGCAATCTATAAAACCATTTGGGAAACACTCTGGATTTGCAGAACTGTTTCTTTATAGATGACACATGTATATTACTACACTACTACAGCACATACATTATAAAATATAGCCAAGCCAGCCAAGTGCCATCGATAAGCAACAAACAAATCACAAAGAAGAGGTAGACACAGTTCTTTGCCACTCTGGAGACTGGCTCAAACAGGCTTACCAATTCTGAAGACTGACCCTAGCCCCTCAGGGCACTTAGCGCCCTTCTCTGTTCCCTAACAGTCCCATTTTGGAGTGCAGCACTCATCGGTTCTTTATCTGACCTCAATATTCCAACGTTTTCATTCTAATCACTTATGGTCTGGTCAGCTTCAGAAGGTTCCAGCCTTGAACACCCTACTGGGCACAGATCCACACCATGCGCAGGCCACCACCATGAGCCGGAGCTAACCACATGGCAGCCAGCAGCGAGCATGCATCCAAGGACCCACTCGACACAGTCTCGGCCACAAGGCCAAGCAGGCTGGGCAGGGGTGGGGTTTTGTGCCAGGCCCACCTGCGAAGCTCCAAGAACCAGAACTCTGAAAGAGCCAAGGGCTACCTGGCCCCAGAGCAGAGGGAGGAGGCAAGCTGGTGTCCACTCCAGGTAGACTCAAGTCGCTCTGGCTGTACACACCCAGAGGCAGCACCAAGGCCGTCACGGGGACTCCAAGAGGCCAATGGCAACACCTGAGCCTCGCTCACTGTAAGACTCCACGTTAAAAGCAGCATCCTAAAAGCCTTTCAAGACTTTCATGGGTGAATGGCTAACAGCCTGAGGTCCACCATACAACTTACACAGCAATTTAAGGACACACAAGCGACGGACACAACCCTGGGCTGGGTCGTGGTGGCTCTAAGCTGAGTGGTGACAGCCAGCCCTGCAAGGTCATGCACTGCATGATGTCATGTGTACGAATGCATTTTTAAAAGGACAGACAGAACAGGTCCATGGCCACCAGGACTGGCCACAGGAGGGCCTACTTGGCACGACAGGAGTGCCAGGAGTTTCTGAGGGGAAGCACGCCCACATCGGCCTGAGGTGGGGACAGGACACTTTCACACACTGACAGGTGGAACCACAGCCACACCGCACATCATACACACACCCGCATGCCACACCCGCCATACCACCCACAGGCCCAACACAGCACACATACCCCATACACTCACACATCACAACCCCCCAAAGTGTACCATGTACCCATACACATCACACATACCCACATATCACACACCAACTCGCATACACATACGTGCCCACACAGACATACACGACACACACATGTATCACACACCTGCACACACAAATATAAACGTCCACATCCCAAGACACACATGCATGCCCCCAACATGCACATGTGGAGACAAGTACACGCCATACCCACTCACCACACACATCCCCCACACGTAAGTCTACACATACACACATGCAGCAGACACAGCCATCCATCCCACATAAACACACCCCAACACACAACCCAACTACACATACCACCCACATGTACCTTGACACACACTATACACACCCTACACATATCCCTCCCTACACATGCACACCCAATAACCCACACACTAAGCTCACACCTCCCGCTCACCCACCCTCGCACACACAAGCAGGGGTGGAAGTTGATGTCAAGGCCTGGAGCATGGGCAGGGTTTCGATGATGGCCCAGCTGTTGGGGGAGCCTAGCAGAGGAAACCAGGGGCTGCACAGTCCCATTTGGGACCTGCCAGGTGTGCCTGTCACTTCGAAACGCAAGGCTTAGCTGGCTGGCACCGTCACTGCACAGCCACGACCTCTTGCTGGCTGTTAGGTGGGAGGGCCCACGGCAGCACCCCACACCCCGCAGAGGGTGGCCCAGCTCTGCACGTCACCCCAACTGCCCTAAGCACCTGCTAGCCTCTGGGTCTCCTTCCTCCACTCCGTCTGCACCGCCACCACCTGGGCTCCTCCTCGCATGGCCCTGTCACCTGTCAGTGTCACAGCAGCACCACAGACTCGGAACCAGGCCAGGGCCCAGCCCGCTGATACCTGGAGCTCCAGCTCTGACCTCCAGCTGCTGGGAGGGGGACACAGACACAGGTGGGGGCACAGAAAAGCCTCCACGCAACAGAAGAACAGTGGGAGTGTCCCCTGCAGGGGCTGCAAAGACAGAACGGCGAGGACATGTGTGCATGCATGTGAACACACGCACGTGAGCACACACACGTGCACACTCACAGGTGCAAGGGACTGCATATGTGAAACACCTTGGGGCTACCTCTGGCCTCCTCCAGCATCACAAGGGGGAAGAATCCAGAGCAGCCACCCCAGGTGGACTCCCAAGAGGTGGAGGTCAGACACGGCTCTTCTGCCCACATCTCACCACTTCGGGCACCAGGAATCCCTCCACGGCCTGCTCTACCTCTCTGTGGTGTCCCGTAACTCACTGCAACAGCCACATGGAACACACAGACAACACCCACTGTGACGGCGTCTGTCGGGAGCTGACGGCTGACCCTCAGGCCCAGCAACTCTCAGGACAGCTCCCCCGTCAGCACAGCCTCTTTCTGGCCACATTCACGGCACACTTCCCCCTGGCCCTAGACCTCCGCCCAAAGGCACTCAGCTTCCTCTCTCCATGGGCTGGGGAGCTCACTGGCCATCTCCTGCCGGAGGGTCTCTGCCTCAGCTTTCTGTGGTCCTCAGTGCTGGATCTCCAGTCCCCTCACTCACCAAGGCTGGGATCATGGGTCCAGCAGACGCACTGGCTCCTGGCTGCCCTTCCTTGGTGGTGGTGAGACTGTCTGGCCTTTCAGCCCCTAGGGCAGCTTTCAAACCCAAAGGGACAGCAAACCTGACCAATCCCCTTGGTGGGCTACAACTATCGGCAGCCCCACCCAACTGCCTGGGCAGGAATTGTAAGACTCTGGAGAGAAAGGCCACACAGAAGTAATCCATTACACTGTGATACATACACACAAATGTAATGTGTGTACAAGTATGTGAACACACACGTGTACAAATGTGCACATGCAGATATGTGAACATGCATTCACATGTGTGCCAACCTGTGTGTATAGACAAATGTGCACAGGTGCCTATCAGCGTGTGTGTACATGGGTGCTCCACAAGTGTGAGCACAGATGTGTATATTGTGCTGCATGCACACATGTCTGTGTAAGTCTACCATCTCCTCATAAGACTGTGAGCTCCTGGAAGGGACTCCCAGGCAGTGACCAGCCACTTGCCCTGAGGACACACGGTCTGGAACACACCACCTGCCACCGCACAGCGTCTGGCCGAGGCACACCTGCCATGGAAGCAATCCCTGCGCCCCTCCTGGGGCAGCCCCGGGCGTCTGGGGGTCAGCTGACAATTCTTCAGGGCACACTTCCCTCCAGCTACACAAGGACGCAGGAAGCACAGCTGCAACACACCACCACTGGGCTTCTCAGCGCAAGTCTCAATTTTCTAAGACTGTAATTTAGATGGAGGCTACAGACAGCCTAGATTCTCACCAACCGGCAGGTGCAGTCTCCTGACGCTAGCTGGCAAACCCCACACAGCACTCTTACCTCCTGACCTGGCTCTTGCCTTCCTGCCCCCTACTACTTTCCAGTCCTTGCCCCTGGGCTGGAGAGCCCCTTCAGTCGTTTTTGTCCTATATGCCTGTCTAATCTTTGGCTCAATGAGGAACCTCCAGAGTGACTTCATTGCTGAGCTAGAAGGGTGTACACGGGCCATAGTCTCAGTATTTCCCCAGCCTCTGACAGGCCAGTAAGTCTGTTTTTTCGAGTTAGAATTTTCTTCTACCCCTTGCTCCGCCTCTGTCTGGACCCTCTAATGGGACCCGTCAGAGCGGTCTAGTGCGTACTTAGCCTCGGGGGAGGAGGCCATGGCACTTTTGGTCCTTGGTCCTCGGGACTCACCTCTCCCTTCTCTCTTCACTTCTCTCTATTCTCCCTTAATCCAGGTGCAGGTAGACCAGTGGAGTAGCCCCGATGGCCGCTCACAGGCTCTTATGACCCCAGACACTACTCACCGAAGGAGAATGGAGAACCCCTCTATAAACTAGGTCGTGCCAGTCGAGGTAGATTTTCCCTGAGACCACGGTCCCTTCAGCCCTCAGCCCAGCAGGGCTGTCCCTCAGGGAGTTCAGACGTGTCTATGGAGCTTCCAGAACCTTGTCCTAGACGACTCATGCTGGCTTCCCCTGTGCCATGTACTTTAACTGTCACCCGAGCCGGTACTTATCCACCCCGACTCCTCACCTCCCTCTTAACCATCAAGATTGTTTCTTGTTAGGTAGAGCTTTTACCCCAGTGTGGACGCATACAGTATTTGTCCTGTTGTTGACTTCTTTCACTCAGCATAATGCCCTCCAGATTCACCCATGTCATGAGATGCTTTGCAAATCTGTCCTTGTTCTTCATTACTGTGCGATGTCCCATTGTGTGTGTGTACAACAGTTTATCCATTCATCTGTCAATGGGCATCTAAGTTGTTCCCACCTTTTCTGCTACAGTGAACAATGCTGTAATGAACATGTGTGCACGTATGTCTACTCATGGGGCAGCTTTTATTTCTCTAGGACATATTCCTAGGAGTGGGATTGCTGGACAACAGTTATTTCTATTTCTAGCTTTCAAAGGAAGTGCTATATTGTTTTCCAGTATGCCTGTACCATCTTGCAGTCTAGCCAGCAGTGCCTGAGACTTCCATTCACCCCACAGCCTCTAGAGCATTTGTTATTCTCTGTCCGCTTGGTTCATGCCAGTAATGCCAGGGTGAGATGGTATCTCACAGCGGTTTTGACTTGCATTTCTCTAATGGCTAGTGATCACAGCTTTTCCTCATGTGTCCGCTGGCCACTTGAATGTCTTCTTTGGTGAAGTGTCTGTTCATTTCCCTTGCCCAGCTTTTAATTAGATTCTTTGTCTTTTTGTTGTAGATGTGTTGGATTTTCCTGCAGATTTTAGAGATTAGACCTTTGTCTGATTTGTAATAGCCAAAAATTTTTCCCCATACTGTAGGTTAGTTTACTCTTCAGGTAAAATCTTTTGATACACATAAAAGTTTTACAAGACTCCAATTATCTAGTTTATCTTCTGTTTTTTTCTGTTAGTTATGCTCTGTATCCTGCTAACACCATGTATTAGGGCCTCTAGCGTTCATCCTATTATTTCTTCTATGACCTGCATAGTTTGGGGGTTTATATTTAGGTCTTTGATCCATTTTAATTTGCTTTTGTGTATGGTGTGAGATATGGATCCTGTATCCTGTTTTCACAGACAGACATCCTATTTTGTCAGCGCCATTTGTTAAAAAGACTCTTTTTGCCATCTGACGGATTTGGGGCCCTTGCTGAAGATCAGGTGTCCGTAGGTGGACAGATTTATACCTGGGTTCTCGATTCTGTCCTGCTGGTCAATGTATCTGTGGTTGTACCAGTAACTGGCTGTTTGGACTACCCCAGCTGTACAGCAGGTTCTGAGAATCAGGCAGTGTGAGTCCTCCTACTTTCTTCTTCAACAGTGTGTTACTTTCCTGGGGCTTCTTTCCGTTTCATATAAAGTTAATCGTTAGTTTTTCCATCTCTTATAAAGAATACTGTTGATATTTGGATTGTGATTACATTATATCTGCAGCTTGCTCTGGACAGAGATACCATTTTCATAATGTCAAGTGTACCCATCCATGAGCATGATACGTTGTTTTCATTTATGTAGGTCTCTTTTGGTTTCCTGCAGTAGTGTTTTGTAGTTTTCTTTGTATAAGTGTTTTTCATTGCTTCTTAGATTTATTCCTAAACAATTTCTTTCTTTCCTTTTTTTAGGAGCTATTACATATAGTATTGTTTTCCTATGATTTTTGTATATTTACCTTGCATCCTGTCACTCTGCTGAGTCTATTACCTTAGTAGCTTTCTCGTGGGGTCTTTTGGGTCTTCTATACATATGCAGTATAGGAAACCCTGGTGGGGGCTATGGCTACAGCCGTCAATCCAAAGGTCAATAGTTCAAGTCCACCAGGCACTCCTTGGAAACTCTATGTTGCAGTTCTACTCCGTCCTGCCAGGGTCACCATCAGTTGGAATGGATTTGATAGGGCAATAGGTTTTTTTCCTTTGGTTTTATACACAGTATCATACCAACTGAAAACAGGAATAGTTGTATGTATTTCTTCATTACCAATTTGGATGCCCTTTATTTCCAGTACAATGTTAAATAGGATTTCCAGCACAATGTTAAACAGGAATGATGTTCTCAAGGGGATTGTTTTCAGTCTCTCTCCATTAAGATTGATGCTGGCTGTTGGTTTGTATTTAAAAAAAAAATGCCATAAATCCAATTCTGGCTAATAGCAACCCTTTAGGACAAAATGGAACTGCCCCACAGTTTCCAAGAAGTGGATTGAAACTGCTTTTTGGTTGGCAGTCACTAGCACATAATCACTATGCCACCAGGGTTTCCATATAGAGGCCTTTTATTATGTTGATGAATTTCCTTTCTACACTTATTTCACTGTGATGTGTGCATCTATTACTATAAACTGACCTCTGAGCGCTGCCTTTGCTGTGTTCCAAAGGTTTTGGTATGATTTCTTTTCATTCTCATTTGATTCTAGGAAATTTTTAATTCCATCTTTATTATCCAGTGGTTTTTAATCAATGTGTTATTTCATTCCCATGTAACTGATTTTTCCCCCTACTCTTCCTGTTGCCAGTTTCTACTCTGATGGTGTTTTGATCAGAGATGCTATTTGGTATTATCTCAGTGTTTTGGATTTTGTTGAGCGTTGTTCTGTGGCCCAAGATGTCATCTATTCTAGAAAAAGTTACACGTACATCGGAAAAGAATGTGTACTTTGCAACTGATGAATGTTCTGTATATGTCTGTAACTGCACGTCAGCTGGCTGATTTTCTATATCCTTGCTGAGTTTCTGTCTGGATGTTCTGTCCTTTACCAACAGTGGTGTATTGAAATCTCTTGCTATTATACTGGAACTATGATTTCTTCTTTTCAGTGCTGTTGAAGTTTACATAATTTAGAGCCCCATCACTGGGTGTGCAGACATTTATTATGGTTATACCTTCATGATGGATCATCCTTCTAATCATGATATAGTGCTCTTCTTTGTCTTTTATGATGGATTCTGTTTTAAAGTCTATTTTATCTGAGATTACTATTGCCACTCCTCCTGTTTTCTGTGGTTGTTTGCATCATTTTTCTTTCTCCTCTTTGATTTTCAACAAATCTATGTCTTTGTTTTTAAGGTATGTTTCCTGTACACAGCACACTGAGTGTCCTGGTGTTTTACTTGGTGGTGCTGAATCCATACTATCACTCTCTGTTTCTTTAAGGCACCTTCAGGCCACTTACCATCAGTGAGATTACTGATCACTGTGAGTAGTCACTTTGTAGTGCTTTTTTCATAGCGCTAGCGATTCCTTTGTTCCTCTTACTCTCCTGTGTTGAATTCCTTTCGCTTTCATTTCTTTTGTTTTTGTGTATTTTGTTTTTACTGAGCCTTTGTGTCTTCCTGCTTTATTCTAATGAGCAGATCTGTTAACTTTTTTTGTGGTTACCTTGAAATTTACCCTTATCTTTCTATTACTACTTGGTATCACCTTGTCTTCCTCTCCATTAGAAAGTTCTAGATCTACACCACTTAACCCGTCTTTTATTGTTCTGATGTTGTTATAATTTGCATACTAACCTCTCTGGTTCTCTGCTATAAATCTTTCTTTTTTTTTAATTTTATTGTGCTTTAAGTCTAAGTTTACAATCCAAATCAATGTAAATCTCTAGGTTTTGGATAATCCTTCAGAGTTCACCTTGTAGATTGGTATCTGGCTGGTGCAATCTTGTATCCTACAATCAGGCTATCATATGATATTTGTTTTCAAACTGAAAGACTCCCTTTAATAATTCTTGTAAGTTTGGTTTGGTTGTTACAAATTCCCTTAATTCCTGTTTATCTGGAAATGCCCTTATTCACCACTGTATCTGAATGACAGTTTTGCAGGACATACTATTCCTAGTTGGCCATTTTTTCAAGGTTTTATATGTCATACCATTGCTTTCTTGCCAGCATGGCTTCTGCTGAATAACCAGCTTAGTCTGACCGTTACTGTATGTGACTTTTCATTTTTCTTGAGCTGCTCTCAGGATTCTTTGTCTTTGGTTTCAGCAACAGTAATTACGATAGGCCTTGGTGATTTTCTTTTAGGGTCTATCCTACATGGGATAGAACTTCTTGGATGGTCAGCTTGTCATGTCTCATGATACTAGGAAGCTTTCTGTCAACAATTCTTCAACGATCCTCTCTGTGTCTTCCATTTTCTCTCCCCAGTCTTGAACTATGATCACTCGAACATTTTTGCTTTTGATTATATCCCCCATAATTTTCAGGGTTTCTTGAATTTTTCTCTATTCTTTGATTTTTCCTCAAGTTGTATCCATGTGTTTGTCTTCATTTTTACTGATCCTGTCTTCCATTGTTTCAGACCTTTCAAATCTGTTTCTTAGCCCTTCTATGACAATATCAATTTCTGGACTTTTGCTGTTTACCTTTTAGATTTCTAATTGTTGTTTTTCTATGACTTCTAGTTGTGAGTGTACTTTGACATTGTGTTCCTGTATTCTTTTCCTGAGTTTTTTTTTGGGGGGAGGGGTCTATATTTTCCATGAATTAGCCTTTTCCATGAATTTGTCTATTTTTTTCTCATTTTTTGTCTTTTGTTCAACTCTTGGATAGCTCTGAATATCTGGGATCTGAATTCCTTTATCAGGCAGTCCTAGTGCCTTTTCTTCTACTGAAAAGTCATCTGTTTTGTTTGGGATGCCTACTAGAACCATCCTGTCCTGCTTTTTCGGTATGTTTTGATATTGTATGCTGTCTTCAGGACTTTCAGAAGCTACACATTTAGTGACTGTAGATTTGTTTCATCATGATTTTCTGTTTTATATGGTTATATGTGAGCAGATGAGCTGTGTATTCTTTGTTTGCTCATCTGTGGACATGATATTTTTCACCTCCTTATCCAATGGCTATCCAATGGTCAGGACCCGCTGTTCAGCTACGGTGCAGCTGGATAGGTTCAGCTGAAGGGGCAAGGCTGGGATGGGTTGTTTGAGGCACACACTGGGGCCAACAAGGTGAGCCGGGCGTCTGTGCAGGGCAGGTTCTTGGAGCCAGGGAGGTGCTGCCTGGCAATGCGATGTTCAGCACACAGTGTGGAGAAGTGATAGGGAGGGGCTGGGGAGGTTGTGATGTGTGGCGCTAGGCTGATTACGGAAAATAGCAGGAGAGAAATTGCAGCAAAAAAAAAAAGTGCTGAGGGAGGCTGCCACTGTAGTAGAGACACAAGAAACCACGAATTTAAGCAAAACAAAAAGGAAAGTAATAGTAATGATAATAATTTTTTTAAAATGCCCCCAGGGATCCTACTGGCATGAATGCACAGATCAGGCAGGCAATCAGGTAGGCCTAGTTAAAAGGGGTGGAGATAATACATAGCCCCAGGTATTCAAGGGACAGGAAAGAAGCAGAAACAGGAAATCAAGAAGTGCAGAAAAACAGAAAGGAAAAAAGAGAAAATAAAAGAGCCCCCAAGGACTCCATCAATGTGGTGGCTAGGACCAGAAAAGCTGTTCTCAGGTGAGTGGCACTTTACAGCCTGTTAAACAAGGAAGGGATATACAGTCAGTCAGGTGTTGGAGAGAAATGAGGGGGAGGAGGCCACAGGTGGGGAAGAAATCAAAAGGGGCCAGAAAAAACAAAATAAGCAGCAAAGAAAGGACAGTGAAGTAACCCCTCAATGTGGACAGGCAAAGGCTGCACGGCACGTAAACGGCACCTCCTGAGCCGTGGTCACGGCCCACTAGGAAGCAGCAAATTAGCCCACTGGGAGGCTCTGGATGGACCCACAGAAAGCAGTGAATCAGCCCTCAGAGAAGCCGGGAGTCAACCTGCTAAGGATGGGCCCACCGGGAAGCAGTGCATCTGCTTGCCAGGAAGCTGGGAACTGGGTCTCTGGGAAGCTAGGAATTGGCCCAGTGCAAAGCAGCAAACTGGCCCTCCAGGAAGCCAAAAATTAACTGCAGAGAAGCACCAAATCAGACCAACGGGAAGCAGCAAGATGAAAAGCCACAGCAGGACTGGCTAGGAAGTGGCAAAGGTTGAAAAAGGAGAAGTAGGGTGGAGTGTGGGAAAGCACGTCCTGCTAGTTACTATGTGCCCTGGGAGCTCTGTGAATCTATTTTCCCACACTCTTTGTCCACTGATCTCTGCCAGAAGTCCAAGATGGTAGATCCATACTGCATTAACTAACAGGGACCTCTCTCTAATTCTTCACACTGTCTGTTCTCTATCAGTTTCTTACTCCATTCAGTGCTTGGTTGAGTTCTGTATCTCTTCCTGGATGTTCAGTCTTTAACTGACAGTGGTGTGTTGAAATCTCCTCCTGTTACACTGGCTAGCACCTCATCAGGCTGTCAGTATGAGGTGCTGGTGTCAAATATATACAGGTCCTCTGGGTGGCATATGGACCTGACACAGTGGAGAAATGAGAGTCCAGTCCCGCTTAACTGGCAGGAACAGGATAGACAGCAGGAGATTCTGAACATGGAGTCAGCACACAACAAGGTGAGACCCTTCCTCTTTTATAAGAGGGAAATCAGAACAAGACTGGAAATGGAGAACAGGTGACTCCAACTCCAGTTCCAACCCTGAGATCAATGAGACATGAGAGTGATGGGCACAGGGGAAAGGGGAGGCTTGGTGGATGGTAACAATGATGTGCTTACTGCAGCTCTGACAGAACACGGAGGGGACATGCCACCCCTGAGCTTGTATCCCGTGGACCCCTTCTTCCCTGTCACAGACCCCTACTCCTTGCTGTTGCTCCCGACTCTACTGAAGCCCTCTGGCCCTCTCTGCCTCTTGCCTTGTACTCCTGGTCTCTGTGTCTACAGTCTTTGAGAGGTCACCCATGGCCTTTGCCCAGAGCCGTGTGGGGTGACCTGTCTTCTGGAGAGGCAGTGCATCTACCAGGTATCCTGGGGCACTAATGTGTAAGGGGTACAGTGGCCATCACGGGAGTGAGCCAAAGTGGCTCACAAGGCTCATGGCCAGAGGCAGGGGAACAACAGGGACCCCAGCACCAACTGAGCTTGTGCTGGATGCTGTGGACCTCACACACATCCTCCTCTTCCTCACAGCAGCCCATGGTGCCCATGGTGCCTACCTCAGAAGAAATTAAGCTGCAGACAAGTCAGGTAGCTGCTGCAGAGGGCACTACTCGTAGGCCAAAGAAACTGGCATCTGGGCCAGGCTGAGGGTACAGCTCTCAGGGTGCTCTAGGAGCTCAGAACCAGGGACATAGCACTCCTGCCCACCATGTGGTCCATGCCCTGCCCAGACTTGAGGGTGCTGAGGCAGACCGTGTGCTCTCCAGTAGACATTCAGAGTAGCAGCAGACATCATCATGGACAGCAGCACAGGTACAGTGACTTCCCAGAGAGGGAGCAAAGGGCCAGGCCACTAGCCTCCCCAGTGACATGGGCTCCCTGGGGATCCACTTCTCAGAATTCTGGGAGCCAAGCACTAAGCATCTTGTCTTTATGCCTCTGTGAGGGACTCTCTCTCCCAGCCCAGGACAGCCAGCTGGCACTCTCATGTCAGTTAGGGAGCATGTCACCTGCCCCTTGGAACAAGATTTAGAGGCTGTGCCACCAGACAGCACAGAGATCCAGCACCAGCCTGCAGGCAGCTCCTTCCTCCATAAGGAAGAGGAAATTGACAAAAACATTCTTTGGGTCCCTGGCACTCAGAGCACGTGTTAGAGCAGGGCATCACTCCGTGAACACCCATTGGCAGAACTGAGCTGGGTGTTGTACAGTAAGACATAGAGGCTCACCTGCTTGATTCTGAGCTCAGGTAGTTCACCAGGTGACTAGCCCACAGGATGGGGCCCACATAGGTAGCGAATGTGGTCAGCAATACAGCAGGGACCTCCAAATACTGCTCCAGACCCACAAAGCCCACTGAGATGTCCACGGTAGCGATGTTGTTTGAGTTCCCCTGCGGAGAAGGAAGCTCAGTTGTCAGCAGATATGCACCCAAGGCAGGCAGCAGGTCTGCAGAGGTACATGGAATGAGAAACCTCCTCCTCTCGCTGGGGCCAGGGCTCTGCTCTTGAGGGCTCTGAGGTACCAGCTGTGGCCTCTGTGCCAGTTCCATGAGGAGATGGCACTGACCAGTGCTTACCCAGTCCTGGTTACTGCCCACACATGATGCCCTTGCCTGGAAAGCTGATGGGTAGGTAGACCTGGACAGGAGGGCCAGGGCTGTGCCTGTGAGCTATGGGGCAAGACAGGAATCTGGAGGCAGTGCCAGGCTGGCACCACCCCAGTTTTGCCACAACACCTGTCATGGGTTGAATTGTGTCCCCCCAAAAAAGTCTGTTGATTTGCCTTGGCTGCGAGTCCCAATATGGTGCCCTTCCTCCCACGTGTTGTGAATCCTGCCTCTGTGAGATTGACAGTGGAGAACAGGCAACAGCTGTGTTACTGAGGCAGGTCTCAAGCTACAAGCTTGTGGAATATAAGGGAGAGAAGTGAACAGAAGAAGTTGGGAACCTTACACCACCAAGAGAGAAGCACCGAAAGCAGAGCATGTCCTCTGGACCTGAGGTTCCTGTGCCGAGATGCTCTCACTGGATTTGGACTCAGCCTACCGGGCTGTGATAAATTCTTTTACTGAATGGACTTACAATTTGTAAACGGATTTACAGCTTACTGGACTGTCTAAATAAAAGCTCCTCCTCATGAAACCTCCCACTTGTGGTATTTTCTGTTAGAGCAGTACCAGGTAACTAGGATAACATCCAACTTGGAACCACAAGAAGCCCATGCCCAAGGAAGAACGGAGTAACATGGACATCCCGCTGGACTCTGTCCAGGCGTGAGAGGGTGCAGGAAAGCCATGCAGGAACTCGACAGGAGCTGCTACTTGGAGGTCAGCTCAGCCCCACTCACACCACCTGGGCTACAGACTCCTGTCACTTCACTGACACTTTTGGTTAGCTTCACCCAGCAGGTCACCCAGCAGGTGTTCAGTAGGGTCAAATGACAGGACAGAGGAAGGCTGTGCACTGTGAATGGTACCACAGCCAGGCCAGAAGGACACACAGAATAAAACACAAACATGGAGAAGGGACAAGACGGGATGACTGCCAGAACCCCATGGCTGACTTGCCCTCTGGACTGGGTAAGAGGAAGAAGAGAAGCTGCTATGCAGGACCAGTGTGACACTTCCACAACGCAGGTGAGGACGAGGCCCAGAGATGCCAAGCAGCTCATCCATCAAGGGCAGGGCTGCAGGGAGCTGGGATGTGCAGTAGCCACTGCACCACGGCAAGGCAGGCCAGCAAGCAGTCAGTGCCCCCTGAGGGCCCTCACACTGTGCCCAAGAGAACAGCCAGCAGTTCCACTGGGAGGCACCATCTGAGCTGACAGGATGGACCTAGAGCTGAGCTTTCTGTCTACCTGTCCACATAGGCAAGGAGTCCAGGCAGGTGGCCTGCCCCATCTACATGATGTAACTGGGATCTACTCCACAGGTGGGTTGCTTGTCTCTGGGGGACCTTTTAGTTGTGGAGAGGATGTGTGGTAACTGCCAACCCCCAAGGAAGGACAGACAGGTGGGCACCTATAGGCACCCAGGCCTGCCTGCCCCTGACACCCAGGACATAACCAAACACCATTACTGTATTCACCAAACAAGGCAAGTGAGAACCTCAGGTGTTCCCATAACTGCTCTCTGTAATGACTGTAAGTCCACACACTATACGGTGCTGTTGGCCTAACACCGCCTCTCCATCTTTCTGCAAGGGCTCCACGGGTTGCATGCACTGACTGACTGCCCTTCACTACAGCAGATTTTCCCAATAAAAGTCTGACAGGGGACAGCAGAGAGAAAGCGCACCTGGAAGTAGAAGAAGGCCTGGCCAAGCCAGTAGTGCATCACTGTGACCTCCAAAACATTGTGGTTCAGGGGCTTCCAGACAAACCTGGCCATCAGGGCCTGGACCAGGAGGCTAGACACCAGCACTGGGAGGTTGTGAGGCCTCAGCAGCAATGCTGCCAGCAGGACCAGCCCGCCATGTATCTCCCACAAGCCCAGAGTCCTGGCTTTGATGCCTGCAGCAGCAACCTGAGACCTCAGCAAGTCTTTGGTGCCCGTGAACAGGATGCCAAGGACAAAGACGTAAACAAAACGAGCCTCAACGATGCCCCTGGAAAAGCAGAAAAAATTCATTAATACCAGCTTGGAAAGTTCAAATACAAACATACAAATATGCCAGTGTACCTGGCTAAGCCAGCCACAGAGCCTCTGCCCAACCCTCAAGTAATTCCAGGGAAATCAAGGGCATCTGCCTCCACACATCAGGCCTGCTGGGCCAGATTCCATCAGATCAGACCTCCAGGTATAACACTGCTGGGTGAGACCCCTAGGGCTGCCTGCTGAAGGCTGAAGACATGGCATTTCTGTGCATTCTCCGACAGCAGTACAGAGTTCAGAGGATCCTGGCCACACTATTGGGTGCATTCTACCTGTAGCAGATGGGAAATTATCTAGCTGCTCTGCACAGGTAATGGGAAAAAACACCATACACACATAAGGCCAAGTTTTGTCTTAAACTGTCCAAGAGTCTATGAAATGCTGGTTATACACCTGAGCATGTTTACAACAAAGCAGACTTAAATATGTTTCATATGAACACACATACACATGTACAAGAGTACTACCTTAGTTATTTAGTTCTGCTATAAATAAATATCACAAGCAGATGGCTTTATCTGTGAATATCCCCATTTCACCATCATATTTAAGAGGGAATTTTGCAGGATGCGTAACTCTTGGTTGGCAGTTTTCCCGTGCAAGGCTTTGTATACGCCATCCCATTGCCTTCTTGCCATCACTGTTTCAGCTGAATAATCATAGGGTATTCACAATGGTTCTCCTTTGTGGGTTATTTTTGTTTAAGTCTTGCTGTATTTAAAAGTATCTTTCATTAAGTTCAACGACAACATGTTTTGGTGTCTTTCTTTTAGAATCTATCTTGTGTGGAGTTCGACAAGCATCTTGGACAGAAATCTTGTCTTTCATGACTTATCAGGGAAGTTTTCTGTCAAGATTTCTTCAATTCTCTGTATTTTCTGTTTATCCCCCCACCTTCTGGAACTCCAATCAGTCATAATTATTCCTCTTGACAGAGTCCCACATAACTCACAGTGATTCTTCACTGTTTTCATATCTTCTGAATTTTCCTCCAATATGTTGGTGTTGTTTGCTTTACCTTCTATCTCACTAATTCTGCTTGCCTCAAGTCTACTTCTTTGCCTTTCTATTGAATTGTTTAATTCTGTAATTTTAGTTTTAATCTGGTAAATTTCAAATTGTTGTTGCTCAAGTATTTCTCGCAGCCTATTTATCTTTTCAGTATGGTCTGTTGCAGTTTGTCTCATTTCCTTCCTGATGTCTGTTAGTACTCTGTAAATTACTCTGTTGTATTCTACCTATGAAAGATGTAGGAATTTTTCTTCATCTGGCAAATTTTTTATTTGTTTTCAGAAGCCACATTAATCTACTCCTTTAAATGCTATCAAATAGACTATTGCCTCCGGGCCATCAGAAAACTATTCTATTTAAATTCAGTTATTGTGCTCTGCTCTGTGTATACATGTATTATGTGTGTGTGTGTGTGTGTTTAAACTGTCCAAGTAGAGTAGTTGACTCTGTTGTTTTGTTACTTGGGACAGCAGAAATTCAGAAACACTATCACCAGGTAGTTGGAACTGTTGCTAGCAAAGGGGTCTTCAGCATCAGTTTACTTTGCTTGTGTGCTGATTAGCACAGACTCAGGTTGCTAGCTGCATGCACTGTGAAAGGCAAGGTTCCAGCAACTATGCATCGAGAAAGGGAGGGGACCTGCACTGAGAAATGGAAGTGGCAGGCAGACCTGAGTCTGGGAAAATGGTCTGTTTCTCCCTTAGGTTTCCAGCCCCATGGCACTGTTTCAGGGGCCATGTCAGAGTCAGGTACCCATGACAGAAAAGAGAGCAGGGAGTGCCAGGTAAGAGGAGAGTTTGTGCCCTGAAGAGTTCTGAGCCACACATGTCCACATGAACCTATTCTTTGTCATTCAAAGGGAAGAATACCGAAATTCTGTAGGCACGTATTCCCCACTGAGAAACAGGCTCTCCAAACAAGGCTGCATTTGTGGTGCTGGTGGCTATGTTTGCAGTGCTGATAGCTGTGTTTGCAGTGCTGATATGGAGATTCCTCTTTAGAAGTGTGGGCTCCCAGAAGCCCATCCTGTCTTGTCTGGGAAATTCAGTACTCCCTCTCAGCTTGCTATTAGCCAGCTCTTTCTCCCAGCTTTCCCCTCATTGTTTAGGACTTCCAGGATGTCCTATTTAAACTGTTAAATTGTTTTTCTGGGTCTTTGTTGTTAGAGGGATCTGTAGATGGCTCTGGTTACTGCGCCATGTTAGCCCCATCTCCCAAGCAGGTAGCTTTAATAAACAAATGCTTATTTCTCACAGTCCAGAAAGCTAAAAGCCTAAATTCTAGGCACCAGTCCTAGGGAAAGGCTTTCTCAGTTCAGGGGAAGGTCACCGTCTTAGTAATCTGGTACTGCTCTAACAGAAACACCAAGTGGGAGGATTTAACAAAGAAAAGTTTATTCTTCAATCGTACACTGGGCTATAAGTCTGAATTCAGGGTGTCAGCTCCAGGGGAAGACTTTCCCTCTGTCAGCTGTGGAGGAAGGTATCTGTGTTGCATCAGTATTTCTTTGATCAGACAGCACCCTGGCATAGGAACCTGGGGTCTGATGGGTACGCTCTGCTCTCAGTGCTGCTTTCTTAAAAAATAAGAGTCCCCAACTCTGCTTGCCTCCATTTCCCTTTATCTCTTGTAGAATAAAAGGTAGTTGTTTTAGTCAGCTAGTGCTGCTCGAACAGAAAAACCATGAGTGGATGGCTTTAACAAAGAAAGGTTTATTCTCATACAGTCCAGCAGGCGACAAGTCCAGATTCAGGATGTCTGCTCCAGGGGAAGGCTTTACCCCTAGTCAGCTCTGGAGGAAAGTCCAATACTGCATCAGTCTCTGTCCAAGGAGCATCTCAGCGCAGGAACCTCAGGACTAAGGGATGTGCTCTTCTCCCGGTGCTGTTTTCTTGATGGTACAAGGTTCCTAATTCTCTGCTTGCTTCTCTTTCCTTTTATCTCTTGCAGTACAAAAGGATTAAGGGTGGGGCAAGCCATACTCCAGGGAAACTCCCTTTTCAGTGAAGCAGGAAGGTAATCCTATGAAGGGATGTACAGCCCCACCCTAATCCTTTAACATGCAACACAGGAAAATCACAAAATACTGAGAATCATGGCCCAGCCACATGGCTACACCTATTGTGGGGGTGGGGGGGCACAATCCAATCCATGACTTCCCTCTCTTTGGCACTCCAAAAATCACATCTTTGAAACACGTAACACATTCTTCCCATATGATAGAAGTCTTAAATCAGTTCCAAGTGCAAAATTCAAAAATTTGTTTACATCTATGAAACCTAGAATGCAAGCTATCTGCTTCCAAAGGTACAATGGTAGAACAGGCACAAGTTAGACATTCCATTACACATGGGAGAAACTGTAGGGGAAGAAGACATTAATAGGCAAGAGGCAAGTCAACAGAATTCAATATATTAGCCCTCTAAGCTTTCAAAATACTCTTACATTTTCTGAGACATTCTACACAATGGCTCTGCCCTCCAGACTCTAGGTATTGGCCACACTCTCTGGATTCTGAGTGGAGACCCCCAGCTCTGTACTACAACTCTGTCTTCAAGGCCCACTTGGACAGAAACTCTGCCCCATCAGCTTTAGGTGCACCCTAAGCCCAGGTGAATAGCAATTCCACCCTTACACAGGATGCCATCGTTCTACCCTTTCAAACCGTTGAGGTCATGGCCATACCTTTTGAGACTGAGGTAGTTCAGCTTCTCTTGCTGTTTGCCTCTTCAGCTTTTGTTTCCTATGGCCGCATGGCCTGTGCCTGAGGCCCACAGCTGTTCTGCCAGAGCAAGTGTTCAAAAGCTCTGTAGCTCCACTGATTCAAGTACCCGGAGGCACCCCACTCTTGCTGGAAGGCATCCTGCACGAAGGCACTCAAGCTCTCTCGCTCTGTGACTCAGCAAGGCTGGCTCCACTGATTCAACTGCCTGGAGGCACACCATTCCACAAGGAAAACTCTGTGCACAGGCACTTAGCTCTTTGCTCCATGGGTCGGCTCCAGTGCTGCCTCTGGTTCTGTTGCTGCTGCTGCTGCTGCCACCGGTCCTCTGTTGCTTCTCACCATCTGCGCCTTCTTTGTTTCTTCTGAATCTTCTATCTATTCACAGCTTCAAAATGGCTTCCACATTTTAGGTATTTGTTAGAGCAGCACCCTACTCTTTGTGGTGTACTTCAGGGAAACTCCCTTCACACTGGATCAAGCAGCTGACCTTAGGGTGTTACAGTCTTACCCTAATCCTCTTTAACATAACCCACTCTATTAACCACTGGCAGAGATCAGGATTCATAGCATAGGAAAATCATAAAATGGAGGACAATCACAAAATACTGGGATTCATGGCCCAGCCAAATTGCTACATACATTTTGGGGGGGACACGATTTAATCCATGAACGTCATTGTCCTCAATCTTCCCTTGGGTCTAGAAGGTTCTCAGTACAGGGATCCTGGGTCCAAAGGATACACTCTACTACTGGTGTGCCTTTCCTGGTGGCATGAAGTCCCTCTGCTCTCAGCTCCATTCTCTCTTCTACATCTCAAAAGTGGCTGATCCACTACTTTACCCAGTCCTAAAGGTTGAGTCCTGCCTCATTAATAGCATAGAGATGAAGATTCACAACATATAGAACAATCACATCAGATCACAAAATGGGTGACAGCATCATAATACAGGGAATCAGAGCACAACCAAGGTGACACATATCCTTGAGGGATACAATTCAATCCACAATAGGCACAGTGGTCCAAATTTTGGGGTCTGGAGAGGGCAGAACTTAGCTGGGTGTAAGCACTGCCACTCACCAGCTCTGCTGTTTGAGGCAAACTAAGACCTGTGATATCTAACTTTCATAATTGTACGATCCAGAGAAAATGGTACCTCCAAGTATCCTGGGACTTAAATGAGAGAGTGCACGGAAAGTGTTCAGCACAATAAATATGAGGAATTACACATTTAAGCACTTCATCATCAGTCAGCAGTAAGGGATGCAATTTACGAAGCTACATCAAAAAATGCTAGGGCATTCGACTGGGTGGGTCCTAACAAATGATGGATAACAGCGCAAAGAACAAGAATTCCAGAACACTTAACTGTGCTCTTGAGGAACCTGTACATGGAGCTAGAGACAATCCTTTGGACAGAATAAGGACATACCACATGGTTTAAAAGTCTACAAAGTTGTACATAACCACATTTATTCACTCTGTATAGTGAGTAAGTAATCTGAGAAACTGGGCCACGTGGAGAAGAATGAAGCATCAACATTGGAGGAATACTCATTAACAGCTTGAGACAGGCAGATGACACACAACCTTGCTTGATGACAATGAAGAGGACTTGAAACACTTACTGATGAAGACCAAAGAACATATCCTTTAGTATGGAAGACACATTAACATAAAGAAAAAAAAAATCCTCACAACTGGACCCGTAAATAACATTATGATAAATGCAGACAAGATTGGTGTTGTTCAAGGGTTTCATTTTACTTCAGATCCATGATCAACACCCACAGAAGCAGCAGTCAAGAAGTCAAAAGACACACTGCACTAGGCAAATCTGCTGCAGAAGACCTATTTAAAATGTTAAAAAATCAAAGATGTCACCTTCAAGACTAATGTGCACCCAAACCAAGCCACAGTGTTTTAAATCACCTCATATGCACGTCCAAGCTAGAAAATCAATCAAGAAGACCAAAAGATTGACACCTTTGAATTACGGTGTTGGTGAAGAATACTGAATATACCATAGACTGCCAAAAGAACAAACAAACCTATAATAAAATAAGACCGAAAAGGCAATTTAAAAATTCTCAACAACAAAAAGCTCTGGCCCTGATGGCTTCACTGCAAACTTCTACCAAACTTTTCAGAAAAGAGTTAATACTACTACTAAAAATACTTCAGAGCGTAAAAAAGAATGGAATACTCCCAAACTCATTCTATGAAGCCAGCATAACTCTGATACCAAAATCAGATAAAGACTACAAAAAAAATAAAATTACAGATCAACATCCTTCATGACCACAGATGCAAAAATCCTCAGCAAACTTTTAGCCCATAGAAATCAACAGCACATCAAAAAAAATAATTCACCATGACCAAGTGGGATTCATACAAGGCTTGGGAGGGATGGTTTAACCTTAGAAAAACAACGAGTGTAAATCCATCACATACACAAAAGAACCACATGATTTTATTGATGAATACAGAAAAAATATTTGACAAAGTCCAATATCCATTCATGTGAAAAACTCTCAGCAAAACAGGAACAGAAAGGAAATTCCCTGACATAATAAAAGGCCATTTATACAAAGCCAGGAGCCAACAAGACCCCACATGAAGAGACTCTGAAAACATTGCCCCCGGAGAACGGGAAGCAGCTAAGGATGCCCGTTGTCACCACTCCTACTCCATACTGTGCTGGAGGTTCTAGCCAGAGCAACTGGGCTAGAGAAAGTGATACAGGGCGTCTACACCCCACTGTCTTCGGCTGTGGCCAGCAGATCCCAAGATGGCGGGCAACACCGCGAGGTCTCTGCTGACTCACGGAGCTGCAGGGACTGGCGAACCCAGGGTCAGCAAGTCAGGGAACAGGACTCTCACTAGCTGGCTGTAGGGTCAATGAATCCAACAGCTGCTCGTTCCAGTCCCAGAAAGCAGATGCAAAAAGCGAAGAGAGGCAGAGATGGTGGCAACGAGAGCAGAAGGCAGTAGGCGGCAGAAGGAGATGAGGACTGAGGGGGGGTGGCGAGCCATCACAGCACCTCCCTCACCACTGTATATAGCTGCTAAAGCATCGGTCCAGCCACGCTGACACACAGTCTTCACCATCCGAGTCGACCCCTTGTCAACTTGGCATCTGTACACAACTCCCCGTGCCATCCATAATGTGAACAAACACAATTACAAAGTCACACTAACGTCTAACATGATATAACCAACAGACGTACAACTGAAAATGCACAAACCCCACTTACATCTTCTATCTTATAAATAAAGAAAAACGTCTGGTACATACAAAGTGGAAATACTCGTAACAGTTACAGTCCTCGTTTCTACAACCAGTCGTGTGGCTGAAACTGGTATTTAGAAACCCCGGTAGTCTAGCAGTTAAGCGCTATGGCTGCTAACCAAAAGGTCAGCAGTTCAAATCCGCCAGGTGCTCCCTGGAAACTCTACAGAGCATTTCTACTCTGTCTTATAGGGCCACTATGAGTTGCAATCAAACCAATGACAGTGGGTTTGGTTTAGGGGTACACTGGTAAGCCAAGCCAGCCAAGTGCTATCGTGTCAGAAAAGAAGAAGTAAAAGTATCCCTATTTTCAGGTGATATGGTTTATACATAGAAAACTCCAATGAACTCACAACAAAACTACTTGAAATAAAGGACGATTTCAGCTAAGTATTGGGATACAAGATAAATACACAAATATCAGCTGGATTCCTTTACACCAATGAGAACTTCAAAGAGGCAACTGCCAAATCAATACCATTTACATTAGCACCTGTCTTAGTCATGTAGTGCTGCTATCACAGAAACACCACACGTGGATGGCTTCAACAAATAAAATTTATTCTCTCACAGTCCAATAGGCTAGAAGTCTGAAATTCAGGGCACTGGCTCCAGGGAAAGGCGTTCTCTCTCTATAGGCTCTGGCAGAAAGTCTTGTCATCAGTCTTCCCTCGTCTGGGAGCATCTTCAGGACCAAAAGACTCACTCTGCTCCCTGCACTCTTTCTTGTGGTACGAAGTCCCCCAGCTCTCTGCTCACTTCCCCTTCTTTTTTACCTCTACAGAGATACAAGGTGATGCCAACCACACTCCAGGGAAACCCCTCTCCACTGGGACAGGAATTCAGCTCCAGTAAGGTTATTACAGCCCCCTCTGATACTCCTTAACACAGTCCAAACCTGTCCATTAACCACAGGCAGAGGCGAGGATTCACAAAAACTACAATCACAAAACAAAAGACAACCACATGATACTGGGAACCATGACCCAGCGAAACTGCTACCCATTTTGGGGGACATAATTCAGCCCATAATAGCCCCTGGAAAACTAAATACTTAGGAATAAATCTAACTAGAGATGTAAAAGACCTAATCAAAGAAAACAAAAAGACATAACTGCAAAAAAAAAAGAGAGTTCATGGAAGACTCAACATTGTGGCAACGTCTCTTCTGCCCAAAGGGATCCACACACACAATGAATCTGGACCCAAATTCCAGTGACATTGTTAATGAGATGGAGAACTCACCAACTTCACATGGAAAGGAAAGAAGCTTTCGATAAGCATAGCATTACTGAAAAAGAACCAAGTGGGAGACCTCACACCACCTGACTTTAGAAGTTACTACACTGCCATGATAGTCAAAACAGCCTGGTACTGGTCTAACAACAGATACACAGAGCACTGGAACAGAATCCAGAATCCAGACATAAATTCAACCAGCTAAAAGCAAATGATATTTGACAAAGGCCCAAGGTCCATTAAATGGGGAAAAGACAGTCTCTGTAACAAATAATACAGGCATAAGTGAATATCCATCTGCAAAAATGTGAAAGAAGATACATACTTCACACCATGCACACAAACTAGCAAAACAGGACAAAGACCTACATATAAAATCTAAAATATAAAGATCAGAGAAGGAAAAAATAGGGAAAATGCCAGGAGCACTAACACAGGGCATTATCACAACACAAAACCTAAGTGACAAGGCACAAGTTGTCTAGAGAAACTAGACAACTGGGAGCTCCTAAGAACCAAACATGCTCATCCAAAGACTTCATCAAAAGAGTGAAAATACAACCTACACACCGGAAGAAAACTCTTGGCTATGACATATTCCATTAGGGTCTACTTTCTAAAACCTACAGGATACTGTAAAACTGTAACCACAAAAAGACAAATAATCCAATCAAAAACTAGGCAAAGTATATGAACAGGCACTTTACCAAAAGAAGACGTTCCCCCAGCGTCTTGGTTATCCAGCAATGCTGTACCAGAAATACCACAAATGGACAGATGGCTGCAACACACAGAAGTTTATTTTCTCACAGTCCAGGAGAACAGAAGTCTGAATTTGGGGCGCCAGCTCTAGGGGAGGGTTCTGGCATTCTGCTGGCTCTGAAGAAAGTGCCTGTCATCAGCCTTCCATTGGTCTGGGGACACTCAGCACAGGAACCTCAGACGCACAGACCATGCTCTTCCTTTCCTGGTGCTAAGAGTTTCCCATGTCTCTCTCTTCACATCTGTCTTTTATATCACAAAAGACATTGGCTTACGACACTATCTAGTCTTGTAAAGCTCATCAATGTAACTACCACTAATCCATCTTATTACACCATAGTGACGGGATTTACAACACACAGGAAATCGCATCAGGTGACAAAATGGTAGACAATTACACAGCACCAGGAATTATGACCCAGCCAAGAAGACACATATTTGGAGTGGACACAATTCAACTCATGACAGGCGGCTAACAGACACATGATGAAATGCTCATGATCATTAGCCATCAGAGAAACGTAAACCAAGATTATAATGAGATATCACCTCACTTCAGCAAGGCTACCATTAATCTAAAAAACACAAAATAATAATTTTCAGAGATGTTGTGGTGAGACTGGAACTCTGCTACCCTGGTGGTGGGAATGTCACATGGTACAACCACTCTGGAAAGTGATTTGACACTTCCTTAAAAAGCTAGTAATAGAAGAACCACACGATTCAGCAGTCCCACTCTTCAGAATACATCCTAGGGAAGTAAGAGCTGTCACACG
Organism: Heterohyrax brucei; assembly: GCA_028571685.1. Classification (NCBI taxonomy): domain Eukaryota; kingdom Metazoa; phylum Chordata; class Mammalia; order Hyracoidea; family Procaviidae; genus Heterohyrax; species Heterohyrax brucei. The sequence continues at coordinate 197,095,774 of CM053143.1, forward strand.
AACAGACAGAAGCACACCCATGTTCATGCAGGACTGCTCCAAACAGCAAGAAGTGGGAACAACCTAGGCACGCCCCAACAGATGACCGGATAAACAAACTATGGTACAGTCATACAATGGAACAGCAGGCACTGATAAAGAAGGGTGAATCTGCAAAACATCCCGTGACCCGGATAAAGCTGGAAGGCATTACACTGAGTGAAATGAACTAACTGGAAAAGGACACACACTGTATGAGAGCACTATTCTAAGGACTCAAGGAAGCTTTAAACACGACAGAAGACATTCTTTGATGGTTATGAGGGTACGGAGAGAGGGGGAGGGGAGCTCACTGACTGGACAGTGGACAGCAATCACCTGAGGTGAAGGGGAAGTCAGCACACCAGGACTGAATCAGAGGCTACAGTCACTGAACCCAACCAAACACTTCAAGGGATGGAGCAGCAGGAGGGCAGGTACAGGGACCATGGTCTGGGGGGACATCTAGGTCAACCGAAATAACAAAGTTTATTAGGACAGTGTTCTCCATCCCACCTTAGCACTGGCATCTGAGGTTTTAAAACACAGCAAGCAGCCCTCCAAGCAGCATCAGGTGGTCCCAACCCAGCTGGAGTACAGGAGAACGAAGAACACAAAGCTGCAAGGCAAATACAAGTGCAAGAGACAAAAGGGGCCCCATAAACCAGAGATTCCCATCAGCCTGACACCAGAACTAGATGGAGCCAGCTAACCACTGATGACCACCCTGACGGGGGACAGAGCAGAGACCCCCTGATGGTACAGGAGACAAGCGGGGTACAGAACTCAAATTCATGTAGAAAGGGCAGACTCACTTGCCTAAGAATGGTAGAACCCCAGAGGACAGGAACTCTGGAGTCCCTGTTAAGTCAGAACTAAAACCATTCCTGAGGCCAATCCTTCAGACAAAGAACAGTCTGGACTGTAAGACACAAAGCAGCAGTCATAAAGGGTGTGCTTCTTAGTTCAAGTAGGTACACGAGACTCCTGTCCACAGACAAGATGAGGAGGCAGGAAGGGACAGGAACAGACACAGCTAAACAGACATGGGGATTCTGGGGTAGAAAGAGGAATGTGTGGTCACATCACAGGGACAGCAACTAGGGTCATGTAACAGCATGTATGAGCAGCTACCCTGAGCTGTCAACGTTCACCTAAAGTATAAAAAAAAAAAAAAAAGGACCAACAAATGTGTCTTGGAGGAAGCACAGCCAGAACGCTCCTCAGAAGCACTCACGGCAAGACTAGAGCCCACATCCTCTGGCCATGCCGTTAGGATGTATCCGAGTCCCTGGAGAAAGACATCATGCCTGCTAGCGTAGAGGGTCCGAGAAAAAAAGGAAGCCCTCCAGTGAGGACTGTCACCGCGGCAGCAGGGATAACTGTGCGGGTGGCACAGGACCGGGCTGTGTCCCCTCAGCCACACACAGGGTCACGGTGAGTCAGAACCGAGCTGACAGCACCTGACAACACCCTGAAGAAGTTCCTCTGGTGAACACACTGTCAGGGACTGAACTGTGTCCCCCAAAACTGTATGCGTTGATCTGACTCAGCTACGAGTCCCCAAATGGTGCCCTTCCTTCCATGTGCTGTGAATCCTGCCTCTGCGAGACTGATGACGGAGAAGGGTCTGCAGTCATGTTAGTGAGGCAGGATTCAAGCTACGAGCTTGTGGGATGTAAAGGAGGACAGACGTGAGCCAAGAAGTAGGAGAGAAGCCCCGAGAGCAGAGGACGGCCTTTGGACCCGAGGTTCCCGTGCTGAGATGCTCTCCTGGAATTTGGACTCAGTCTACTGGACTGTGATAACTCCTCTTATTGAACGGACTTGCAGTTTGTCAATCGATTTGTGCCTTACCGGACTACGACAATAAAAAGTTCTCTTCGTCAAGCCTTCCACTCGTAGTATTTTCTGTCAGAGCAGTGCCGGGTGACTAAGACATACACATATTCTAGAGTATTACATACGTGCACAAGTATTTTATTTTGCTTTAAGTGAAAGTTTACACTCTAAGTCAATTTGTCATGTGAACACTTACTACATACCACCATGCCACTTGAGCTGCTCTCACCACATATGACAGTACTCTCCTTCTCTCCCCGCTGTGTCCCCACGTCCTCCATTCAGCCAGCTCCTCGCCCACTCTGCCCTCTCATCTTGCCTCCTGGACAGGAGCTGCCCAGTTAATCTAATGAATCTACTTCAGCCAAGAAGCACACTCTGCCAGTATTTTAAGTCTTATTGTTCACTCCAAGCTTTATCTTTAGAGTTGGCCTCAGGAATGGTTTCAGCTCTGGGCTAACAGAGAGCTTGAAGGTCATGTCTTCTGGGGACCCTCCAGTCTGTGGGACTGTCCAGTCTGGTCTTTGCTGTCTTTGTAATGTCCTCTCAGTGCAGTCACTGATGGTAGCTGGGCACCATCTAGTTCTTCTGGTCTCATGCTGATGTAGTCTCTGGATTATGTTGCTCCTTCTGTTTCTTAGGCTCATATTTTTCTCATGTCTCTGGTGTCCTTAATTCTCCTCTGCTCCAAGTAAGTTGAGACCAATTGACTAAAGCATACTATTCTAAATAAGTTTCAGTAAATCAAGTGCCTTGCATATGATTGAGAAGGTAATCACTGCAAGTAATGCTAAGTAAATAAACTATAAATGAATAAAAAAAGGGTTTTGAAAAACTGAAATTCCCTGTATCAGATCTTTCTAGAAAAGTTTACATATTCTTAAAAATTCCTTTTGTCTTAGCATGACCCCCCCACTCATTTTTAAAAGCTTCTTTGTGTACCATCTCACCACCTGCCTAGCGGTATGGAAAATACAGGAGTTACAACACAAGCCCTACCCTGAGGAACCGACACAGAGCTCCAACGGCACCTGACCACAACAACAACATACACACAGAGGAAACACTGGCAACACAGCAGTGCAGTGCTGCGGCTGCTAACCAAGAGGGCAGCACGTCAGACCTGCCAGGTGCTCCGCAGCAAGTCGATGGGGAATGCTACGCTGACCTCTCGGGTCACAGCGAGCTGGACCCGAGTCCACGGCACTAACAGCAGCAGCACACACAAACCTCTCCAGTCACTGTGCTGAGAAATCTCTGGGCCACAGAGGAAGAGCTCAATACCACGAGTCAGAACGAGGCCAGGGGCTGACGGTGGGCCAAACCATCCATCACTCAGACACACGTTCCAGTGGAAAGGGAAGAAAATTAGCACAAGTCTGTGACAGCGGAAGCCCCACCCTGAGCACACACTGCCCAACTGCACAGACCACCTCGAGAGAAGATTTAACATGCAGGGCAATGACGACCAGAGACCAGACATCACAGGCCATCCCACATGAAGAAGGCAAGACGCCGCTGAAAACTGGAAGACAGAAAAGACCAAAACGGCTATCAGGTGAAACTAAGACACTTGCTCTTGAAGGCTGAGGAGCTGAAGCAAAATGAAGAAATGATAAAACCCATGAGCTGAACGGGAGATTTCAAAGGGGAGCTCAAGGAAACGAAGTATGACAACAATGGGGGCAAAGACCTGGAGGCGGAAAGCCGAAAGGAACAAGACCTGGTGAAGGCGAAGAACCGAAGAAAAAAATTCAACCTTTGACTTGCAAGACTGAGCTGCTCTACAGCGAAAACCCTAATGCTGCAGGGAGCAGCCACAGAAGGAAGGAATACACAGAGTCGTTACCCCTCAAAGCAGTGTTCAACGTTCAGCCACCCAGAGAGGCAGACAGGACCAGGGACAATGGTCCTGAAGGAAGAAGCTGACCACGGATCACTGAAAGAAGGGACACGTCTGCGTCAGAAGAAGTACAGCAGGAGTGCTCCTTGGAAGCGAGAACGGCGAGACAATGTGTCTCACCCTTTGGACCTGTCACCAGCAGGGATCGGACCCTGGAGAAGGACATCACGCTTGGTGAAGGGGAGCCAGGGAACAAGACGACCCTTGATGAGGTGGATGGAAGCCGTGGCTGCATCGAGGAGCCGGGCGCCAGACCTGGCTGGGTGTCACTCTGCCGTACACATGGCCACTGTGAGTCAATCGACTCGACTGCACCCGACAAGGACAGCAAGAGCAGGTGTCTGGGTCTCAAGGGAGCCCCAGCAAGCACTGTGCTGCCCGTGCCTTTCACCTCCAACTTTCCAGAAAAGATCATGCTTTTCTCTTTTCTCTGACTGGTTATAAAATGATACTAGTTAATTCCACACACCTGCAGGTACAGAAAATGGTAAAACAGGAGATTACAACCCAGTGTGGTTTAATTTCCACAGAAGAATCACAACTCGTACTTCAATGCACTGCAGCCTTCTGCACAACCTGAAAACACACACACACTTGGTCGGCGGGGCGGGCGTTTTACAGCCATGCCTCCACAGCTCCATGTATTCCATGGGAACATGCTGCCTCCTGGCCCTAACTGCACAGCCCCAGTGTCGGTTACATAATCCCTCCCCTCTGCGGGGCCCCCCGGTGGCACAGCGGCCGAGGGCTCAGCTACCAACGGGAAGCCAGGCAGTCCTGACCCTCCAACGGCCCCAGGAGAGACAGATGTGGCAGTCAGCTTCTGTCAAGTGGCAGTCCTTGGAGCCCCATGGGGACAGTTCTATTCTGTCTGACAGGGTGGCTATGAGTCGTAATCCATTCAGAAGCACGGGGTTTGGCTGCGTTTTTTTCCTGGCTGATTGCTGGAATACACCTTACTACTGCCTTTCTGCAACTGTGCACACTGCTTCAGCCAGCACCTCAACCCCGGGCTGCATCCCTGACCGCATGTAAGTGGGACCAGGAGGGAAAGTAGCCGTGCCTGTCTAACTTCCCGGTAGCTGTTGCCCAGCAGGAGGCCTGTGAGGCAGGGTCACACGTACCCCACTCTTCAGCCTCTGTACTGATTCTGACATGAAGTGTGTCACCACGGCCCACTCAACTCCTCTGGGTTGGAAGGATCCATCCAGGGGCCGCAGAACTGACCGACCACACTCACAGCTGAGTGGTTTGCTAAGGAAGAGACACAACCCTGGTTCAGGACCAGAATGGGGAAGGTGAAGGCTCCCTTCTTCAGAGTAGACGAGGAGGAGAGCCCACGTCACCATGGCTTCGTCACAACCACACATAAAGGGACTCTTCGCTGCTGCTGTGGTTCTGCTGGGTGATCACAGCCACCTCCTGGTTGGTCTTCCACCTGCTGTTCTGACTAAGACCTCGATCAATGACCACTCCTGACCCTTCGAGCAGTGAATGCCACGCCGTGCTGAAGGCCTAACTGTCCAGCACACTGCCTTTCCCAACCACCGAGAAGCGTGCAGCTGTCTCCCTCACTCCCTGGTGATGTCCTGAGGGCGCAGACCCGAATCCTAGCATCCAATGCTGCATGAAGCACAGACCCCAGCCCACACCCTCTGTGGTGGACAGGTTTTTAATTTCTAAAGTAAGTTTTTAACTTCTAAAGTAAATCTCAGTGATCTCGCCTCCAAATTGTCTCTCTTGAAAACAGTGCCAGCAGAGTTGGTGAACTGCAGCATTACTGGTTAGGCCACACAACTGCCCAAGAAACCACAACTCACGACACTGAGCTGACCTGTGTCGGTCAGTCACCGGCACTCACTTTGAGACGTCACTGCTGCCTCGTTGCCACGGCGACATCACGTTTCCTATGGCTGCCCGGTAACAGTAGACACCCAGCAGCCCCAGCGCCAGCGCCACCTTGGACATGAGGGAACACCTCCTCTGGACCAGCAGGAAGATAGCGAGCAGCGAGAAGGCGGCCAGGACTGACAGTGCAGCCTTATGGTCAGAGCTGGAAGGGGACGACAAAGCCCAGTGAGCACCTAACACACCAGTATCCCACAGCCTCCAGGATCCCCATTCAGATGTTCTATGGACAAGTGAGAAACAGGTGCCTTTCTTGAAAAAACAAACCAAAAGGCAAGAAATGGTTATTTAAAGTCAAGAAAATAAGAGTGTTTAGCTGAGTTTCCTTTCATTCACAGATGGCCCCACTACTGAAATGCTGAGAGGACAATGCTTGGCCCAGGAGCCACTCCCAAGACAAGCCCACATTCCCTGGGCCACAGCAAGCAGGTTCAGGGCACAATCACATGTCACTGGGCCAGGCATCTCGTCACCTCTCACCTATTTTCCCCACACTCTGGAGAGCACAGCTGGGGACTGTGGACGTCTTCAGTGCCAACCAGCCCACTGCTGCTCCTGGCCGCAGAGGGCACTGCAGCCCCCACAGGCAGAGCCGAGACCCCTCCCCACACCTCCAGTGGTCCTGCCCCCTGACACTCTCACTAAACGAGACCTAAGTACCCTCCCCACCCCCCTGCTGACTCTGACCCCCGACGCTGCCACCACACCACGGTCAGGACACCTCCCCAGGTCCCTGGTAACCCTGCACTCCCAATGCTCCCACCACACCATGGTCAAGACCCCTCCCCACCCCCCTGTGACTCTGCCCCACCTCTGGTATTCCCACCACACCATGGTCAGGACCTCTCCCTATGCCCTGGTGACCCTGCCCCCCGATGCTGCCACTGCGCCATGGTCAGGACCCCTCCCCACACCCCTGCAGCCCCCCATGAGCTTTGGGGTTTCTCTCCTGCATCGTCCGCTGCACTCCCCCTGTGTGGCCTCCACAGCCAGTGAGAGCTAGGCCCAGACTGCACCCATCGGCAGAAAGATGCGCCGACCTCGTCCGCAGAGCCGCGCGCTGTCCATCCCCGGCCCTTCCCATCCTGAGCAGAGGCTCGCTGCAGGGACCCAGCACGAGGCACCCGCCCGGGTGCACTTGGCAGATGCCTGAACCCTCTCTGCCTCCCGGCCTTGAAAGGAAGGCTCCAAGGATGAGGGCGCACTCAGCGGGGGCGTCGCTTGCCCGACACACACCCTGTGCTGACACCACAGGGGCCACAGCAGCACTGTGACAGGCAGCACTGGACGGACACACAGCCACCTTCCTTTCTGCACTGTTCCCTGAGGACGAGTCCCTGCAAGAGCAAGGTGGTTGGAGGAGGGGGAGCGCAGTGCACCGACCGACCACACGTCCTCCAGCGGCGGGCTCCGGCCCCACTGTGTCCCCTCAGTCGGCACTGACTGCTCCTTGAGACAACGGCTCCCTGGTGACCAGTCGGTGTGGGCAGCCCGCTCTTCCCACGCTGTGCCCAGCACCTCTGCCCAGGCTCAGAGCCACCTGCCAGCTGCCTCCTCTCACTCTCGCCTCCACAGCTCCACCGCCAGGCAGTGGGGATTCATAACACAGCCTGCTCCTGGGACTTCTGCTCCACGCTGCACTGACTTCACTCCTCAGAGGACAGCCCTTCTCAACAGACGTGCTCTCTACCAGGATTCCTGGTCCACGGACACAGCTCAGGAGGCAGAAAGACTCTGTATGCCACGCCACTTGCTCTGACCATCACACCATCCCTCCCAGATGGAGAGACAGGAGGACAAGGGAAAACTGTCACCCAAGGAGGCAAACTCACCCCGTGCTGTCCCCAAGCTCACTCCTATGCACCTAACTGCCAGTCTTCCTGCCCAGGCCTGCCCCCACAGGGACCACAACATGTCCTAGGTGGTGACCAAGGCCCCCCGGATTGCCTGGTGTTCTCACCCTCGGAGGTGAAGCAACCTAACATCGCGAGGGAACGGGATATGTCTGCTGGTGCCGCGTCCCACACACGGAGCCGAAGAATCGCCACAGAGTCATGGTGACACAGAGGGACAGTGGCACAGCTGGTCACACAGGCACAGACATGGTGACAGAGAGCAGTGACACAGAGAAGACAATCACAATGACACACAGGCATACACAGAGCACAGTGACAGTGAGAAAGAGTAACACAGTGACACACAGGACGTGCAATGACAATAACAGAGAGTGACAAGGTGACACAGCCCAGTGACATAATGAACACTGAGTATCACTGACAGAAGAGTGACAGCACAGGGACACAGCGAAGCACTGACACACGACACAGACACGCAGTGATGGTTCAGCGACAGAGTGACACAGTGACACACTGAACAGTGACACAGTGACAGCAGTGACAGTGACAAAGAACAGTGACACGGTGACACACACAACACAGCAACACAATGGCAGAGCAGAGTGACAGGGTGGCAGAGAGAACACAGTGACACAGGAACAGAGCAGAGTGGTGGTGACACAGAGAACACACTGACATGATGACACACAGAACAGTGATGTGGTTACAGAGCGCAGTGACAGGGTGCCAGAGAGAACACAGTGATATGGTGACACAGTGAGAGAGAAGACAGTGAAATGGAGAACACAGTGACAACAGAGACACAATGACACACAGAACAGTGACAAGAGTGGTGACAGGGTGACACACAGAACACAATGACATGGGGACATACAGGGACACAGCGACACACAAGCACCAGGCCCCGGATGCCCCGAGCACCCTCACATCAGGATCAACATGAATTCGGAGGCCATGTGGTGTTTCCCTAGTTGGGAGTTCAAATACACTCCTGTCCTTTCCATGAAAAGAGGCCTAAACTCAGACAGCCTGGCCTGGACGCGCCCGGCAGCCCTCACCTGGTGAGACAGCACCTGAGGTCGGGCCGGTGCGCCCCCTGCACACTCATCTGCACACCCGTCTGGTTGACGGCCCGCCCCAGACACACCCAGCAGCCCTCACCTGGTGAGCCAGTGACCGAGGTCAGGCCGGTGCGCCCCCTGCACTCCCGTCTGGTTGAGGGCCCGGAGCAGCCGGCAGCAGCAAAGCACGGCCCAGGGGCAGGCGAGTACCATCCGCTGCTCCACACTGCCCAGCTGCTGGAAGGCAGAGGTGGTCACACGCATCCTGTCGTCCTCCAGCACAGCACAGCCCTCCACTCCAAACTGTGGAGCCAGCTCAGCCTCCTTGCGTCCTGGCTCTGTGCACAGGCCACACCGTAGGTCCCAGTCACTGCCCAGAAAGTGGTTTCTGTAGACCTCTTGACACAATGCCAGGCACAGGGTGCTGACAAGGAAATACCACGTTTGGTGCTCCTCCTCGATGAAACTGCTCGCACCCAGGCTCAGAACGTGGCCTGTGGTCCCCAGCAGGATGAGGAGGTCCAGCTCTGACCATCGCAAGCGGGAAGGAGCAGCACCCTGTGAAGAGCAAATGCGCTCCGTGAGCCATGTCTGGACACAACACTCACTGTGCCACGTAGGCTCACCAAACCCGGCCCGTCAGAGCCCCTCCCAGCTCCGCTCTGGGGTAGCCCTCCTCGGCACACAGCCCTAGGGACTGTCAATCAGGTGTGCAGGTCACAGGCAAAGTGGCAAAGCGACTGACAGCAGTGACAGAGACCACACCTTAGTCCTCAGAGAGCCTGCTCTTCCACGGCCACAGCCCTAAGTGCACCTGGCGCCCCTGCCTCCCCACAGACAGGGGCCTGCTCCTCCAGGACCCACAGCCCTAAGTGCACCTGGCGCCCCTGCTTCTCTGTACAGAGGGGTCTGCTCCTCCACGGCCACAGCCCTAAGTGCACCTGGCGCCCCTGCCTCCCCTCAGAGTGGGGCCTGCTCCTCCAGGACCCACAGCCCTTCATAACCCATTTTCCTGCTAAAAACTCAGGTAGACAACCTGGCAACATAGACCTGGACTCTGAAAGCAAACACCCAGGGACTCACACACTGGCAGCTGCAGTTTGAGAACTTCTCCAGCGCACCATCCGTTCCTGTCCCCCCTGACACATGAACTCTGGTGCCTGGTCCCCTAGGGCTTGCCCAGAAGGGAGAGGCAGGGGACGAGGACGGTCTGCACACAGCAGCACCACTGCCTCCTCAGGAGCCTACCTTCCCCACAGGGCCCGCCCCGACGAGCATCTTCGTCAGGGCAGACACGACGGCACAGAGCAGCGCCGCCATCAGCAGCATGGCCCCGCCTGCCGCCGGCCAGGACACGCTGCAGAGGTAGCACGTGCTCTCCGCGGAGGTGCACACGACAACGTGGACGGCCGAGAGGATCAGCAGTGTCAGGTAGAAGAGCAGGGAGAAGAGCGGCGAGGAGAGCGGCACATCCAGCTCAGCCGCTGGGCCCAGGGCCCTGGGGACACTGAGCAGGAGCAGGGCAAGGACCTGGACAGGAAGAATGCAAGTGTGACAGGGGACCAGGTCAGGGGACACCAACTGCAGAGCAAGAAAGGGACCTGATCTTACATTGGCTGTCCCAACAGTACAGCTCAATAAAAGCCTGATTTCCGCCAGCTGCCATGAAGGCCCGGCATAACTCGAGTGAGCCCACCTGACACCTCAGCGAACCACTGCTCAGCAAGCGAGAACTTGTTGCCCCACATGGAGACCAACACTGCACACTTTCAATGGCAGTGGCTGGCGGCATCTCCAACCCCCCCGAGCCGCACCTCCAGGACGAGCGTGGTGCCCACTGCCATGGAGTAGATGTCGTACTGAGCCACCTGTCTGCTCAGAGATAGGCTCAGGGTCTGCAGGGCATCCAGGTACTGCCTGACGGCCTTCGTGCCGAGGTTCAGAAGGACTTCTGAGTGGTTCTCCTCCAAGAAGAGTTTGATCCAATTCGCATGCAACCTTTCTGACATTTTAAACTGTTCAAATCCAGGATCTAACAAGAAGAAAGGCTTTACGTACATATATATGTACTCATATACATACACGCATGTGTGTACGTGCACGCACAGACACACACACACACGGCACGGCATAAACCATGGAGCACACATGACCCTCGGTGAAGGAAAACTCAGCACATGAGGAGTAAGACCAGCCCCGCACAACAGTTTACACGGCAGTAGTTCGGCTGCATTTCCAACTCCCATGAGCCACACACCTCCAAAATGAGAGGGAGAGGGTAGTGAGCAAAGAAAGAAAGATCTAGAACATGTGCGCTGTGGAGAAACACAGAGCAGGGAGGGACCCAGGAGTGCTGGTTTTTCTAAAGCAGTAACATCTGAGCAAAGACCTGCAAGTTTCACTTCTAAATTTTCTTAACTATTTGTAAGTTCTTCCTGTTTCAAAACAGCAATAAAAACCCAGAATAACTTTCTCACTCTTCAAGTTCACCATGTTGGCTCACTCAGAAAACTCAGATTGACAAGTGCTGCCTGTGGAAATAAGGAATGTAGTCCAGCTGCAGCCACAAAGACACACTGAACTGGGCCCTAGGACATAGAAACAATAGCTAAGACAACTCTGGGAAACAGCTTTCAGGAAAATTTTGACACACAACTTTTAGAACATGCAATACGCAACGATTTTTCACTCTCAATTTTTTTCCTCAGCATTTAGTAAGGAGGAAGACTGGCTGAACCAACAAAGACTCTACTGACTTCACTACTGAAACTTTATTAAGAAAAACAACTAAAAATGTTGACTCACACTGATGTAGCAGTTTGTAGCCAATCTATGAAAAGCAAAGCTTTTATGGACTTCCTCCATTTGGACTGTCTATACACACCCACCCAACGACTTGTAGTGCTGCTACGACACTAGAAGACATACGGCGGTAATTTCACGCACCAGCAAGGCCTCCCTGGTGGACAGGTCTCAGGAGAGCTTCCAGACCAGCACCGACTAGGAAGAGGGAAGTAGAGGTCTACTTCTGAAAAGACTGACCAGTGAAAACCTTCCGAAAAGCAGCAGAGCAGAGTCAGACAGAGCGCCAGAAGGTGAGCCCTTCCAGTTGGAAGGCACTCTGCAGACGACCAGGGAAGAGCCGTCCCCGCCAAGGGGAGTCACCTCAGTGAGGCCACTGGAGTCGCGCTCACGGCACCTTCCCTTGCTGGTGCTGCATGACTCAGAACGGGAAGAAGCTGCTGCAATGATCAATTTAATACACAGAATGTGAGATGTACCACGTACGAATCCAGGAAAACTACGAGTGGTCACAGACGAAACAGAACACCTACACACTGACACCCTAGGAATCAGTGAGCTAAAATGGACAGGCACCAGTCATTCTGAACCGGACCATCACGCGGTCTACCATGCTGGGAATGGCCAACTGCAGAGGAACGGCATTGCATTCATCGTCAAAAAGCACATTTCAAGATCTATCCTGAAGTAGAACACTATCAATGACAGGATACTAACATCCATACACCTACAAGAAAATTAATTAACGTGACTATTATTCAAGTTCATGCACTAGCCACTAATGCCAACGATGAAGAAACTGAACATTTTTTACCAGCTTCTGCAGTCTGAAATGGATCACACAGGCAATCAAGCTGCATTGATAATTACTGGTGATTGGAACACAAAACTTGGAAACAAAGTATGACTGGCATGTGGGAAAGGTAGCCTTGGTGACAGACACAATGCTAGAGAACACAGGATACAATTTTAAAAGACCAACAACTTATACAGTAAACATCTTTTCTCAACAACATAAACGGCGACTACACGTGTTCATCTCATTCTATGGAAAACACAGGAATCAAATCAGTTACATCCGTGGAAAGAGACGATGGAGAAGGTCCTTCTCATCAGTCAGAACAAGCCAACTATGGCGCAGACCACCAGCTGCTCCTCTGCGTGTCCAAACGAAGCCATAGAAAGAGCGAGTCCACGAGTACTCAAATACGATCCTGTCTCTGTCATCTGAATGTGGGGACCACCTCAAGAACAGATTCTGACACACTGAACACTAATGACTGAGGACCAGGCAAGCTGTGCAAGGACATCATCCCTGAAGAGAGCAAGAGGTCATTAAAGAGACAGGAAAGAAAGACCAACAGAAGAGACCCTGAAAAGTGCCCTTGAACAGCGAGCAGCTAAAGCGTAAGGAAATGATGAAGTCAAAGAGCCGAACAGATTTCTAAGGGCGGCTTGAGAAGACAGAGTGAGTTATTACAGCGACACAGTCAACAGCTGGAGTCAGGAAACTGAAAGAACCCACTTGGCATTCCTCACGCTGAAAACACAGAAGAAAACACTCAAGCCTCTAGTTGCAACTTTGAAGGATTCTACAGGTAAAATACGGAACAATGCAGGAAGCATCAAAAGAACATGGAAAGAATACAGCCACTGAACCAAAAAGCAGTGGTCCAAGTTCACCTGAAATTTCAGGAGGTAATACATGATCAAGAACCAATTGTGTCAGGGCAGAGGGCGGAAGCTGCAGATAGGTGGACATGCAAAATTTATTGGGATTCTACACTTTCACTTAATCACAGTAGGAAAAAAAATTGTGTTGAAGGCACTAAAGGCAACAGCAAAAAACAAGGCTCCAGGAACTGATGGAATTATCTCTGTCAACTAGCGCTGCTGTAACAGAAATGCAACAAATGGACGGCTTTAAAGAGAGAAATTTTACTCTGTCACAGGCCAGCAGGCTACAAGTCCACATTCGTCAGGGACATTGGCTTCCAGGGAAAGCTTTCTCTGCTGGCTCCAGAGGACAGTCCTTGTGGTCAACCTTCCCCTGTACATGGAGCTTCGGGGGTACACGGACTCCAGGGCCTTTCCAGAAGATGAGCTCAGCTCTTGGGACTGCTTCTTGGTGGCATGAGGTGTCCAGCTCTCTCTGCTAGCTTCTTGCCTTTATAGCTCAAGACACGATACAGTCGTACACACTGAGTCCTGCCCCACTGTCCTGGATTGCATTGTGTCCCCAAAAATGTATGTATTGATTTGACTTGGCTATGAACCCCACGACGGTGCCGTTACTTCTGTGTGCTGTCAGTCCTGCCTCTGTGACGGCTATGAGGAAGAAACAGCAGCAGTTGTGCTGGTGAGGCGGGACTCAGGTCACCAGTTGTGGGACACAAGGGAGGAAGTGAGTAGACTAAGCTGAGAGCCTCATACCACCAAGAAGGTAGCACCAGGAGCACGGCACGTCCTCCAGACCTGAGGTTCCCGTGCCGAGATGCTCTCCTTGAATATGGACTCAGCCCACTGGACTGTGATAATTTCTCTTACTGAGTGGACTTATAACTTGTGAACAGATTTGTGGCTGAGAAGACCGTGACAATGAAGTTTCTCTTCAGGAAACCACCCACTCCTGTGTTTTCTGTTAGTGCAGTATCAGGGGACTAAAACCCCCCCAAGACGATGCTGCTCATGCCCCCCCACTCACATCAGTGAGACAGGACTTACACCATGGGAGAACATCACACAGCACCAGGAATCCTGGCCCAGCCAAACAGCTACTCGTATTGTGGGGGAGACACAATTCAATCTAAGACAGACAGCAGGTGAGATGGTTCAACAAGTGGTCACAACACTGGAGGTATTCACTCATCCATGCCAAAGAATTTGGAAAACAGCTACCTGGCCAACTGACTGGAAGAGATCCATACTTGTACCCATTCCAAAGAAAGTGATCCACCGGCATGCAGAAGTCATCGAACAATACTATTAATATCACATGCAAGTAAAATTTTTGTGAAGCTCATTCAAAAATAGCAGCAGCAGCAAATCAACAGAGAATGTCAGAAATTCCAGCCAGATTCCGAGGAGCACACAGAACCAGGACTACCACAGGTGACATCAGAGGGACCTTGGCTGAAAGCAGACAACACAGAAAACTTTTGCCGCTGTTTTAATGACTAGGCAAAGGCAGTGGACTGCGTGTATCACAAAAACTTATGGACAGTACTGTGAGGAATGGGAATTCCAGATCTCTTCATTGTGGAAACCCACTGGAGGGATACTGTGTAATTTAAAACCAGGAAAGGTGTGTGCCATGGTTGTATCCTTCCAACACAACTGTTCAGTCTTTGTGCTGTGTAAACAATCTGAGAAACTGGACTATACGAAGAAGAATACAGCATCAGGACTGGTGGAAGACCCATTAACAAAATGCGATACGCAGGCAACACAGCCTTGCCTGTTGAAAGTGGAGGGGACTTGACCCACTTACTGATGAAGATCAAAGACCACAGCCTCCAGTATGGATCACACCTCAACAGAGCACGGAAATCCTCACAACTTGACCAGGGAGCAACATCACGATAAACAAAGAAAAGACTGAAGCTGCCACGGATTCCATCTCACTCGGATCCACAGCCAGCTCCAGGGAGCAGCAGAGAAGAAACCGAACGACATACTGCGCTGACCCAGAGAGCCACAGAAGACCTCTTTAAAATGCTCAAAAGCAAAGGTGCTACTTTCAGTAGTGAGGTGCGCCTGACCCAGGCTCTGTTCTCGGTCATCTGCATGTGAAAGCGCGACAGTCAGTCAGAGGACTGAAGGGTAACTGATGCCTGTACATGGTGGCACTGACGAGACTATGGGGCGTACCACAGGCTGCCCGAAGAAGCAACAAATTCATCTTGAAAGTACACCCAGAATGTTCCTTAGACGTCAAGATGACAGGACTTACCTCACATACTCTGCACATGTTATCGGGAGGGACCAGGAGGGAGAAGGACACCACACATGGTTAAGCAGAGGGTCAGTGAGAAAGAAAAAGACCCTCACGGAGCTGGACCGACACAGCGGCTGCAACAACAGGGCTCCAACAGGACGAGCACCGTGAGGACGGCGCAGGCCTGGGCAGGTCTGCCTCTGCTGCACATGGGGTCACTCCAAGCCCTGACTGACTCCCTGGCACCTGACAATGATGGCATGTACACAGAGTACTCTGCAGTCACCGCCGACACAGACAGGCACAGCTCTGGCAGCATGCCTACCTGTTTCCCTCTTGTGTCTCTTGAACATACGCCAAAGACAATCTTTTGTCCTGCTTTACTGTAACTTTGTGGCGACTTTACCTTAGGACACACCAACCGCACACGCACCTGACCACCTCCCACACCCTCCCTGGTCCAGTAGGCGGTGCACACAGCTGGAGGGCTGAAAGAAGCTCAGAAAACCCAGGAAGGAAATCCCTGGACACAACTCACTCACCTGAAAACTATGCAGACCCAGGCTCGACCTGGAAAGAGACCCCCAGCCCAGCCTACGGGGATGAGTGTTTGCCAGCATGGAGACCCCCAGCGGGCCACATTTGGGACAGCAAACACTGGTGTGAAATACCGATGGCCATGGGAGTGAGGAGGGTTCTCAGGACAGACTTCAAGGGAGGCGAGCACTGGGGGAAGAAGTTCGCCTGCAATCCACGCAATTAAAAAACAGTGAGCACAAGAAAAAAACACAGAGCTGAGTCTCACTAGGAACGTAAGAATAAAAAGCGGTGCACTCTGAGATCTCCACCAAAAGATCATAACTGATGGTCCAGGGGCCTCAGAGTTCCCCTGGGAGCATGGCCCCAGCCCTGATGCTGCCCCTGGCCATAAATCATAATGGAGATCAACTCTTCGGACAGAAATGGATTGGACTTGGCGATACAGAGTGACCATATCATGTGTGCACTTTACAGTTCTGTGCATCTATAGGATGTCTTCCTGCTGACCTCTTACTGGAGGCGGGGGAGTGGGTGGAGAGGAGGGGATAGGAGATTGTCGGGAGGATAATCCACGTATGGAGCAGACAGGAAGAGTGTGCTGTCACTGGGCAGGGACAGCAGTGGGAGCTGCATATAGGTGGGCATGCAAATTTACATGGGAATGTACATTTTCACACAATCATAATAAAAAAAAGGAAAGAAACAGCGAGCGTGAGAAAAAAGGCATTCTTTCTGTCCCTGTGCCAAAGGAACAAACTCCCTGAATGAAAAAATGACTGTCCCCAACACTCCACCAAAGGGGAGATGAAAGAAAGGGGAAGAGAGAGAGGGGAGAAGAAGAAGGGACAGGGGAGGCAGGATGGGGAGAAGAGGACGGCAGAGAAGAAGAAGGGAGGAGGGAGACATTCACGCAAGAACTGGATTCAGACAATTGCACGGCTGTCGCTAATGGTGAGGGTTAGGTCCAAGAACACAGGCACATGACCTGCGTGAGCAGGGCCAGGCACGAGGCACTCCCAGGACCAAACTCCCACACAGACTGCCCACCCTGTGCGGTGGAACTGTGAAGTCCTCATGGGAGCCACAGGTACCGACTGACTCACCTTTCTCATACAGCGGCACATTCTCTCGCAGCAATCTGCTGAGCTGCACGGTATTTAAATGTAAAAACCTTAGCTGTTCTCGCATTGGCCTTCCTTCCACAACCGGGAATAAAAGATGTCCTACGCTGTTTCGCGGAATTGGCAAGCCCAGTCCTACTGCCAGCGTCGCAGCCAGATCAGTCTGCTGGACATGCTTGGGACGTCTGAGATCACCTACAAGAAAAGAGTAGAGCATCACAGGTGACAGTCTCCAGAAAGCGGGAGACCGTGGTCGCTCTTCACTCTGGGCTTCTAGAACAAATGCAAGTGAAGTCATCACTGACCCAAAGGCTCAGCGCAGATTCCCTCAGAAAAGAGGAATCACCTGACATGTTTACCCCATTGAACTCATGAAACTTCCATCCTACACCAGATGCAGCACCTTCTCTGAAGACACTTGTTTCCCGCCCCTGAAGGAGACAGGACACTGAGGCAAGACACTCAGTGCGGTGACAGGACTGCGCTCGTCCAGCAGGTGCAAGGGAAGATCCTTCCAGTGGGAGCACAGGGACAGCGGGGGTCCTGTTCTGCCAGTCCCTGCAGACCTAACACATGTCAGGCATGGCTCTCGCCACACAAACAGACCTAATGCACTCCACACACTGCTGTCTCCACACACATACACACACCTAACACACACCAGCCATGGCTCTCTTCACACACACACACACACACACACACACACACACAACACACTCCACACTTTGCTCTCTGCGCACACACACACACACACACACCTAACACATGCCACGCATGGCTCTCTTCACACACAGACACACATAACACACTCCACACTCTGCACACACACACCTCATACACTCCACTCACGTCTCTCTCCACACACAAAGACTTACACACTCTACACACTGCTGTCTCCACACATACACAGATGTACTCTACGCACTGCTCTTTCCACACATACACAGACAAATGTACTCCCCTCCTAGGGATCCCGGACAGACTAAGATGCACCCGGGCACAAGGACTCGACCAAAAACTGAGCGTGCGGGTTTCCTCCTAGGGCAGAACCACAGCACAGGCTAAGGGATCTGACCCGAAACAGGTGGGACTTACCCACAAGAGGCGTGCCACAGGGCTGGGGGCAGAGAGGGCAGCGGGGCTGGCCCCAGCCCAGCGCTTCCACGGGACCTGGCAGTGGTCTTACTCTAGGTTAGCTGTTGTTTGTACAGAACTTCTCTTTCTTTATCTCGTGGGCTTTAGGAACTTTTCCTAGCCAGCCCCCCGCTGCAGGCTCTGGGTGCTCTCTGGCGCTCTAACAGCTCGGACACTCCGGCACTCTGTGTTTTCTCCCCATGCTGCTATCACTGCTTTTCCTGACACTAAGTGTTTCAATCCGAAAAACAAAAACAAAACCAACTCCTCCAACTCCTCTTGGCACTCACGCTGTCGACTACAGGACGGAGGAACTGAGTGACTCTGTGACGCTCTCCTTCTATTGTCTCTGAGGACGTTAAGCCTCAGGGTTCTGAGCTTGACAGAGGCACAGACATGAGCCTGACAAAAATTAAATTTTGTAGTGCTGAGGGTCAGGTGAAGCATTAGGGTAACTGCTGTCTCTGTCCAGGAACCAGGCCAGGCCCAGGATCAGAGGGCACTCCAGCTCCAACACTACTGTCCTGGAATCTTGCTTCCCATGTGAACGAGACACATTTCGGAGATGTGGCTGCTCCTGGAATGAAGGGATGAAGTGCACAGACAGGCGATCAGAGGCCATCAGGCCTCGGACAGCAGCGACTGCACACCAAGAAGAGTCCTGCCCGTACAGAACTGAAACACCACAGCAAGTACGCGGCAGTCTGGGATTTCATCATGATACTCGAACTCACCCGCTGACGGGAAACTGGCAACCGAGGGTAGCACTGACCACTTCTCCTGCCTCCTCCACAGCCCTACCGGTGAGCCACCGAGTACACCGGGGGCAGGTCTCTGTGCCAGCATTGTGGCTAACGACCGAAACAGAGCCAGACAACTGTCCTGTCATGGCCAGTGCCCTCGACTGAATCAATGGGCCACGCTGGTCACCACCGACTGCTCACACGAGGGAAGCAGACAGCCAGAGGTCACCTGCTCCCTGACAGAATACGTCCTGTAGTGTCACCTGCTCCCTGACAGAAGGTGTCCTGTAGTGTCACCAGCACCCCGACAGAAGGAGTCTTGTTAAAACAAAACCAAGCACAACAACAACCCAACAGAAGATCTGAACCCACTCAAGCCTGGGCTCAGATGATCAGCTGACGCAGTACAGTGGGGACAAAGCACACCTTAGTGGAAACTGTGAGAGAGTCCATAAGTATGAGAGTTCTTCAACAAATAAACCACAGAGAATAAAAGGGCAAGTGGGAGACGACAAAACTTAGACACACACGACAAATCATAACACATGGCCCTTATCCTAAATCAAACAAACTAAAAACCTAGAGACAGACAACAGGAAATTTGAACCTGACTGCCTGATGCTGCTAAGGAATCTTTGCTGTTTTCAAAATGGCAATCGTGTCAAAATTGTGTTTAACAAAAAGCAGACCCACTTTTAGAGACCTGCTTCCAAATAGCAGAGGGGAAGAACAGGAGCCAGGGTGCAGGAGAGAGACGGTGAAATGCTGGACATGACTGGCAACAACAGCTGACACTCGTGATGGCCTGGGATCTATCTACTGTGCCACCTACTGGGCCACTGTGGGGACTTCCACAGGTCTGAAGCCTTCCATGAGAGTCAACTAGGAGAGCAAATTCATGACCATCAGAAAGGTGCACTGATGGGCAGAATGAGGTCATTTACTACACAGACTGTCTCGCCCACACATCTGAGATGCCACCTTCAACACATGCCAACACCCCTGTACACTGAGCTACATGTTTGGCCTCTGGATTTTTCTCTGTAGCTCTTATTAGCACAAACGATTTTAACAGTTATAACCTTGAAGCACAGCACACAGTGGGCCACACTATTAGGTTTGGACTTCATCCTCCAGGAACAGGAAGCCAGTGAATGGGACTGGAAGCACTTCAGAGGATCACTCTCAAATGCCAGCAGCAAGACCTCCACTCACTGGTCTCCACTTCCACTGCTACCATTTCCCCGCGTCTACATGTCCATCCAGGGCCAGCTGCAATCCACACTCTATACAGGTGATAGAACATGCAATCAGCATGCACTGATAATTACCAGTGACTGGAATGCAAAAATTGGAAAGAAAGGAGAAAGATCAGTAGTCAGGAAATACAGATCACATGATAGGAGTTTTGCAAGACTAATGACTTCTTCATTGCAAATATTTTTTTTCAGCAACATGAGTGGTGGCTGTACACATGGACCTCACCAGATGGTAGAACCAAACCAACTACATCTGTGGAAAGAGATGATGGAAAAGCTCCATATCAGCAGTCCGAACAAGGCCAGCAGCTGACTGTGGCACAGACAATCAATTGCTCATAAGCAAATTCAAACTGAAACTAAAGAAAATTAGAACAAGTCCATGAGAGCCAAAGTATGACCTTGAGTACATCCCTCCTAAGTTTAAAAACCATCTCAAGAACAGATTCGATGTGTTGACCACTAATGACTGAAGACCAGGTGAACTGCAGAATAACATCAAAGACATCACTCATGAAGAGAGCAAGAGGTCATTAAAAAGACAGGAAAGAAAGAAAAGACCCAGAGGGATATCAGAAGAGACTCTGAAACTTGCTCTCAACTGCTGAGCAGCTAAAGCAAAGGGAACAGTGAAGTAAAAGACCTAAACAGAAGATTTCAGAGAGCAGCTCAAGAAGACACAAGAAAGTATCATGATGACGTGTGCAAAGAGCTAGGAATGGGAAACTAGATGGGAAGAACACGTTCTGCATTTCTCAAGCTGAAAGCACTGAAGAAAAAATTCCTGAGTTGCGATAGTGAAGGATTCTATAGGAAAAATATTAAATGACTCAGGGAGCATCAAAAAAGGATGGAAGAAATACACAGAGTCATGATACCAGAAACAACTGGTCGGTGTTGAGTCATCTGAAGCAGCAGCACATGATCAGGAACTGACGGTGCTGCAGAAGAAGTCGAAGCTGCACTGACGGCCCTGGTGAAAAACAAGGCTCCAGGGGCTGGTGGACTAGGAGCTGAGATATATCAACAAACAGATGCAGCCCCGGATGTGCTCACTCGTTTAGGCCAAGAAATTCAGAGAATAGCTACCTGGCAACTGACCAGAAGAGATCCATATTTACGTCCAGTCCACAAACAGGTGATCCAGCTGAAGGCACAAACTACCAAACAGTATTGTTAATATCACACACAAGTAAAATTACGCTCAAGATCATTCAAAAGTGACTGCAACAGTATACTGACAAGGAACTGCCAGAAATTTAGGCTGGATTCCGAAGAGGACGTGGAACCAGGGGTATCACTGCTGATGTCAGATAGACCTCGGCTGAGAGCTGAGAATACCAGAGGGATGTTTATCTGTGTTTCACTGACTACGCAAACGCATTTGACTGTGTGGATCGTAACAAATTATGGCTAACATGGAGTAAAATGGGAATTCCAGAACACTTTGTACTGTTAAGGAATCTGTATATCTATCAAGAGGCAGTCGTGCCAATACAACAAGGGGGTGATGCATGGTTTAAAGTCAGGAAAGGTATGCATCAGGGTTGTATCAATTCACCATAACTTTTCAATCTGTACACTGAGCAAATAGTCCAAGAAGCTTGATTATATGAAGAAGAATGAGACATCAGGATTTCAGGAAGACTCATTAACAACCTGACGACACCACCCTACTTGCTGAAAGTGAAGAAGACTTGAAGCACTTACTGATGAAGATCAAAGACCACAGCCTTCAGTATGGACGGCACCTCAACATCAAGAAAACAAAGTCCTCACAGCTGGACCAGTAAGCAACATCGTCATAAATGGAGAAAGGACTGAGGTTGTCAAGGATTTTATTTTACTTGGGTCCACAATCAATGCCCATGGAAGCAACAGTCAAGAAATCAAAAGACGCCTTGCATTGGGAAAATCTCCTGCAAAGCATCTCTTTAAAGTATTGGAAAGCAAAAATGTCACCTTGAAGACTAAAGTGTGCCGGAACCAGGCCACGGTATTTTCACCTGTATCACATGTGTGCGAAAGCTGAACAATGAGTCAGAGAGACAGAGGAAGAGCTGATGTCTTTGAATTGTGGTGGTGGAGAAGAATACTGAATGTGCCATGGACCACCAAAAGAACCAAAAGATCTGTTCTGGAAGAAGTACAACCAGCAGAGACAAACCTCTCAAACTAGAAGGCACTAGGAGACAACTGGGAAAGAAATGTCACAATCTTAGTGATGCAGATGGAGTCAATCTTTTAGAATCTTCATTTGCTGATGTGGCATGATTCAAAATGAGAAGAAACAGCTACAAACAAGCATTAATAGTTGGAACACGAACTGTACAAAGTATAAATCTAGGAAAAATGGAAATCATCAAAACTGAAATGGACAAAGAAGAAGACAGAAGCGAGAGGGCCTCACATGACCTGATTTTAGAACCCACTTTACCGCCATGCAGTCACCACAGCCTGGTAATGGTTCAACAACAGACATACAGACCAATGGGACAGAACTCAGAGTCGACATACAGTTAGCCTGTGAGCAGCTGATATCTGATAAGGACCTAGAGTCCATTAAACGGAGAAAAGACAGTCTCTTCAACAACTGGTGCTGGCATAACTGGATACTCACTGCAAAAAAACAAAGAAACAGGACTTATACCTCACACCATGTGAGGAAAAAAGATAACTCAAAATAGATCAAAGACTGAAACATAAAATCTAAAACAATGAATATCATAGAAGAAAACATACAGACGGTATTAGAAGACCTAATTTAGGACCTAAACAGAACACCAAATATAACTAACAATGAACAAACACAGAAGAGAAACCAGATACCTGGGAGACCCTAAAAACCAAACACTGAGACCCAACCAAAGATATCCTTGAAAGAGTAAACACAGTTGTCATGGACTGAATTGTGTCCCCAAAAATATGTGTAGCCATGTGGCTGGGCCATGATTCCCAGTATTTTGTGACTGTCCTCCCTTTTGTGATTTTCCTGCACTGCATGTTAAAGGATCAGGGTGGGATTATAAATCCCTTCACTGGATCACCACCCTGCTCCACGGTGCAGGGAGTTTCCCTGGAGTATGGCTTGCCCCATCTTTAATCCCTTTATCCTACAAGAAATAAAAGGACGGAGAAGCATACAGAGAATTGGGAATCTCACAGCATCAAGCAAGCAGCACCGGGAGAAGAGCACATCCTTCAGACCTGAGGTTCCTGCGCCCGGGACAAAGACTGATGCCATACCGGACTTTCCTCCAGAGCTGACAAGGGGAAAAGCCTTCCCCTGGAGCAGACACCCTGAATTTGGACTTGTAGCCTACAGGACCATGTAAGAAGAGACCTTCCTCTGTTACAGCCATCCACTCACGGTTTTTCTGCTAGAGCATCACTAGCTGACTAAAACGACAACCTACAGAGACTGGGAAAAAATTTTTGGCTATGACAAATGTGATCAGAGTCTCATCTCTAAAATCTGTAAGATACTGTAAAACTTCAACAACAAAAAGAAACAAATAATTCAATTTAAAAAATGGGCAAAAGACATGAACAGGCACTTCACCAACAAAGACATTCAGGCAGCTAACAGACAGATGAGGAAATGCTCAAGATCACTAGCCGTCAAAGGAATTCAAATTAAACCTGCAAAAGATGCCACCTCACCCCAACACTGCTGGCATTCAGCCAACAATACTTGATCTTTTTTTGCTGGAGAGGCTCTGGAGAGACTAGAACACTTACACACTACTGACAGGAGTGTAAAATGGCACAACCACTCTGGAAATCAATTTGGTGCTTCCTTAAAAAGTTAGAAATAGAAGTACCATAGGACCCTGCGATCCCTCTCCTCAGAACAGACCCTAGAGAAGTAAGAACTGTCACACAAAAAGATGGAAACAACCTCAGGTTCCACCAGCAGAAGACTGGACTTAAAAACATATGGTGTATTAGACAGTGGAATACTACACAACAGTAAAGAACAACAACGAATCCAAGAAACATCTCACAACATGGAAGACTCTGGAAGGTATTACACTGAATGAAATTAATACTAAAAGGACAAATCATCTATGAGACTTCTATTATAAAAACTCAAGAAAAGGTTTAATCACAGAAGGAAACACTCTGGTGGTTACAAGGGCATGAAGGGAGAGAGATGCATATTGACTAACTAGACGGCAGACAACAACGATTTTAGGTGAAGGGAAAGACAGTACCCACTACAGGGGAAGTCAGCATAACTGGACGAAACCAAAAGCTAAGAGGTTTCCTAAATAAAACCAAACACGACAAGGGATAGGGCGGCAGGGTCAGGGGCCTGTGCAGCTTCAGGGCACATTTAGGTCAGTGAGAACCACAAAGTTTCCTAAGTATGTGCTCTGTATCCCACATTGGTGAGCAGTGTCTGGGGCCTTAAAAGCTTGCAAGTGGCCATCTAAGACGCATCCGTTTGTCCCCAACCCACATGGAACAGAGAAGAATGACAAACATCAAAGACACAAGGGAAACAGGAGCCTAAGAGACATACAAAACCCCCAAACCCACTGCCAAGGGGTCAACTTCAACTCATAGACAGCCTAGCAGATACAGCAGATCTGCCCCATGGGATTGCCAAGGAGTGCCCGGTAGATTTGAACTGCTGACCTTCTGGTGAGCAGCCATACCACTACACTACTGCATAACCAGGGCTTCCCAAAAAGGGCCACATAAACCAGAGACCCCATCCTCCAGAGAACAGAAGAGCCAGGTGGTCCTGGGCTGTCACCAGATGGTCCCTGATGCCCCTGATGGTCACACTCAGTTGGCATAAGTAGTCACCTTGAAGACTAAAATGTGTCTGAACCAAGTCACGTATTTTCAGTTGCATCATATGCATGTGAAAAAGGTGCACCATGAACAAAGAAGACAGAAAAAGAATTAATGCCTTTGAATCATGGTGTTTGAGAAACATGTTAAATGTACCATGGACCACCAAAAGAACCAACAGATCTGTTCTGGAAGAAGTACAACCAGAGTGTACCTTGGAAGCAAAGATGGCAAGACTGCGTCTTACATACTTTGGACATGGTGTCAGGAAAGATCAGTCCCTGGAGAAGGACATCATGCTTGGTAGAGTGGAGGGTCAGCGAAAAAGAGGAAGACCCTCGACGAGATAGATCGACACAGTGGCTACATCAATGGGCTTAAACATAAAAACAATCATGGACATGGCACAAAACTGGTCAGTGTTTCATTCTATTGTTCACAGGGTCACTGTGAGTTGGAACCAACTCGATGGCACCCAACAACAACAACAGTGTTTTTCCAAGAGTCTTCTACACCCCATAATGACATCTGGTGTCTTAAAGCTACCATCTGAGGAACATCAACTGGTCCCAACCCACCTGAAACAGATGACAACTGAGAACATCAAAGACACAAGGAAAAATGATCCCAGGAGACAGAAGGACCCATATGATTGGGAGACTACATCAGCATGAGATGAGAATCAGCTGGTGCCTGGCCATCACTGAAAACAGCCCTGTCAGGGAACACAATGTGTAGTTCCTGACATGGCATGAGAAAAGGGGGTGTGCGGATGAAGAATTCTATTAAAAGATCAGACTCGATGGACTGGCAGCTTGGAGGGTCCCCTGAGAACACAGCCCCTGGACTCGCTGCTAGCCCAGAACTGAAACCATTACTGAAGCCAACACTTCAGACAAACAATGGACCGGACTTGGGGTCTCATATATACACGAGGCTGTCATACTAGTTTCTTTTCAGAGGGACCAGGAGCAGGTGGAGAGGAGGAGACAAGTGCCGGTTGAGTGGATGGTGGAAGAAAAGCCTGCGAAAGAAGAATGTGGTGAGAAGTAGGGCCTTGGGTTTTACATGAAAAACTGACTTGGACTGTAAACTTTCAGCTAATCACAATAAAAAAATTTTAAAGAAAGAGAAGAAAGAAAGTCCCTGGTGCAGACGAAGAAGAGTGGGATGCGGAACTCAAAATCTAGTAAAAAGATCAGACTGAATGGCCTACGTTGGAGGGATACCAGAAGACGTGACCCCTAGATAATCTCTGTTAGCCCCAAACTAAAATCATTCTTGAAGCCAACTCTTCAGACAAAGACTAGACTGAATACAACCTATAAAATGATACTTGTAAAGAGTGTCCGTCTTAGCTCAAGTAGACACACAAGACTAAGTGGGAGGCTCTGGTCCAGTCGAGAGATGAGAAGGCAGAAAGGGACAGGTGGTTGTTGAAGGGACATGGGAAATCCAGAGTGGAAAAGAGGAGTGTGCTGTTATTACACAGAGACCAACGTCACATGTATGTATTTTTATACAAGAAACTAAATCAAACTGTCAACTTTCACTGAAAGCACAATAAAAACTTTTAAAAAAATGAATTGGAATGCATAAACTTCAGTATCCTAGGCACTACTGAGCTGAAATGGACTGGTATTGGCTATTTTGAATCAGACAACCACATACTTTATACTATGCTGGAAATAACAACTTAAGAAAAGTGGCATTACGCTCATCCTCAAAAAGAACATTTCAAGATCCATCCTAAAGTACAACACTGTCAGTAACAGAAGAATACCTATACAGCTAAAATAGAAGGCCAGCTGAAAGAACTGAAGAAAACTTTGAAGCCCCAAGTTGCAGTCTGGAAGGATTCTAGGTGAAAATATTAAATGATGCAGGAAATATCAAAAGAAGATGTTAGGAATACAAAGTCATGGTTCCAGAAAGAGGCAGTCCATGGCCACAGCTTCACGGGGTAACACAGGATCACGGACCAACGGCACTGCAGGCCGATGTCTAAGCTGCATGGCAGGCCATGGACAACCAGGCTCTAGACACTAACGGACCACCTGTGGGAAGGCTCCACGCGCTGGCAGATCACGGGCAGGGAGGCTTCAGGTGGTGGTAGACTACCCGTGGAGATGTCCCAACCCACAAGTGCAGCACTCCAAGTGTTCACCTTTCTCTGCAAAGCAACATGAAGATGGCCACGCAGCCAACCATCAAGAGGAGACTCCCATTTAGGCCTATTCTAAAAACAGGCGATCCAAAAGAATGCAGAAAGTATCTAACAACAATACTAATGTCATATGTACATAAAATTTTAATGATGATCCTTCAAATGTGGCTGCAGCAGGACATCAACAGGGGACAACCGGAAATTCCAAGCAGACTGAGAACAGGGCATGGAGCCAGGGCAGTCACAGCTGATGTCAGACTGGACGGATCTCTGCTGAAAGTAGATGACACCAGAAGGATGTTTACTGCGTTTCACTGACTGCACAAACATCCGACTGTGGAATCCTAACAAATAACGGCTAACACTGCAGAGAATGGGAATTTCAGAATGCCTCTGATCATGAGCAATCTGCCTGTTGATCAACAGGCAGTCATGAGAACAGAATAGGGGACACTGCATCTTTTAAAGTACAGAAAGGTGTGTGTCAGGGTTGGATCCTTTCAGCACAAGTGTTCACACTGTAAGCTGAGCCAATAACATGAGTTGCTGGACTATATGACACAGAATCGCCATCAGGACTGGAGGCTGGCTCATTGACAAGCTGTGACACGCAGATGATACAACTCTGCTTGCTGAAAATGAAGAGGATAAGAAGCACTTACTGATAAAGATGAAAACCTACAGTATTCCGTAGGGCTCCCACCTCAACACGGTACCAGAATCCTCACAACCAGACCAGTGAGCAACATCCTGACCAACAGAGAAACACTGCGGTGGTCAAGGACTTCCGTGCGGTGGGTCCACAATCAACCCCCAAGGAAGCCGCCGCCAAGAAATCAAAAGGAGTACTGCAGTGGGGAAATCTGCTGCCAAAGACTTCTGTAAAGTGTTCAAAATCAAAGGTACCACCTTGAAGACTAAGGTGAGCCTGACCCATGCCATGGTGTTTCCACTCTCCTCACACACGTGAAAGCTGAACAACCAATAATGAGACTGAAGAAGAGCTGACATCTTTGAATTCTGGTACTTGTGAAGAATACTGAACATGCCACGGACTGCCAAAAGGAGCAACAGGTCTGTCTTGGGAGAAGCACAATCAGAGTGATCCTCAGGGGCAAGGACAGCACGTCAGTGTCTCACACAGTTTGGGCATGTCATCCAGAAGGGTCAATCCCTGGAGAGGGATGTCACGCTTCATCAAGTGGAGGGTCAGAGAAAACAAGGGGAGACCCCCAACAAGATGGACGGACACAGTCACCACCACAATGGGCTGAAGCACAACGACCGGGAGGGGGCACAGGCCACGCAGGGTGCCGCCACCCGACCAGGACCGGGAGGGGGCACAGGACCACGCAGGGTGCCGCCACCCGACCACGACGGGGAGGGGGCACAGGCCACGCAGGGTGCCGCCACCCGACCAGGACCGGGAGGGGGCACAGGACCACGCAGGGTGCCGCCACCCGACCACAACCGGGAGGGGGCACAGGACCACGCAGGGTGCCGCCACCCGACCACGACCGGGAGGGGGCACAGGACCACGCAGGGTGCTGCCACCCGACCACGACCGGGAGGGGGCACAGGACCACGCAGGGTGCCACCACTCAACCAAAACCAGGAGGGAGCACAGGAACACGCAGGGTGCTGCCACCCAACCAGGACTGTGAGGGGAGCACAGGACCGTGCGGGGTGCCACCACTCAACCAAAACCAGGAGGGGGCACAGGACCACGCAGGGTGCTGCCACCTGACCACGACCGGGAGGGGGTCACAGGACCACGCAGGGTGCTGCCACCCAACCACGACCGTGAGGGGGGCAGAGGACTACGCAGGGTGCCACCACTCAACCACGACCAGGAGGGGGCACACAGGACCATGCAGGGTACCACCTGTTGTGAACAGGGTGCTCTGCACTGGAGCCCACCTGCGGGCAGCCAACAAAAATAAAGCTTTTACTAAAAAAGAGGAGTACAGTCCTGGCTCATAAACTGGACACAATGAGATTGGGAACTTGTCACATCTGCCCTCCTTTGAGAGAGCAGAGTGGAGGTGCCAGGCAGCCCGCTGGGTTGGAGGTCTGAAGAGGAACACGCTGGAGACGTGCTCTTACAGACAGGAGTGAAGCTGTCACGTGCCCAAGGTCATCACGGGAGTTAACACAGAGCGAAGCAAGAGGGCAGACGGGTGCAGGACCGTGAGAAGATCCCGAGCCAGTCAACGGGTGAGGACGCGCAGAACGGGATGGGGACGGGAAGCTGTGGTGCCCAGGGGCAGGGGAGCCCGCAGCGAGGGGTGACACCGAGGGTTCACAAAAAAGAGGCAGCAGCCACTGGGCTTCCTGAGCACACAGCAACCCGCCTGGGGGCCGAGCCAGGGGTCAGGGGCCACAGCACTGTGAGGGCAGGGGGATGCCGCCTGGAGTCGGCCAGCTGTGGGGTGCAGGCCACAGAGAGGGTCGTGCGAGGTCTGCAGTGGGAGGTGCCGGGTGTGACCAGTGTCCTTCAGAAGGCACTCCTGCTGTTGACTGGACTCTGTGATTGGCTGACAATGAATGGTAAAAGGAGTTTACATCATGGGCACTTTCAAAGATGTGTAAGTATTTATGTCCCCTTTACTTTGTACACATGGCTCAGAGATCTCTAAGTGACTTAAAATATTCACCAACAGTTCCAGATATCCAAGTAACAGCATTCATACCACAACATTCCTACAAAGAATGTTTTTAAGAAGGTGAGAAAGACTGAAAGTTTTTCAAAGAGAAGGAAAATGACACAGGTCAGAAAACCTGATCCACGCAAAAAAGAGCATTCAAGGAGTACATGAAGAGGAGATCTTCTCACTTTCTTGTTCTGAACAGAGAACTCTTACAAACAACAGCACAACATTCTGGGTGACAATCGCTTACGGTCAGTGAGACACAGGCCGGCAGCATCGTAGGGACAGCCGGGGGACTGGGAACCGGCACAAGGCACCTGTGTGACCTGGGACGCAGTGCATGACATCTGACAGCAGACTTGGGCTTATTCTAAAGGTACATGGCAAACCGCAGGGTGACCACTTAAAACCGAAAAAATTAAAGAAGTGCAATGCCCAGGCTACGGGAGGAGAGAAAACAGAATCTCACAAAATGCCAAGGAAACTCGAGAAGGCACAAGTAACAGCAATGACAAAGATCAAAGGTGACAAACAGAGACCAGCTGCCGATGTGGGAGGCAGCACCCCAATTACATTAAGTCACTTCAGACGTGGAGAGTCAACAGACATCAGAGACAGGCTGTCAGAGTGGACAAGAGAGCGTGACTCAGCTCGCCACTGTCCACAAGAACCCCAGCTTAGCTGGAGACACAGGGACACACGCAGCAGACAGAGGGAGAAGATAAACGACCAGGGACAGGGGGGCTTTACACAATGAAAGGGCCTGTCCTCCGAGAAGACAGGACACTCCTGCATGTGTACGTGCCCAGCAAGAAACCAAGATCTGGGGAGCAGAAGCTGAAAGGGCCGCAGGTGACAGACAGGCCACTACTACAGCCGAGAATCAGGAAGGGGTGCAAATCCCAAATCCTGACTAGCCTTCACCCCACTGTCTTCATTCTCACTTTGCTCAGGGTATCTCGAGCCTACGTAGCTTCTAGAACGTGGTTTTCACACACTGAATTCTGGCTAGGTGACACGAGAAACAGCCTCAGGGTAACAGGCTACAGCCCGCCAAGTGCTCACCAGGCTTCCTCCCGAAGGCCGAGCTGACCAGCACCAGGGGCGTGCTCACCTCCTCCAGGGACGAGGCGCCGTGGCCACCTGTCGCCGACATGCCATGATCCCCGCAGAGTACAAGCAATCCGGGCGCCAGGGCCCCCCGCTCCTGAAAGCAGAGGGAGACACGGCAGGTGGTTTAGCCTGAGGAGACCAAACACTCCCACCGAGAAAGCCACCTCAGACTCTAGCTCGCTCTCAGGTGGCTCTTTCCAGAGGAGTCACATTTTGCCCTGTGAGCTTACAACCAGACCAAGGATCAAGGTTGAACACCACCACCGATGGAACAAACCACAGGCCTTGGCGCCGACGTCAGCCAGGCCCTGGACACAGGACTCAGGCCTGACTTCTGTCTCTGCCCCTGTGCAGCTATGAATCTTGGGTACTACACTGCTGTGCCTTGGTTTCTTCATCTGCTAAACAGAGAAGTCAACAGGATCTATCTGGCCAGCGGGTGCAGGCATTAAAAGAGCAATCACATGGAAAGTGCTCATAGCATGCTCACCCCCAGCGACCCTGCTCTGCCCTCAGTGCTCTGGCTTCCAGCCACACTGGCCTTTGTCACACCTTGAACACACCCACTCCTGGGATACGCCCCTCCCTGGACACACCCTTTCTTTGGACAAGCACCTCCCTGGACACACTTCCTTTTTGGATGCACACATCCCTGGACACATCTCCTTTTTGGACACACCCACTCCTGGGACATGCCCCTCCCCAGGTGCACCCCCTCTTGGGACACTCATGTCCTTGGACACAACCTTCCTTGGACTTGCGTGCCAGATGCTGTCTGCCGGGAGCCTCCTTCACAGCGTCAAAGCACCGGCCTCCTCCCTCCTTCAAGTCCCTGCCGACACCCTGTGCCTCTCCCAGAGCCTCCCCTGCCTTCTGCTCTCCACGGCAGCAGCCACTGCCAGCACACTTACCTGTAAGGATTTAACTACACACTGTATTTCTTGCTACTGTCTGTCTCTCCCGGCTAGAAGGCCAGCTACATAAGAGCAGAGAAGTCTGTGTCACTGAAGTGACCCAAGTGCCCAGAAGAGAACAGCGACACAGCCTGTCCCAGACAAAAACCTGCTGAAGGGGTGGACGGGGGGATGGAGACCACAACAGAACTGGCCTGCAGGATCGCTGGGAAATCTAAACAACTGAAAGCGGGCCTGGCACGCGCCAACAGTCACAACCAGAGGAGGCCTGACCTGCAGGTGATGGTCACGAGCAGAGGTGGCCCTGGCATGTGGCCAGGTGTGAGGGCATTCTCCCTCTTGGGGTGACCGAGCACATTAACTGTTTCCTTTCCCCTGATGTAAGGCTTGGTACCTACACACCGCAGAGAGCGCCCCACCTGTGACAACAGTGCCATGTGGATCTTCATGAGGACGCCGTCCATCTCACTGAGCTTGCGCCCAATCAGGGGGCTGCTGGGCCCCGAGAGGTGGCCAATGTGATCCAGGCCCAAGTAGTGCAGGACGAGCACGTCCCAGTCGTCCCTTCTTAGCACCTTCTCCAAGTGCCTCGTGACATTGTTGTCCACCTGGAAAGTGCGCACAAGGCTTAGCTAACATCCCCTGACCTCCACTCCACAAGGAAAAACTGACAAGGCCGTTTTACACTCTAACGGGTCATTCCAGGAGCAGGATTCAAGGAAGTTAAAAAGAAAAAAGCCAACACGCGCATTACACAAGGTTTTTTCTAATACAGCTTTTTCTCCTGGTTGTGGACAGAACGTACCATGCAGGCAATTTTAGTAGGCTAGGGGTGTTCTGGACAACTGAGAAACATCTCTGGGAACCACTAGTTCACCAAAGGTGCCCCAAGCTGCTTCCAAGTAACCACTGGCAGAGCAGCACCCAAGAGCCACAACGGGCCTGAGGCTGAAGGCGCGGAGGAGGATAGGCACAGATCCGAGGGCAGCAGGCAGGCGGTGGCCACGAGGATGCCGACGGGAGATACCTGGCACCCAGCGGCCACCTCTGCTTCTGAAGTAAACACAGCCCAAGATGAGCAGTCTGGCCCTCAGACAGCCATCCCCTCCCACAAGGAAACTCCGTCGCCAAAGCTCGCAGGTGACACCTTACTCTGTCTCAGAGAAACTCAGCCACCCCTAAAAAGTCACTGTGTCCCTCACGGAGCAGCACAGGCTGCACCTGCAGGGTGGGGGTGTCCACTCCCCTGCCGTTCACCATCTGCCCCACAGTCCCACTCTCAGGAGAACCAAAGAGCTCTGAGAGCCCCAAGCAGGACCAGGAGTCCTCCAGACAGTACGTCCAGATGCTGCCACCCTGCTGCGTCCACTTGGGAAGGTCCTGCTCAGTTGTTACCACAAGGCTCAAACAGTCCTTCCTGCCGGAAGCCCTTCCTGACCCCTCCCTCCCTCACCAGGGTGGCTCGTGGCTCCTGGCTTTGGGCTCCAGAGAACGTGGCTCACATCCCCACTGGTGACACAAACAAGTAACCCTTAAAATCTCTCCACACTCACCGCCAACACACTAGCGAACAAGGGGACCACCCCCCCCCTTCAGTAGCAGGCACACTGGCTCTGCCCAGCATAAAATGTTTCTTATTTTAAAAACAAACCTCTGTGTAATCTGAAACAAAAAACGAGGTTGTTCCGTCATATTCCACAAAATGCTTTGGGAACAGTCTGAGCCATGTTTCATCTCCATAGAAGATGATTCTTTTCCCAGCAGCTTTGGCCTGTCTCATCACATTGTCCTCCAGCAGCACCGGAGAATTGAGGTTCCTGACGATGTCGACAAAGCCAGGGAGGCTTCCTGTCATCAAGGCCTGCGGGAAAAGCCAGGGAGAACCAGGTCAGCGAATCCAAAAGGGCACGCGGGAAAAGCCACGGAGAACCAGGCCAGCGAATCCAAACGAGCACGCAGGAAAAGCCACGGAGAACCAAGTCGGAGAAACCAAACGGGCACGCGGGACACTGTTAGGTGTCACCGAGCTGGCTGAGATTCACAGCTACGAACCGCAAAAGGAAACAGGGCGCAGCCCCACACCACCCTCACAGTCACAACGTCCACTATTGCAGCCACTACCACAGCCCATCTCAGTGAAGGCTACCCTTTTTCACTGACCCTCGACTTGACCAAGAATGATGTCTTTCTCCTGTAACTGATCCCTTCTGATAACATGTCCGAGGCATGTGAGACCAAGCTCCCCCCCCCCCACTTCTAAGGGGCATTCTGACTGTACTTCTTCTAAGATAGATCTGTTCACTCTTCAGCAGGGCCATGCTACAGTCAACCTTCTTCACCAGCACCAGAATTCAAATGTGTCCATTATTTTTGATTTTCACGTATATGTACATAGTAAGTATACAAGCAAATAGACCTAACTGACATTTAAAAAACTCTGTACCCCAAATTAGTGGATTATATGCTCTTTTCAAGCATACCCAGAACATTCTCCAGAATAAGATACTACACCAAAAAACAAATTTCAGTAAATCTAAAAGGACTGATTCATACGAAGTATTTTCTGTGACTATAATAAAGCTAGAAAGAAACAAGAGGAAATTTGGAAAATCTCAAAACACTTAGAAACTAAACAACCCACATGTAGTCCACAGATCAAAGAAGAAACCACAAATGAAATCAAGAAGTATTTTAAACTGAAAATTAAAACACATCAAAATTTATGGGATACAACCAAATACATGCTTAAAAGGAAAAGTATAATCATGTGGTATATCAAATTACAACTCGACAGCCCTTCTAGTCATAGTCTCCCCCCAAACGACTCTGGGGCTATGCAAATAAGGTGTCTGTGAGTCACCAAGGGAACAGGCAGTCTGCTAATAATGCAAATAAGGTGTGTGAAGCCTTATACGGTGTATGTGGAACCCCAGTGAAGAGACTGGTGAATTTTACCATCCTCTCGGCTTAAAGGAACTCCATCTCAGGATGTGAAAGGGCCGCACAACCACCAAGAAGAAAAGCCAGGAGTGGACTGCACCCTGGGGACTCAGGGAGCCTGCACCGAGAAGCTCCCAGGAGTAGACGGCATCCTTTAGACTCAGCGAGCCTGTGCTGAGAAACCCCTAGGCCCAAGGGACGGGAGAGACCTGTAACATACTGGATACAGCACAAGACAACGACAAGTGACAGCAGAGAAAGTGTGGCAACAGAGCCAGGAGACTGGAGCACGACAGCACGGTGGGCTTCCGGGCCCACAGAGCCCAGCAGACACAGCAGGTGTGCTGACCAATGCAGCAACACAGCTGAAGGCCTTGGGGTCAAGACTTAGAACTGCGTGCTCCCTACACAAACACACACCAAATAAAGACTAATGGGAAACTGTCCCTCTTCCCCTGCTCATGTTCCCCTCACCAGGAAAAGGCGACCCTGGCCACTAAGAACTCACCTCTGGCCCCTCTGCCCCTCAGTCAAATTGTGACAAGCCCTATCGGCTCTTTCTACACAGATCATCCCGAACCATCTGACATAAAGGACCAATTATTTTTTGGTTTGAAATCTCTAATCTATCACGGGACCAACAGTTTCATTAAACACAATAAAAATTTCCAAGGATATGACAACACACAAAAAGCCTAAGGCATAAAACACAAGCCTCAGCTCTGCATGATGGGGTTCAGTCAAGTTAGCCTGCCAAGTTGCTAACAAGTTTCTCCAGGCTTACTCCCGACTTACACAAGCAGCTCTTCCTGCACTGACCCACCTGACAGAAGACCACCACCAGCGGGCCCACCCACATGGAGCCCCAGGCCCGCATACACCCGGAACAGTCCAGTCCTTCCTAGCTCCACTGCTGTCACTGTGTCTGGGCTGCCACCACCCTCACCTAAACCACTTCTTGCTTCATTCTCCTGATGGGTCAGCCATTTCCATCTTGCCTACTACCCAGACAAAAGCCGGAGTACTTTTCAAAACACTGAAAATTAAGTGTCCCGGACTCCTGGCCAACATGGCACCACAGAGAGAAGCTACCCCTCCATACAGAAGACCCAAAAAACTAACAGAGACAGACACCAATCCTGGAGCCTGAAGTGTCAACTGAAGAGAGAAAGATCTCAGCCAAACACAACGGAATCAGAAAGGGACAGAGAACAGAGTGAGAAGGCAGACAGCAGGAAGTCCTCTACCAGCTAACCAGCTCAGTTCTGCCATCGTGGATGCCTGCTGGAGATCAGCTGACAGGGAGCACAGGAAAACACTAATGAGATCCCTGGGGGATTTCTTTTTGGTCTTTCATTTTATTTTTTCACTTTTTCTGTTTTGCTTCCTGTTTTTCTCCATTTCTCAGGATGCTGCGTGTGACTGGTACCGCCCAGAGTGGGGACCCCCAGAGTCCCCTCGGGAGCTGGATCTTGGTTTATGGGGCTTGTTACAGATTGAATTGTTGGTTATAATCCCATCTGGGAATAGGTTTTCCTTGTTAAATTAACGAGACACCATTAGTTTAGGATTTGTCTCAAGTCAAATCTCTTTTGAGGTATAAAAGAGATGAAATGAGCAAGCAAGCCAAAAGGGCTGGAAAAAATTCGATGTCCTGCAAAAAGAAGACCACTCCAGACTCAGAGAGTTAAGTACCATACCCAAAGAAAGCAGAGAGACAAAGCTCTGCCCTACAGCCAGGGCCCTGAATTCAGACTGCTAGCCTCCTACCTGTGAGAAAATAAACTTGTCTTTAAAGCCCTCCACTTGTGGCACTCCTGTGACAGCAGCACTCAGTGACAAAGACAAGGCTCACGCTCACGTGAGCGGCGAACCCTTTATGTACTAGGTCCTCTCACTCACAGTCCAGGCTCATGCCCAGCTGCTGTGAGAGCCATACAGGATGTGACAGCCATACAGGATGTGACAGCCACCCAGACACAATCCGGATAGCACCACAGGCAACCAGCTCATGCAGCACCAAGAAGTCCTGCCGTGAGATGAGGACTGTGCCCTGGAGAAAGACGTACTCCAGATGTCAACTGGGCCTGATGCCAAGTCCTGAAAGATCAACAGGGAGGCCGAGTTTGAGGCTGACTCGCCGCAAGCCTGGACTTGGAGACAGGGTTTTCCCTGAACATCAGGAGGCAGCACTTCCCTCCCTGGAGCCAACAGGCCTCTGAGCCAATGTCAGAGGTGATGCCCTGACCCTGGGACCACGTAGGAAGGGCATTTGTTGGGAAATTCACCCTGAGAGCCGCCACCACATGGGACAGCCTGTGCAGAGACCAAGAAGAGCCCCCGTGAAGGAAACAGGACCCTGGCCAGCCAGCACTGATGCCAGGAGTGTGCAGGTGTGATGACTGTGGCTGGACACAAACACCTCCTGTCAGCACTCCAGAAGCTGGAGGCAGATGGTCACCCCTGGCCCACACAGCCAGGGTGTTTTCAGTGCCTGAAGGCTCTGAGGCTGGAAATAATCTGTTACACAGCGCAGCAGCCTGAACGTGAGGACTGAACAACACTTAGAGAGGGAGCAGCAGCTTTAGGCCCATCAGAAGGGCCTCAGGCTGTCAGCAGGGGCTCAAGGAGGCAGGCAGTGAGTGTCTGAGGTGAGGAGGAGTGCTTCAGGAACTGGAGGAAAGGGGATCCCCGGCAAGAAGAGGGGACTTTCTGGAGCAATGCAATCTGTACTGCTTTGTATCTTAACTGAGGTAGGGCTGCATGAGTACATACATTTCTCCAAATACAACAAACTGCCCCAAAGTCATCTTAAAACCAAACAGGACTGAGTAGCAGGGACAGGGGTCTGGGGACCACATTTTCAGGGGACAGTGAGGTCAACTGGCATAACTAGTCTTTTGCTAAGAGTCTTCTACATTCCATATTAGTGAGTGGCATCCGGGGTCTTAAAAGCTAGCAAGCTGCCACCTGAGGTACACCAAACAGTCCCAACTCATCTGGAACATATGATGCCCCAAAACATCAAAGACATGAGGAAAAATGAGCCCAGGAGACAGAAGAACTCATATGGAGATTGTATCAACATGAGATCAGAAGAACCAGATGGTGCCCAGCCACCACCAAAGGCAGCTGTGATAGGAGACACAATGTAGAGACTCCAAGGCAACACAAGAAAAAAGAGGTGTATAGCTGAAGAACTCTACAAAACGACCAGAATTGATGACCCAA
The DNA here is from genome assembly GCA_028571685.1 of Heterohyrax brucei. NCBI lineage: Eukaryota > Metazoa > Chordata > Mammalia > Hyracoidea > Procaviidae > Heterohyrax > Heterohyrax brucei. The sequence goes on from CM053143.1 coordinate 197,133,720, forward strand.
CAGCCTGGAGGGCCCCCTGGGAACATGGCCCCTAGACCTGCTGCTGGCCCTGACCAGAAACCAGTACCGAGATCCACAATTCAGACAAGAATGGACTGGATTCAGGGACACAGTGCGACCATATGATGTGTGTACTTTATGGTTTTATACATTTATAGAAAGCTGTCCTACTGATTTCTTTCTAGATGGGAGAGAACAGGGTAGAGAGGAGGGGGCAGGTGCTTGTTAAGAGGATACTAGAAGTACACAGTGAAAAGGAAGAATGTGCTATCACTGGGTGAGGAGAGCAGATGGAGGTGCAGATATGTGGGCATGCAAAATTGATCTGGATTGTGTATCCTCACTTAATCACAATAAAAGTAAATAAACAGAACAAAATTTTTGACTTAACTAGTAATAGTGCTCTTAAGGAATCTGTACATGGATCAAGCAGCAGTTGCGCAAACAGAACATGGGGACATTGCATGGCTTAAGGTCAGGAAAGGTATGCATCTGGGTTATATCCTTTCGCCATACCTTTTTAAACTGTATGCCAAGCACATAATCTGAGAAGCTGGACTATATGAAGAAGAACAAGGTATCAGGAGCGGAGGACGACTCATTAACAATCTGCGTTACGCAGGTGACACCACCTTACTTGCCAGAAGTGAAGAACGTGTGAAGCACTTACTGAAGATCAAGGACAACAGCCGTCAGCATGGACTGTACCTCAACATCAAGGAAACAAAAATCCTCCCAACTGGATCAGTAAGCAACATCATCATAAATGCAGAAGGGATTGAGGTTGTCAAGGATTTCATTTTACTTGGGTGCACAGTCAAGAACCATGAAGCAGCAGTCAGGAAATCAAAAGGTGCATTGCTATACCAACAACGAGACTGTTAAGGAAGAAATTATCAAATCAATACCATTTACGACAGCCCCTAAGAAGATAAAGTACCTAGGAATTAATCTAACCAGAGAAGTAACAGACCTTTACAAAGAGAACTACAAGCCCTTACTACAAGAAACTAAGAGAGACTTAGATAAATGGAAAAACTTACCCTGCTCATGGATAGGAAGACTTAACATTGTGAAAATGTCTATTTTACCCAAAGCAATCTGTTTATATAATGCAATCCCAATACAAGTTCCAGTGACATTTTTTAATGAGATGGAGAAACAAATCACCAATTTTGTTTGGAAAGGGAAGAAGCCCCAGGTAAGTAAGGTACTACTAAAGAAGAAGAAAACACTGGGAGGCCTCTCATTACCTGACCTTAGAACACACTACACTGCCACAGTGGTCAAAACAGCCTGGTACTGGTACAAGAACAGACAGATTGATCAATGGAACAGAATTGAGACCCCAGAGATGACACCATGTGCCTATGAACAGTTGATACTCGACAAAGGCCCTAAGACATTAAACTGGGGTGAAAACAATATCTTCAACAAATGGTGCTGGCAAAATTGGTTATCCATCTGCAATAAACTGAATCAAGATCTATATCTTACACTTTATACAAAAACCAACTCCAACTGGATAAAAGACCTAAATATCAAACCTAAAACGATAAAGCTCATCCAAGAAAAGGTAGGAACAACAATGGAAATTTTAATATACAATGAGGACAGACTCCAAAATCTGTCGAAGAAACCACAATCAACAGAAGAGAAAATAGATAAATGGGAACTATTAAGAATCAAACACATTTGCTCACCGAAAGACTTTATTAATAGAATTAAAAGAACACCCACAGAGTGGGAAAAAATACTTGGCAACTCTATGTGAGACCGACTCCTGATCTCCATAATCTATAAGATACTAGAAAATATCAATAAAAAGAAGCTACATCATCCAATTAAGCAATGGGCAAAGGAGATGGACAGACATTTCACTAAAGAGGAGATCCAGGCAGCCAAAAAACGCATGCGGACATGTTCACAATCTTTAGTTATTAAAGAAATTCAAATCAAGACAACAATGAGATACCATCTCACCCCAACAAGATTGCACATGATCCAGAAAACACAAAACAACAAATGCTGGAGAGGCTGTGGAGAAAGTGGAACCCTCCTACACTGTTGGTGGGTTTGCAAAATGGTCCAGCCTCTTTGGAAAGCAATCTGGCGCTTCCTTAAAAAAATGGATATCGATATACCATTTGACCCAGTAATTCCACTACTTGGAATATATCCTACAGAATCAAGGCCTTTCACACCAATGGACACATGCACCAGAACGTTTATTGCAGCACAGTCCACGATAGCAAAAAGATGGAATCAACCCAGATGCCCAACAACAGAAGAATGGATACGTAAACTATGGTACATATACTCAATGGAGCACTACGCAATGATAAAGAATAACGATGATTCCAGGAAACATCTCCTAACCTGGTTCAACTGGAAGACATTATGTTGAGTGAAAGTAGTCAGTGACAAAAGGACAAATATTGTATGAGACCTCTATGATAAGATGTCGAAAATAGACTTGTGTATAGAAGAAAAGACTCTTTGACAGCTGCAAGGAAGGGGAGGGAGGGAGTGGGGGGGGGAAGGTTTAGATTAGATAGTTGCTAGAAATCTGGTTGGGAGAAATCGGTGATAGCACACATTAGAAACAAGAACAACATTAAGTGGACTTCAGTATAACATGAGTGCTCCTTCCATCTTAACCCAATATTCCAAGCACAGAGTGGCTGGGCAGGGGGCAGGAGACCATGCTCTTAGGTGAAATCGAGGCCAATTGGCACAACCAGCATTTTGCTATGAGGGCTCTCTGCACCCCACATTGGTGAGTGGCGTCTGGGGTCTTAAAAGCTGCCAAGCTGCCATCCGAGGACACAGCAAGGAACGGATTCTCACCGAGGACCAAAACGACATGGGGTAAAGAAAACCTAGAAGATAGAGAGACCCACATGAGTGGGTGCCTACATCGACTTGGGACTGGAAGAACCAGATGGTGCCCGGCCACCACTAGTGATAGCCGCGATGGAGCTCACTAGGTTGAGTCTTACAGGCAACACAAGAATAAAAAGGGGTGCATCCTGAGATCTCCACTAAAAGACCTCCACTGATGGTCCAGTGGTTTCAGGGTTCCCCTGAGAGCATGGCCCCTGGCCCCGATGCTGCCCTTGCCCATAAATCACAACGAAGGTCCACTCTTTGGACACGAATGGATTGGACTTGGCAATGCAGAGTGACCGTATATTGGATGCACTTTACGGTTCTATACATCTATAGGATATCATCCTGCTGACTTCTGGCTGGAGGGAGAGTGGGTGGAGAGGAGGGGAAAGGAGGCTGTTGGGAGGATGAGACATGTGTGGAACAGAGAGGAATAATGTGCTGTCACCGGACAGGGAGAGCAGTGGAAACTGCATATAGGTGGGCATGTAAATTCATATGGGAATGCATATTTTCAATCAGTTATATTAAATTTAAAAAAAAAAAAGGTGCATTGCACTGTGAAAATCTGCTGCCAAGGACCTCTTTAAAGTATCGAAAAGTAAAGATGTCACCTTGAAGATTAAGGAGCACTTGACTCAAGCCATGGTATTTTAATCACATCATATGCATGTGAAAGCTGGACAATGAACAAGGAAGGCAGAAGAATTCATGCCTTTGAATTACGGCATTGGAGAAGAATGCTGAATATACCACGGATGCCGAAAGAACCAACCAAGCTGTTCTGGAAGAAGTACAGCCAGAGTGCTCCTTGGAAGCAAAGACGGCAAGACTGAGTCTTACATACTTTGGGCAGGCTGTCAGGCAGAATCAGCCCCTGGAGACAGACATCATGCTTGGTCAAGCAGTGGGTCACCAAAAAACAGGAAGACTCTCAGTGAGATGGACTGACACGGTGTCTGCAATGACGGGTTTAAGCACAAAAACAATTGTGGACACAGTGCGGGACTGGGCAGGGTTTTGTTCTGTTGTGTGCAGTGTCGCTGTGAGTCAGAATCACCCCGGGGCATCTAACAACAACAAGTAAAAAAGACTGGCTTTGATAACTAGGCTTTTCTTAAAATTATCAATATGGGATCAAATTGACAACAGCAACTCTCAAGATTAGACAGGAATCTTAGGGCACAAGGAGTTTTTAAGTTAAAGGAGGAAGAACAACTCTGAAAAGGAGGGTGAGCAGAGACTGCAGAAACCCTGAGAGTATGGCCCCCAGACACCCTTTTAGGTCAGTAATAAAGTCACTCCAGAGGTTCACCCTTTAGCCAAAGACTAGACAGGCTGATAAAACAAAATGAGACAAAAGGGGCACATCAGCCCAAGGGCAGGGACAAGAAACTCAAGGTCGAGAAGGGCAAGTGTTGACATGCTGTGGAGCTGCTGATCAATGTCAAAATAATATGCATGCTAACTGTTTGATGAGAAGCTAGTTTTCTCTGTAAACCTTCATCTAAAGTAGAAACAAGGGAAGACAAGAACGGGTGCACAACTTGAAGAATGTGACAAAGATCACTAAATTAGACCTGTAGAAACTGCTGAATCAGGGTACTTTTTTGCTGTACATATTCTCAACAAGAACAACAAAATAAATAAAATTTGGAGGAAAGAAAATTCACCAAACTGCAAACTTAAAAATATGTGCATTTCCCACCCAGCTAAAGGAATCTCAAAGAAGAGAAGAGTATGACTCACACTTGCTGAATTCAAAACATACTATAAGTCAGAGTAATTAAAAAGCCTAGTAGAGAATATCAAGGAGCCCTAGTGACACACAGGTTAAGTGCTTGGGTTGGCAGTTCGAATCCACCAGTCACCGATGTGGCAGTCTGTCCCCTTAATAATTAACAGCCTTGGAAACTCTATGGTTCTACTCTGCCCCACAGGGTTGCTAAGTCAGAATCGAATCAATGGCAATGAATTTGGTATAGAACAGAGACCAGCGGAGTAGAACCGAGTTCAGAAATAAATCCTCACATACCCACAGTCAACTGCTTTCAACAAGGGTTAAGGCCATTCAAGGGGAAAGAGTCTCTTGAACAAACAATGCTGGGAAAATTAGATTTTCTCATACAAAAGAATGAATCAGAATTCATGCTTCACATCATATGAAAAACTAAAAATGGACCAACTATAAAATTCTTAGCAGAAAATGTAAAACGAGGTTGTAGGATCTAGTTTTTAATACTAGATTATCAGATATCATAACACAAGTATGAGCAACGAAAGACAATACAGATCAATGAGACCTCAGAAAAATTCAATACTTCCGTTCATCAAAGAACTTTACCAACAAAATGGAGATAACCTACCAACTGAGAGAAAATTCATTACTTCTGTTCATCAAAGAACTTTACCAACAAAATGGAGAGACCATCTACAGACTGGGAGAAAACATTCAGGGACCATACAGTCCAGAATGTCACAATATCCAAATACATAAATATACATACATACCCACAAACTTCTACAATTTAAAAAAAAAGACACAAACCCAACCAAACATGGACAGAGGATGTGAACATACATTTCACCCTAAAGGCTATTTAAACGGCCAACAAGCTCACAAGAAGATGCCCAGCATCATCAGCCAACACCAACTGCTGTCAAGTTGCTTCTGAGTCATGGTGACCCCATGGGTGTCAGCTGTGCTCCAAAGGGTTTTCAAAGTTGTGACCTTTCTTCCAGGCCTTTCTTCCAAGGCACCTCTGGGTGGGCTTAAACCATCAATCTTTCCATTAGCAGTCAAGTGCTTAACTGCTTGTGCCACTGTGCAAATGGTGCTTCAGAAGTGTTACCTCCTCAAGGGGGAGAGAGGATCAGTATCAACAGCTCTGGCTGATTCCTACAGACAGGGGTCAGACATGCCTCCTCTCGCCAGCCCTCTAGTGAAAAGGGCTGGTGACAGGAGGCATGTCTGATACCATCTGCCCCTTCCACCACACACCCTACTCTGCTGAGCTCGATAATCTGTTGCAACGGGCACACAGAGCTCACAGACCACACTCACAATTATGGGGTTTACCACGAAGTGAACAGGTTACAGTTCGGCTCAGAAATGCTCAGGACACAGCCCTTCTGATCAGGACAGCCTCTTCTCAACTGTGCCTGCACACAGCTCTCTCCTTCAACCTCGGCCTGGCAGCATCCTTGTTCCAGCAAGTGCTACAAAGCTCTTTTAGCTCTGCCAACAAGGGCCCAGAGGCACCCCACTCTGCAAGGAAACCACCTGCCTGAAGGTGCTCGGCTCTGGCTCCATGGGCCAGGAAGCCCCCCTTTCCGTGCCCTGCTGTCCCCTGGTTCTGCTGCTGCCATTTTTCTGCCGCTGCTTCTGGTCATGTCTGGTGTTACAGTTCTGCATTTCTCGGAGCCCCTTTCTCTCTTAGTGTCTCCCTTTAAGATCAGTGGGCCGGCAAGACTGACCAGCCCCTCGCTGGGGTGTCGCCTACTGCATGGGCATAGCACCATTCAGTCACTTGGTAAGAATCACAGAGCACGTGGCAGCAGGGCCACAGTAAGTCAGTCCCTGCACGGTGGCAACTCAGGGGCTCCGTCACTGCCACAGCTGGGGCTCACAGACACCATAAAATGGCAGAAGCAGCGTCAGAACCTGCCTAATTTTGGGCCAGTAACAACCCGGATGAGCTAAAAGCTGATTCCCAGACATACCTCTACTCTCCAAGTTTTCTGCCAGTTCAGACACCAGCCATCCCTCACATGGTACTATTCTCTCCAGTGTTCAACAATACATCTTGGTGCCCATGCCGAAGTCACAGATCGTCCCTGGAGTTAAGCAATTCATTCAAGACACAGCACATTACAACTTGGGATCAGAACCAACAGGCTATAGCTTAGGCTAAGGCAGCACGTAGACACTGTCTCCTTCTTCAGGGCACCACAGACCTCTCAGGACAGGCTCTTCTTGGCCCTGTCACCACCTACTCTGCCACTGGGCCCTTTCTGAACCTGTCTCAATAGCTCTGTTGCTGGGCCCCTTCTGAGCCTGTTGCTGCCTCCCATGTTATGTGACAGCTTTTAGACGTACCCTGCCTCGAATCTCTGTTTCCTTCTTACTTCAGCTTCCTCCTGTCTTTCAAAAACCTCTGTGGGGCTGGCTGCGTGTACAGATACACGCAACTCTCCATCAATTCCAAGGCATGGCTCCTCCCAGCCAGAGCCACAAACTGACCAATCCCCTTCCAGTAGGCCACAGACACTTCATTTACCTAGGCTATGATCACTACATTTGCCTACTCTCGTGACCAAGCCCTGCAAGGTGCACACCAACCACAGGGCAGGCGGCAGCCCAGAGCCAGACAAAACGTCCGGTTGTTTGCAGCTTGCCCAGGAAATGTCAGTCAACCTGAATGAAATGAATAGACCCCTGGATCAGAAAACAAGGGCAGAGTAACTCCTCAGGGTTTAGAGGGAAAATGTCTCAAACTATTTTTCCAAAGAACCAAGGCAAAAATCTACAGAACGAAGACCAAACTCAGTGCTGCTGAGTTAATTCTGGCTCCCAACGACCCAACAGGACAGTGCAGAACTGCCCCATAGAGTTTACAAGTTGCCGCTGGCAGACTTGAACTGCCAACCTTTTGGTGAGCAGATGTAGCACTTAACTACTACACAACCAGGGTAAAGGAACTAATTTCCTACCAGCCATTGTGTCAATTTCGAGTCACAGAGGCCCTACAGGACAAAGCATAACTGCCCCATAGAGTTTTCCAGGCTGTAGCCTTTACGGGAGCTGGTTGCCAGGTCTTCTGTCCTGAGAGCCTCTGGTAAGTTCAAACCATGAGCTTTCTGTTAGCAGCCAAACATTTAACCATTCCACCACCAGGTCTCCTTTCAGTAGCCATTACCAAAAAACAAACCAAATCCAGTCCCGACCAGTCAATTCTGACTCATAGCAACCCTACAAGTCTGAGTAGAACTGCTCCATAGAGTTTCCAAGAAGCACCTGGTACACTTGAGCACTACACCACAGGGCTTCCTCAGTAGCCCTTTGAGCGATGCAAATCAAAACCACAATGACATGGTACAACCTCTTTGGGAAACAATTTGGTGCTTCCTTAAAAAGTTGGAAAGATATAAACCATTTGATCTAGTAATCCCACTGCTCAGAATTTACCCTACAGAAACAAAGGCTGTCACATGAACAGATATATACACACAAATGTTTACTGCAGCATAGTCTACAACAGCAAAAAGATGGAATCAACCCAGACGCCCATCAACAGATGAATGGATAAACATATTATACTACACACAGTCAGTGGAACACTATGCAACAATGAAGAACAATGATGATTTTAGGAAGCATCTCATAACTTGGTTTCAAGTGGAAGGTATTATGCTCAGTGAAATCAGGTAGTGGCAAAAGACAAATATATGAGACCCTCTACTACAAGGACTTAAAAAAGACTTATGTACAGAAGAAAAGACTCTTTGATGGCTACAAGGGGGCAGTTGGTCAAAGATTAGTTGATAAAAATATGGTTGGGTGAAAGCAGTGACTGCACACAGTACAAACAATATCAACTGGACTTCACCACAAACTGAAAACTCTTCTAATCTCAACCTAACACTGCAAGGATAAAGCAGCAGGGGCAGGCTCTGGGGACCACGCTCTCAGAGCACATCGAGGCCAACTGGCATAACTAGCCTATGGCCAAGACAGTCTTCTGCAACCCATAGGGGAGAGTGGCACCTAGAGTTTTAAAAGCTATCAAGATGGCATCTGAGGTACACCAAATGGTCCAGCTCATCCGGAACAGACGATGACCCAGAAAACAAAGACACAAGGGAAAAAGAGCTCAGGAGACAGAAGGACCCCAGGTGAATGGGAGACTGTAACAAACTGTGACCAGAAGAACCAGATGGTGCCTGGCCACCAAAGACAGTCGTGATGGGGCACACAATGTTGAGCTTCCGTGGAACACGAGAAAAAGAGGAGTACCACTTAAGAACTCTACTAAAAGACCACAACTGATGGTCCCATGGCCTGGGGGATCCCCCTTCTGAGGTCAATTCTTCAGATAAAAACAGACTGGACTCAGGGTCACAGTGTGCCCATATAGTTTGTATACTTTATGGTTCTATGCATTTATAGGATAGTGTCTTACTGGTCTCTTTCTAGATGGAACACAAGAGGGTGGAGAGGACAGGAGACTGTTGGGAGGATACAACCAGTACAGAAGGAAAAGGAGGAGTGTGCTGTCATGGGGCAAGGAAAGCAGGAGCTGCAGACAGACGGTCATGTAAAACTGATCTGGATCATGTACTTTCAGTTAACCACAATCTAAAAAAAAAAAAAAGCCGCAATGACATACCACTTTATATCCACCAGAATGGCAATGATCAAAAAAGCAGAAAGCAATAGGTGTTCATGAGGTTGTGGAGAAACTGGAACTCCTACCTACTGCTGTGGAAATATAAAATGACACAGCCACTGTAGAGAACATCACAGTGGTTCCTCAAAAAAAACTGAACATGGAACTACTGTATCATCCAGCAATCCCAATCCTACCGATACACACCCAGTAGTGGAGGAAAGACTGTAAAAAGAAACTGGTATGCCAGTATTTATGGCAGCCCTTTTCACAACAGTCAAAAGGTGGAACCAACCAAAATGCCTATCAACAGATGAACAGACAAATGAAATGTGATACAGACACACAATGCAGTACCACTCAGCCATGAAGAAGAACGAAGTTCTGATGCACACCACAGAGCGGGTAACCCTAAAAACTCCATGCTCAGCAAAACAAGTCAGGTGCAAAAGGATAAACACTGCAGGGTCTCAGTTACATAAAACAAGCAAATATACATAAATCAAAGATCATTAGTGGTTATTAGGGTTGGAAACTGACCAAACACGCAATCAGGATGCACTGACAATTACTGGTGATTGGAATGCAGAAGTTAGAAACAAAAGAAAAGGAAAAGTAGCTGGAAATATGGCCTTGGTGACAAAAACAATGTTAGAGATCACAGAATAGAATTTTGCAAGCCCAACAACTTCTTCACTGCAAATAGCTTTTTTTTCCACCAACATAAATGGCAGCTATCCACATGGACCTCACCAGATGGAATACACAGGAATCAAATCAACTACATCTGTGGAAAGAGACGATGGAAAAGCTCAATACCATGAGTCAGAACGAGGCCAGGGCCAACTGAAGAATAGTTCAAGTTCAAACTAAAGAAAATTAAAACAAGTTCACAAGAGCCCAAGTATGACCTTGAATATATCCCACCTGAATTTAGGCACCAAGAACAGATATGATACACTGAACATAATGATCAAAGACTAGATGAGTTATGCAATCATGACATCAAGGAACATCACTCATACAGAAAAAAAGAAGTCATTAAAAAGACAGGAAAGAAAGACAAAACCAAAATGGATTTCAGAACAGATTCTGAAACCTGCACGTGAATACCAGGTAGCCAAGGATAACGGAACAAAAAAAAATGAAGACACAAAAAGGCTAAACAGAAGATTTCAAAGGGTGGCTCAAGAAGACAAAGTATTATGATGACATGGGCAAAGAGCTACAGCTAGAAAACCAAACAGGAAGAACATACACAGCATTTCAATCAAGCTGAAAGAGCTAAAGGAAAAATTCAAGTTTGACCTAGCATACCGAAGGACTCCATAGGGAAAAGATTACACGATGCAGGAAGCATCAAAAGAAGATGGAAGGAAGACACAGAATCATCACACCAAGAAGAACTGGTTGCCATCCACTCATTTCAGGGGGGAGCACATGTTCAGGAACCAACGGTGCTGAAAGTCAAAGCTGCACTGAAGGGGCAGGTGAAAACCAAGGGCTCAGGGGCTGATGGGACAGCAACCGAGAGTGCCAACAGGAGGACGCAGCACTGTGAGTGCTCACGCGACTGCACCTGGGAATCTGGGAGATCGACTGTGCAACTGACTGGACAAGGTCCGTATTTATGCTTACTTCCAAGAATGATCTGCAAAATGTGAAAATTTTTTTAAAAATATCATTAATACCACACACAACTCAAATTTTGCCAAAATCACTCAAAAGTGCCTGCAGCAATATACTGACAAGCAACTGCCAGAAATTCAAGGGAGATTCAGAAAAGGATGTGGAACCAGAGGTATCTTTGTAGACGTCAGATGGATTCTGAATGAAAGCAGAGAATACCAGAAAGATGTTTACCTGTGCTTTATTGACTAGGCAAAGGCATTCGATTGTATGGATCATGACAAATCGTGGATAATATTATGAAGAATGGGAATTCCAGAACACTTAAATGTGTTCATGAAGAATCTGCACACAGAGCAAGAGGCAGTCATTCCAAAAGGACAAGGGGACACTGCATGGTTTAGTCACCAAAGGTGTGCATGAGGGCTGGATCCTTTCACTACATCTATTCCATCTATTCAAAGAAAAAAAACAATCAAACCCACTGCCACTGAGTCAATTCCAACTCAGAGCAACCCTGTGGGACAGAGCAGAACTGCTCCACTGAGCTTCCAGAGAGCACCTGGTGGGTTCAGACGGCTGACCTTCTGGTTCCCACACAGCACTGAACCACTGCACCACTGGGTTTTCTCTCACTGCTGAGCAAACTCGGAGGTGGGCTACACAAAAGCCAGTCATCAGACGGAGCAAGACTCCCCAACAACCTGTGTTACACAGACGACACAACTCCACGTGCTGAAAGTGAGCAGGGCTTGAAGCCCTTACTGACGAAGATCAAGGACCACAGCCTTTGGTGTGGACTGCACCTCAACGTAAGACAAAAGTTCTCACAGACGGACTGACAGGAGTGTCGTGATAAACGGAGACAAGACTGAAGCTGTTTAAGATTTCATTTTACTTGCATCCACAATCAATATCCATGGAAACAGCCATTAAGAAATCAAAGGCACACTGCACCACACAAATCTACCACAGCAAACCTCTTTACAGCGCTAAAAAGCAAAGACGTTACCTTGAAGACTAAGGTGCACCTGACTCAAGCCTCATTTGCACGCGAAAGCTGGACAATGAATGCCAAAAGCCAAGTGCCATCGAGTCGGATCCGACTCATAATACAGAAGACCAAAACAGCACAGGCGCCTCTGAACTATGGTGCCGGCAAAGAACAGCGGGTACAGCACAGGCTGCCGGAGGGAGGGGCACGCCGTCTCAGAAGTGTGACCAGAGTACTCTCAGAAGCAAGGGCCACAAGACTCTATCCCAAAGACTCTGGACACGCTGTCAGGAGGGATCAGTCCCTGGAGAAGGACATCATGCTGGCTCAGGTAGAGGGTCAGTGGAAAAGAAGACCCTCAAGGAAATGGACTGACACAGAAGCTACAACACGAGGCTCAGCACTGAGCATCATGAGGATGGCGCGGGCTGGGCAGGGCCGGGCCGGGCTGGACTGGGCACTGGGCTGGGCTCGGCCGAGTTGGGCCGGGCAAGGCCAGGCTGGGCACGGCTTCGTTCCACTGCACACAAGGCTGCTGGGGGTCAGAGGGAGTCTATGCACCTGCCAGCTGAGTCAGAAGGAAGGGGAAGGGGGGGCCGAAGGAGGGAAAGGGAGAGAGGAGGGGAAGGAGGAGGGGGAAGGTAGAAAGAGGGGGAAGTGGGAAGCAGGGGTGGGGGAGGAAGGGGAAAGGAGAGAACGAGGGAAAGGGGGAGAAGGGGAAACGGGGAGAAGGGGGAAATGAGAGTCTGCTTATTGGTCTTTGAATTTACCGTAACAGTGGTGGAAAAACTCAGGACAGGCCTGCAATAAAGGCTGCACAACGTGGATACAATCCATGTCACTGTATCACATATGCAGAAATGACAAGACTGACAAGGCTTTCCTTGTGGCTGTTTTCACCATACACACAAATTAATCATTCAGTATGTGGGGTCGCCATGAGTTGGATCCGACTTGACAGCACCTGGCTTGGCTTATGTGAAATACACAAAAAAGTGTCCACTGTATTGTATGGAAATCACATCTCAATAAAGTAGATTCTTAACAATGTGGGTCTGTCTCGTAGACTCAAAATTCTAGTCCCTAAAGGAAACCAGTTACTTATGACACCTGTCTTTTTAGACTGTTTTCTATATGTAAGTGGTCACAAATACACAGACACACATTTTTTACCCAAATGGTAACATACTACACAACTTGCATTTGTTTTGGGATTAGTATTGCAAACCCCCTTTCCCTGAACACACAAATGCTACTGCATGTCTTTAACAGTTACGAAGTGTGCACTCAGCCAAGTTCACTGGACATTTATGCTGCCTGAGGACGTGCCACCTGGGCCGACAGCTCGGAGAAAAAGCACTGTCTGGGTGGAGTGGGCTGGGCTCCTGGGGAAAGGCAGCAGCCTGCAAAGGCCCTGGCACGGAAGGACAGGTGCCTGAGGAACCCAACACGTGGTGATCGGCAGAAGGCAGGCCGACGAGAATGGACTCCAACAGGCAGAACGCAGGGCCTCAAGGCAGTGCTGCGGACATCAGTGCTAGCCTAAGCAGACAACAGCCCACTGTGTTTCAACAGGTAGACTGGCAAAGCCAGCGGAGGCTTGGACTGGTCTAGAGTCGACGAGCCACCAGTACACCTTACAAGCTGCAGGGGGCAACGGGAAGGGAGAGTCACAGCAGGGTGGGACAGTGGAGATGATGGAGGGGGTGGGGACAGACCTCAGAGGACAGCAGGCAGACAGGGCAGTAGGGATGAGGGGAGAGGTGGAGACAGACTTCAGAGGACAGCAGGCTGGCTGGGGCAGTGGAGATGACGGGAGAGGCCGGGACAGACCTGAGAGGCATTACTGGACATGGACACCAGCGAATGAGGAAGAAATGTTCAGGGTACTTGCCAGCAATCCTTAGCCAACAGGCACCCCTCAATAGCCTCCCAGGCCACCATGAGCTGTCAGGCACCCCTAGAAAACCTCCCAGGCCGTTCTCAGCTGAAGGGCACCCCTCAAGACCCCCAGTGTCTGGGGCTGGTGGGAGAAGCAGCAGTGCAGGCACACACCCAGGGCTGGGAGCCCCGTAGATGTTCCAAGGCAGCATCCGGCCGTCAGTGGATACACAGACTTGAACTAAACGATGAACCCAGAGGTGGAAGCCTGAAGCCTTTCTGTTGATAAACTTGCCTTGAGAGTACCACACTAGCTCCTTAAAGTCTGCGGGGGAGGACTGATTGGCAAAGGAGGCTGTGGGGTCACAGGCAGTGGCCAGTGAAAAGCTAGTGAAGTCAGCTGTCCTGGAAGCCAAGACAGGAGAGTGCCTGGAGGGAGGCGGTCTCCCCTCATCCCTACTGCCCTGTCTGCCTACTGTCCTCTGAGGTCTGTCCCCACCCCCTCCATCATCCCCACTATCCCAGCCTGCTGTGACTCTCCCTTCCCGTTGCCCCCTGCAGCTTGTAAGGTGTACTGGTGGCTCGTCGACTCTAGACCAGCGGTGCAGATGCCGCAGAGGGGAGGGCGGGCGGGGGAGAGGCGGTCAGCGGTGCAGCCGGTGCGGAGGGGAGCGCGGGCGCGGGAGAGGCGGTCAGCGGTGCGGATGGTGCGGAGAGGAGCGCAGGCGGGGGAGAGGCGGTCAGCAGTGCGGACGCTGCAGACGCTGCGGAGAGGAGCACGGGCGCGAGAGGCGGTCAGCAGTGCGGACGGTGCGGAGAGGAGCGCGGGCGCGGGAGAGGCGGTCAGCGGTGCAGACAGTGCGGAGAGGAGCACGGGCGCGAGAGAGGCGGTCAGCAGTGCGGACGGTGCGGAGAGGAGCGCGGGCGCGGGAGAGGCGGTCAGCGGTGCAGACAGTGCGGAGAGGAGCACGGGCGCGGGAGAGGCGGTCAGCGGTGCAGACGGTGCGGAGAGGAGCGCGGGCGTGGGAGAGGCGGTCAGTGGTGTGGACGGTGTGGACGCCGCGGAGGGGAGCGCGGGCAGGGAGAGGCGGTCAGCGGTGCGGACGGTGCGGACGCCGTGGAGGGGAGCGCGGGTGGGGGCAGAAAGCACTCAGAGGCAGTACAGTGGTGAGGCACCAGGCTGCTGACTGACAGGTCGGGGGTGTGACCCCAGCAGCCATCCCCAGGGAGAAAGACGCGGCAGTCGGCTTCTGTGAGGTGACAGCCTCGGAGACAGCACAGGCACATCTGCTCCATCACACAGAGTCACTGCCAGAGCCCCTGCTTGCCTTAGTCCTGTCACCCAGGGCATATAATCAATCTTGCCCTTTTCACAACATGACAGAAAAAAACAGGCTGCATGGACGGCTTCTAGTTGGCACTGTTTCTCAACCAGCGAAGCTGGGAATCTTTCCGTGTTGACTGGACACTTCAACCCCTTCATTGTGGGATTTCTTACCTCTTTTTGGCTTTCTGCATAGGGTTCCATGGACTGTCTGTTCCTGATTTGACCCTCTTTACATGTCACGGACTCCATGTCTTTTTGTGTCCACTGTAAACACTGTTTCCAGATTACTGCTCGCCTTTCAACTTTGTGTGTGTCTGCTACCAAGAAGTCAAATCTGCCACCTTTTCCCTCACAGCTTTTCTGAGGCACTCCTGTCTTTCCACACCAGCCAGGGATACCCTGATATTTCTCAGGAGGATGGGCACTCTTTGGTTCCTGTTCATCCCAGGAAGCACGTGGGCAGCACGCAGTCTGAATGCAGGAGTCCTGACATCTCTAAGGGGTGGCTCAGAGCTGCCACCTCCTTGGATGTCTGGCCAGGGCACACCTGTGGCCACCCCAGAACCAAGGACGCCTTCCCAGGCTCCATTTACAGAGGAGTCTGGTCTGATCCCTCTATCCTGCATTACCATTGCAGAGCACACAACAGCCAACATAGACTACGGGGTCAGACAGGCTCACAGTCAGTTTCTGATGCCAGGGGGGTCCTTTTACCGTTCAAGTCTCTTTTTTCCCCTCAGCTGAGAAAGGGAGAAGTCAGCAGTACCCAGGTCACGAGCAGCAGGGCCCGGTTCACAGGGCCACTGCGTGAGCACGTGAGGAGACAGCTGTGCTTTGGGCTGACTGCCCTGAGCAGCACAGCATCAAGGAAGAGGAAGAACTCGGTTACAACTGCGGAGACCCTGAAGAGAGAAAAGGCATTAACTGCAGAATTTAAAAAAAAACCACCGGAAGCCCTGTTGTGTCGGAGCACTGATGCTGCTAGTTTCCCTAGACCATTAACACTGTGACGTTAAGTAAGTTAAAGGTGGTACTTTCTCTGGGCTGTCAACACTCTGAGGTTATGTGTCTTCTCTCACTGGGAGACGGAGCAGGGGCACACTCCTTTGCTCACCAAATTCAGAGCTGTGTAGCTCTAAGGCCAGTTATGACCCGTCCTGTCCCAATTTGTCACTGATGTGGAATGAGAACCAAGGACCTGCAAATGACTGAGACAAAACAAAACAAAGACAGAGCTGAAGGAAAGAAACAGTCTGGAGGCTGGGTGCTCCCAGAGCAGCATGAATTAACACATAAACATAAATAAAAAACTGGAAGCCTGGACACGTGTTCAGCCAGATTCCCTTACAAAATGAAGGTGAGAGGAGTTCCTCCCACACTTCAGAGAGAACAAAGAAGCTGGGTGCTCCTGATAGCAGGAGCTGGGCTGCATTTTGCCAGCCTTCACAGGACAGATCTTAGCAGAAGTGACAGCTGCTCAGAGAGGTGCCACTGGTCATTGTGACCAAAGCTCTCTCCATCACACTCCTCGACTTCACTCACATCCATCACCCTCTGGGTGACTTACACGTACACGCAGATACTTTCTCCCCACCACGAGAAAGTAAGGCCATGGGGACAGGACTGCCGCTGTCCTGCTTGTCCAGAGCAGTGGGTGTTACCTAGAAGATGCTCACCAAACACTGCTGGGTGACGGACACACCACACGCACAAGTGGTGAGTAGCAACAAGAAAAAGGTCAGTGCAAGACATGGCCCTGACCCCTTCAATGCCAGACCGTCTTGGTCATTCACCAAACACCCTCAGAGCACCCGCGAAGTGCTGTCCCGAGAATCACATCGCCGGGCAAAGCTGCAACTCCTTCTCCGCAAACAGTGAGATGTCACGTAACCGGCTTTAGACGTCAGGCTCTGCCAGGCTCGCCCAGCATACTAATGCAACAAAATCCCAACTCCCGCAGCCTCTCCACCCACACCCTCTACTTGTCCTTCCAGTGCCAACTTGATGTCACCTCCTTAGACAGGCTGTTCTGAGTTCCCAGCCACCACTGCTCACCCTCCCTGTTCCCTGCTCCCACGGCACTAACTGCAATTGATGACGGCACATCTGTGCATGTGGTCACTTGTTTGACAGCCCCATGAAGGCAGAGGTCTTCTTCCTCCCTCCCTGGCCCTCCACTACAGTGTCCGCACACAACAGCTGCTCAGTGAGAAGCTCTTCAACTTGTTGATAAAGCTGAACTCCTGCCCTTTCTTGCAGCCTCAGGGGAGGCACTCTGCACCACCAGCTCCTGCGTGACACACAACACCGAGCACCTGAAGCCTTACAGGAAAGCAGGAGCAACAACCACCACAGCCAGACAGCACTGGTGTACAGTCACCACATACATCTGGACATGTCGTTTAACTTGTCTCACCCGTAGGGCCAGGAGATTGGACCTGACAACCTGAAGGAGTCCTTCTACCCCTAAACCTCAGGTTCTAACTGACCCACTGAAGTCAGCAGGTCTCCAAGGAAGATGGCACCTCTCGGGTGAGCTGGCCTGGAAACCTAGCTCTAAGTATTACCTCACAGCCTCATGTCCTCATGAGGTACATGTTCTGGTAAGGGGTACAAATCACAAGTCTCAGTCTCATCCTATTTCTGCCCCCAGCAAAGGTGACAGCACTGACCTAATGTTCAGTTAGTTAAAACCAGATTTCAAGTGAAAGAGAGCCCCTCCAAGCCTCCAAAAGAGCCAAAATGGACAGCACACAAAGCCAGAAGGCTTACCTTGATGCGAGGCATAGTAACTGTAGGCGGCTTTGCTTCAGCCACAAAACTGTGAGAGGTTCCTTTTTCCACAAGGTAAGTCGTGTAGGGCATAAATGTCACACCCTTTGACCCAAACACAAAATCATCCCTCAAGGCGTCTATCAGCACAATGACAACTTTACTGAAGAGAGGTGGTGGCAGCTTAGTCCAGTTAGAACTGCCTCCTGAAATATGTTTGAAAGAGAAAAAACATAAATTCAACTTTATTTAACAAACAAGGACTTTCAGAATCTAGTTCCTGCTACTTCTCCAGCCCATACCTGCAATTCTCCACATCCCAATCCAAGCCCCAAACCATTGCCATCCAGCGGATACTGACTCACAGTGACAAAACAGGACAGAGTGGAACTGCCCAACAGCGTTTCCAAGCAGCACCTGGTGGATTCAAACCTCTGATCTTTTGGTGAGCAGCAGCAGCTCCTAACCACTACACCAACAGGACTTCTCCACAATCCCCAGTTGCAGTGAAATGTCTTTCATTACAGAACTAAAGAACAGCAGTCCCTTCTTGAGGATCCGGGGACAAAAAGGAATCATGCAAGGAGCAAGGGGTGGGCATGAGATGAAACTACAAACACCAGGATTGGGCTTCCCCACAGGAAGGCCCTGGAAAGTAGTATTTCGGAGGGCAGACCCAAAACAGAGCTGCAGAGGAAGGGCGAGCACCTACAAACTGTTCCCAGGCTCTATGGGTGGCACTGCATAACCCTGGCCCAGAAACAGGTGCCTTCGCCAAGTACTTACTGCTGGGTAAGTGAAGGCTGCCCAGGAGCCTAAGAAGGAAAACTTAACATTGGACAGAAAAGGGTCTGGGAGAAATGCACAGAAGAAACTGCAAAGGGGGTGGCAGGAAGCTTATCTGTTCTGTCTTATTCAGCCAAAAAGGCTCCACAAACAGGCAGTGATCCAGAGGTTACTCAGAAAATGGGGTGGTGGGTAGGTGGTCACTGGACAAGCAGTGCTGGAGAAGACGGGCGCTCTGTGGTGACCGGGGAGGAGGGTCAAGGTGGCAGCAGCAGCGACGGTTGTCACAGCTTCAGTGCTGGAAATTTGGGAAGGGTATCTGTACCCAAAGGGGCTGGAGTGTTAAGAAGAGGGTTCCTGGTAGTGAGACCAGAACCAAACAGAAGGCCAAGCAAGGAAACGAACCTCTGCAAGAAAGGACTCCCACCTGACGCCGAGGGAGTGAGCGGGAGCCCCAGGAAGAACCGTCCTCCGGGGGAAGCGAGGCCCGGGGAGGGGCCCGTACCTGCTGACGGTTCTGGCGCTGGAGGTTCTGTTCGGTGCTCCGTCCCGGAAGAACGAACGGGGGCAGGGAAGAATCCCCGAAGGAAGATGGCGACCCCGAGCACCTCGATCGCTACGCAGCAGGCGGCGAAGGTCCCGGAGCCCAGCCGCATCGTGCTGTTCCACCTGGCCGGGACAGCTAGTCCCCCAACGCCAGCCCAGCCCTCGCCAAACCTCGGCGCCTCCTAGCTGTGCCGCGGGGCGCCCTCCGAGCAGGTGCCGGCTCCCAGAGTGCCGTCACTTCCGCCGGCGCGCCGGAAATACGAACGAAGAGGGCCGACGCCGGAAGACGAGGGTTGTGTTTCCGCTTGTGGAGTCCCGCGCTGCGTTGTGTGAGTGGGAGGTGTTAGCCGCATGTTGTACGCTGACTGTGGTTGTTCTCGAGCTGGGAGCTTTAACGCTTATCCTCTCACTTACTCCTGGTTAGCCTGGTGACTTAATTTTGTTACTGACCCATTTCTCAAGAGAGTAAATGAGATCCCGGTGTCCTTTCAGACTACTGGCGTAGGCATATTCTTCATTTCTAATAATTTATGTTATTAAGCTTCTAAGCTGTTTGGGAAAGAGCCTTGGTGGCACAGTGTCTGAGTGACTAGCTGTTAACCAAACCGTCAGCGGTTGAAACTCACCAGGCAAGCTTTTCAGGAGAAAGATGTGGCCGTCAGGGCGGTTCTCCTCAGTCCCGTAGGGTCACCATGAGCTGGAATGGGTTCCACCGCAGTATGTTTGGGTTTTTGTGGAAGCTGGTCCTGGAATCTTAAAGCCTTGTGGATAATCATTTACAGTGGAGGAAATAGTCAGCCAACTGGAAGAACAGCAGAGAAAAGACGCTAAGGAACCAACAGAAAGGACGTATGTACAACAAACATGTCTCGTAATACTTAGGACTGCTGAAACTAGAGTAACTAGATGCTGTCCAGCGAACACGCGGTTGATGAGCGATTGTAACTAAATCACGATAAAGAGTAGGGCTTATGAAAGAAATAAAATAACAGACATCTTTAAGGGATTTTTCTTACCCTGGAAACCAGTTGTAAAAATTGACTCAAAATATATCTTGCTTGCAGTTTTGCTGGTCTTTTTTTAACCCAAAGCTGTTAACTGACTTTGCAGCATGGTGAAACTTCCCTCCATCTCCCACTCAAGGAGCGCATTCAAAGAGGAAAGCATTGCCTCATAACTTCACGGAAAAGGCCGTGCTTCCTCCGTTTAAATTTCAAGAGATCTTGTAGTACCGATGCATAAAGGCCCAAAGGTGCAGCAGTTACAGCTAGTCCCCAGCTTAAGACCAGTTTCTGTTCCAACTCCGTTGTAAGTCGGTTTTTGATTTAGCTCAAATCCTCTTTATTATTATTATAGCCACAGCCTGTTACTGTAGTGTTTGGACATGACATTGAACATCTGTGAGTGAACATCCAAGAACAGCATCAACCAATTCCACACTGCAACACCATGTGTAGTCCATGTTACTAAGAGATGGTCGTGAAACAGTACAGCAAGTTGTAGTGTGCTTGACGCTACCTGGGACTCAATTAAGCTGTAAGTTGGGGATGGTTACTTCTTCATGCTGGTGCAGTACCGGCTGCCTGCTTGGTTGCAGTGGAAACATGTATTTGTTAAAGAAAAAATATTCAAGTTTCTGTGAAATCTCCAACCTTTGTGTTCTTTTTCACTTTCTAAATCATGTAGGGATCTGTCACTCCCTGTGAGAAATCCGTCTTCAGAGCACAGGCTCAGATACGAAGTTACTGGCTGACCTAAATGGAAGAGGGGGGAACCGTTCGGGAAGCAAGAGACAGAACCGTGCAAAGGAATAGAATGGAAGACTTAGGCAACTCCGGGAGAGACTGGTCACCTCACAGTACTCAGCCAGTGAGGAACTGAGGGAGGGACTCACAAGCTAGGAGATAAAAATGGCTTGTACGGGAACAGCAGCATGTGCCCCTGTCTAGCCACCTTTATGGGCTCAGGCGCCTGATTTTGCAAAGTCGTCTAGTGAGACCTTACCCTCACGAACTGAATTTGGATTGTGTTCTCTGTTGGCATAGTGGTTAAATGCTATACCTTCTAAGCAAAACGTCAGCAGTTCAGATCCGCCAGGTGCTCCTTGGAAATTCGATGGGGCAGTTCTACTCTGTCTCATTGGGTCGCTGTGAGTCAGAATCAACTCACCAGTGGGTTTGTTTTTGTTGTTGTTTAGCTTCCATGGCTACATGAGTTAGAAGCCTCTATAGTGACCCAAGGACTTGGGACCTGCATGAGCCATGTCCTTGATATAAATCTTTCTATAAATGTGTTTATAAGCTTTACTGGTTTTGGCTCTCTAGGGAACTCAGATTAAGACCCCACCCATGTCTTCTACTGCTTGCATGTTTTCATTTTTTCAACAATGTGTATGTATTTTATTTTGGTAAATACGTGTGCAATATATCATCTGCCATTTGAACATTCTTCACATATACAGTGCAGTGACATTCAGTTTGTTCATTACGATGTGTAGCAATCACCATGATCCACTTCTACATTTTTCTGTCACTCTTAATAGAAGCTCAAGTGTCCTCTATGCAGTGAGTTCCCCTTTGCAGCTCCCTCTACCTTCCTTGGTAAACATTAATAAACATTAATAAACATTAATAAATTTAGATCTGTGTATACTTTTATTTGACCTTTAGTCTTGCTACTATATATAAAGATACTTATTTTGAAATATTTTATAAGAATATTTATCCTCAGTGATTAATGAATTTTTCCCAGTGTGGTTTTAACTGAATTATCAAATTTCCTTGTAAACTTAGGTATACCTCTTATTTTTCTGTCCCCTTAGTCTTTTGATCTATTTCATACATCCATACCACAGTTTTAATGATACAGAATGTCAGACAGTGCCCCAACAAAGTAACTGCAACAGTCACACAGAATTCACAGAAACACTACCTGCAATAACAGTTCTCAACATAAACAGCTTTTAATATAACAGAGACATAAATGAAGAAATGCAGACAATGATGAGGTCCGCGAGAGTCCGAGAATGAAGCGTATTCACCCTCCCAAAAACATGTTCGCTCTCATCAGTCAGCAGTATTTTAAGAGGGTACAACTCAGTATCACTATGAGGATAAACACCAGGATATAGCTTTGAGCATAACTGCTCTGGAGTGCAGCATCGTCACTTGGGCTCACAGGGTGGTCTGCTGCTGTTGGGGCATGGCTGTCTGCTCTAGGCCATGGTCCACTGCACGAGTCATGCCCGCTGCTCCAACTGCAGCTTTGTGCTCATGAGGCACGCCCTTCTGGTCTAGGAGTATGTTTTAGTAAGCTAGGGCTGCTCTAACAAATACTACAGAGTGGATGGCCTTAATAAAGGAAAGTTTATTCTTACATGGTATGGTAGGCTGCAAGTCCATACTCAGGGTGTCTGCTGCAGGGGGAGGCTTTACCCCTTGCTGGCTCTGGAGGAAAATCCAGTATTGCATCAATCTTGACCAGAGAGCATCTTGGTGCAGGAACCTCAGGTCTGCAGGATGTGCTCTTCTCCCTGTGCTGCTTGCTTGATGGTACGAGGTTCCCAATTCTCTGCCTGCTTCTCTGTCCTTTTATCTCTCATAGGATGAAAGGATTAAGAGTGGGGCAAGCCATACTCCAGGGAAACTCCCTTTACAGGGGGGCAGGGAGGTAATCCTATGAAGGGATTTACAGCCCCACTCTAATCCTTTTAACATGCAGTTTAGGAAAACCACAAAATGGAGGACAGTGACAAGATACTGGGAATCATGGCCCAGCCACATGGCTACACATGTTTTGGGGGAAACAAGTCAATGCATGACATCCCACCCTTTGGCAACCCAAAAATCACATCATAGAAACATGTAACACGTTCATCTCATCATAGCAAAATCATGTCCATTCCATATGATAGAAGTCTAAAATCAGTTCCCAGTCCAAAGCACAAAAACTCTTCTACGTCTGTGAAACCTAGAAGGTAAGCTTTCTGCATCTAAAGGTACAATGGCAGAACAGGCACAAGTTAGACATTCCATTGTAAATAGGAGAAATTGCAGGGAAAGAAGGCATTAACAGGCAACAAGTGAGTCAGCAGAACATATTACATTAGCCCTCAAAGCTTTGGAAATAATCTACTTTCTAAAACATTTCACACAGTGGCCCTGCCTTCCAGACTCTTAAGTATTGGCCACATTCTCTGGTTTCTGAGTATGGACCCCAGCCCTGTGCTACAACTCTGCCTTCAAGGCCCACTTGGACGGAAACTCTGCCCCATCAGCTTTAGGAGCACCCTAAACTCAAGTGAGTGGCAATTCCACCCTTACGAACACAGGACGCCATGGTTCCACCCTTTCAAACCCCTGAGGTCATGGCCATACCTTTTGAGACTGAGGCAGTTCAGCTTCTCAACGCTGTTTGTCTCTTCAGCTTTAGCTTCCTATGGCTGCACGGCCCAGGCCTCAGGCCCGCATCTGCCCTGCCAAGCAAATGTTCCAAAGCTCTGTAGCTCCACTGATTAAGTGCCCAGAGGCACCCCACTCTTCTAGAAAGCGTCCTGCCCAAAGGCACTCAACTTTGTAGCTCTGTGGGTCAGCAAGGCCAGCTCCACTGATTTAAGTGGCCAGAGGGACCCCGTTCCATGAGGAAAACTCTGCACAGGCACTTAGCTCTGTCACTCCATGGGTCGGCTCCAGCGCTGCCCCGTGGTTCTGCTGCTGCCGCTGCTGCCACCACCAGTCCTGTTTTTCACCATTTGCGCCTTCTTCATTCCTTCTGAATCTTCTATCCATTCACAGTTTCAAAACGGCTCCTACATTTTGGGTATTTGCTAGGGCAGCACCCCACTCTCTATACCAAATTCTGTTTTAGTCAGCTAGGGTTTCTGTAACAGAAATGCCATAGAGTGGATGGCTTTAATAAAGGAAAGTTTATTCTTACATGGTCTGATAGGCTGCAAGTCCATATTCAGGGTGTCTGCTCCAGGGGAAGGCTTTATCCCTGGTTGGCTCTGGAGGAAAATCTGGTATTGCATCAGTCTTTGTCCAGAGAGCATCTTGGCGCAGGAACCTCAGGACTGCAGGATGTGCTCTTCTCCCAGTGCTGCTTGCTTGATGGTACGAGGTTCCCAATTCTCTGCCTGCTTCTCTGTCCTTTTATCTCTCATAGAATGAAAGGATTAAGGGTGGGGCAAGCCATACTCCAGGGAAACTGCCCCTACAGCAGGAATTTACAGCCCCACCCTAATCCTTTAACATACAGGTTAGCAAAACCACACAATGGAGGACAGTCCCAAGATACAGGGAACCATATCCCAGCCACGTGGCTGCACACATTTTTGGGGGGACACAATTCAAACCATGACAGGGGACTTGAAGGCAGAATTGTAGCACGGGGCTGGAGGTTTCCATTCAAAATCCAGAGAGTACGGCCAATATTTAGAGTCTGGAGGGCAGGGCCATTGTGTAGAATGTCTTAGAAAATGTAAGAGTATTTCCACAGCTTTGAGGGCTAATATAATGTGTTCTACTGACTTACTTGTTACCCGTTAATGCCTTCTTTCCCTGCAATTTCTCCTGTTTACAATGGAACGTCTAACTTGTGCCTGTTCTGCCACTGTACCTTTAGGAGCAGATAGCTTACCTTCTAGGTTTCACAGACGTAGAAGAGTTTTTGTATTTTGGACTTGGAACTGACTTCAGACTTCTGTCATAAGGGATAGACATGATTTTGCTGTGGTGAGATGAATGTGTTACATGTTCCTGTGATGTCACTTTTGGGTTGCCAAAGGGTGTGAATGTCATGGATCGAATTCTGTCCCCTGAAAAATATGAGTAGCCATGTGGCTGGGCCATGATTCCTGGTATCTTGTGACTGTCCTTCATTTTGTGGTTTTCCTATGCTGTATGTTAAAGGACTAGGGTGGGGCTGTAAATCCCTTCACAGGATTACCTTCCTGCTCCACTGTAAAGGGAGTTTCCCTGGAGTATGGCTTGCCCTACCCTTAATCCTTTCATCCTACGAGAGATAAAAGGACAGAGAAGCAGGCAGAGAATTGGGAACTTCGTACCATCAAGAAAGCAGCACCGGGAGAAGAGCGCATCCTTCAGACCTGAGGTTCCTGTGCCAAGATGCTCCTTGGACAAAGACTGATGCAATACCAGTCTCTCCTCCAGAGCCAACAAGGGGAAAGCCTCCCCTGGAGTGGACACCCTCAATATGGACTTGTAGCCTACCAGACTGTGTAAGAATAAACCTTCCTTTGTTGAAGCCGTCTACTCTGTGGTGTTTCTGTTAGAGCAGCCCTAGCTGACTGGCAGACAATGTTCCATCCGTTCCTGGAGCCTTGTTTTTGGCCAGGGCCTTCAGTGCATCTTCGACTTCTTCCTTCAGTACTGTTGGTTCCTGATCATCTGCCATCTCTTCAAATGGCTGAACACTGACCAGTGTTTTCTGGTGTGATGACTGTGTATTCCTTCTGTCGTCTTTTGATGCTCCCTGAGTCATTGAATATTTTACGTGTAGAATCTTTTACAATTGCAACTTGAGGCTTGAATTTTTTCTTCCGTTCTTTCAGCCAGAGAAGTGCAGAACATGTTCTTCCTTTCCAGTTTTCCGTTTCCAACTCTTTGCACGTGTCATTATAACACTTATTGTGTGTTCTTGAGGTGCCCTTGAAATCTGCTTAGGTCTTTTACTTCATCATTCATTCCTTTTAGTTTAGCTGCTTGATGGTCAAGAGCAAGTTGTGGAGTCTCTTCTGACATCCAATTTGGTGTTTCCTGCTTTTGATGACATTTGATGTTGTTCCACAGTTTGTCTGGTCTTCAGTCATTAGTGTTCAGCACATCAAATCTGTTCTTGAGATGGTCTTTAAACTCTGGAGGGGTATATTCAAGGTAATACTTTGGCTCTCATGGACTTGTGCTAATTTTCTTAGTTTCATTTTGAATTTGCATGTGAGCAATTGATGATCTGTGCCACAGTCATAGAAAAATTTATATGCATATTGTTATGTGACACTGGTTACAGTCTGTATAATGTAATAGCACACACCACCATTCTACACTAGGTTTCTTGTGTCCCTAACCAGCCAGCGCCCTTTCCTGTTTCTCTTTCTGCCTGTGAACAGAAGCCACCCATTGGGTCATGTGTATCTGCTTGAACTAGTTAGCCCACTGTTCATGAATGTGGTTTTATGTTTTGTCTTGCAGTCTAATCTTTGTCTGAGTGGTGGGCTTCAGGGATGGTTCAGTTCTGGGTTAACAGAGTGTCTGGGGCCATGGCTTCAGAGGTTCCCCCATTCTCAGTCCATTCAGTCTGTTCTTGTTACTGGAATTGAGGTTCAGCTCCACACTTTCCTCGTGCTCTGTGAGGGACTCTCAGCTGTGTTTCCTGTCAGGGTGGTCATTGGTGGTAGCTGGGCAGTGTCTAGTTCTCAAGTGTCAGTCTGATGGCGTCTCTGGTTTATGTGACACTTTTGTCTCATGGGCTAATATTTTCCTTGTGTCTGTCGTCTTCATTCTTCTTTGTTCGAAGTGGGTTTGGACCAATTGATGCATCTTAGATGGCTGCCGACAAGCTTCTGAGACCCCATATATCAATCTCCAAAGTGGGTTGCAGAACATTTCCTTAATAACATAACTATGCTATGCCAGTTGACCTGAATTTCCCTCAAAACCATGTTCCCCAGCCCCAAGCACCTGCTACTCTGTCCCGTAAAGTGTGTGATTATATTTAGGAAACTTCTCAGCATTTAGTTTAGTCCAGTTGTACTGACTTCGTTTGTATTATTGTGTGTTTTATTCCCGTCACCTAAGTTAATTCTTGTTTACTCTCTGTTCCTGAGTATCCCTCTTCATCCCTCCTCTAACTTGTAATCATCAAAGAATATCTTCTGTGTTTAAACCTTTTCTTGAGTTCTTGTAATAGCAGTGTCATACAGTATTTGTCATTTTGTGACTAATTTCATGCAGCATAATGCCTTCCAGATTCAGCCATGCTAGGAAATGTTTCATGGATTCATCATTTTGCTTCCTCACAGGTACACTGATAGTACATTCCATTGTGTGTGTATACCATGTTTTGCTTATCTGTTCTTTGGTTTAAGCCCATCCCCAAGAATGGTGGATGTCATGGTTGGAATTGTGTCCCCCCAAAAATGTGTGCAGCCACGTGGCTGGGATATGGTTTCCAGTATCTTGGGACTGTCCTCCATTGTGTGGTTTTGCTAACCTGTATGTTAAAGGATTAGGGTGGGGCTGTGAAATCCTGCTGTGGGGGGAGTTTCCCTGGAGTATGGCTTGCCCCACCCTTAATGCTTTTAGCTTGCAAGGAATAAAAGGAAAAAGAAACAAAGGAGAATTTGAGAACCTCGCTACCATCAAGCAAGCAGCACCAGGAGCAGAGCGCGTCCTTCATACCAGAGGTTCTTGCGTGAGGACACTCCCTGGACAAAGACTGATGCAATACCAGACTTTCCTGCAGAGCCGACAAGGGGAAAGTCTTTCCCTGGAGCGGACACCCTGAATATGGACTTGCAACCTACCGGACTGTGTAAGAATAAATCTTTCTTTGTTAAAGCCATCCACTCTGTGGTATTTCTGTTAGAGCAGCCTAGCTGACTAAAACAGAATTGGTACCGAGAGTGGGGTGCTGCTGTAGCAAATACCTAAAATGTGGAAGCCACTTTGAAACTGCAAATGGATAGAAGATTCAGAAGGAACAAAGAAGGCACAGATGGTGAGAAACAACAGAGGACTGACAGCTGTGGCAGCGGCAGCAGCAGAACCAAAGGCAGCGCTGGAGCCGACCAGTGGAGCGAGAGAGGTCAGTGCCTGCGCAGAGTTTTCCTCCTGAAATGGGGTGCCTCTGGGCACTTGAATCGGTGGAGCTGGCCTTGCTGACCCACGGAGTGAGAGAGTTGAGTGCCTTTGGGCAGGACGCTTTCCAGCAAGAGTGGGGTGTCTCCGGGCACTTAAACCAGTGGAGCTACAGAGCTTTGGAACACTTGCCCGGCAGGGCAGATGTGGGCCTGAGGCCCGGGCCATGCGGCCATAGGAAGCTGAAGCTGAAGAGACAAATAGCGTGAGAAGCTGAACTGCCTCAGTCTCAAGAGGTATGGCCATGACCTCAGGGGTTTGAAAGGGTGGAACCATGGCGTCCTGTGTTCGTAAGGGTGGAATTGCCACTCATTTGGGCTTAGGGTGCTCCTAAAGCCAATGGGACAGAGTTTCTGTCCAAGTGGGCCTTGAAGGCAGAGTTGTAGCACGGGGCTGGAGGTCTCCACTCAGAAACCAGAGGGTGTGGCCAATACCTAGAGTCTGGAGAGCATTGCTGTTGTGTAGAATGTCTCAGAAAATGTAAGAGTATTTCGAAAGCTTTGAGGGCTAATGTAATGTGTTCTGTTGACTTGCCTGTTGCCTGTTAATGCCTTCTAAGTTTCACAGATGTAGAAGAGTTTTTGTATTTTGGACTTGGAACTGATTTAAGACTTCTGTTATATGGATGGACAATTTTGCTATGGTGAGACGAATGTGTTAAATGTTTTTGTGATGGGATTTTGGGGTTGTCAAAGGGTGGTATGTCATGGTTGGAATTGTGTCCCCCCAAAAATGTGTGCAGCCACATGGCTGGGATATGGTTCCCAGTATCTTGGGACTGTCCTCCATTGTGTGGTTTTGCTAACCTGTATGTTAAAGGATTAGGGTGGGGCTGTGAATTCGTGCTGTGGGGGGAGTTTCCCTGGAGTATGGCTTGCCCCACCCTTAATGCTTTTAGCTTGCAAGGAATAAAAGGAAAAAGAAACAAAGGAGAATTTGAGAACCTCGCTACCATCAAGCAAGCAGCACCGGGAGCAGAGCGCATCCTTCAGATCAGAGGTTCTTGCGTGAGGACGCTCCCTGGACAAAGACTGATGCAATACCGGACTTTCCTCCAGAGCCGACAAGGGGAAAGTCTTTCCCTGGAGCGGACACACTGAATATGGACTTGCAACCTACCAGACTGTGTAAGAATAAATCTTTCTTTGTTAAAGCCATCCACTCTGTGGTATTTCTGTTAGAGCAGCCTAGCTGACTAAAACAGTGACCCAGCCAATGAGTTTATGCCTGTGTTAGGGCTCCTCCTCTTTTCTTTTCCATGGTCTTTATCATTTTTATATTTAGAGCTTTGATCTGTTTGGGGTTAGTTTTTGTACATGGTGTGAGGTATGGGTCTCTTTTTATTTTTTTGCAGATAGAAATTCAGTACTATTTGTTAAAGAGACTGTCTTTCCCTGATTTCAAATGGTAGCTGCGTACAGGTGGATGAAGTTGTGTCTGGGTTCTCAGTTCTGTTCCGTTGATCTGGGTCCATTTGTTGCTGTATTAATATCAGGGTGTTTTGACAACTGCAGCAGTGTAGTACGTTCTAAAATCAGGTAATGTAAAACCTCCCAGTTTGCTTTTTCCTCCAGAATTACTTATCCGAGGCATCTTCCCTTGCATAGGAAGTTGAAGATGTAACTTTCCATCTTGTTAAACATGTCACTGAAACTTGGATCAGGATTCCATTGTATCTGTAGATCACTTGGGGCACAGTAAACATTTTCACGGTGTTGAGTCTTCATATGTATGAGCGTGGTCAAGTTTTCTACTTAGGTGTTGGTCTCTCGGTTTCCTGCTGTACTGCCCTGTAGTTTTCTTTGTATATGTCTGTTATGCCTGGTTAGATTTATTCCTAAGTATTTTACCTTCCTGTGGGCTGTTGTAAATGGTATTGATTTGGTGGTTTCCTTTTTGAAGTTCTCTTTGTTGGTATAGAGAAATCCAATTGATTTTTCTGTTTTTCCTGATGACATATTATGGTGCTATAATTAAATGAAAACATATTTAAAATGTGCAGGAAAAGAGTTTCAGTGGCACATAATTAAAAATTATGGACCTATGATGAATCCATTGACTTGACAAATACATTCTCTCTAAAAGTCCCCCATGTTGATTCCAGATATGTGGGTTGTTCCACAACAGTGAACCCTCAGACTTACACGTGAACCTTCAACCGCCGCCTTGGAGCCCTCATGCCCTGGAGAAAGCCAGGTTTATGTTTTCCATCCTGGGCAGGCCTGAGTGCCTCTGTGCCCTGGGATGAGAAGGCCCTTCACTCTAACGTTATTGCCATAGGAAGAGGCCTCTGGAGCTTGGTTTAGAGGGCAGATGTGTGCTCAGGAGGCTGGAGCAGGGTCTGCCCTCAGTACTACTGTCCTCAGAGTGGAGCATGGCCCGGAGCTTGAGGGAAGCCCTGCCCAGGAAAGTGCTGAAGGCCAGGAACAGTCCCTCCTTACTGAACACTGTCTTTTTCTATTTCAGGTCTCAGGTGTGACTCAGGGAGAGAGAGTCCAGTCTCGGCAGCTGGGGACCAAAAGCAATTGCACATCCATGTAATCACAAGCAGGGATTTCAGCTGCTCTGACTCGCTGTGTGGACCAAACGTCACTCATCTACCACCAGACTGCTTAGTGGCTCTGCTTCCACTGCTATCCCTCTTCTTGAAGTGGCCTCTTGGGCTCAGAGAGCATCTTCACTTACAGTTCCAGAAGCTGGAGCCCGGAAATGGTGCGTAGTACAGAGAACTGGGGTACTGTTAACTCGGATAGACGAGGCTGGATGTGAACTATTGGAGACCATGTGCTCCAGGCCCTGAGGTTCCTCAGTGAGGAAAACAGGTGGTACAGAAGGCCAACGGACTGAGCGTTTAGAGGCAGTTGGAGGGCCTGCTCCGCCGTCACTGGACCATCCATCCACACACTGGTAGCTTTTTAAATCTGGGGTGCCTGAGGTCACTTTCCTTAAGTCACTCTCAAGGTTGACATCATGGGGCATCAACATCCCCAATCTGGGCCTTGGTTATTCACGCAGAATGACAGAACTTCCTGAGAGGACTCTGAAGATGGAACAGCTCTGCCTGAGGAAGCCAAGTCCCAGGTGCTGCAGAGCCACCCTTGTCCATCTCTGCAGTTTTCTTGGCTTCTCCCATGTCTTGGTCATCTACTGCTGCTGTATCAGAGCTACTGCCAGCAGAGAGCTTTAACAAATGAAAATGCATTTTCTCATAGTCTAGTAGAAGTCCAAATCCAAGGGAAGGCTTGTTGTCTTCGTCAGCTCTGAAGGAAGGTCCTTGTCATCAATCTTCCCCTCGTCAAGGCTCTTCCTGTCACAGGGACCCTGGATCCAGAGGATCTGCTTGTTTTAGTCACCTAGCACAGCTCTAACAGAAAATACCATGAGTGGAAGGCTTTATGAAGAGAAACTTGATTGACACAGTCTGGAAAGCTGCAAATCCATTTATGAGTTATAGGTCTGTTCAATAAGAAAAATTGTCACAGTCAATAGGTTGAGTTCAAGTTTCAGGAGAACATCTCAGCACAAGAACCTCAGGCCCAAAGGACATGCTGTGCTCTTGGTCTTGGTGGTATGAGGTTCCCAACTCCATGCTCACTTCTCTCCCTTCTGTCCCGCCGCTGGTGACCCGAGTCCTGCCTCACCAGCACAACTGCTGTCCATTCTCCTCCATCAATATCACAGAGGCAGGGTTCACAACACATGGGAGGAACTGCACCATACTGGGACTCATAGCCAAGTCAAATCAGTAATACATTTTTGGGGACACTGTGCAATCCATGACACTGCTCTACTCCTGCTACTGCTGACTTGGTAGTATGAGGTCCCCTGCTGTCTGCTTAATCCTTTTCCTTTAATTTCTCATGAGATAAAAGGTGTTGTAGGCCACTTCCCAGAGAAACTCCTTATCCATTGGATCTCAGTTGTGACCTTAGGAAGGATGTTATAAGCCCACCCTAATTCTCTTTAACATAATTTAATCTTGCCTGGCAAACTGCACATAGAGATTAGAATTCATAACACATAGGAAACTTAACAATCACAAAATGAAGGAGAGCCTTTTCAGTGCAGTTCTAGCATTGCAGTTCCACTTTTCATACTGTATGACACAGAAAGTGGGGGAGCATCGACAGTGGAAGGCCCTGACTGTCAAGGGGGCTCTCTGCTGAATTCATCATTGCATGAGGCAGGGGACAGTGGTTCCAGCTGGATCACGTGTGAGGTGTCTGCCTCCATCCCTTTTGGACAGATGGTTTTCCCTTGAGGCTCTCAGGTGTCTTTGATGCCTGCTTTCCCCAGTCGAGTCTTTGTCTTCACCGATCTCTGCTGGAGCTAGTGTTGAGCTCCTGTGATTTTCAGCTTCTCTGCAGAGTCTTAAATGGGACTCTACATGGTGTTCTTTTATAACAAAAAGTGTTCTTTTTGTCTGGCTAAGCTCAGCATGTGAGGTGGTGTATTTAACTTCTCAGGCTCAGTTTCCATTGGAAAAAACTCTAGATCAGTTTGTGTTGCCACTGAGAATTTTTCAGGTTAGTGAATGTAAACTTGTCAAATACAGAGAAATGCCTATTTTACCTGACGTAACACTGAAAACTCAAATGTGAAACACATTATTCCTCCGTTTTATAATACAAAGATAGTTTGGAATTTCCATTTGCTTTTAAATTAAGAGTTTTCCTGGAGTTTTTATAGAACAGAAAGCTTAATTCTACCTCTTAGAAAACTCCACAATTGATTTGATCTTTGATGTTTTGACCATATTGCTACAAATGGAAATTGGATTGTGCCTAGTAGTTTCCTTTATCACAGCTTAATCTAGTCAATGAATACAGATGTGTATTTCTAAGATCCAGGTGTGCAAAGTTGAGACATATAAGCCCTTCTGAAGTAAGACAAATCCAAATGAAGGGGTTTTCACATGATTGTATAAAATTAGTAAATGAGAATTGCGTTTATTTTGTGTTTTAAAGCATTGCTTTAGCTTTTCTTTGTGAATGGTATCATACATCCCATGCATCTGACAGTTGTTGTACTGTGGTCACTTGAATTTTGCTGTGATGCTAGAAGCCATGTCACCAGTATTTCACTACTGAATTTCCAGACAGGTTTCAGCTGAACCTTGCAGTGTACTTCTAAAGGAATTAACCTGTGAAAACTGTATGAACAGCAGGAGAAGCTTGTCTGATAGAATGCCAGAAGGTGAGGCCCTCAAGTGGGAAGGCACTCAGAAAACAGCTGGGAAAGAGCTGGCCCTCAGAGTAGAGTCCACCCAGGCGATGTGGATAGCGGCAGGCTTTCAGGACCTTCATTTGCTGATGTGGCAAAACTTACAATGAGAAGGAGCAGCTGCAAACATCCATTAATGATCAAAACGGGGATTGTACACAGTGTGAATCTGGACCAATTGAGAATTGTCAAGGGTGAAATGAAACACACAGAGGTTGACATCCCAGGCATTAGTGATCTGAAGTGGACTGGCATGAGTCATTTTGACCTGGGCAGTCGCATGGTCTACTGTGCCAGGAACAACAAATAGAAGAGGAATGCTGTTGGCATTCCTCGTGAAAAGAAACATTTCAAGGTCTGTTCTGAAGTACAGCGCTGTCAGTGATAGCACAGCATCCGTACCCTATAAGGGAGAGCAGTTAATGTGACTAGGATTTACATCTGTCCATGAACCCGTAAGGCCAAAGATGAAGAAAATGAAGATTTTTTGGTCAACTTCTGCAGTCTGTAATTGATCAAACATGCAGTTACGATGCATTGGTAATTACTTACTGGTGACTGGAATGCAAATGTTGGAAACAAGGGGTTGGTGGTAGAAAAATAAGGCCTTGGTCATTGGAACCACCTGACCAGTGACTGCTTCACTGAAAATACCTTTTTTCAGCCACATAAACAAAGAGATTACACATGGAGCTTGCCAGATGGAATACACAGGAATCAAATCAGCTACATCTGAGGAAGGAGACAGTGGAAAAGCTGAATATCATCAGTCAGAATAAGGCCAGGGGCTAACTCTTGTGCAGGCCATTGGTTGCTCAAGTGTAGGTTCAAACTGAAGCTGAAGAAAGTTAGAAGGAGTCCACAACAGCCAAAGGATGTCCATGAGTGTATCCTACCTGAGTGTGGAGGCCATCTAAAACTAGATTTGACACATTGAAGACTAACAGTGAAACACCAGAGGAGTTGTGGAATAACATTAAGGACATCGTGCATGATGAAAACTAGGTCCTTCGAGAGACAGGAAAGACTCAGAGATGTGTAAGAAAGGCCTCTGAGATTGGTTCCTGACCATACAGAAGCTAAAGTGAAAGAAACAGTGAAGTAAAGGAGCTGAACAGCCGATTTCAGAGGGCAGCTAGAGAAGATCAAGTATTCTACTGAGATGTGCAAAGACCTGCAGTTAGAATACCAAAAGGAAAAACACACTCAGCATTTCTCAGTCTGAAAGAACTGAAGAAGTAATTCAAAGTTCAACTTGTAATATTGAAGGACTCTGGGGAAAGGGCATCTTGGGTAGTAGTGTTGTTACATGCCACTGGGTTGATTCTAACTCATAGCGACTGCACAACAGAAAGAAACACTGCCCGGTCTCGTGGCCTGCCCACAGTTGTTTTTACACTGAATCCCATTGTTGCAGTCACTGTGTCAGTCCATCTCCTGGAGGGTCTTCCTTGTTTTCGCTGACCCTGCATTCTGCCAAGCATGATGTCCTTATCCAGGGACTGATCCCTCCTGACAACATGTGGAAAATATGTTAGACACAGTCTCATTTTTGCTTCCAGGGAGCACTGTGGTTGCACTTCTTCCAGAATAGATCTGTTCATTCTTTTGGCATTCCATGGTACATGCACTATTCTCCAGCAGCACAGTTGAAAGTCATCAGTTCTTTGGACGTCCCTGTTCATTGTCCAGCTTTTGCCTGCATATGATGCAACTGAAAATACCACAGTTTGGGTCAGGTCTACTGTCATGGATTGAACTGTGTTACTCCAAAAATGTATGTAACCATTTGGCTGGGCCATCACTCCCAACATTTTGTGATTTTCTGATGCTGTAAATCCTAACCTCTGCCTGTAGTTAATAGACTGTATTTATGTTAAAGAGCATTAGGCTGGAACTCTAAAACCCTTCCTAAGATCTCCTTGCTGCTTCAATGTAAAGTGGGTTTTGCTGGAGTGTGGCTTGCACCATCTTTTATCCTACGAGTCATAAAAAGAAAAGCAAGCAGAAAGTTGGGAACCTCATACCTTGAGGAAAGCAGCACCAGGTGTACAGTGCGTCTTTCAGACCTGAGGTTGCTGTGCCAAGATGCTCTCTGACCAAAGACTGAGACAACACAAAGAACTTCCAGAGTTGACTAAAAGGGAAAGCTGGCCCCTGGAGTGGACATCCTGAATTCAGACTTGGATCCTGCTGGATTGTCTAAGAACAAACTTTTCTTTGCTAAAGCCATCCACTCATGCTATTTCTTTTTTATTTTTAATTGTGATTAAGTGAAAGTATACAATCTGAATTGATTTTGTATGCCCACAAATCTGCAGCTTCTCCTGCTCTCCTTGCCCAGTGACTGCACACCCCTCCTTTTCATTCTGTATTTATCATATCCTCTTAACAAGCTTTTGTCACCACCTCTCTGTCCTCTCCTATCTAGAAAAAGACCAGTAGGACAGCATCATATAAATGCACGGAGCCATAAAGTGCACACACCATATGGTCACATTGTATCCCTAAGTCTAGTTCAATTTTTGTCCAAAGAGCTGACCTCAGTAGTGTTTTCTGGTCAGAGGCAGCAGCAGGTCTATGGGCCATGCTGCCCGGGGATCCCCAGTTCGTCAGACGTCATTTGTGGTATTTTAGTAGAATTCTTGAGCTGCAACCCTCTTATTATCATGTTGTCACAGAGACTCAACATTGTGCGCCCCATCATGACTGTCTTTGTTGTTGTCCAGGCAGCATCTGGTTCTTCTGGTCACATGTTGATACAGTCTTCCATTCGCATGGGTTCTTCTGATTCCTGAGCTCTTTTTTCCTCGTCTTGTTCTTGGTGATCATCTGTTCTGGATGAGTTAGGACCATTTGGTGTAGCTCAGATAGCTTTTAAGACCCCAGATGCCACTCACCCACGTGGAGTGCAGAAGATTCTCTTAGCAGTAGGCTACTTGTGCCAGTAGGCCTTGATGTCACCCAAGAGCATGGTCTCCAGACCCTGTCCCTACTACGCTTTTCTTGCAGTACTGGGTTTTGGCTAGAAGAGTGTTCAGTTTATAGTGAAGTCTGGCTAAGTTGCCCTACTTTCTACTGCGTGCCGTCACTGCTTTCACCTAAACAAGTCTCTACCAACTATCTAATCTATGACCAACCCTCCCCCTCCCTCCCCCTTGTAGCTGTCAGTGTCTTTTCTACTGTACATAAGTCTGTGTTTAAGTCCTTAGAGCAGGGGTCTCATACATTTGCCTTTTTGCAACTGCCTGATGTAACTTGGCATAATATAATGTTTTCCAATTGATACCAGGTCATGAGATGCTTCCTCAAATAATCATTATTCTTTATCATTGCATAGTGTTTTACTGAGTATCTGTACCATAGTTTGTTTATCCATTCATCTGTCAAAGGGCATGTAGGTTGATTCCATGTTTTTGCTATTCTGGACTGTGCTGCAGTGAACATTTGTGTGCATGTATCTGTGTGACAGCCTTTGTTTTTGTAGGCTATATTCCAATCAATGGGATTACTGGATCAAATAGTGTATCTATTTCCAGCTTTTTGGGGAAGCACCAAATTTGCTTTCCAAAGAGGTTGTATAATTTTACAATCCCACCAGCAGTGTAGGAGAGTTCCAGTCTCTCCACAGCCTCTCCAGCATTTGTTGTTTTGTGTTTTTTAGATCATGGCCCACCTCGCTGGGGTGAGATGGTATTTCATTATACTTTTGATTTGGATTTCTCTGATAGCAAATGATCGTGAGCGTTTCCTAATGTACCTTTTGGC
Organism: Heterohyrax brucei; assembly: GCA_028571685.1. Lineage (NCBI taxonomy): Eukaryota > Metazoa > Chordata > Mammalia > Hyracoidea > Procaviidae > Heterohyrax > Heterohyrax brucei. The sequence goes on from CM053143.1 coordinate 197,170,803, forward strand.
TACGTAAATGTCCTCTTTGGTGAAATGTCTGCCCATCTCCTTTGCCCATCGCTTAACTGGGTTTTTGGTCTTTTTATTATTGATATTTTGCAGTACCTTCTAGATTGCAGAGATCAGACATCTGTCCAACATGTAGTTGCCAAATATTTTTTCCCATTCTGTAGGTGGTCTTTTAACTCACTTGGTAAAGTCTTTGGATGACCAGAAACGTTTGATTCTTAGTAGTTCCCATTTATTTTTTCTTCTGTTGATCGTGCATTGTCTGTCAGATTTTGAAGGCTGTCTAAGCTGTGTATTAGAACTTGCACTGTTGACCCTATTTTTTCTTGCATGATCTGTATCATTTTAGGTTTGATATTTAGGTGTTTGATCCATTTTGAGTTAGTTTTTGTATAAGATATGAGATATGAATCTTGTTTCAGTTTTTTGCCGATAAATACCCAAATTTGCCCACACTGTTAAACAGACTGTTTTTACTTCAGTTTACAATCTTAGGGACTTTGTTGACTATCAGCTGTTTGTAAGAGGATGGTGGTATCTCTGGGGCCTCAACTCTGTTCTATCGGTCTGCATGTCCCTTTTTGTACCAGTACCAGGCTGCTTTGGCTACTGTGGCCGTGTAATAGGTTCTAAGGTCAGGTAGTTGTGAGGCCTCCCACTGTGTTTCTCTTCTTCAGTAGTGCATTGCTTATCCAGAGTCCCTTCCCTTTCCAGACAAAGTTGGTGGTCTGTTTCTCTACCTCATTGAAAATTGCCACTGGAATTTGTATTGGAGTTGCATTGTATATGTAGATCGCTTTGGGTTAAGTAGAGATTTTCACAAGTAAGTCTTCCTCCCCGCGAGCAGGGTAGGTTTCTCCATTTATGTAAGTCTCTTTTGGTTTCTTGCAGTAAGGTCTTACAGTTATCTCTGTATAGGACTCTCATTTCTCTAGTTAGATTTATTCCTAGGTATTTTATCTCCTTGGGGGCTATCGTAAATGGTATCGATTTGGTGATTTCTTCTTTGGCTGCCTTCTTTGATGATCTCTTTGTTGGTAAAAACAAATGCTAGTGATTTACTTATGTTTGTCTTATATCCTGATACTTTGGTGAACTCTTCTATTAGTTCCAGTAGTTTTCTTATGAATTGTTTAGGATTCTCTGCTCATACAATCTTATCATCTGCAAATAGGGAGATTTTTACTTCATTTGGCAATGTAGATGCCCTTTATTTCTTTGTCTTGTCTGATTGCTATGGCTACTGCCTCGAGTACAGTGTTGAAAAGAACTGGTGAGAGTCAGCATTCTTGTTTTTGTGGAGAATTATTTCAGTCTCTCTCCTTTCTAGATAATATAGGTGATTGGCTTTGTGTAGATTCCCCTTACTGTGCTGAGGAATTTCCCCTCTATTTCTGTTTTCCTGAGCATTTTTAGCATGAATGGGTGTTGGACTTTGTCAAATGCCTTTTCTGCATCAGTTGACAGAATCAGGTGATTCTTATTCTTTGTGCTCTTTATATGGTGATCACATTAATTGCTTTTCTGGTGTTGAACTAGCCTTCCATCCCAGGTATGTATCCAACTTGGTCATGATGAATTATTTTTTTGATATGTTGTTGAATTCTATTGGCTAGGATTTTGTTGAAAAATTTTGCACCTGGGTTCATGAGTGGTGTTGATATGTAATTTTATTTTTTTGTGGGATCTTTCTTGGCTTTGGTATCAGGGTTATGCTGGCTTCATAAAACAAATTTGGGAGTATTCCATCTCTTTCTATGCTGTGAAATAGCCTCAGCAGTATTGCGTTAACACCTCTTTAAATGTTTGGTAGAATTCTCCAATGAAACCGTCTGGGTCAGGACTTTTTTGGGTTGGTAATTTTTTTATTACTTTTCCTTTGTGATGGGTTTATTGAGGTGTTCTACTTCTCCTTGTGATAATTTTGGTAGGTGATATGAATCTGGAAATTTGTCCATTTCCTAAGGTTTTCAAATCTCTTAGAGTACAGTCTTTCATAGTATTCTGTTATGATACTTTTGATTTCAGCCAGATCTGTTGTGAATCCTCCCGTCTCATTTCTTATTTGGATTATTTGTTTCCTGTCTTGTTTTTCTTTTGTTAAGTTTAGCCAAAGATTTATCAATTTTGTTAGTCTTTTCAAAGAACCAGCTTTTGGTTTTGTTAATTTTTTCAGTGTTCTTCTGTTCTCTAATGCATTTAGTTCTGCCTTAATCTTTATCATATGTTTGTTCTGGTGTCTAAAGGGTTCCTTTGTTGGTCTCTTTCTATGTGTCCTCAAATTGAAGGGTTAATTCCTTGGTTTGGTCCCTTTGTTCATTGCAGATGTATACATTTATAGAGGTAAACTGACCTCAGAGCACAGCTTTTGTGTATCCCATAGGTTCTGGTAAGTTGTGTTTTCATTCTCAGTTGATTGCATAAATTTCTTTATTTCATCCTTGACTTCTTCTGTAACCCCTGGGTTTTTGAGCAAAGTGTTGTTCAGTTTCCATGAGTTCAGATTTCTACCTATGTTTCTTTTGCTGTTGATTGCAACTTTGATGGCTTTGTGATCCAAGAAGATGCTTTGCAATAATTCAGTGGTTTCTGTTTTGTTGAGACTTGTTTTATGTCCTGACGTGTGGTCTATTATGAAAAATGTTCCATGTGCACTGGGAAAGAAGGTGTACTTATCTGTTGATGGGTAAATAGTTCTATATGTGTCCATGAGGTCTAGCTGGTTAATTGTCACAGTAAGATCTTCTGTATCTTTACAGAGCCTTTTTCAGGAAGATCTGTCCATTACTGAAAGTGCAGTGTTGAGGTCGACTATTATTGTGGAGTGATCTATCTCATTTTTCAGTATTGTCTGTGTTTGTTCAATGTATTTAGATGCTGTGGTATTGGGTGCATAAACAATATTGTTATGTCCTGCTTATGCATTGAATCTTTCAGCAATAAATAACAACCACCCTTGTCCACAGTGGTGTATTTGACATTAAAATTATTTTATATGAGATTAGTATTGCCACTTCTACGCTTCTTTATATGTTGTTGGCTTGGCATGTATTTTTCCACCCTTTGATTTTCATTTTGTTCATATCTTTGAGTCTAAGGTATGTTTGTTGTAAGCAGCGTAATAGGTGGGTTTTTATCTTTTGATCCATGATGTCAGTTGCTGTCTGTTTATTGGAGCATTCTGCCCATTTGCATTCAGTGTAATTACTGATAGGTATGTGTTTAGTGCTGTCATTTTGGTGCTTTTATTTTCATGTTGTTGATGTTTTCTGTGTTGCTCTTAATGTGTTTTGGGTCACTCTTATTTATTGGTTGACTTTTCATCTTTTTCAGTGTTGGTTTTGTGTTTGTTGAGACTCCTGTGTTACGCTTCTTGTTTTGATATGTCACATTGTTATTTTGCTTTGCAGCTAGCTATCCATATAGTCCCCTTTAGTATTCCAAGTTTAAACCAGACTTTAAATTCTGCGTATCTTTTTAATTTCCCAGGGTTATAACTACTATAATATACCTCTATTTTTAGTATGATGATGTCACAGTTTTCATGTTATGATCACTGGTTTCCTTCTGTTAGTATTGTCAATTGAGCTTTGTGACTTCCCTAACTGAGTAGAATTCTGGGTGCTGTGTCTCACATTGCCACCTCCAGTATACACTTAATGTTTTTATTTTTCTAAGCAAAGAGCTTCTTTCAGTATTTCTTGTAGGTTTGGTTTGGTTTTTACAAATTAAGCTTCTGTTTATCCATGAATGTCTTAATTTTGCTGTCATATTTGCAGGACAGTTTTGCAGGATATATAATTTTTGGTTGGAAGTTTTCTCCTTCAGGGCTTTGAATGTGTCATCCCACTGCCTTCTTCCCAACATAGTTTTTGCCAAGAAGTCAGAAAAGAGCTTACAGGGCTTCCTCCCGAGTATTAGCTTTCCTTTAAGCCTAGCTATCTCTAAGAGTCTCTGTTTATGTTTCATTTCATTAAGCTTGACTATAATATGTCTTGTTGTCTTTCTCTTGGGGTCTAGTTTTTGTGGCATCTTGGGTATCTGTTCTCTTTCATAATTTCAGGGAAGTCTTCTGTCAGCAACTCTACAGCAATGCTCTGTGTATTTTCATCTATCCCTTCCTGTTCAGGAACTCCCATTATTCATAGAGTATTCCCCATAATAGAGTCCCATACATGTTTCTTAATGCTTCCTTTTTTATTTATTTTCTCTGATTTCTCCTCATAAATGTTGATGTCAGTTGCTCTATCCTCAAGCTCACTAACTGTGCCTTCCATCTCCTCAGTTCTGCTCTTTTGGCTTTAGATTGAATTACCTAATTTTGTAATTTTATTATTGATCTGCTGGATTTCAGATGGTTGATGTTCCATCTGTTCACATAACTTATTTCTTCATTTTTTTTCTGCTGCATTTTGTTGAATATCAAGGAGGGCTGTATACATAATTCTTTTGTACTTGACCTCTGATGCTTTCAGAAAGGCTTCTTCATCTGGGAAGTTTTTAATTTATTTTGGGGGTTTTCAGGAACCATAGTGGACTGCTTCTTTTATTGTTGTCTTCCTGCCATCTAGAAGCTGTCTGGTTTTCCTCATGTTTCATGAACAGGAGCTGAGGCATAGTTCTAAGAGGGGAGATAGTCACCAGCTGCCTCTATGTACTCTAGTGACTGGCTCCAGGTGGACTCTTGGTGGTGGAAGACTGCCTCCTGGCTGGCAAAAATGGCACCCTACTGATGGAGTGACTGGTGGGCCACTAGCTGATGCTGTGATGTAGATTAGTGAAAAGTGGAAGAGATGATGCCATGCCGCTCAACAGTCAGTTCTCCAGGTGGTCTTATTTTAAAAAAGGACTTTATTGCTAAGCAAGGAGCTGTCCAAGAGCTGCCTAAATCAGTCAGGCCCTCAAGAATGACAGGCCCCACCTTCCAGCTGACAACTAAAGCACCTCACAGGCTGTTCCTGATTCTGACGTGATTCATAGTGGGTGGGGGTGGTTTGTGGCCTTCCTGCATCCTCTGCGAGGTCCTACCTGTAGCTCTAGGCATCACTGTTCCTAAACACAGCATTTATGCTGGAAAAGTTCTTTCTAAACAGAGCCTGCTGCTCTGTGTGAGAATTATCCCCAACTAAGACCTCTGAGTGGATGACTTCGCCTCCCAGCTTACTAGTCCTGCCCTAGCTGCCCTTCCTGTCATGAAACAGCAGAAGTCATGGGGCAGCTCAGAAAAGAGAGGGCGGAGGGGCAGTGATGCTCTCATTTGGCAGCTGGGCTCTCAATATGTGGTTATCCCATGCACAGTCTCTCTGATGCACAGTATGCTGTGTATTTAAGCACTGCAGTTCAGGGTAGTAGCTGGCTCATTCCCAGTACGTGCCTCCCAAATAACAAAGAAAGTGTCAGTACTTGTACTCCTGAATAGTGAGTCAGCAGAAGCAGTTCTCAGCACACCATGTCTCATCTATGAGAGAGGTAGTTACCCCATAACTGGTACCTCGTCCGGTCTGACAACCCCATGCCAGATCGTAGGACTCCCCATATCTGCATCACTCAATTATCATTCCAGGCCTTATTTGTAAGAAGGAACTGATGAGAAGTGTGTCTAGTCCACAATCTTGGCTCTTCCACTCCTACCCCCCATTTGATGCTATTTCTGTTAGAGCAGTACCAGATGACTAAGGCAGAACTTGGTACCAATAGTCTGGTGCTCTAACAAATACTAAAATGTGGAAGTGGTTTTGAACTGTGATTGGATAGATGACTCAGGAGGAACTGAGGAGAAATGTGAACAGCAAGAAGGCCAGACAGTGAGACACAGCAGAGGAACTGCAGCAGCAAAACCAAATCAGTGCAAGAAAACGTTGGAGCTGACCTACAGAACGAGAAAGCTGAGTGGCTGTGCACAGAGATTTCCTAGTGGAGTCGAGTGCCTCTGGACATTTGAATCAGTGGAGCTAGGTTTATTGATGCACAGAGTGAGAGAACTGAGTACCTGTGATCAGGAAGGTTGCTGGCAGAGTGAGATGGCTCTGGGCAGATGAATTGGTAGAGCTCCAGATCTTTGGAATACTTGCCCCAGCAGGGCAGATGCAGGCTTGAGGCCCAGACCATGAGGTCATAGTTAGCAGAAGCTGAAGAGACAGAGACCATGAGAAGCTGAGCTGTGTCATTGTCAAGATGTACAGCTGTGATCCCCAGAGTTTGAAAGGGTGGGGTCATGGCCTCCTGTGTTTATAATGATGGAACTGCCACTCAGGCTTAGTGTGGCCCTAAAGCCAAGGGGACAGAGTTACTGTCCCAGTGGGTCTAGAGTGCATAGTTGTAGTACAGGGCCAAGGAGCTTCCAGTCAGAATCCAAAGAGTGTGGCCGATACCTAGTCTGGAGGGCAGGGCCATTGTGTAGAACATCTCAGAAAATGGAAGGTTATTTTCAGATCTTTGAGGGCTAATGTAATGTGTTCTGCTGACTTTTTTGTTGCCTGTTTTGCCTTTTTTCTACATTTGTAATGGAAACATCTAACTTGTGCTTGTTCTGCCCTCATATCTCTGGAAGTAGACAGCTTGTATTCTAGGTTTCACAGATGTAGAGGAAGTTTTTGTATTTGGACTTGCAACTGATTTAAGACTTATGCTATCATGTAAGATGAACATGCTTTTGCTATGACTTTTGATATGACATGATGAATGTGTTGCATGTGTCAAAGATATGATGGGGGGCAAAGGATGGAATGTCGTGTATTGAACTGTGTCCTGCAAAAAATCTATGTAGCCATTTGGCTGTGGCATCATTCCCAATATCTTGTGATTGTCCTCTGCCTGAGATGATACAGGCCTTTTTAACCCTGAAGCTTCTCCACACCAAGCCTCCATCAATTCTATAGTTATGCTTTACATTTTCCTTCTGTAGGCCTGATCTTAGCAGTGCTTTCTGCGCCAGGCCTTCTACTCTGAAACGATTCTCTGTATCTGCCCATCTGCCCTTCCAGTTTTGGTGGTTGTAACTGAACACCTTCAGTATTCTTGTCCTGTACTATTAGCTGACTGAGATAAGGTGTACACCAGTTGCAAGGGAAAAGAGAAAGTGGCAAATTTATTATCTGTACATATAAGGAACAACGTGGTGTCTAGTGACCAGAAGACAACAAGCTTCTCAAACTGGGGCCTTGGGAGTCTTATGTGGAGACTGGCTCTGGGGCTTATACCTTAGTCTCCCTTAGCCCACCCATCCTTGGAATTCCCTTCCCCTGTCCAGGTTTGAAATTTTGTTCCTGAATCATCTTGGCTCAAAGTTACTGATGAATGGACCTCTTGCTCTAGAATGGATTCCAGGTACATTGGTAGGCTGGTCACTGCTCCCCCGTGTAGGAAGATGGTTCTGAGCTCAGGTTCTGCAAAAGCATGGCTTGTTGGAGCTGGGTCTCAAGGTGGAGCCTTCTAACCTGCAGAATGTTCACTCAGAGAACGCTAGAGCATATCTGTGTTAGACATGAAGAAAAGGTAGTTAATGGATGTTGCACAGAACCCCAAAACCGCTGGACCATCAATTGAGGTCTTTTAGTGGAGATCTCAGGGTGCACCCCTTTTTATTCTTGTGTTGCCAGGGAGACTCAACTTAGCTCCATCGCGGCTATCACTGGTGGTGGCCAGGCACCGCCCGATTCTTCTGGTCTCAAGTCGATGTAGGCACCTGCTCACGTGGGTCTCTCTATCTTCTGGGTTGTCTTTACCCCATGTCATTTTGGTCCTCGGTGAGCATCCATTCCTGCTGAGTTGGGACCATTTGCTATGCCCTCGGATGGCAGCTGAAAGGAAGACGTTTTGATGACATTCAGGACATCAAGGGTAATATGACAGCTCTGATGGCCATTCCAGAGAAAGAGTTCCAGAGTTGCTTTGAAGGGTGCACTGGGCAGTAACGTTGGTGCATAGCTTCACAGGGGAATACTTATGAGGTGATTGTACTGATATTCAGCAAAGAGGTATGTAGCACTTTTTCTAGGATGAGATCACAGACTTAATTGTCAGACCTTGTATTTATTATCTGAGGAGTTAGCTTCCTTTAATGGTTTCAGTTCTCTGGTACGAGAGTTTTGAGTGTGGCACTGGATTAAAGGTGACATTGACAGCTCCTTTCACCCCATAGCATATCTGTTTTACAGCTGTTGGGATTTGGAGAGAATGTTAGCACTGGAAATGTACAGTAGCTTTGAATCTCTGCATTTGAACATTGCGATGACACCTGGATTCTCTGCTGTGTCTAACCTGAGTTCTGTTTACCTTTTCAGTGTCCTCACATGTCTCCATGAAGGACCAGAGTGCATGACAATGCAACTATAGGGGTATTAGAAAGTAGGGGACCATGACTCCCGTTGAGTAGATTCTGACTCATAGCGACCCTATAGACAGAGTAGGACTGCCCCATAGAGTTTCCAAGGAGTGCCTGCTGGATTTGAACTGCTGACCTTTTGTTTAGCAGATGTACACTTAACTGCTTCACCACCAGTAGGGGGCAGATGGGAACATTCATAATTTGCCAGTATAATCTTCTCTTTTCAGCAGGTGGTCATGTCAGCTCTTGATGATGTGGAATCCTCTCTAAATCTCAGGGCCTTCGGTCGCCTGTTTGTGGAGGCCACTGGGGCTCTCATGTCTGGGGAGGGGCCAGAGAAAAACTGGCAGTCCTGCAGTGTTTTACCGTTGTTAATATCATGGCCTGCTTTCATCCTGTGCTTTGTGTTTTCCTAAATATTTGGGTAAGTTCTCTGGAAAGAGGTAGATCGTCCCCTCACACAAGGAAGAGGTGATGTGAGTGTAGAAATAGGGCTTTCATTTGCAAGCATATCTCCAGTTTCTGCTCTGTGTTCTTGACTGTTCTAGGCTGTGAAGAGATGAACGAGAATAGAATGGGTCACGGTGTTTATTACAAGTTTGACATGAGGATTTTTCCAGAGACCTTGAGGCCCAGAGATTTGGCTGTGTCAGGGAAGTGTTCATTGCCATTCCCTGTCTTCCTTCATGATATGCCTTTCTCCATGATCACCATGTCAGCTGCTCCCGATTGACCTCCTAGGGTAGCAAAAGGAAGACCTGAAGAGATTGCAGGTAGCACCTATCCGGGATCACTCTGTTGAGTGCAGCGAGTGGCAAGAATCCTCTGAAGGACCAGGCCTGCGTGGAGGGAATGAGATTTGAAGGAATCACAAAAAGTCTCCTGAGTGGAAAGGAATGTGTACTTCCCAGATACCTGAGATTGCTTTTCTGACTTGCATCCGTCGTCACACACCAGTGTTCATGGAGAAAAACTAATCCGTTTCCATCGTTTAGTGTTCTGTGTCCATTGAACCCAATACCTCCCTGCATTGCTCATCTCATTCTACCCCATTTATGTCACTGTCACTCTCCATCTTCATGGAGGTATTTCCTAGTGAATTGCTTTTTGACCATCACTAAAGTACTGAAATAGCACAGTGTGTTCACTTCTGTCTTTTCTCCCAGCTGCCTTTTCCTTCTGAGTAATTTCATTCATTTTCGTTTCATAATGTGAACCTCACCTTGAATCATTAATCAACATTAATGATGGAGGAAAGTTACCACTGAAAATAGGGTAGTATGATTCATGAAAAATGACAACTGATCTTCCATGGGGGCAGGAATCTGTGAACTCCATGGGACTAAATATCAGCATAAGAACTACAGAGCACAAGTGAGGTGAGTGTCATTTGCTCAGGAGTCTGCAGTGCTTCAGGACAGCGGGCTTATGCAACATGGCATTAAAATATTTATAAGATGCATGGGTGTCACAAAAGGTAACAAACTTAACTGCTAACCAAGTGATTGGGAATTGGAACCTTCCCAGTGGCTCTGTATGAGAAATACTTGGCTGTCTGCTTCTGTGGTAACTACAGGTAACAAAACCCTGTGCATGGATGCTCGTGTGTGGTGTGTGTGTGTGAGAGAACACTGTTGACTTGATTCCAGCTCATAGCAACCCCATAGGATAGAGTAGAGCTACCCTGTAGGGCTTCCAAGACTGTAATCTTCGTGGAAGTAGACTGTTAACATTGTTCTACCATGGGGCTGCTGGCGGGTTTGAGCCATTCACCTTTGTAGTTATCTGCCAAGCACCTAACCACCACACCACCAGGGATCATAGACACACACACTCTGTTTCTGTCACACACACATAAACACACACACACACGTCTCACACCCAGCACCGTCACGCCTGTTCTGACCCATGAATGTGCTTCCAGGTGAGTTTCAACCACCAGCCTTTGGATTCTGGTCAGACACAAACTCAGGGGTCTTATAAACCAGAAAACTAGACTCATTGCTGTTGACCCTGTTCCAATTCACAGTGACCCTACAGGACAGAATAGAGCTGCCCTGTAAGGTTTCCAAGGAGTAGCTGGGGGATTCAAACCCAACCTATTGGTTAGCAGGCAAGCTCTTAACCTCTTTGTCACCAGGGCCAGGTGTCTCTTATATGTATATAAAACCAGTTTAATAAAAACCAGCTCTAATATTGCGTGGAAACTGTGGTGGCATGGTGGTTAAGAGCTACGATTGCTAATCAAAGGGTCAGTAGGTTGAATCCACCAGGTACTCCTTCGGAACCCTGTGGGACAGTTCTGCTTTGTCTTGTAGGGTCGTTGAGTTGGAATCAACTTGATGGCAACAAGGGTGAGTTTTTGTTTCTTTAAAAACTGTATTTCACACACCTTTCACAGTGTAGTATTTTTCATAAATGTGAGTGAGATACTGAATATTTGAAACGTATTTCAGTTGCATAAAATAGGGGAGAATCTTTTGTTGCTTTTCAGGCTTCTCTGAACATGTCACAGTCCTTTTGAATGTAACTGATGTGATAAATCATGTAGTTCCTCCTTGTTGTTGTTGTTAGATGCCACTGAGTCGCTTCCAACTGATAGCGACCCTGTGCACAACAGAATAAAACACTGCCCAGTCTTTTGCCACATCCACAGTTTTAATCCTTAGTCCCATAATTGCAGCCACTGTGTAAGTCCATCTCATTGACAGTCTTTGTATTTTTCTCTGACCCTCCACTGTATCACGTATGGTGTCCTCAAGGGACAGATCCCTCTTGACAACATGTTTAGAGTATGTGAGATGCAGTCTTGCCATCTTTGCTTCCAGGGAGCACTCTGGTTGTACTTCTTCTGGGATGGATCTATTTGTTCTCTTGGCTGTCCATGGTACATTCAGTATTCTTCTGCAACACCACATTTGAAAGGCATCTCTTCTTCTGTCTTCCTTCCTTGTTCGTTTGCCAGCTTTCACACGCATAGGATGTGATTGAAAATACCATCGCCTGGAGTAGGTGCATGTGAGTATTTAAGCTGACATGTTTAGTTTATGACACCTTAAACAGGTCATTTGTAGCAGGTTTTTCCAATGCAGTGTGTCTTTTGGTTTCTTGACTACTGCTTCCATGGGCATTGATTGTGGTCCCAAGTCAAATGAAATCCTTGGCAAACCTCAGTCTTTTCTTCATTTATGACAATAATTGATTTCTGGTCTAGTTGTGAAGATTTTTGTTTTCTTGATGTTAAGGTGCAATCCATATGGAAGACTGTGGTCTTTCATCTTCATCAGTAAGTATTTCAAATCGTCTTTACTTTTATCAAGCAGAGTTGTTTTATCTGCATAATGCTGGTTTTTAATGAGTCTAACTCCAATCCTGATGCCTCATTCTTCTTCATATAATCCATCTTCTTGGCTTATTTGCTCAGCATAAAGATTGAAAAGGTACAGTGAAAGGATTCAACTGTCATGAGTGTCTTTGAGGAAGGTATATCCCTGTAAACTTGAGTCTGGACAAACAAACTTTTTTTGTCATGACTTCCTGGCTTAGGGGACCCGATAGATTGTTTTATGTCCCGTTCCTCACCCCACCCCCACCTTATTTGTTGGTTGTTCCCTATTAAAGTATAAGAGAGTGGCTCAGGGCATGCGCAATGAGTCCTGCTTCTGTTCCAGGTAATGCGTCAGACTCTGTAGCTGTGGCAGTACAGATAAGGGAGCAGGGAGTGCAAGTAAAAGGGAGAGAGGTTTATCCTGAAGGAAAGTTTTAGATATCAGTGTGGTAGATTAGGCACAGGCTACTTAGCTTTTATGATTGAATGCTGTTTTTCACAGATTCTGAAGGCATGAGTAGGCTCTCTGTCATCTGGTCTCCTCCACTGAGTAAGATGCTTTCTGAAAGCCTCTGCTCCATTCACCATGCTTCCTGCCACCAGTCTTTTTGCAGGATGCCAATTCCTGGCAGGTTACATCTGGCCAGTCATAGGTACTTTTGGGTGTACTCTCCTTGTTGCCAGTCTGATTTCTCAGCTCTCCCTTTGATATTTAAGACTCCTAGAATGTCATATGCAGTTGATTCATTTTCCACATTTTTGTTGTTAAAGGGATCACAGCACATGTCCAACTGCTCTGCCTTCTTATCTTCCCCTCAGGTCTTTTATATTGTCTGTTTAGACTTGTCTTGCAGAGTGTCTTCATTCACTTTGAAATATGCATTTAAGATCTGTTCCTATCATTCCATGGCTTGGTAGCTGACTTCATTTTTATTGTTGAGTAATACTGCATTGTGCGGTTGTGCCACGGTTTGTTTTTCCCATCACCTATCAAAGGACACCTTGGTTGCCCCCAGTCTTTGCCAGTTGTGAATATAGCTGCTGTATATAAGCATTCAGGTTTTTATGTGGGCAGATGTTCATAAATTATCTTTCCATATAAATAGAAATTAAGGGACTATGTAAAAACCAAACCAAACTTAAAAGAATTATTAGAGGGAGACCTTCAGTCTGAGAACAAACAACATCAGACCACAGTCTTAATGAAGGACACAAGATTGTACCTGTCAGATACCAGGCTAGGAAATGAACTCCCAAGGACTATCCAAAACCAAAAGATATACAACAGGGATCCAGAGTGGTTAATCTGTAAATGGTAATAACATCCAAATAATAAAAGAGAGAATAAAAGATATAGGTATAGAACTTTCTTGTAGAGTAGATGCTAAGGAAGTACCATGTAATAGTAGACTGGGAAGAGAAGAATAAAGTTTAAGATAACTGTAAAGAAAGTTAACAAACCTACTCCTCACAGTAAAGAAGGAAAACAAGTGTCAGTAAAAGCTAAACCTACAAAAATAATGGAAACGAGCAGTAAATCTGAAAGCTAAAGGAATTCAGCCTCGAAGAGTAAGAGAGGTGAAATATCTGCACCAAAAAAAAAGCAAACATTACACAGTGAGAGTAATAAACTCACACGTATGTAGAATTACACTGAATGTAGTTGTCTTAAATGCACCCAGAAAGAAACAGAGTGACATGATGTATTTAAAAAAGGATTTCTCAGTTTATTGTTTAGAAGAAACAGAGCTTAGAAAGAAAGACATTTGGTGCTGGTACAATTACTAGTACCAATACATTTAAGAATGGAACAGTTGAGAAAGCAGATGTACGAGGTTGTCTCATAACCTTGATATATCAGTGTCTCACAGCTGTGTTCATGTCAGTGTGTGCTGGGATCCTGCTGAGTGGCATTCATGTTATGTGTTTTTGTTTGCTATCACAGAAATGTTGGATCTTGAATTAGAGCAAGGAACATTTAGTTTCTTGTTAAACATAGGAAAAGTGGAAGTGAAATCTGAGATACTATTCCAAGTTTATGGGGATAATGCCACGAGGAAAATGGCAGTGTATAAATGGGTTCAATGTTTTTAAGGGGAGAGAAAGCATCACTAATGGAGAGGTCAGGGTGTTTCCATTAAGGAGTATAACTGATGAAAACATTGCAAAAATTCATTGAATTGTGCGTCAAAATCGTAATCTCACTGAGAAGCAGACCAAGTAAACATTGATAGAGAAACAGTTAAGAAAATCTTAGCTGAAAATCTTGGCATGAGAAAGCTGTGTGCAGAACTGGTCCTGAAGGAGCTCACTGATGAACCAAAGGGAAGGAGAGTCAGCATTGGGCAGCACCTTTGGGAGAGGCAAGATGACGTTTCAAGCCGTGTTACCTCTGGTGATGAAGTGTGGGTGGACCAGTGTGACCCTGAAGCAGCGTCAGAGTGCACAGTGGAAGTCAGCCAGCTCTCCAAAACCAAAATGTTCTGTCAGTTCAAATCAAGACTCAGAAGAAAGTTGCTAACTTTTTGATATCAGAGCAGTTGTTCATTATGAATTTGTACCAGCTGGTCAAACAGTTAAACAAATTTCCTATTTGTAAGTACTGAAAAGGCTGCATGAAAAGCGAAACACGACCTGAACATTTCACCAACGACACATGGCTCTTGCATCACGACAGTGCACCAGCTCACACGGCGCAGTCTGTGAGCAAATTTTTAGCCAGTAAACAAAGTTCTGAAACAATGGAATGTGTTGAGTTCTGTAATGGAACACCCTCCCTACTCCCTACTCTCCTGATCTGGTTCCCAATGACTTCTTCTTTTAACTGAAGTGAAGGAAATACTGAAAGGAAGACATTTTGATGACATTCAGGACATCAAGGGTGATACTGTGAGAGCTCCGATGGCCATTCCAGAAAAAGAGTTCTGCACTTGCTTTGAAGGGTGGACTAGGCAATGTCATCAGTGCTTAGCTTCCTAACAGGAATACTTAGAAGGTGATCATAGTGATACTTGGCATTGAGGTATGTAGGATTCTTCCTAGGATGAGTCTGTGAACTTAATTGTTAGACTTTGTACATCCATCCACCTGTGATCACCTGATTGTCAGTGAGTGCCCCAAGTCCATGAAATGGGGAAAGTACAAACGTTTTAGCAGATGGTGCAGGGAAAACTGGTTGTCATCCCATCCCAGGAAACTGGAGGACGTTATGCTGAGTGAGATGAGTCCATCACAGAGGGCAAGTGTTGTGTGAGACCACTAAACGATGAAAACTCATCACAAGATTTACACAAAAAAAGAAACAGTCTTTTATGGTTATTGGGGCAGGCAGGCGTGGAGATGGAGTAATGTTAAATCCTGTAAGTGGTAACTTCGATGATGAGTAAAACAGTAAACACTACTGGGAACAGCAGCATAGCTTGTACAAGGCAAAGTCATGGAAGCTCTGCAGGTGCATTCAGACTCCATGGTCTCAAGGATCATCTACCTCTATTGGCATAAATAACAAAGAAAGTATTCCGCATTCTGCTTTGGTGAATAACATCTGGGATCTTAAAAGCCTGTGAGAGGCCATCCAGGATGCTGCTGGTCTTACCCCTTCCAGAGCAAGGAAGAATGAAGAAAATGAAAGAAATAAGGGAAACATGAATGCAGACGAGTAATGGAGCACGTCTGTAACAGCCTCCAGCAGACTGAATCCAGTACAAGTAGATGGTGCCCAGCTAGGACCATGGACTGCTCTGACAGGGATCACACAAGAGGGTCCTGGACAAAGCTGGTCCAAAATTCTAACTCAAAGACAGGGACCAGACTTGCTGGCCTGACAGAGACTGGAGAAATACTTAGAGTATGGCCACCAGGCAGCTCTGCAGCTCAATAATGAAGTCACTCTTAAGGATCACCCATCAGCCAGAGATTGAACAGGCCCCTAAAAGAAAATGAGACTGAAGGGGCACAGCAGGCCAGGGGCAAGGACTAGAAAGTAGGTGGGGATATGAAAACTGTTAATCAAGAGCTCAAGGGTGAGAAGGGAGAGTGTTGACCTGCTCTGGGGTTGTTAACCAGTGCCATAAAACCGTATGTTTTCTGTTTAATTAGAAACTAGTTCTATAAATTAAACAAAACAAAAAAATATATAGGGGACTGGGGGATGAATAGTCTTATAAAGTGTTTTAAAATTAGTATTTCTTTGTGTGCAGTAGGAAAATAAAGGTAGAATAAAAATGTGTGAAGCCCTAAATTCATTAGTGATTCCCAGGGAAGGCAAAAATAGGGAACTCACTGCTCAGAGGACACTGTGCTTCTGTTAAGGGTGAAGGAAGCATGTAGAAATGGATCAAGGTGATTGTCACACATCATGATGAACACAGCGTCGTCCTACTGAACATATGAAGAACGTTGAAATGACAAATATTGTATTACAGGTATTTGACCACAATAAAGAAATGTAGATGATTCAAAAAATGTAAACATGCAAACATTAAAAGTTACAGGTGGATTCCTGTGCAAGGTGAGAAAGGACATCATTGTTAGATTCTGTGGAGTTGGTTCTCACTCATAGTGACACTGTGTACAACAGATGAGACACTGCCTGCTCCTGCACTGTCACAGTAGTTATGCTTGAGCCCATGGTTGTAGAGGAGAATGCTTCCTAAATATGATATAAACTTGGAGAAAATTAATAGAGGTAAAAAGATAGAGATTTTACTGTACAGACTGAAGGGTAAATTACAGGAGGGAAATAGCATAAGTAAAAATAATGGGAAAGACATAACTGGAAACAGTTTGCCACTTACGTAACAGACAAAGGAGAGTCTGTGGTGTGTCCTTGATCCAGGAACAGGGAAGCTCTGAGACTTTTTAGGAGTACTGAAGTGTTCAACTCTGGGCTCTCTGAGGTTTCCCCTTCATCTCCGCTGTGGGGATCCAGGTCCACAGTCTGTTAGCACAGCAGCTCCTGGAGCCCATCTATCCTGGAGAAGAGTCTTCAGACAGAGTTGTGGCAAGAGGATCAGAAACTGAGACCATCTCTCAGCCCCTGCCCTGTCCCTACACTAGGAGGTGGTGTGCATCTATTTTAAAGGGTAACACTAGGAGTATAGCTGTCTTAAGCTGAGTAATATTTCTGTACTAAAAAAAAAAAAACAGAAAAACCCACTGCTATCAACTCCTAAATAGCTAGGAAAATTAGAAGTCATGAAAAATGAAATAGAATGCCTAAATATTGGTATCTTTGGCTGTCATGAACAGGCTTGTCCTGGACTAAATACAACCAGAGTGCTCCTTCAAAGTAAGGATGGTGAGACTACTTCTTACATCCATTTTATATGGTGTTAACGAAAATCAGCCCCTGGAGAAGGACAGCATGTTTGGTAAAGTCGAGTAGGGGGCAGTGAAAAAGAGGAATACCCTGAAAAAGATGGTGTGACACAGTGGCTGCAATAATAGGCTTAATTATAACAGTGATTGTGGGCATGGAGCAAGACAAGGCAGTGGTCTTGTACATAGAGTTTCAAAGTTTTGTCAGCCATACTTCCTTGCTGAGATCTGATATATGATCTACACTCACAATGGGATCTGTCATTAGTCACCAGTTTGTTGAAAGAGAGGTTCCTGGGGAGTGTGACCTGTGTGTGAATATAGTCAGACATTCTGTCCTTTGCCTTGGGACTGGAGCCAGCAGCTTACCTGTTGATGTAGAGTTTACCAACCCCTGCAGCCACATGACTCAGGAGCTTTATGGTCTTGCTTGCTGATCTTGGAGTTTATCAATCGTCACAGCCTGAGAACAAAAGCCGTACTCTTCAACCTTCTCATCTTGGGTTCAATAGGCCCTGCTGCTGTATAAGTCAGGAGAAGTCTTTATGATGATCCACAGACTTGTGACATTCCAACTTGCACAACTTCATGAGCCATTTCCTTGATGTGGTCTTTCCCTTTAAATACTTCAACTTTGCCTAACAAATTTGGACAAGCCTGGAGAAAATGCTGTCTGTGCCCTGTGCTGCTGGTGGACAGAAATAAAACTCATCCAAAGGTCCTGTATCATTGATTGGTTTCAGTGGAAGGCAGCCAAACTCCAGGGCTTTTCTGGTAACACTTTCTCCTATTTGTAATGGAAATGTCTGTCTTGTGCCTTCCTGTTCTGCCACTGTATTTTACAAGCAGATGACTCGTATTTTAGGTTTTACAATTAAAGAATTTCTGGATTTTGGATTTGAACTTGGATAAGACTTTTGCTGTGATGGGATGAATATACTTTAGATGTTGCAAAGATGACATTTTTTAAAGAACAAAGGGTAGGATGTCATGGATTTTTTGCCAAAATTGAAGTTCTTCCTCTCACTGTAGCTGAAAATTCAGGGACAGTGTGGGCTTTAAGGAATAATTTATTGGCAGATATGCTAGCAACCTGGGAGACAGCAGCTAAAAGCTGTCCCACTTGGGTTACATTTCTAGTGGTTTCTATACCCAGATTTCAAAGGGGAGGGAATGTATCACGGAATAATAGTCAGAAGTAACAAGATTTAATTATATCATAAGGTTTCGTTACACCTAACAGTGTGAATTGCCCAAAAGTTTGTCAAGGATAATCAAACAGAGCAGACCCAAATCTTGTCACGGGGTAACCGAACAGAGCAGACCCAAAAATTTGTCACGGGATAATCAACTCTGTATCTTCTCAGGGATAAGGAGACGAAGAGATAGGGAAAGGAATGTAGCCCTGCTAGTCCACACTGGGAGATGTTATTAAGGCAGAGAATAGAATGTAGCCTAATAACCTAAGTGCCCTTTGTTAGGCCTTTGCATTTACCATCAGAATGAATTGTGTTGCCTCAAAAATCTGTAGCAGCTTGATTGCCCATAATTCCTGGTATTGTGTGATGTTCCTCCATGTTGGTCTTCCAGCCTCTATGATGTTAATGAGGACAGATGGGGCTGTTGTGTTGGTGGGGCAGGGCTTAATTTCTGAAATTGTCTTGTGCTTTGAGGCAGTCACTTGAGATATAAGAAAGGGAATCTAGCAGAGATATTTGGTGACCTCACAGCACCAAAAAAGCCGTGCTAGAAGCAAGGCATGTCCTTTGGAAAGGACCAGGGTCGCTGCACTTAGAAATTTCCAGTCCAGGGGAAGATTGATGACAAGGACTTTCCTCCAGTGCCAGCAAAGAAAGCCTTGCCCCAGAGCTGTCATCCTGAATTTGGACTTCTAGCTTACTGGACTGTGACGAAGAAAATTTCTCTTTTGAAAGCCATCAATTTGTGGTATTTCTGTTAAAGCAACACTAGTTAACTAAAACAGCTGTTTATTAGGGCTCCAAGCATTGTCCCTAATTTTTCTTCTATGATATTTATTGTTTTAGACTTCATATTTAGATCTTTGATCTATTTTGAGTTCGTTTTAGTACACAGTGTGGGATATGGGTCTTGTTTCATTCTTTGCTAATGGTTGTCTAGTTATGGCAACAGAATTTGATAAAGAGAATGTCTTTTACCCAGTAACAGTCCTTGGGTCTTTGTGAAATAGGTGAATGATGTTTTATCTAGATTCTCAGTTGTATGCCATTGGTCTATGCTGCTTGCCCTTGTACCAGTACCAAGCTGTTTTGACTACTGTGTCAGTGTAATAGGATCTAAAGTAAGATAGTGTGAGAGTTCGCACTATGTTCTTCACCAGTGATTCTTTACTTGTTTTGGCTCTTTGCTTCCCATAGGAAGTCGGTGATTTGTTTCTCCCTTTCATAAAAAAGGATCCGACTCAACGGCACTTGGTTGGCTCATTAAAAAAATGCCATGATCATTGCATTGTATCTGTAGATTGCTTTGGGTGCCATAGACATTTTCAGGATGTTGTCTTCCTATCCATGAGCAAGATAGGTGTCTCCAGTTATGTAGGTCTCTTGTTTTTTTGCAGTGGTGTTTTGTGATTTCCTTTGTACAAGTTTTCTTTTTTTATGTCTATGTTTACATGTATTCCCAAATATTTTATCTTCTTGAGGGCTATTGTAAGTGGTACTGATTTGGTGACTTCTTTGACAGTGTCTTTGTTGGTGTAGAGGAATCCAGCTGACTCTTGTATAATTATCTTGTATCTAGATGCTTTGCTGAACTGTTCAATGAGTTCCACCACTTTTTATGTGGATTGTTTTAAGGGGTTTTCTATGTATTAGATCATATCATCTGAGAATAGAGGTACTTTTCCTACCTCCTTACCAATTCAAATGCCTTTTCTTTCCTTTTTCTAGCCTGATGGCTCTGACTAGAAGCTCCAGCACAATGTTCAGTAGCAATGATGGCAGAGAGCATCCCTCTCTGGTTCTTCTTCTCAAGAAGAATGCTCTCAGACTCTTCATTTAGGATGAAGTTGGCTTTTGGCTCCTTATGGATGCCCCTTATTATGTTGAGTAATTTCCCTTCTAATTTTGCTGAGAGTATTTAACATAAATCCATTATGGACTTTGTTAAATGCCTTTTCTGCATCAATTGATAAAATCTGATGGTTATTCTGTTTTATTTATGCATTTGATTGCATTGTTTTTCAACTGTTGAACTACATGTGCATACCTAGTATAAATCCTACTTCGTCCTGGTGAATTATTATCTTTTTTTTTTGATAGCTTGTTGAATTCTACTGGGTAGAGTTTTGTTGAAGATACCTGCATCTAAGTTCATAAGAGATGTTGGTGTGTAATTTTCCTTTTTCCTTTTGTCTTTTCCAGGTTTTGATGTCAGGGTTATGGTGGCTTCATAGAATGACATTGGGAATATTCCATCTTTTTCTGTGCTCTGAAATATCTTTAGTAATAGTGGTGTTAGCTCTTCACTGTAAGTTTGGTTAGAATTCTTCAGTGAAGCCACGCTGCCCAGGGCTTTTTGTTGTTGTTTTGGGGAGTGTTTTAATTAACTTTTCAATCTCTTCTTTTGTTACAAGTTAATTTAGCTATTCTTGTTTGTGCTAGTTTAGGGAGGTAGTGTGTCTATAAAAATTTGTCTCTTTTAGGTTTTCAAATTTGTTAGAGTACAATCTGTGGTAGTATTCTCTTATGAATACTACCATCCATCTTGTTTCCTATTTGGAATATTTGTTTCCTATCCTGTTTTTGTTTAGTCAATTTGACCAGTGGTTTATTGGGTTTGTTGATCTTTTCAAAGAATCAGCTTTTGATCTTATTAATACTTTCATTCTTTTATTCTCTAATTCATTTAGTTCTGCTCTTAAGTTTTATTATTTGCTTTCTTTTAGTGTCTGTGGGGTTCTTTTGCTGCCCTCTTTCTGCTTGTGCAAGTTGTATGGTTCACGCTTTGATCTGGGCCTTTTCTCCTTTCTAGATACATGCATTTATTGAGATGAGTTGACATCTGAATGCTGCTTTTTTTAAAAAAAAAAAATTATGATTAAGTGAAAGTTTACAGTCCAAGTCAGTTTGCAGTACAAAACCCCAAGCACCCACTTCTGTGCAACTCTATCTGCTCTCCTCACCCTGTAACAAACTCATCCTCTCTACTCTTTACTTCCAGCATCCACTCAACTGACACTTGTCCCTTCCTCGTCAGCCTCTCTTCTCCTCTCTAAAAGAACAGTTGAACAGCCTCGTATATATATTAAACCATTGTCATGGATAGAAAGTGTTCCCTGAAAACTCTGTAACAGTTTGTCTGTGCCATAATTGCTGGCATTGTGTGATGTTCCTCCATGTTGGAATTCCTGCCAGTATGGTGTTAATGAAGGTGGAGGGGCAGCAGTTGTGTTGGTAGAGCAAGATTCAATGTGTATGTTTGTGTTGTACCTTGAGGTAGTCTCTTGAGCTATAAAGGAAAAAATCTGGCGGAGAGAACTGGGACCCTCATGCTATCACGAAAGTAGCACTTGGAGAAGAAAGCATCCTTCACACCTGAGGTTCATGTGTCAAGATGCTCCCTGAACAAAACTGATTTAACACAAGTACTTTGCTGCAGAGCTTACAAGGGAGAGAGCCTTGCCCTGTAGCCAGCCAAGCCACGCCAAGTGCCGTTGAGTCGGATCTAACTCATGCCGTAGCAGACGTCCTGAATTTGGACTGGTTGCTTACTGGACTATGTAAGAATAAATTTTCCTTTTTTAAAGCCATCCATTCTGTTGTATTTCTGTTAGAGCAGCACTAGATGACTAAAACAACCATAATTAACAATTAAGAGTAGGAAACTTGACACACCACTTTCAGCGATAGATAAAACATCCAGAAAGCAGCGCACTAAACATAGAGAAAATCATACACCACCTACATCATTCTGTGTCTGTTAGTCCAGTCCAATCTACGGAGTGTTGGGTTCAGTACTGGTCTCAGCTCTGGGCTAGCAGGAATTCTAGTGGACCTCTGAGCACTGCTTTCACTGTGTCCCCCTGAAGGTTCTGGGAGCATTCGCTTTCATTCTCATTTGTTTCCCCTGAATGTCTTTACTCCGTCTTTGGTATCTTCTGTAACCCAGTAGTGTTTGAGGAAAGTATTGTTCGTTTTCCATGTGTTTGATTTCTTTGCCTTGCTTTTTCTGCTATTGCTTTTGACTTTTATGGCTTTGTGGTCTGAAATAATGCATTACAGTATTTCAGTGCTTTGGATGTTGTGAGGGCTTGCCTCATGCCCCGGTATGTGGTGTCTTATGGAGAATATTCCATGTGCATTGGAAAAGAAAGTATACTTCTCTGCTGTTGGCTGGAGTGTTGTGTATATATCTGTGAGGTCAAGTTGGGTGACTGTGGCAGTTAGATCTTCTCTGTGTTTAGTGCACTGCTTTCTGGATGTTGTATCTATCGCTGAAAGTGGTGTGTCAAATCTCCTACTCTTAATTGTGTAGGTATTCCACTTTTCAGCACTGTTAGATTTCTTTGGATGTATTTAGGGGCCATGCCATTGGGTACCTACATACTTAATGTGTTTATCACCTTTTCATGTGTTGAACCTTTTTCTTGTCCATTTTGGTAGATTTTACTTTGAAGTGTCTTTTTCTTTATTCTTTTTGTTATGATACAGTGAAAGTGTATAATCCAAAACAGTCTTGCATGCCTGCCTATCTGCAGCTTCATCTGCTCTCCTCATCCTGTGACAGCACATTCCTCCTTTTTACTCTGTCTTAGTATCCTGTTAACAACATGTGTCTCCTCCTCTCTACCCCAATCTAGAAAGGTAGTCATGGAAACACAACAAGGAGACACTGCATGGTTTAAAGTCAGAAAAGGTGTGCGTCAAGGTTGTATCCTTTCACCATACTTTTTTAATCTGTATGCTGAACAAATAATCCAAGAACCTGGGTTATACGAAGAAGAACAAGGCATAAGGATTGGACGATGACTCATTAACAACCTACGGTACGCAGATGACACCACCTTACTTGCTGGATGTGAAGAACATTTGAGACACTGATGAAGATCAAGGACCACAGCCTTCAGTATGGATTGCACCTCAACATCAGAAAAAACAAAAATCCTCACAACTGGACCTATAAGCAACATTGTCATAAATGGAGAAAGGATTGAAGTTGTCAAACATTTCATTTTACCTGGGTCCACAGTCCACGTCCTTGGAAGCAGCAGTCAGGAAATCAAAAGACTCACTGCACTGGGAAAATCTGCCACAAAGGACCTCTTCAAAGTATTCAAAAGTAAGAATGTCACCTTGAAGACTAAAACGTGCCTTACCCAAGCCATGATATTTTCAATCGCATCGTGTGTATGCAAAAGCTAGACTGTGGACAAAGAAGACAGAAGAAGAATTGATGCCTTTGAATTGTGGTGTTGGAGACGAACATTGAATGTACCATGGACCACCCAAAGAACCAACAGATCTGTTCTGGAAGAAGTACAACTAGAGTGCTCCTTGGAAGGAAAGATGGCAAGACTGCATCTTCCATAGTTTGGACGTGTTGTCAGGAAAGATCAGTCCCTAGAGAAGGACATCGTGCTTGGTAGAGTGAAAGGTCAGCAAAAAAGAGGAAGACCCTCAATGAGATGGATTGACACAGTGATCGCAACGATGAGCTTAAGCATAGAAACGATTGTGGATATGGTGCAAGACTGGGCAGTGTTTCATTCTGTTGTTCATAGGATTGCTATGAGTTGGAACTGACTCAGTGGCACCTAACAACAACAACAATGGAAAGAAACCAGTAGGACAGCCTCCTATAAATGAATAAAACCAGAAAGTACACACATCATGTGGTCACACTGTGTCACCGAGTCCAGTCTAAAAGTTTATTTTATCTGAAATTAATGTTCCCACTCTTGCTTTATTTTTGAATGTTGTTCACTTTGTACATATTTTTCCATCCTTCAGTTGTAGTTTGTTTCTGTCTTTAAGTGTAAGGTGTGTCTGTTGTAGGCAGCATATAGATGGATCACTTTTTAAAACTCCAGTCTGCTACTCTTTGTCTCTTTATTGGTGAATTTAACCCATTTATGTTCAGTATAATTATTGATAAGTATGAATTCAGTAATGCCAATTTGATGTCTTTTTTTGTATGTTGTTGACAGTTTCTTTATTCCACTTAATTTCCCATGCTGAGTCGTTTTCCTTTATGGATTTTATTTTCATGTTTTGTATTGTTGTATTTTGTATTATATTTGTCCTTCTCTTTAGTTTTGGTTTTATATTTTTACATTTGGTTTTATATTTTTATATTTCATGGTTTTGTTTCTTATTTTGGTATGTAGAATTGTTAATTTTATTTGTGGTTAACTTACTATTTACCCCTATTGTTCTAAATTTAGACCAGTCTTTAAATTCTTCATATCCTCTTGACTTCCTCTCCTTATGAAAGATCTGTGACTGCATTAGTCTCTCTTTTTCATATAGTGTTGTCCTCTTGTACATACAGACATCTCAGATTCTCTAGTGTTTTAGCTTTGTTGTATTTTTGTTTTCTGTATCTGTGGATGTGTGGTTGCTGTGTTCCATGCTGTATAGCCTTGTGTCTTTATCTGATGTTGCTCTTTTTCTAACTGAAGAACTTCCTTCGATGTTTCTTGTAATTTCCATTTGTTTTTTGCAGATTGTCTAAACTTGTGTTTATCAGGGAATGTCCTAATTTTTCCGTCACATTTGAGAGACAATTTTGTAAGATACGTAGTTCTTGGCTGGAAGTTTTTTTCCTTCAAGTTTTTCTGTGTGTCATCCCATTGCCTTCTTGCCTGCATGGTTTCTGCTGAGTAGTCTGAGCTTCATCTTACTTACCCTCTTTTGTAGATTATTTCTCAATATTCCTAGCTTTCTTCAAAAGTGTATCTTTATCTTTAGTTTTGGTAAGTTTGATTATAATGTGCCTTGGTTTCTTTCTTGTGGTATCTGTCTTGTGTGGAGTTCAATGATGTTTTAGTCAGCTAATGCTGCTCTAACAGAAGTACCACAGAGTGGATAGTTTTAACAAAGGAAAGTTTATTCTCGCACAGTCCGGTATGCTACAAGTCCAAATTCAGGATGTCTGCTCCAGGGGAAGGCTTTCCCCTTGGTCAGCTCTAGAGGAAGGTCCAGTAAATACATCAGTCTTTGTCCAGGGAGCATCTTGGCACAGAAAGCTCAGTTCTGAAGGATGCGCTCTTCTCCCAGTGTTGCTTGTTTGATAGTGAGAGGTTCCCAATTCTCTGCTTCTCTTTCCTTTTATCTCTTGTAGGATGAAAGGATTAAGGGTTGGGCAAATCATACTCCAGGGAAACTAGTGGTGCAGGGAGGTAATCCTGTGAGGGCATTACAGTCCAACTCTGATCTTTTAGCACACAGCACAGCAAAATCACAAAATGGAGGACAGTCGTCGAATACAGGGAATCATGGCCTAGCCACAGGGCTACACCTACTTTTGGGGGGACACAAATTTGATCCATGACAGATGACCTTTGTGGTTTTAGGCTGTGAGAGAAGTCTGTCAACAGATCTTCAAAAATTCTGTCTGTATTTTGTTTCCTTGCCCACAGCTCATACTCCAGTCATTTGGAAATGACTGCGTTAAAAATTGAGTCCCACATTACTCTTAGTATTTCTTCATTTTTTTTACTTCTCTTGTCTCATTTTTCTCAAATAGTTGGTGTCAGTTGCAGTCATGGATTGAACTATGTCCCCCTAATGATATGTATAAGAATTTGAATGGGCCGTGATTCCCAGTGTTTTACAATTTCCCTCCACTTTGTGATTTTTCTGTGTTGTAAATCCTAATCTCTGCCTGTGGTTTATAGAAAAAGTTGTTTTAAAAGAAGATTAGGGTAGAACTGCAGCATCCTTACTATGGGGATTACCCTGAAATGTAACTTGCACCACCTTTTCTCTTACAAGAGTTAAAAGGAAAAGGAAGCAAGTAGAATGTTGGGAAGCTGATATCACCAAGAAAGCAGCACTGGAGGTTGAGTGTGTCCTTCGCATCTGAGGTTCCTGCACCAAGATGCTCCCTGACCAAAGACTGATGCAACACAAGGACCTTCCTCCAGAGCTGACAGAGGGACAGCCTTCCCCTGGAGTAGACTCCCAAGATTCAGACTTGGAGCCTACTGAACTATGCTGGAATAAACCACTCTTTACTAAAATCATCCACTCATGGTGCTACTATTAGAGCACTACCAGGGACTCAGACAGTTTCGTTTGTCTTCATTCTCACTAATTCTCCATCCATTGCCTGAGTTCTGCTCCTTTGACTTTTTTGAGTTGTCTGAGCCTGTGGTGATACAGCGAATCTGCTGGCTTTCAGATCATTAATGGTGAGCAATTTCTTGTCACCTGTTTCATTTCCCTTTATGTTTTGTTGCATTTTGCCTGATTTCCTTTTTGTCCCCTGATGATCTCTAAATATTAATCTGTCATGTTTTACCTTCAGTAATTCCAAGAAGTCCTCATTATCTGGAAATTTTTTACTCTTTGTTTTGAGAGCTTTCTGAAGTCATTGCAGTGCTCCTCAAGTGATTCAGTATTTACTGTTGTCTGAGCCATCAGAAAGTCATTTTGATTAATTTTTGGTTGCTTGCTGTGCTGTAACTGTTTTGTTTTCTCAGAAGTCCAAACAGGCTAGTTGTGTGAGCTAGTTTAATAATTGGTGTCTTAGAAATTCTAATGTCCTGTCACCAAGTTGTCAGATTGTTACCAGGAACACTTGCCCAGGCTTTAATTGATTTTTCTTGCCTGTATTCAGCTCAGGAGCCAAGATTATCAATCACCAAGTGCATGGTTCCAGGTCTTCACTGCATTCCTAGCTGGGTGATGGTGATTTTTGTAGGTATGCATTGCTGTTTGCAGGCATTGAGAAAGATAGGGGGCTGACAGCTGCCTGCACCTAGGCAAAGGACCTGTGTCTGTCTTGAGTTCCCTGTTTCAAGGAACTGACAAGTTTTTCCACTGTTTATTAAATAGTTCCCTCTCCAAATTCAAAACACTAGCTCAACACATATGTAAGGGGTACTACTTCTTGCCCAGGTAGAGCATCAAAATTTGCATTCCCATGTCTCTCCAGTTAATGCGTGTTCACGTCACACTGATGAACGTGCACACCTGTCAGACCCAATGCTGCATGTACCTGTCTGTCACACCAGTGAATCTGCACAGGTGTGTTCTATGCATCAGCATACATGTGTGTAAACCCAGTGAGTTTGTAAGTATGTCACCCCATTTAGCATGCACACTAGTTACTGCAGGCAGCAGGCACACCTGTACCATCCCAGACAGTGAGTGTGCATATGACTTTGTCACACCAGACATGATGCACATGTATTCACCCTAGACAATGCATGTGCGTACCACTGTTTTCACCCCCAGGTCACTTGAGAAAATGCATGTACATGGGTGTAACACCCGACAGTGATTGCATAGGTGTTATGCTAGTGATCATGCATGTGTATGTGTCAGCCCAGTCTGTGTGTATATCTCTCAGTCAGTGTGCACACAATCCATGCCAGTCAGCATACACGTCATCCCAGGCTGTAAGTGTGCACGCGGGTGTGTTCATACCAGACAGAAGGATTTCCAGCTGGGAGGTGACATGTCCTCAGTGTAAGGTGCTGCTTTGGTTAATGTGTGGAGTCTAGACATGGTGGTGGATCCACTAGGGGCTATTTCAGTGCCAAGCTGGGGGGCTAGTGGGTGCAGGAGGGAGCTGAGAGGGTATGAGAAGCCTGAACCAGGACTTCCTATCCCATTTCTGCAGGGGGAAGACTGTGAAATTATCAATTACAGACAGACAAGTTTTCATTTTATAATCTCTGAAAAACTAAAAGATTTGCAAGTCACCAGGACCCAGTGTCCTCCAGCCAGTGAGCCTGGGCGGGTCCTGTGTCCACTGCACTTAGTCTCACTGCCCGAGAGAGAACCAGGCAGAATGGTCCTCGGTCAAACACGCCTTCATGAACACGAGCTCTCTAACCACTTCTCCACTCTGCCTTCCCATGGGGGAACCTCCTGGCTGAGGGCTCCTGACTCAGTGGACCCACCCCTTGCAGGAAGGACCACTAGAGAGGTTTCCACCTAGATCATCAAGAGCAGCACGTCTCAGGAGAGAGAAACAGCTGCCCACTCTGTGTCCAGGTAGTTACGGGGCTTGGAAGATACCTGTGGGTGAGCTTCAGCTGGGAAGCAATTGAGGCTTCCTCTGATTCCCACTGGAAGGCCCTGGATGTGGGCTCCAGATGGCTGAGGGAGATGTAATGGATAAAAAGGAGTGAACAGTAGACTGGAGGAGGGTTCTGTGGAGACCCTGTGCTGTGAGCATGCCGTGAGTGGTCACAGGAAGGTCTTTGCATGAGATGAATCAGAGGGTCAGGCAGCCTCGTCTCCCCCAGCTCTGACAGAACTTTCTCTTCCAGGAGAAGCAAGGCCAGAGATCCATCCGTGTCCCTCCTGCCCTCTGGCCTTCTGCAGTCAGAAATTCCTCAGCCACCACGTGAATCACAGCCACCCCTCTGAGCCTTTCTCGGGAACATCAGCAAGAAGAGACCTCCAAGCAGAGGACCCCCATCCAGGGGATCGGAGGCAGCAGCATTCTGAGCAACACAGCGGGAATGACAAAGCTGAAGGTCCAGAGATAGAAGATGTGTCCAGACCAGTGTTTAAAGAGAGAAGTCAGGGGGTCACTTCAGAGGCCTGCTCCAGCCTCCCCAAAGGACAAATGGGGAGGTCTAGGGGGGGTGAGGGAATGACAGAGACACAGAGCAGCCCAGGCCAGCACGTGAATCCTGAGGACACAGAGACATTATTCCTGAGTGGAGGAATCTCAGAAATTGCAAAAATCAAATATGGAGAATGCGGACAAGGCTTCAGCCAGAAGTCACACATCATCAGACACCAGCGGACACACTCAGGGGGAAAGCCCTATGTCTGCAGGGAGTGTGGGCGAGGCTTTAGTGTAAAGTCACACACCTCATCACACACCAGCGGACACACTCAAGGGAGAAGCCCTATGTCTGCAGGGAGTGTGGGCGAGGCTTTAGCAAAAAGTCAAACCTCATCAGACATCAGAGGACACATTCAGGGGCAAAGCCCTATGTGTGCAGCGAGTGTGGGCGAGGCTTTAGTCAGAAGTCAAACCTCATCACACACCAGCGGACACACTCAGGGGAGAAGCCCTATGTCTGTAGGGAGTGTGGGCGAGGCTTTAGTGTAAAGTCACAGCTCATCACACACCAGAGGACACACTCAGGGGAGAAGCCGTATGTCTGCAGGGAGTATGGGCGAGGCTTTAATGAGAAGTCACACCTAATCACACACCAGAGAACACATTCAGGGGCAAAGCCCTATGTCTGCAGGGAGTGTGGGCGAGGCTTTAGTGTCAAGTCACTCCTCATCATACACCAGAAGACACACTCCGGGGAGAAGCCCTATGTGTGCAGGGAGTGTTGCCGAGGCTTTAGTCAGAAGACAAACCTTATCAAACACCAGAGGACACACGCCGGGAAGAAGCCCTGTATTTGCAGGGAGTGTCGGCGAGGATTTAGTATAAAGTCAAACCTCATCACACACCAGAGGACACACTCAGGAGAGAAGCCCTATGTCTGCAGGGAATGTAGGCGAGCCTTCTGTGTAAAGTCAAGCCTCGTCACACGCCAGAAGTCACACTCAGGGGAGAAGGCCTGTGGCTGCAGTGACTGTGGGTAAGGCTGTAGCATGCAGTCAAGCGTCACTGGACACAAGAGAAGGAATTGTGGCCACCACGCACCTCCGCTTCCTCAGTTCTGCGGGGCTTCAAAGCAACCCTGCTGAATCTTTATACTACCCCAAAGTATCAGGAGAGCAGAGTAAAGTGATTCTCCACTTTCATGAAGAGGGATGAGGTAGACAAGTTGGGAGGGTCTCTGAAGTGGTCAGGGTGTTGTCAGCTGTAGTGTTCTTGGTCAAACAGTCGTCTCTCAGGGTGTTGAGGCCCCTTGTGGTAGTAGTAGCCTCACTGCAGGTCACGGAGAGCTCACACTGTCAGGACTCACAGCAGTTCAGCTGTTGAAGAGGTGATGTCTAGAGCCTGGTTAGGTGGGAGAATCTATCCCCAGCTTGGGGAGCTAGGCTGGGCTGGTCTGTCAGTAGGGGAAGGGAGCCCCCGGTTTCCTGGATGGTGGGATCTCCTAATAGCCATCTAGAAGCATCATGCTCCAGGTGTCCCTGTCCTCCAGGACCCCAGAACTGTACCTCTCCCAGCACACCAACTCCAGGCTTGTCCCCTTGGCTGTGCCCTGCCCACACTCTCAGGGCCTCAGAATCCTTGTCCCTGAAACCAGGACATCATCCCCAAGTCCACAGCCCCTTGCTGCCCCTTCCTAGCTCTAAGTCTGTCTGTCAGGGCCACACAGGTCCTATCCCAGGTCTCTACTACCCAGCCCCCAGAAAAATATGTGCCCAGCCCTCCTGGGCTATGGCTGGTTCTGCCCTGAGTCTGTGAGGGCTCAGGGTGACATTTTCAGCTCTCTGACTGTCAGCTTCAAGTTCACCCTCTGTTGCTGGCTCCTTGGGAAGATAAGAATGGACCCCGTGTTTGCCTTCCTCAGCTGACGTGATGCTAATGGGGTGCTGTTGGGGGCTGCAGCAGAGAATCACTTTCTTCCCTGGGGGGGCCCCTCCCTGGCAGTGTGGCTACTGTCACGTTTATCTCCTTCCCATTGCCAGCCCAGGATGCCACCCTCTTGTTCACATGGCTGGTGTCTGGCTGCTCAAGCTGGATTCTAGGTCCCTATGACCTGAGGATACAGAGGGCCGTCTCACCAGGGTCCTCAGAACAGTGACTGCTTCCCACTCCCACTCTCCCCCCACATCGGCCCTGCTGTGGTGAGCTGACCTCTGGCCCGCCCAACCTGTGTCCATAGCGTAAATGACATGGTTGTGAATAACAGCTTACTTGGAAAAAGGGTCTTTGCAGAAGTAATCAAGGGTCTCAAGATGACATCATCATGGAGTAACCAGGTGGGCCCTGAAGCTGGTGACCAGTGTTTTCATAGATGCACACAGAGGGGAGACAGAAGGAGGAGAGACACCGACAATGGAGTGATGCTGCCATAGTGTGTCCAGCAGCATCTGGGAGAGGCCAGAAGGAACCCTATAGAGAGCTGGGCCCTGCCCACACCTTGATCACAGATTCTGACCACCAACACCCCATGAGGATAAATTCTTGATATTTTAAGCCACCCAGCATGCAATGATTTATTACAAGAGACCCAGGAAATCAATACACCCTACTGAGGGAGCATTGGTGGTACAGTGGTTACGTGGTATACCAGAAACTGAGCAGGTTGAACCCATCAGTGGATCCATGAGAGAAAGATGTTCCAGTCTTCTTCCATAAAGTGTCACAGCCTTGGAAACTGGGGGGCCATTCTGCTGCATCCTGTTGGGTGCCTGTAAGGCCAAATGAACTCCACAGCGACAGGTTTTGGTTTTTCCTTTGGAGGACTGTAAATTGTGTGTGTGTATGTGTCTGCACACACACTTTAGGTGAAGGTTTGCAGAACAGATGAGTGTCTCATTAAGCATTAAACATTATTTGGGATAGTGCTTGCCAACCCCGCAGTGTGTCAACACTCTCCCTTTCTCAAGCCTGGATTCCCTATTTTTACCCATCTTTCCTGTCCCCTCTTCCTGTCCTTGAACCTGAGCTTCTGTGCCCGTTAAATCTCATGTGCCTGGTTGACCTCCATGTGCTGTGGTTTGTTTTCTGGGTCTGTCAACCTGTGGCTGAAGGGTGGACCTCAGGTGTGACTTCACTGCTGAGTTACAAGGCTGCCTGGGGACCCTACTATCAGGATTTCTCTGGTGTCTGTCAGACCAGTAAGTCTGGTCTTTGTGAGTTAGGATTTTGTCCTACGTTTCTCTCCCTCTCTGTCTGGGCCCCTCAGTTGTAATCCCTCTCAGAGCAGTTGGTGTTGGTGGTCAGGCACCATCTAACTGTGTTGGATTCAGTCTGGTGGAGGCGGCAGGAGTTGTGGTCCACCAGTCCTTTGGGCTCCTCTTCCCTTTGTGTCAAGTTTTCTTCATTGTCCCCTGCCCCAGGTGGGATGGGACCAGTAGATAGCTTAGATGGCCACTCACATCCATCTAAGACCCCAGGTGCTACTCGCTACAGTACAATGTAGAACATCTTTATAAATTATATTGAGCTAGATGTCCCCCGAGATCATGGTCCCCAGCCCTCAGTTGAATTGGAATGCTATCTTTTTGACTTGAAGAAAGCTTCATTTTATGAACTTGAAATTCTTTGTGGTGGTCCTCCTAGCTGGAAACCCTGGTGGTGTAGTGGTTAAGTGCTACATCTGCTAACCAGTCAATGGGCAGTTCAGATCTACCAGGTGCTCCTTCGAAATTCTTCAGGGGAATTCTCCTTTGACCTATAGGGTCACTAGGAGTCAGAAGTGACTTGACGGCAGTGGCTTTGGCCTTTTCTTTCTGAACATTGTCTTAGAAGAAGTACTTAGAAGAAGAATGTTTCTTAGAAGCACAGATGGAGAGACGACATCTCACATACTGCAGACGTGTTATCAGTCCCTGGAGAGGGGTACTACTCTTGTTAAAGTAGATGGCCAGTGAAAAATTGGAAGAACTTCAGAGGAATGGATGCGCACAGCAACTACAGCAGTGGGCTAAAGCATAACAAGTATTGTGAGAAGGGGGCAGCGTGGGATCATGTTTCCTTCTGTTTTACACAGGGAGACTCTGGAGTCAGAGCCACCTTGTTGGCACCTAACAACAACAACAACATGGATGCTAGGATGGAGCCCGACACACATGATGCTTACACAGTGTTGGCAAAGTGAAAACCTGTATCTAAGGAAAGCAAACAAATCAGTAACAGGCTGTCAAAGGGGAAAGCCTTCCCCTGCCCCAGATGCCCATATCCCTTCTTACGTTGCTGCGCTGGCATGTCTGCATGGAGATCAGATGCCGTGTTCATGTCACCACCGCTTCTGGCTACCACCACCCTGCCCAAGGCTGCTGCTCTCCCACCAGGCTTGCGGGTCTGGCTTCCCCTGTGGGAAGAGCCCCGTCCAGGATCTCCTGAGCCTCTGCTGCTTGTTCCCGCCAGACCACTGGGCCTGCAGAGCTCTTTTGTCACCACACTACCCACTCTTCAGTTAGCAGCCAAGCTCTTTAACCACTGCACCACCAGGACTCCTTATAGAAAACTGGTGGTTGTTGTTACATACTGTTGAGTCCCCTCTGACTCAGTGACCTTATGCACAACAGAACCAAATGTTGTCCAAGGTATGACCTTGTGTATCCCACTGGGGTTTAAAGACTATCTCAAGAACAGATTTGATGTGTTGAACACTAATGACTGAAAACCAGATTAGTTCTGGAAAAAAATGAAAGACATATGTAAAGAAAACAAGAGGTCTTTAAAAGGAAAGAAAATACCAAAGTGGGTGTCTGAAGAGACTCTGAAACTGGCTCTTAAATGTCACGGAGGTAAGGCAAAAGGAAGAAACGATGAAGTAAAAGAACTGAACAGAGGGCTTCAAGGGATGGCTGGAGGAGACAAACTGTTACAGTGCTGTGTGCAACAAGCCAGACATAGAAAACCAAAAGGGAAGAAGATGCTCTGGGTTTCTCAAGCTGAAAGAACGGAATTAAAAATTCAAGCCTCAGATTACAATAATGAAGGATTCTACAGGGAAAATATTAAACAATGCAGGAAAAATCCAACAAAGATGGAAGGATAACCCAGAGCCATTATACCAAAAAGAATTGGCTGACCATCAGCTATCCTGAGAGGTAGCACGTGATGAGGCGCCAGTGGTACCGAAGGAAGAAATCGAAGCTGTGCTGAAGGCTCTGGCAAAAAAGCACAAGGCCGCCGGGAGCTGATGAAATGTCCACTGAGATGTTTCAACAAACAGATGCAGTGCTGGAAGTGCTCACTGATCTATACTAAGAAATTTACAGGACAGCTACCTGACAAACTGACAGAGAGAGATCCGCAGTGTATTGACAGGGAACTCCTGGAAATTCAAGGCACATTCTAACGAGGATGTGGAACCAGGGATGTCATCACTGATGTCAGATGGACTTGGGCTGCAAGCAGAGAACATTGGAAAGGTGTTTAGCTGTGTTTTATTGACTATGCAAAGGCATCCAGCCGTGTGGATACTAAGAGATCACGTATAATAT
This sequence comes from Heterohyrax brucei, assembly GCA_028571685.1. Taxonomy (NCBI): domain Eukaryota; kingdom Metazoa; phylum Chordata; class Mammalia; order Hyracoidea; family Procaviidae; genus Heterohyrax; species Heterohyrax brucei. The sequence goes on from CM053143.1 coordinate 197,205,040, forward strand.
TGTAGAGAACGGGAATTCTGAAACACTTCATTGTTCCCATGAGGGTTCTCCCCCCCATTTTATTGTGAATTTAAAACAACTTTACAGTTTGTATCATGTTGCCATATAACATCCAGAACTTTCAACTCTAGTCTAGCTGACCCTCCTCCCACCCGCGTGACAGCATGCTTCCCCTTTTGTTTCAAACTTCCTGTGATGTTTTCATAAAGGTCTGGCCTTTTCTTACCCAATCAACTCAGTCCAGCAAAGTGTTCCTCAGACATCACTATATATATTTTTAAAGTTTTGTTCACCTCCAGTATCACTCTGTATTGTATGATCCAAGTCTGTCTTTGTCCGGGGGGGTGGATGCAGTTTGGGGTTAGACAGTCCCAGGGAACCCTCTGTTCAGAAGGACAGTCAAGTGTGATCTTTTGGTAGAGTTCTACCACAGCCCTCTACTCCATCACCTGCTGTGTCTAGGGCTCCATTTTGCCTACCTCATCCCAACTGTCATTGGTGGTGGCCAGGTACCATCTAGTTCTTCTAGCCCCCTGCTGAAGCAGGTTGTGGCTCATATGGCCCCTACCATCTGGTGGGCTCATATTTTTCTCTTGTCCTCAATGTCCTCCATTTGGCCCAGGTCCAGGTGGATTGGGACCATCTGGTGCCATTTAGATGGTGGCCTGTCAGCTTTTAAGACCCTTGTTGTCATTCACCCCAATGGTATGTGGAGCCATATTTTGAGAGAGGGAGAGAGAAAAACCAGTTAGTCTGAATGTCCTGTGAGAGCATAGCTCCCCAATCCCAGACCCCAGTTTTCTGGTCTTCCACAGAGGTGGTCCACTTTAAGGGGACAATTTGGTTTTGGAGTTGAGTAGTTGTGGGTTCCCCACTTGTAGTGCGTGCTCTCACATCCTATAATCCTCCCTAGTAGTAACCACTATCTAATTTGTGAAAAATCCCTCAAAAAGGGGCGCACCGTGAGAACTCCACTAAAATACTGCAGTTCATGGTCCAAAGGCCTGGAGGTTTCCCTGGGAGCATGGCCCCTACAGCTGATGCTGCCCCGATCATAAATCAATACTGAGGTCAACTCCTCAGATACGAATAGGTTGGAGTTCGGCGACACAGACTGACCACATTGTATGTGAAGTTTTTGGTTCTATGTATAGGATGTCATCCTACTGGCCTCTTACTAGAGGGGAGTGGAGAGGAGGGGACAGGGGATTGGTAAGACGATATGTATGACTTGTATAGAACACAAAGGAGGAGTGTGCTATCACTGGGCAAGGAGAGCAGTAGGAGCTGCATATAGGTAGGCCTGGCCTACCTAACGGTCTGCCATTGTGGGTGGAGGGACTCAGGGAGTCTTAATGTAGAAAGCTGGGGGAGCAGTGTTCACCTCAGATGACACAGGACAACTGAACTGTGTGTGCATCCAACAGCCATCAGGATTTCAATGTCATTGTTAAGACAGACACTGACAATAAGGATCAGATTTATGAAGATACTGATAATAAACTGTCATAATGATGAAAACTAAAAGAGAAAGATGTATGCAACTGAGGTCAGAGCCAGCTTACAATGGAGTCACTGAAAGGTTACCCTGTTGTAGGTTATGGACTACACATGTTATGAGATGGAAGAACAGGTTTTAGTTGACACAGGACCCAGAACTCACTCTTGAACAATCACAGCCCTAAACCAAACACACTGCTGTCCAGTTGATTCTGATTCATTGCAGCTCCACAGGACAGAGCAGAACTGCCCATGGGGTTTCCAAGGAGCAGCTGGTCGATTTGAACTGCTGACCTTTGGGTTTGCAGCCCAGCCCTTAAATTACTGTGCCATGTGGGTTCCTGAACAACCATGTTGTTTTGCTGTTGTTAGGTGAGGTTAAGTCAGTTCTGACTGATAACAACAATGTGCACAAGGGAACGAAATGCTGCCCAGTCATGGGACATGGTCACAGTCTTCATGCTGGAGCCCATTGTGGCAGCCACTGTGTCAGTCCATCTCATGGAGGGTCTTCCTCCTTTTCACTTATCTACCTTTCTCCAGGGACTGGCCCATCCTGAGAACATGTCAAAGTGCATGACATGAAATCTCACTGTCCTCATGTCTGGGTAGCCATCTGGTTGCCCTTCTTCCAACACAGTAATGCCAACACCCCAATTCAAAGGTGTCAGTTGTTATCCAGCTTTTACATGCTTGTGAGGAACAAAACATTGTGGCTTGGGTCAGGTACACATAGTTCTCAAAGTGACATCTTTGCTTACCTTCTACCTGCTGGTGTTGAGTCAGTTCCAACTCACAGGGACCGTACAGTACAGGATAGAACTGTCCCACAGAGTTTCCAAGGAGTGTCTGGTTCATTCTAACTGCCATCTGTTTGTTTAGCAGCCGTAGCTCTTAACGACACCACCACCAGGGTTTCTTTGCTTACAATCTAGGAAACTCTGTATGTCAGCGCCATGGAGGCCTCAGGAAACCCCTGGTGGCATCATGGTTAAGTGCTACATCTGCTAACTAAAGGGTCAGTGGTTCAAATCCTCCAGGTGGTCTTTGGAAGCTAAATGGGGCAGTTCGCCTTGGACCTATAGGGTTGCTGTCATGGATTGAATTGTGTCCCCCCAAAAATAGGTGTAGTCATGTGACTGTGATTCCCTGTAGTCTATGATTGTCCTCGATTTTGTGATTTAACTGTGCTGTATGTTAAAGGATTAGGGTGGGACTGTAAATCCCCTCAGAAGATCACCTCGCTGCTCCACTGTAAAGGGAGTTCCCCTGGAGTGGGGTTTGTCTCACCCTTAATGCTTGCACCCTATAAGAGATAAAAGGAAAGAGAAGCAAGCAGAGAATTGGGAACCTCACACCGTCAAGCAAGCAGCACCAGGAGAAGAGTGCATTCTTCAGACCTGAGGTTCCTGAACCACGATGCTCCCTGGACAAAGACTGACACAATACCGGACTTTCCTCCAGAGCCAACAAGTGAGAAAGCCTTCCCCTGGAGTGGACATCTGAATTTGGACTTGTGGCTATAAAGCTATCCAGTCCGTGGTATTTCTGTTAGAGCAGCCCTACCTGGCTGAGACAGTCGCTATGAGTCAGCACTGACTCAATGACAGTGGCTTGGCTTGCGTTATGGAGCCCTGGTTCCACACCGTTGAGAGCTGGTCAGCAACCAAGAAGGTGGGCAGTTCGAATCCACCAGCTGTTCCTCGGAGACCCTATGGGACTGTTCGTCACTGTCCTGTGGGGTCCCTGTGAGGTGTAATAGGGTTAAGGCCACACGTTTGGCTTGGGTTTTACTGTTCCATAGGGTCACTTTGAGTCAGAATTGTCCTAGGGCACACACAGAGACTACACGGTAGGTGGAAAATGTGTCAGTTTCCAGTACGTGTGGCGCACACAACTCACATCTTCTTGTACCTTAGATGAAGATTTATGGAACCAAGTAGCTTCTCGTTAAGCGATTATTAAAATATATTAATAAATTATTAAATTAAAATTGTTTTCAATAAATTCAGAAAACATTTTAATAAAGTAAAAGGTATGTTTTGATATGATTTACAACGCCACGACATGTGAACTCCGTCTCTTCTCGGCCTTGCTGCCTCATTACCTGCTTTCCCGCCTCCTCCTGCCTTCCCACACTTAAATTGTTTGCCAGGTTAAGGGCAGGAGCTCGGGTCCTCAGGACCGCAAGCACTTTGCAATGGTTCGGAAGGAGGAGAATCCATCTCTGTTGAAAAGAGAGAAAGCGACGGCCCACGTGAACTCAGCCCCGCCCATCCGGCCCCGCCCACTCCCCGCCCCTCGCAGGTCACTTCCGCTCCCTGCCCCCTGCGAGCGCGGCTTCGACCCCGCAGACGTCATCACCCGGCGCGACCTGGCGCTCCGCCCGCCCTCACGTCCGTAGGGGGTTACCTCGCAGCCGCCAAGCCCGCTGGGTAGGTGTAGTCTTTCAGTTTGAAACCCGCGCTCCGTGACCTGTCCAGCCTCGCGTCCTCCGGCTCGGGGTCCGGGGGCCCTGCAGTCAGCCAGTCCCCGCCCCCGCCCTGCTGGCGTTCCAGCTCCGCGCCCATTTCTGGGTCGGCAGCTCCTCACCGGCGGTCCCCCTCCTCCTCCGCCTGCGCGTCGCCGTGCGCTCACCTCCCGCCGCGCTCCGGCCCGAGTGTCCGGGGCTCGTCGCCTGTGCCTGGCTGTCCACGGGCTTCTGGGGCGGCCCTCCGTGCCTAGCGAGCCGGAAAGTTCTGCCCATTGGATCGTTTTTAGCCAAATCTGCTGCAGCTTCCTTTGAGTCCTGTGATGATTGTTTCAAGTTTTCTGTTTTCTTAGTTTTTTAACATTTGGATTCCTTTGGCCTTCTGTGCATGTACCGACTGGAAAATCGGTTTATTGATTTTCAGCCCTACTTCCATGCTTTCTATTTTTAATAGACTGTCGATGAAGATTTCCGGATCAAATCTGTTGTTAGGTGTTGTCCAGTTGTTTCTGACTCTTAGAAACCCCGTGCACAGCAGGGGGAACACTGCCCGGACCTGTGCCATGTCCACACTCGTTTTTATGTTTAAGCTGTCATTGCAGCTCTTATGTCAGTCCATCTCCTTGAGGGTCTTCCGGTTTTTTGCTGACCCTCGTCTGTACCAAGCATGATGTTCTACAGGGACTGATCCCTCCTGACAACCTGTGCCAAGTATGTAAAATGCAGTCTTGCCACCTTTACTTCTAAGGAGCACTCACGTTGTGCTTTTCCAGGACAGATCTCATTGTTCTGTGAGTCCTTCCTACATTCAACCTTTTTCTCCAGCACCGCACTTCAAAGGTGTCAGTTCTCCTGTCTTCATTATTCATTGTCCAGGTTTCATATGCATACACTGCCACTGAAAATGCCATTGCTTGGGTAAGGGGCACTTTAGTTTTCAAGGTGGCATCTTATGAATACTTCAAAGAGGTCTTTTGCGAAGATTTTCCCACTGCAGTGCATCTCTTGGTTTCTTGACTGTGGCTTCTATGGGCATTAATTCTGGAAAGTAGTAAAATGAAATCCTGGACGGCCTGAATCATTTCTCCGTTGATTCAGATGTTGCTTACTGCTCCAGTTGTGAGGATTTTTGTTTTCTTGATGATAAGGTTCACTCCATACTGAAGGTTGTGGTCTTTGATCATCATCAGTAAGCACTTCAAGTCTATTTTACTTCAGCAAGCAAGGTTGTGTCATCTGCGTAATGCACGTTGTTAATAAGTCTTCCTTTAATCCTGATGCTTCCTTCTCCTTCTTGTAATCCAGCTTCTCAGTTTATTTCCTCTGCAGACAAAGTGAAAAGGTTTGGTGAAAGGATACATCACTGATGCACAGGTTTCTTTATACCACACAGTGTCTGCTTGTTCTGTTCACATGAATGCATCTTGATCCAGGTACAGATTCCTCGTGAGCACAAGTAGTTGTTCTGGAATTCCCATTCTGCAGTATGTCAGCTATACTTTGCGATGATCCACACAGTTGAAAGCCTTTGCATAGTCATTGAAACACAGGTAAACAACTTTCTGGTATTCTCTGACTTCAGCAAAGATCCATCTGTTATCTGTGGTGATATCCCTGGTTCCATGTTCTCTTCTGAACCCAAATGATTCATACCAGATGACTAAGACAGAATTTGGTGCCAGGAGTGGGGTACTGCTCTAACAAATGGCTCAAATGAGGAAGGTTTTTTTGATACTGTGAATGGGTGGAAGAAGGAACCCAAGAGTACTGCTAGCACCTGAGAGGGCAGCAGATAGAGAAAAGCAGCAGTAGCAGTGAACTGGAAGCAACAAAACCAGGAGCTGACCCAAGGAAAGAGAATGCTGAATGCCTGTGCACAGGAGGCTTCCTGGGGTCCCTCTGGGCACTTGAATAGGTGGAACTAGGCTTGGTGACTGATGGAGCAAGAGAGCCGAGTGCCTGTGTGCAGAAGGCTACTTGATGGAGTGGCGTGCCTCTGGGCTCTTGAATCGGTGGAGCTATGGAGCTTTAGAACACTTGCCCCTGCTGGGCAGATGGGGGCTTGAGGCCCATGCCGTGAGGCCCTAGGAGGCAGAAGCTGATGAGACAAGGTTGAGGAGAGGTTGAGCTGCTGTCTCAGAAGGTATGGCCATGAAAGTGTGGAGCCAGGGCTTCTTGTGTTTGTGGGAGTGGAATTGCCACTCAGTTGGGCTTAGGGTGCACCTAAAGCCAAGGGGGCAGAGTTGTGTGGAGCTGAAGCCCAGGGGCTCCACGCAGAATCTGGAGAGTGGCCAATACCTAGAGTCTGAAGGGAAGGGTTATAGAGTTTGGATTGTTGTTTTTGAAGCCATGAAAGCTCATGTAATGTGTTCTGGTAATTTTCTTGGTGTATGCTATGCCTTTCCCTGTGATTTCTCCTTTTATAATGAAAACATGTAATTTGTGCTTGCCTGTTCTAGCGTTGTGTTTTGGAAAGATGACATGTGCTCTGGATTTCACAGTTGAGGAGAAATTTATGGATTTTGGATTTGAACTTAAGATTGTTGCTATGCCAGGGATGAAGATTGTTGCTATGTGATGAACAAATACATCTTGTATGTTCTAATATGATTTTTGGGATGCCAAAAGGTAGGATGTCATGGATTGAGTTATGCCCTCCAAAAAATGTGTTGATTTGACTTGACTAGGCGTCCCAGTATGGTGCCCTTCCTCCCATGTGTTGTGAATCCTGCCTCTGTGAGACTGATGATGGAGAAGGGGCTGCAGTTGTGTTAGTGAGGCAGGACTCAAGCTACGAGCTTGTGGGATAGAAGGGAGAGAAGAGAGCAGAGGAAGTTGGGAACCTCGCACTACCAAGAAAGCAGCACCGAGAGCACAGGCGTCCTCTGGACCTGAAGTTCCTGTACCAAGGTGCTCTCCTTGAATTTGGACTCAACTTACCAGACTGGGATAAGTTCTCTTATTGGGTCGACTTGTAACCTGTAAATGGATTTGTGGCTTACAGGATTGCGACAATAAAGGTTTCTCTTCATGAAGCCTTCCACTCATGGTATTTTCTGTTGGAGCGGTACCAGGTGACTAAGACACACGTTCTCTTCTGTATCTGGCTTGAATTTCTGGCAGTTCCCTGTCAATATACTGTTACAGTCACTTTTGAATGATCTTTAGCAAAATTTTAATTGAGTGTGATAATGGTATCGTTCAGTCATTTCCACATTCAGTTAAATCACCTTTCTTGGGAATAGACATAAATAGGGATGTCTTCCAATCTGTTGGCCAGGTAGCCCTTTTCCAAACTGCTTGGTGTAGGAAACTGGGCACTTTGAGCACTGCATCTGTTTGTTGAAACATCTTGATTGACATTCTGTCAGTTCCTGGAGCTTCGTTTTCTGCCAGTACTTTCAGTGGAGATTCAACTTCTTCCTTCAGTACTGTAGATGTCTGATCCCACAAGGCCCAGCAGTTAAGTCCACAAACTTAATTGTTCTACATGCTTCATGCCTTGTTGGTGAATATTACTATGATCACCTTAGAAGTGCTTCTTTTGGGAAGCTATGCACTGATGTCAGTGACTAGTCCACCCTTCAAAGCAACCTTGGAACTCTTTCTGGAATGGCCATTGCAAGGGTGGCAAGGTGGCAGGTTTGTGAACTTAATTGTATAGTTGGCTGTGAGGGAGTTTTAAGCAGTAAACAAATAACTGTGTTGGAACACCCTCCCTACTCACCTGATCTGGCCCCCAGTGACTTTTTTCTTTACCCAAAGGTAAAGGAAATAGTGAAAGGAAGGCATTTTGAAGACTTTAGTGCATCAAGGGTAATGTCACGGCAGCTCTGATGGACATTTCAGAAAGAGATCCAAAATTGCTTTGAAGAGTGGACTAGGTGCTGGCATTGGTGCGTAGCTTCCCAAGGGGGGCACTTCAGAGTTGACCAGAGTGATACTCAGCAATGAGGTACATAGCTCTCTTCCTAGGATTAGTTCATATCAGACTTTGAATATATTACTGTGCTTTTGGTGAAGATTTTCAGCTCAAGGTAATTTCTCTTAGAAAACTTATACATGTATTATTGTCTGATGCTAGTTGCATATACTGTTCCACACTAAGTTCCAAGTGTCCCTAAGCAGTTGGTGTCCCTTGCTGCTTTGTCATCCTGCCTGTGAACAGGAGCTGCCCCTTTGGTCATGTGTATCTGCCTGAACTAAGAAGGCCATGCTTCTTGAGTGTGATGTCATGTTTTGTCTTGCAGTCTAGTCTGTGTCTGAGGAGTGGGCTTCAGAGATGGTTTCCATTCTGGGTTAACAGAGTGTCTGGGGCCACAGCTTCAGAGGTTCCTCCAGTCTCACTCAAACCATTCAGCCTGGTCTTGTTATTAATACTGAAGTTCTGCTCCACACTTCCCTCCTGCTCTGTGAGGGACTCTCAGCTGTGTTTCCTGTCAGGGTGGTCATTGGTGGTAGCTGGGCACCGTGTAGTTCTGCTGTCTAGCTGATGGACTGTGATTTATGCGACACTTTTGTCTCAGGAGCTAGTATTTTCCTTGTGTCTTTGGTGTTCTTCATTCTCTGTTGCTCCAAGTAGTTTGAGACCCATTGGTGCATCTTAGATGGCTGCTGGCAAGCTTCTGAGACCCCAGACGTCACTCACCAAAATTGGGATGCAGAACGTTTTGTTAATAAACTGGGCTGTGCAGGTTGACTTAGATGTCGCTCTAAACCTTGTTTCCCAGACCCCAGTCTCCATTACTCTCTCTCTCAGAGTGTATGGTTGTATTGGGGAGATGTCTTAGTTTTTAGTTTAGTCCAGTTGTTCTGACTTCCTTTGTTTTGTGTGTTGTCTTTCCTTTCACCTAAGATAATTCTTGTCTACTTGTGAATGTTCCCTTCCATTCCTCCTCTCACTTGTAACCATTAGAGAATATTTTCTCCTGCTTTTATACGTTTTCTCGAGTTCTTTAAGAGTGGTGTCATACAGTATTTGTCCTTTTGTGACTAATTTAACTTAGCATAGTGCCTTCCAGATTCAGCCATGTTGTGAGATGTTTCACAGACTCATCGTTCTTCCTCACAGGTACATTTATAGTGCATCTCGTTGTGTGTATACATCATGTTTTATTTATCTGTTCTTTGCTTGATGGACACCTGGATTGTTTCCATTTCTTGCTGTTGTGAACAGTGCTGCAATGAACATGGATGTGTATGTATCTGTTCATTTCAGAGCTTTTATTTCTCTAGGATATGTTCCTACTAGTAGAATTGGTGGATTCTGTGATAATTTTATCACTACCTTTTTAAGGAAATGCCAAATTGATTTCTGAACTGGTTGTACCGTTTTACATTCCCACCAGCAGTACATAAGAGTTCCCATCTTTCCACAGTGTTTCAACATTTATTATTTTGTGTCTTTTGGACTAGTTCTATCCTTGTTGGGATAGAGATGGTATCTCCTTGTTGTTTTGATTTGCATTTTTCTAATGGCTAATGATTGTGAGCCTTGGGTCACGTGTCTGTTGGCCACATGAATGTCTTCTTTAGTGAAATATCTATGTCTTTGCGCTCATTTTTCAGTTGGGTTGTTTGACTTGTTGTCAGTGAGGTTTTGCAGTGTCTTGTACATTTTAGAGATTAGGTTCTTTTCAGAAATGTTGAGGCAATAGTTTTTCCCTGTTATGTAGCTTGTCTTGTTACTGTTTTGGTGAAATCTTTGGATGAGCTAAATGTTGGATTTTGAGGAGCTCCTAATTATCTAGTTTCTTTTCTGGTGTTTGTGCCTTATTAGTTAGGGCATACCTGTGTTAGGGCTCCCAGCATTCTCCCTATTTTTTTTGTCCACGATCTTTATCATTTGCAATTTTATATTTAAATGTTTGATCTGTTTTGAGTTAGTTTTTTACATGGTATGAGATATGGGTCTTGTTTCATGTTTTTGCAGATAGAAGTTCAACACCATTTATTAAAGAGACTGTCTTTGCCCAGTTTCAAATGATAGCTGCTTATAGGTGGATGAGCTTATGTCTGGGTTCTCAATTCTATTCCATTGATCTGGTTCTGTTTGTTGTTGTATTAGTACCAGGGTGTTTTGATGACTGTGGCAATGTAATAGGTTCTAAAATCAGGTAATATGTGGCTTCCCAGTTTGGTTTTTTTCCTTCAGTATTACTTACTTGTGGCCTCTTACCTTGCATAGGCGGTTGGTGATTTGATATTTCATCTTGTTAAAAATTGTCGTTTAAATTTGGATCAAGATTGCATTATATCCGTAAATCACTTTGGGTAGAGTAAACATTTTCATGATGTTGAGTCTTCTTAGCTGTGAGCATGGCGTGCTTTTCTATTCAGGTGTAGGTCTCCTGGTTTCTTGCAGTAGGGTCATGTAGTTTTCTGTCTGTTACGTCTCTGGTGAGATTTATTCCTAAATATTTTATTTTCTTGGGGTCTGTTGTTAGTGGTATTGATTTGGTGGTTACTTTTTTGAAGTGCACAACAGAATTTTCTGTGTTTGTGCTTGGTGACACATTACAGTGCTGTAAATGAAAGTTTTTTTAAAACTTGCAACAGAAGAGTTTCAGCTGTACATAATTAAAAGTCAGGGACACATAAGGAGCTCGTTGACTTGAACTTGACAAACACATTTTCCCTAAAAGTCTCCCATGTTGATACCAAATGTAGTTGTGTGGGTTGCTCCCACACAACAAGGTGAACCCGTAAGCTTATAGGTGAACCCTCAAGCTCAGCCTCAAGGACCTTGTACCCTGAAGGAAGCCAGGTTCACAGTTTGCAGCCTGGGCAATCCTAAATGCCTGTCACGCTCTGGAATGAGGCAGTCCCTTGCTCTGTGACTTTGTTGCCATAGGAAGAGGCCTCTGGAGCTCTGTGAAGAATGTGAGTGTGTGCTCAGAAGGCTGGAGCAGGATCTGCTGTAGATACTATTGTCCTCAGAGTGGTACATGGCCTGGAGTCTGAGGGAAGCCCTTCCCAGTAAAGAGCTGAAGTCCAAGAACCCGTCACTCCTTACCGAACACTGTCTTTTTCTATTTCACATCTCAGGTGTGACTCAGGGAGAGACAGTCGAGTGTCAGCAGCCAGGGACTGAAGGCAACCATCTTGTACATCCATGCAATCACAAGGTGGGATTTCAGCTGCTCTGACTGGCTGTGTGGACCAAAGATCACTCGTCTGCCTCCATGCTGCCTCAAGGCTCTGCTTCCTCTGCTGTCCCTCTTTCTGAAGTGGCCTCTGGGTCTCAGAAAACACACTGACGTAGAGTTCCAGAAGCTGGAGCCTGGCAATGGTATGTACTACCAAGAACTTGGGTACTGTTACTCTTAGGGGTAACGCTAGATGTGAGCTGTTGGATGTACTCCAGGCACTCAGGTTCCTCAGTGAGGTAAACAGGTGGCAAGGAAGTCCGAGGTACTGAGCCCTAAGAGGTGTCCTGAGGCCATGCTCTGCTGTCATTGGACTGTTCATGTACACACAAGTGGATTTTCACATCTAGGGTACCTTAGGTCACCTTCTTTATGTGACTGTTACAGCTGGCGTCATGGGACATCAGCATCCCCTTTCTGGGATTTGCATATCTATGTTGAATAATAGAACATCCTGAGCAAAGTCTGGAGATGGAGCAGCTCTGGCTGAGGAGACCAAGCCCCAGGTCCTCCTGAGCCATGCTTGTCCTGTCTCGGCAGTTTTTTTGGCTTCCTGCGTGTCTTAATCACCTAGTGCTGCTGTAACAGAAATACTACCAGTGGAGAGCTTCAAGGAATTAAAATAGATTTTCTCATAGTCTAATAGAAGTGCAAATCAAAGGGAGGGCTTTCTGTCTTTGTCAGCTTTGGAGGAAGGTCCTTCTCATCCAATCTTCCCCTGGTGTAGTAGCTTCTTGGCACGGGGACCCCAGATCCAGATGACATGCTCTACACCTGGTGCTGGTTTCTTGGTGGTACGTCTCCTGCTCTCTGCTCCATCCTTTTCTTTTAATCTCTCGTAAGATAAAACATGTTGTAGGCCACCTCCCAGAGAAACTCCTTTTCCATTGGATCTCAGATGTGACCCTAGGAAGGATGTTATAATCCCACCCTAACCCTCTTTATCACAATGTAATCTTGCCTGGCAATCTGCAGGTGGAGATTAGAGTTCATAACACATAGAAAACTTACAATCACAAAATGAAGGAAATCCCCATACTACTAGGAACCATGGCCTAACCAAGCTGGTGCATATTTTGAGGGGAGACAACTCACTCCATAACACCCCAGGTTCTAGAGCCTTTTGAGTGCAGTTCTAGAACTGCAGCTCCACTTCTCACACTGTTTGATGTGCTAGAACTTGGGGGAGCAATAACAGGGGAAGGCCCTGACTGTCAGAAGGGCTTTCTGCTGAATTCGTCATTGCAGTAGGGCAGAGGGTAGTGGTCCAGCAGGATCATGTGTGAGGTGTCTGTGTCTGTCCCTTTTGGAGGGATGGTATTTCCTTGAGGCTGTCAGGTGTTTTAGATGCCTGTTTTCCTCAACTGAGTCTTTGTCTTCCCCCCATCTCTGCTAGAGCTAGTGTTAAGCCCCTGTAATTTTCAACTGCTCTGCAGAGTCTTGAATAGGAATCTAAAATAAAAGTGTTCCTTTTTCTGGATAAGGTGAGCATATGAGGTGGTGTATTTTAACTTCTTGGGCTCAGTTTCCATTGGAAAAATGTCTAAATCAGTTTGTGTTCCTACTGAGAATTTTTCCTTTTGGTGGATGTAAACTTCCCAAACAGAGACAGATGGCCATTTTAGCAGATAGAACAGTGAAAACTCAAATGTAAAACACATTGTTCCTCCTGTTTTATAATTTGAAAAGTGGCTTGGAATGTCCATTTGCTTTTAAATTAACAGTTTTCCTGGCGTTTTTATGATACAGAAAATATAATTCTACCTCCTTAGAATGCTCCACAATATTGCATTTGGTTGATCTTTGTTGTTTTGACCATGTTGCTACCAATGGAAATTGGATTCTGCTCAGTATTTTGCTCTTTCAAAGCTTAATCTAGTCAATGAATATAGATGTAGATTTCTAAGATCCAGTTGTCCAAAGTTGAGACATAGAAGCCCTTCTGAACTAAAGCAAATCCAGATGAATAGGCTTTCACATGATTGTATAAAAGTACTGTACAAAAATTACGTTTCTTTTGACTTTTAAAGCATTGCTTTAGCGTTTCTTTGTGAACAATATCATACACCCCATGCACCTGACAGTTTGTGGTGCTGTGGTCGGTTGCATTTTGCTATGATATTAGAAGCCATGTCACCAGTATTTCAAAGACTAACTGGGTCACCCGTTGTAGACAGATTTTAGCTGAATTTCCATATAGTTTTCAGCGGACCTGGCAGTGTACCTCTGAAAGAATTAGCCTGTGAAAACTGTATGATATAGTAGGAGAAGCTGAAAGTGCCAGAAGATGGGGCCCTCAGGTGGGAAGGAAGTGAGAAGACAACTTGGAAAGAGCTACCCCCTCATAGTAGAGTCTGTCTTAGTGATGTGGATGGCGTCGAGCTTTCAGGATCTGTTTTGATGACGTGGCAAGACTCCGAATGAAAAGGCACAGCTGCAAACATCCATTAGTAATCAAAACGTGAATTGTACAAAGTGTGAATCTGCACTAGTTGGAAATTGGCAAGAATGAGATGAAACACAAAAAGATTGAAGTCCCAGGCATTGGTGAGCTGAAATGGACTGGTATTAGTCACTTTGAATAGGGCAGTCATATGGTCTAATATGTCAGGAATGGCCAGTGGAAGAGGAATGGTGTGGGCATTCATGATGCATAGAAGCATTTCTAGATCTATCCTGAAATACAACACTATCAGTGATAGCATAACATCCATACCCCCTACCAGGAAGGACTATTAGCATGACTATCTAGTATTTAAATCTAGCCATCAGCCACTAAGGCCAAAGATGCAGAAACGGAAGATTTTTTTGTGAACTTCTGCAGGCAGTATGTGATGGAACAAACATGTAGTGAAGATGCAGTGAGTCATCAAAAAACTACCAACGAAAAAAAGCCTGGATCCAGATGGCTTCACCGCAGAATTGTACCAAGCTTTTAGAGATGACTTCTCTCCAATACTGATGAGACTATTTCACAGTATGGAAAGGGATGGAGTACTCCCAAATTCATTCTATGAAGCCACTATAACCCTGATACCAAAACCAGGGAAAGACCCAACAAAAAAAGGAGAACTACAGACCATTATCACTCATGAATCTAGATGCAAAAATCTTCAACAAAATTCTTACCAGTAGAATACAACAACATATCCAAAAAATAATCCATCATGACCAAGTGGGATTCATACCAGGGATGCAAGGCTGGTACAACATCAGAAAAACAATTAATGTGATCAACCCCATAAATAACACAAAAGACAACAATCACCTGATTTTGTCTATTAATGCAGAAAAAGCATTTGATAAAGTTCAACACCCATTTATGCTAAAAACTCTCAGCAAAATAGAAATAGCAAATTCCTCAATGCAATAAGGGCCACTTATACAAAGCCAAGTGCCTACACCATCCTGAATGGAAAGAAACAAACAGTTTCCCCTGAGAACAGGAACTAGACAAGGATGCGGACTCTGACCTCTCCTATTGAACATTGTACTAGAAATTCTAGCCAGAGCAATTAGAGAAGACCATGAAATAAAGGGCATCTGCACTGACAAAGAAGTAAAAATGTCCCTGTTTGCAGATATGATAGTATACGCAGAGAATCCTGAAGAATCCATAAGTATACTACTCAGACTGATAGAAGAGTTCAGCAAAGTGTCAGGATACAAGATAAACATAAGTAAATCAGTAGGATTCCTTTATACCATCAACGAGATTATTAAGGAAGAAATCAGCAATACAATTTACTGTAGCCCCTAAGAAGTTAAAGTACCTACGAATAGATCTGACCAGAGAAATAACAGACCTTTACAAAGAGGACTACAAGTCCTTACTAACAAGAAACTAAGAGAGACTTACATAAATGGAGAAACCTACCCTGGTCATGTATAGGAAAACTTAACATTCTGAAAATGTCTATTTTGCCTAAAGCAATCTATTTATATAATGCAATCCCAGTGCAAATTCCAGTGACCTTTTTTAACGAGATGGAGAAACAAATTGCCAACCTTGTTTGGAAAGGGAAGAAGCCCTGGATAAGTAAAGCACTAAAGAAGAACACAGTGGCAGGCCTCTCACTACCCTAATTTAGAACCTATTACAGTGCCACAGTAGTCAAAACAGCTTGGTACTGGTACAAAAAGACATAGATAGATCAATGGAACAGAATTGAGACCCCAGAGATGACACCATCTTCCTGTGAACAGTTGATATTTGACAAAGGCCCTACGACATTAAACTAGGGAGAAAACAATCTCTTCAACAAATGATGTTGGCAGAATTGGATATCCATCTACAAAAAATTGAGACAAGACCCATATCTTACACTTTATAGAAAAACTAACTCAAACTGGATAAAAGACTTAAATATCAAATCTAAAACGATAATGCTCATCCAAGAAAAAGTAGGAACAACAGTGGAAGTTTTAATACACAACTTAGACAGACTTCAAAATCTGTCAGACAAACCACAAACAATGGAAGAGGAAATAGATAAATGGGAACTATTAAAAATCAAACACTTTGCTTATCCAAAGACTTTATTAATAGAATTAAAAGGCTACCTACAGAATGGAAAAAAAATATTTGGCAAGTGTATGTGATACCATCCCCTGATCTCTATAACCTATAAGGTACTACAGGATATGAACAAGAAAAAGATAAAAAACTCAGTTAAGCGATGGGCAAAGGAGATGGACAGACACTTCACTAAAGAGGAGATCCAGGCAGCCAGAAAAATGCATGTGGACTTGCTTACGATCATTAGCTGTTAAAGAAATTGAAATCAAAACTACAATGAGATACCATCTCACCCCAACAAGGTTGGCCATGATCCCAAAAACACAAAACAACAAACACTGGAGAGGCTGTGGAGAAATTGGAACTCTTGTACACTGTTGGCGGGATTGCAAAATGGTGCAACCTCTTTGGAAAACAACCTGGTGCTTTTAAAAAAGTGGGTCTAGACATGCCATTTGACCCAGTAATTCCACTGCTGGGAATATATCCTACAGAATCAAGACCATGCATGCACACTAATCTTTATTGCAGCACAGTCCATGATAGCAAAAAGATGGAATTAACCCAGATGGCCAACAACAGAGGAATGGATAAGTAAACCATGGTATATGTACTCAGTGGAACACTATGCAGTGATAAAGAACAACGATGATTTTAGGAAACATCTCATAACCTGGTTTCAGTTAGAGGACATTATGTTGAGTGAAAGTAGTCAGCAACAGAAGGACAAATATTGTATGAGACCCCTATGATAAGAACTTAAGAACAGACTCATGAGTAGAAAAAAAGACTCTTTGACAGCTGCAAGGGAGGAGAGGGAAGGATGGCGAGGGGGAAGGAAGGGATGGTGAGGGGGGAGGGTTTAGATTAGACAGTTGATAGAAATTTGGTTGGGTGAAATATGGAACAGCACACATTAGAAAGAAGATCAGTATTAACTAGACTTCAGCATAATATGATTACTCCTCCCATCTGTCATGGTTTGAATTGTGTCCCCCCAAAAATGTGTGCAGCCACGTGGCTGGGATATGGTTCCCAGTATCTTGGGACTGTCCTCCATTGTGTGGTTTTGCTAACCTGTATGTTAAAGGATTAGGGTGGGGCTGTGAATTCCTGCTGTGGGGGAAGTTTCCCTGGAGTATGGCTTGCCCCACCCTTAATGCTTTTAGCTTGCAAGGAATAAAAGGAAAAAGAACCAAGGACAATTTGAGAACCTCGCTACCATCAAGCAAGCAGCACCGGGAGCAGAGCGCGTCATTCAGACCAGAGGTTCTTGCGTTAGGACACTCCCTGGACAATGACTGATGCAATACCGGACTTTCCTCCAGAGCCGTCAAGGGGAAAGTCTTTCCCTGGAGCGGACACCCTGAATATGGACTTGCAACCTACCGGACTGTGTAAGAATAAATCTTTCTTTGTTAAAGCCATCCACTCTGTGGTATTTCTGTTAGAGCAGCCCTAGCTGCCTAAAACAGAATTGGTACCGTGGGAGTGGGGTGCTGCTCTAGCAAATACCTAAAATGTGGAAGCCACTTTGAAACTGCGAATGGATAGAAGATTCAGAAGGAACGAAGAAGGCGCAGATGGTGAGAAACAACAGAGGACCAGCAGCAGCAGCAGCAGCGGCAGCAGCAGAACCAGAGGCAGCGCTGGAGCCGACCCGTGGAGCGAGAGAGGTCAGTGCCTGCGCAGAGTTTTCCTCGCGGAACGGGGTGCCTCTGGGCACTTGAATCGGTGAGCTGGCCTTGCTGACCCACGGAGTGAGAGAGTTGAGTGCCTTTGGGCAGGACGCTTTCCAGCAAGAGTGGGGTGCCTCCGGGCACTTAAACCAGTGGAGCTACAGAGCTTTGGAACACTTGCCCGGCAGGGCAGATGTGGGCCTGAGGCCCAGGCCATGAGGCCATAGGAAGCTGAAGCTGAAGAGGCAGATAGCGTGAGAAGCTGAGCTGCCTCAGTCTCAAGAGGTATGGCCATGACTTCAGGGGTTTGAAAGGGTGGAACCATGGTGTCCTGTGTTCGTAAGGGTGGAATTGCCACTCAGTTGGGCTTAGGGTGCTCCTAAAGCTGATGGGACAGAGTTTCTGTCCAAGTGGGCCTTGAAGGCAGAGTTGTAGCACGGGGCTGGAGGTCTCCACTCAGAAACCAGAGAGTGTGGCCGATACCTAGAGTCTGGAGAGCATTGCTGTTGTGTAGAATGTCTCAGAAAATGTAAGAGTATTTCCAAAGCTTTGAGGGCTAATGTAATGTGTTCTGTTGACTTGCCTGTTGCCTGTTAATGCCTTCTAAGTTTCACAGATGTAGAAGAGTTTTTGTATTTTGGACTTGGAGCTGATTTAAGACTTCTGTTATATGGATGGACATAATTTTGCTATGGTGAGATGAATGTGTTAAATGTTTTTGTGATGTGATTTTTGGGTTGTCAAAGGGTGGGATGTCATGGTTTGAATTGTGTCCCCCCAAAAATGTGTGCAGCCACGTGGCTGGGATATGGTTCCCAGTATCTTGGGACTGTCCTCCATTGTGTGGTTTTGCTAACCTGTATGTTAAAGGATTAGGGTGGGGCTGTGAATTCCTGCTATGGGGGAAGTTTCCCTGGAGTGTGGCTTGCCCCACCCTTAATGCTTTTAGCTTGCGAGGAATAAAAAGAAAAAGAACCAAGGACAATTTGAGAACCTCGCTACCATCAAGCAAGCAGCACCGGGAGCAGAGCGCGTCATTCAGACCAGAGGTTCTTGCGTTAGGACACTCCCTGGACAATGACTGATGCAATACCGGACTTTCCTCCAGAGCCGTCAAGGGGAAAGTCTTTCCCTGGAGCGGACACCCTGAATATGGACTTGCAACCTACCGGACTGTGTAAGAATAAATCTTTCTTTGTTAAAGCCATCCACTCTGTGATATTTCTGTTAGAGCAGCCCTAGCTGCCTAAAACACCATCTGAATCCAATATTGCAAGGACAGAGTAGCTGGGACAGGGATCCAGGGGCTATGCTCTCAGGGGAAACCAAAGCCAATTGGCACAACTAGCATGTTGCTAAAGAGTCTTCTGCACCTCACGTTGTTGAGTGGCGTCAGGGGTCTTAAAAGCTGCCAAGCTGCCATCTGAGGGTACAGCAAATGGTCCCAACTTAGCACGAAGGGATGCTCACCGAGGACCAAAACTACATGGGGGAAGAGAACCCAGAAGACAGGGAGACCCATGTGAGTGGGTGACTACATCGACTTGTGACCGTAAGAACTGGAAGGTACCTGGCTACCACCAGTGATCGCTGTGATGGAGCTCACAAAGTTGAGTCTCACTGGCAACACAAGAATAAAAAGGGGTGCACTCTGAGGGCTCCATTTAAAGACTGCATTTGATGGTCCATGGGCCTTGGAGTTCCCCTTGGAGCATGGCCCTTCACCCTGATGCTACCCCTGTCCATAAATCATAATGGAGGTCAACTGTCGGGAATAGATTGGACTTGGTGACACAGAGTGACCGTATCATGTGTGCACTTCATGATTCTGTGCATTTATAGGATGTTGTCCTGCTGACCTCTTACTGGAGCAAGGGGACTGGGTGGAGAGGAGGGGATAGGAGATTGTTGGGAGGATAAGACATGTATGGAGCAGAGAGGAAGAGTGTGCTGTCACCGGGCAGGGAGAGCAGTGGGAGCTGCATATATGTGGGCATGCAGTTTATATGGGAATGTACATTTTCATTCAATTGTAATAAAGGTAATAATAAAAAAAAAAGATGCATTGATAATTACTGGTGATTGGAATGTAAAAGTTGGACGCAAAGAAGGATTGGTAATAGAAAAGTACAGCATTGGTCATTGAAGCCACTCAACCACAACTTCTGCATTGAAAATACCTTTTTTCAGCCACATTAACAAGAAGTTTACATATGGACCTTGCCAGATGGAATACACAGAAATCAAATCAGCTACATCTAAGGAAGAGACAGTGCGAAAACTGGATTTCATCAATCAGAATAAGGTGAGTGGCAGATGTTCTGCAGACTGTCTGTTGCTCATATGTCAGTTCACGTTGAAGTTGAAGAAACTTAAAAGGAGTCCACAACAGCCAAAGGATGTCCACGAGTGCATCCCATCTGAATTCAGAGACCATCTAAAACTAGATTTGACACGTTGAACACTAATGACAGAACACCAGATGAGTTGTGGGATAACATCAAGGACATCCGTACATGATGAAAACAAGAGGTCCTTCAAGAAATAGGAAAGGAAGGATCTAGAGAGATGTAGGAAGAGACTCTGAAATTGGTTAATGACCCTGCAGCAGGTAAAGTGAAAGAAACAATGAAGTAAAGGAGCTGAACGGTAGATTTCAGAGGGCACCTAGTAAAGATCAGGTGTTCTAAGGAGATGTGCAGAGACCTGGGTTGGAAAAGGAATAACACACTGAGCATTTCTTAGTCTGAAAGAACTGAAGAAGGAATTCGAACCTCAACTTGTAATACTGAAGGACTCATTGGGGAAAACAGTAAATGACATGTTGTTAGGTGCTCTTGAGTCAGTTCTTACTCATAAGCATACCTGTGCACAAGAGATCAAAACCCTGCCCAGTCCTGTGGCATGCCCACAGTCATTTTTACACGGAAGGCCATCATTGTAACCACTGTGTCAGTCCATCTCTTGGAGGGTCTTCCCCTCTACAAAGCATGATGTCCTTTTCCAGGGATTGATCCCTCCAGACAACATGTGCAAAATTTGTTTGATGCAGTCTCCCTGTCTTTCTTCCAAGGAGCTCTGTGGTGGTACTTCTTCCAGAATAAATGTTTGTTCTTTTGGCATTCCATTTGTAATGAAAAGGTCTAACTTGTGCTTGTTCTGCCCTTGTACCTTTGGAAGCTGATAGCTTGTGTTCTAGGTTTCACAGAGGTAGAGGACATTTTTGGATTTTGGCCTTGGGACCTGATTTAAGACTTTTGCTGTTATGTGAGATGAACGTGTTTTTGCTATGACTTGATAAATATGTTCTGTGTTTGCAGTATGTGATTTATGGGAGTCCAAGGGATGGAATGTCACCAGATTCAAGTGTGTCTCCACCAAAAATCTGTGTAGCCCAAGGCTGTGCCATCATTCCCAGTATTTTGTGATTGTCTTCCACCTGAGATGATACTAGTGTCTTTAACCTTGAAGTTTCTCCACAGCAAGCCTCCATCAGTTCCTCAGTTACACTTTACACCTTCCTTCTGTGACCCTGATCATAGCAGTGCTTTCTGCTTGAGGCTTCCTGCTCTGGACTGATTCTGTGTATGTGTCCATGTGCCTTCCCATTTGTAGAGGGTGTAACTGAATGTTCTTATCTTGTATTATTAGCCAGTTTAGATAAAGGGTATACACCTGTTGCAACAGGAAAGAGAAAGTGGCAAGTTTATTATCTGCACAAGTAAGGAGCAGCGTGGTGTCTAGTGACTAGCTCTTCAACTTGGGGACTCGGGAGTCTTGTGGGGAGACTGGTTCCAGGACTTACGCCTCAGTCTCTGTTGGCCCACATATCCGTGGAATTCCTCTCCCCTGTCCAGGTTGGTAAGTTCGGTTGCTGAGTCATCTTGGCTCACATCTGCTGGTGGATGGACGTCTTGCTCTAGAATGGACTCCAGGTACAATGGTGGCCTTCTCAGTGTGCTCCCCCCCCCCGAGGGAGAAGGTTCTGAGGTCAGATTTCTGCACACACTTGGGTGGTTTGTTGGCACTGGTTCTCAAGCCTTCTGTCCTGCAGAATGTAACTAAGAAAATGCTAGAGCATGTCCGCATTAGACATGAAGAAAAGGTAGTTGATGAATATTGTACAGCAACTCTGTCTTATTTTGGGGTGCCTCTCAGGAGCCTTTAGCTGGGGCGTGGAGGTCGGGGACAGTTATTTCCCTGTGACATCAGTGCTGTGCATCCAGCATCTTTAGTTTTCTTCTTGAGGATGGGAATGATGATGTCCATGCTCTTTAGACATCAGACCAGAACCTGAAAGTGTGTGTTTTCTTTATTCACCATTAGTGTTCATTCTTGCTGCTTTTATTTTTCCAGTGCCCCAATTTGCGTGCTTACCCTCTGCTAATGACCTTTTCATGTTGTGAATAGCCAGTGTATCTTCTCTTTCCTGCCATGAAGGTGATCGGTGCCCTTTGTGTCCTGTGCCTCTGGGTTGGGAGTTGTTGAAATCAGTGGGCATCTGAAATGTGTACAGGTATTTGTGGAATTATCACAGGGCCCTTCCAGGTTTTGAAAATTGAAAGTACAGTTTTTATTCCCTTCACATCCAGATTTTACTTGTTGGTGTCCCTGAAAGTGACTGTTTTGCTTGTACCTGCACTGACTCACTGAAGGTCAGCATGCTTGTGTTGCTGCTTATTCCCAAACGTGCTGCAGTTTTCATAGACCTTACCACCGTGTGACACTATGGCATTGTGAATTACCATGGAGTCAGTTCCAGCTTGTAGAGTCCTGCTGTATGCAGAGTAGAACTGTTCTGTAGCGTTTCCATGGCTGTGACCTCTCAGAGCAGATTGCCTGGCCTGTCTTCCAAGGAGCCTCTGGGTGGCTTTGAATTGTCAGCCTTTCAGGTAACTGTGAGAAACCTTAACAATTTGTGCCACCCAGGAGATGTGCCATTTTTTCTTTTGTTTACTGCCTACAGCCAACGAAGTTAGACTCCGTGTGCATCCGTTCAGTATGTATACCATAGTTTATTTATCCATTCATCTGTTGTTGGACATCTGGGTTGATTCCATCTTTTTGCTGTTGTGGACTGTGATACAGTAAGCATTCATGTGCATGTATCTGTTCATATGATTGCTGTTGCATCTGTAGGATATATTCCAAGCAGTGGGATTTCTAGGTCAAATGCTATTGTCTATTTCTAGCTTTTTAAGGAAGCACCAAATTGCTTTCCAATGAGGTTGTACCATTTTGCAGTCCCACCCAGCAGTGTAGGAGAGTTCTAGTTTCTCCACAGCCTTTTCAACATTTGTTGTTTTGTGTTTTTTGGATCATGGCTGATTTTGTTGGAGTGAGATAGCTCATCATCATTTTGATGTGAATTTCTTTAATAGCTGATGATTATGAGCACTTCCACATGTGTCTTTTGGATGTCTGGATATCCTCTTTAGAGACGTGTCTGTCCATCTCTTTCATATGGCCATTGCTTAATTGGATTACTTACCCTTTTCTTGTTGATAGTTTATAGTACCTTGTAGATTATGGAGATCAGACTTTGGTCTGACATATAGCTGCCAAATAATTTTTCCCATTCTGTAGGTGGTCTTTTAACTCTTTGATCAAGTCTTTGGATGAGCAAAAGGGTTTGATTCTTAGTGGTTCCCATTTACCTGTTTTCTCTACTGTTGATCGTGCTTTGTCAGTTTTCGAAGTCTTTCTTTGTTGTATATTAAAACTTCCATTGTTGATCCTCTTTTTTCTTGAATAAGCTTTATTGTGTTAGATTTGACATTTAGGTCTTTTATCCAGTTTAAGTTGGTTTTTGTATAAGGTGTTAGATATGGGTCTTGCTTCAGTTTTTTGCAGATGTATATCCAGTTTTGCCAGCAGCATGAGTTAAACAGACAGTTCTTACTGCAGTTTGAAATCTTGGGGCCTTTGTCAAATATCAGCTGTTCATAGGAGGATGGTGGCATCTCTGGGTCTCAGTTCTGTACCATTGGTCTCTGTGTCTCTTTTAGTACCAATACCAGGCTGTTTTGACTACTGTGGCAGTGTAATAGGTTCTAACGTTGGGTAGTGAGAGGCCTCCCAGTGTGTTCGTCTTCTTTAGTAGTGCTTTATTTATCCAAGGTTTTTCCCTTTCCACACAAAGTTGGTGAATTGTTTCACCATCCCATTAAACAGTGTCACTGGAATTTGTATTGGGATTGATTATATATGTGGATTGCTTTGGGTAAATTAAACATTTTCACAATGTTCAGTCTTCGTATCCATGAGCAGGGGAGGTTTCTCCGTTTATGTAAGCCTCTCTTAGTTTCTTGTCGTAAGGTCTTGTAGTTCTCTTTGTAAAGGTCTGTTACTTCTCTAGTTAGATTTATTCCTAGGTGTTTTATCTTTTTGGAGGTTATAGTAAATGGTATTGATTTGGTGATTTCTTCTTTAATAATCTGTTTGTTAGTATAAAGGAACCCTACAGATTTACTTATGTGTATCTTGTATCTTTATAGTTTGCTGAGCTCTTCTCTCAGTTTGGGTAGTTTATTTATGGACTCTTTAGGATTCTCTATCCAATCGTATCTGCAGATAGGGAAATTTTTACTTCTTCTTGACTGATGTGGATGCCCTTTATTTCTTTGACTTGTCTAATTACTGTAGCCAGAACTTCTAGTACAGTGTTGACCAGGAGAGGTGAGAGTGGACATCCTTGTCTAGTTCCTGTTCTCAAGGGGAACTGTCTCAGTCTTTCTCCATTCAGGATGATGTAGGCAGTTGGCTTTGTATAAATGACTGTTATTGCATTCAGTGATTTGCTCCATGTGCATCCAGGTGTTTTTGTTTTGTTTAGTACTGTGTGCTTTGCCCATGTCAGTGTTACCTAAATCAATGAGAGCCAGATACAAGGCTGAAAGGAAGCCATCTTGCTTGAGACATGGGGTTTTGCCGTAAAGGAGATGCAGGTTGTCTTAACTGAGTAAAGTATTTCCTTTGTCTCCTGTCCCTACTACCTAGCAAGACTCAGATTATCTGTGTCACTAAAGATTAATAGCCAGAACAGCAAGCATATTACACATATGTGGGCAGAAACGTAGTTGTTAGGAATTTAGTCTTGTAGGCACGTTGACCTGCGTTCTGCCACTGGTGTAGAAACGTAACATTTGGGCAATATGGAGCATGTGATGAACGGAACTTATCTTGGCCTTATCCTGTTTGCAGTAACATGTGCTTAGAGAGGCATGAAGGATAAATGAGCTAGTTTGCTGTCATGGATCAAATTGTGTGCCCCCCGAAATAGGTGTAGCTGTGTGCCTGGGCCATGACTCCCTGTATTCTACAATTGTCCTCCATTTTGTGATTTTGCTGTGCTGTAGCTTAAAGGATTATGGTGGGACTGTAAATCCCTTCATAGGATCACCTCCCTGCTCCAATGTAAAGGGAGTTTCCCTGGAGTATGGCTTGCCCCACCTTTAATCCTTTAATCCTACAAGAGATAAAAGGAAAGAGAAGCAAGCAGAGAAATGAGAACCTTGTACCATCAAAAAAGCAACACTGGGAGAAAAGTGCGTCCTTCAGACCTGAGGTTCCTGTGCCAAGATGCTCCCTGGACAAAGACTGATACAATACGAGACTTGTATCCAGAGCCAACAAGGTAGAAAGGCTTCCCCCAGAGCAGACATCCTGAATTTGGACTTGTAGCCTACCAGACTGTGTAAGAATAAACCTTCCTTTGTTAAAGCCATCCACCCTGTGGTATTTCTGTTAGAGCAGGACTAGCCGACTAAAACAGAACTTGGTACCAGGAGTGGAGTACTGCTCTAACAAACACGTAAAATGTGAAAGTTTTTTTTTTTTTGAGACTGTGAACAGATAAAAGAAAGCACCCAAGAGAACTGCTAACACCTGATAAAGCAGCAGATAGTGTGAAAAGCAACAGCAGCAACAACAAACTGGTAACAACAGAACCAGGAGCCAACCTACAGAGCAAGACTGCTGAATGCCTGTGTGCAGGAGGCTTCCTGGTGGATTGTGGTGCCTCCAGGCACTCAAACAGGCAGAGCTAGGCTTACTGACCCATGGAACAAGAGGGCTGAGTGCCTGTGTGCAGGAGGCTATTTGATGGGGTGGGGTGCCTCCAGGCACTTAAATTGGTGGAGCTACAGAGCTTTGGAATACATGCCCCTGTAGGGCAAATGTGGGCTTGAGGCCCAAGCTATGAGACCGTTGGAAGTAGAAGCTGAGACAAGTTGATCAAGATGTGGGGTTGCGGCCCAGGGTTGGTGAAAAGCTGAGCTGCCT
Organism: Heterohyrax brucei; assembly: GCA_028571685.1. NCBI lineage: Eukaryota > Metazoa > Chordata > Mammalia > Hyracoidea > Procaviidae > Heterohyrax > Heterohyrax brucei. The sequence continues at coordinate 197,230,639 of CM053143.1, forward strand.
CAGTCTCAGAAGGTATGGCCGTGAAAAGGTGGAGCCAGGGCTTTCTATGTTTGTGGGAGTGGAATTGCTACTCATTTGGGCTTAGGGTGCATCTAAAGCCAGTGGGGCAGAGTTTCTGTCCAGGTGGGCCTTGAAGGCAGAGTTGTAGTATAGGACTTGGGGTCTCCACTCAAAATCCAGAGAGTGTGGCCAGTACTGGAGGGCAAGGTCAGTGTGTAAAATGTCTCAGAAAATAAAAAGATTATTATCAAAGCTTTGAGGGCTAATGTAATGAGTTCTGCTGACTTCCTTGTTGCCTGTTAATGCCTTCTTTCCCTGCATTTCTCCCATTTATAATGTAACGTTTAACTTGGGCCCGTTCTGCCATTGTGCCTTTGAAAGCAGATAGTTTGTATTCTAGGTTTTGTAGATGTAAACAAACTTTTAAATTTTAGACTTGGAACTGATTTAAGATTTGTATCATATGGAATAGACATGTTTTTGCTATGATGAGATGAATATGTTACATGTTTCAATGATGTAATTTTTGGATTGCCAAAGGGTGGGATGTCATGGATCGAATTGTGTCCCCCCAAAATAAGTGTAGCCCTGTGGCTGGGCCATGACTCCCTATATTCTATGATTGTCCTCCATTTTGTGATTTTCTTGTGCTGTATGTTAATGGATTATGGTGGGACTGTGTCAGACAGACAGACAGACAGATATAGGAAACAGCTCACATAATCACAGAAGCTGAATGTCCCAAGTTCTGGCACAAGTCTCACGTGGCCACGGAAGCTGAGGAACCCAAAGTCAGCAGGTCAGAGACCAGAGTTCTAGATCCCCAGTTGTGTAAGTCAGTGGATCCCAAGCTGGTGGCAAGACAAAGCAAACCCAGGATCGGCAGGTCAGGGAGCAGGAGCGGCAGAGGCTGGTGAACCCAGGATCGGCAGGTCAGGGAACAGGAGCGACAGAGGCTGGCAAACCCAGGATCGCCAGGTCAGGGAGCAGGAGTGTAAGGACTGATGAGTCCAACAGCTGCTAGTTCAAGTCCTGGAACCAGACGCTGGAAGAAGAGAGCAGGAGCTCGTGACTGTGTGAACAGACCAGCAGCTGTAGTGAAGGTCGGGAGATGAGAGCCGAGGGGCAGGGAGCCACCACAAACCCCACCCTGCCACTTAATACAACAGCCAGATATGGAGTAGCCAAGTTGACATAATCCAGACCATCAGACTGTAAATCTCTTCATAGGATTACCTCCCTGCTCCAGTTATAAAGGGAGTTTCCCTGGAGTGTGACTTGCCCCACCCTTAATCCTTTTATCCTACAAGAGATAAAAGGAAAGAGAAGCAAGTGGAGAACTGGGAGAAGAGCCCCTCCTTCAGACCTGAGGTTCCTGTGCCAAAATGCTCCTGGGACAAAGACTGATACCATACCAGACTTTCCTCCAGAGCCAACAAGGGGGAAAACTTCCCCTAGAGCAGACATCCTAAATGTAGACTTGTAGCCTACCAGACTGGGTAAGAATAAACCTTCCTTTGTTGAAACCGTCCAGTCTGTGGTATTCTGTTAGAACAACACAGGTTGACAAAAACATTTGCCAAAAGCATTTTGTAGATCCCTTCAAATATCATCGTTTGTCAATAAGTGCAACATTTTATCATTGAAATATTGCAGGAATAGAAGTTGGGATATCTGATAGCTTTAAAATATATAACGTAGTTATATATTGTATATAACTTTTTAAAAAAATAATTTTTCTTTGTAATTTATATGAATATTTACCATTCCAGTTTCTCATACAAAAACGTGTACTCACTGCTGTTTCATCCTAGCTGCTGTCCTTTCTACTGTGGCAGCATACTCCTCCCCTCCACCTTGTACTTCCCATGCCCATTGAACCAATTCCTGTTTCCCTATTTGGGTCAGACTTGTATCCTTTCCGGATAACTTTTCAGTCTTTATGTAGAGCAAGTAATCCAAGAAGCTGGATTATGCGAAAAGAACAAGACGTCAGGATTGGAGGAAGACTCATTAACAGCCTGCAGTATGCAGAAGACATAGCACTGCTTGCTGATACTAAACAGGATTTGAAATACTTACTGATGAAGATCAAAGACCACAGCCTTCAGTATGGATTACACCTCAACATAAAAGAAATATCCTCACAACACGACCAATAAGCTGCATCATGATAAATGGGAAAGGATTGAGGTTTGCTAATACTTGGGTGCAGAATCAGTGCCCATGGAAGCAACAGACAAGAAATCAAAAGATATATTGCATTGGGAAAATCTGCTGCAAAGGACCTCTGTGAAGTATTGAAAAATAAAAAAGTTACATTACCTTGAAGGCTAAGGTGTGCCTGACCACAGCTGTGGTATTTTTTTTATTGTGATTAAGTGAAAATTTACAATGACTTGAGTTGAATTGTGTGCCCCTGAAAATATGTATAGCTACATGGCTGGGCCATGGTTCCCAGTATTTTGTGATGATCTTCCATTTTGTGATTTTCCTATGCTGTATATTAGAGGATTAGGGTGGAGCTGTGAATCACTTCAAACAGTCACCTCCATGCTCCGCTGTAAAGGGAGTTTCCCTGGAGTACGGCTTGTACCACCCTTAATCCTTTCATCCTACAGGCGATGAAAAGGAAGCAAGCAGAGAATTGGGAACCTCATACCATCAAGCAAGCAGCACTAGGAGAGGAATATGTCCTTCAGACCAGAGGTTCCTGCACCAACATGCTCCCTGAACAAAGACTAATGCAGTACTGGGCTTTCCTCCACAGCCAACAAGGGGGAAAGCCTTCCCGTGGAGCAGACATCCAGAATTTGGACGTGTAGCCACCTGGATTATGTAAGAATAAACTTTCCTTTGTTGAAGGCATCTGCGCTGTGGTATTTCTGTTAGATCAGCAGTAGCTGACTAAAACAGAATTTGGTACCAGGAGTGGGGTGCTGCTCTACCAAATACCTAAAATGTGGAAGCTGTTTTGAAACTGAATGGATAGATGATTCACAAGGAACTGAAGAAGGTGCAGATGGTGAGAAACAAGCAGCAGAGGACTGGTGGCAGCAGCAGAACCAGAGTCAGCCCTGGAGCTGACCTGTGGAGCAAGAGAGCTAAGTGCCTGTGAACACGGTTTTCTTGGCAGTGCAGGGTACCTCCAGAAACTTGAATCAGTGAAACTAGCCTTGCTGACCCACAGAGCAAGAGAGCTGAGTTATTTTGTGCAAGAGGCTTTCTAGCAAGAATGAGGTGCCTTTGGGCACTTGAATTGGTGCGGTTACAGAGCTTTAGATGTGGGCCTGAGGCCTGGTCCACGTGACCATGGGAGGCAGAAGCCTGAGAGACAAACAGTGACAAACTGGGCTCCCTCAGTCTCAGAAGGTATTGCCATGACCTCAGGGGTTTGAAAGGGTGGAACCATGGCTTCCTATGTTTGTGGGGGTGGAATTGCCAGACAGTTGGGCTTAGTGTGTACCTAGAGCTGAGGGACAAAGTTCCTGTCCAAGTGGGCCTTGGGGCAGAGTGGTAGCACAGGGCCAGAGGTTTCCACTCAGAATCCAGAGAGTGTGGCCAATAGCCAGAGTCTGGAGGACAAGGCCATTGTGTAAAATGTCTCAGAAAATGGAAGATAATCTTCAGACCTTTGAGGGCTTATGTAATGTGTTCTGCTGACATGCTAGCTGCCTGTTAATATCTTCTTTCCCTGCAGTTTCTCCCATTTGTAATGGAATGTCTAACATGTGCCTGTTCTGCCATTGTAGCTTTGGAAGCAGATAGCTTGTATTCTAGGTTTGGGGTCCCAGTGGGTGGGATGTCATGGATTGAGTTGTGCCCCCCAAAAAATATGTGTAGCCATGTGGCTGGGCCATGATTCCCAGTATTTTGTGATTGTTTTCCATTTTGTGATTTTCCTGTGCTGTATGTTAGAAGATTATGATGGGGCTTTAAAGCCCTTCAAAGGATCATCTCCCTGCTCCAGTGTAAAGGGAGTTTCCCTGGAGTATGGCTTACACCACCCTTAGTCCTTTTATCCTCCAACAGCTAAAAGGAAAAAGAAGCAAGCAGAGAATTGGGAACCACACACCATGAAGCAAGTGATGCCAGGGGAGGTGTGCACCCTTTGTACCTGATGTTCCTGCACCAAGATACTCCCTGTACAAAGACTGATGCAATACTGGACTTTCCTTCAGAGCTGTCAAGGGGGAAAGCATTCCCCTGGAATTGACATCCTGAATTTGGACTTACAGCTTACCAGAGTGTGTAAGAATACACTTTCCTTTGTTAAAGCCGTCCACTCTGTGGTGTTTCTGTTAGAGCAGCACTAGCTGACTAAAACAATTTCATTGTCCTTGGATCCACTAACAATGCCAGTGGAAGCAGCACACAAGAAATCAAAAAATATATTGCATTGGGAAAATCCGCTGCAAAGGACCTCTGTAAAGTACTGAAAAATAAAGAAGTTACCTTGAGGACTAAGGTGTGCCTGACCAAAGCTGTGGTGTTTTCTTTTATTTATTGTGATTAAGTGAAAGTTTACAATCTAAGTCAATTTTCCATATATAAACCCAAGTACCCACCTCTTTGTAATTCTCTCTGCTCTCCTCACCTCGTGACAACACATGCTACTTTTTCACTCCATTTCCAGTATCTGCTCAACCAGCACTTGTCCTTTCCTCTCTGCCTTCTCCTCTCCCCTCACAAAGAAGCCAGTAGGACAGCACCATGGTATTTTCAAACACATGGTATACATTGGAAAGCTGGGCAATGCATAAGGAAGACGGAAGAATTGATGCCTTTGATTTAGGGTGTTGGAGAAGAATATTCAGTGTGTCATGTATTGCCAAACAAACAAATAGATCTGTTCTGGAAGAAGTACAACCAGAGAGGTCCCTGGAAGCAAAGACAGCAAGACTGCATCTCACATACTTTGGATGTGTTCTGAGGAGGGATCAGTCCATAGAGAAGGACATCAAGCTTGCTAGAGTGGAATGTCAGTGAAAGGGAGGAAGACGTTCAACAAGGTGGATTGACACAGTTGCTGTAACAGCATGCATAAGCATAGAAATGATTTTGGCTGTGGTGCAGGACTGGGCAGAGTTTGTGTTGTGCATAGGGTCATTATGGGTTGGAACCAACATGGTGGCACCTACCAACAAGATTCCCCTGTGTCATCTCCTCTTACTTCTGAGCAGGAACTGCACAGTTAGTCTCCTTTACTTACTTAAGCCAAGAAGGACTCTCTTGACCTGTATCATTTTACACCTCATGAGGTCTCATAATTAAGTTTGTGAACTCACCCTAGAAAAAGGGCTCCATACCTCATTGCTGCATATTATTATGGCTGCCTTTGAAATACTCCCCTTGGGAAGCTATGCACTGACACCAGTGCCTAGTCTACCCTTCAAAGCAATTTTATAACTATTTTTCTAGAATGGACATCACAGCTGTCATTGTACGATGAACTAAAGTAAAGGAGAATTGAAGTTTTCCAAGAGCTGTTGGAGAAGCAAGTCAATGTTTTGGGCTGTGCTGTCTCTGGTGATGAAACATGGGTGTACCCAATGCAACCCTGAAACAGAATTGAAGTGCTCAGTGGAAGTCAGCCAGTTCCCAAAGTCAAAATATTCCTTCATTTCAAATCAAGAATCACAACAGTGTTGCTAACTGTTTTTGATACCAGAGAGATTGTTCGTTATGAATATGTACCAACTGGACAAACAGTAAACCGAGTTTACCATTTGGAAGTACCGAAGGCTACATGAAAGTTAGATGAAAATGACCTGAACTTTCCACCAACACCTCTTGGCTCTTGCATAACAACAATGCACCAGCTCAAAAGGTACTGTCTGTAAGGCCAGTCCTATATACTTAGCCAGAAACAAATAACTATTGGAACACTCTCCCAACTCACCTGATCTGGCCCCCAAAGACTTTTTACTTTACCTGAAGATAAAGGGAATATTGAAAGGAAGACTTTTTGATGACATTCAGGACATCAAGGGTATTAACGATGACAGCTCTGATGGCCATTCCAGAAAAAGAGTTGCAGAGTTGCTCTTAAGGTGATAACATTGATATTCAGAAATGAGGTATATAGCACTTTTTCTACGATGAGTTCACGAGCTTAATCATCAGACCTCACATTTACTAGTTCCATCTGTGCCTGAGGAGTTAGCTTCCTTGAATGGCTTCAGTTCTGTGGGAAGAGACTTTGGAGTGTGGTGCTGGATCGAAATTTCCTGTGACCCTGTCATCCAGGATAGATTAAAGGTGACCTAACAGCTCTTCTCACCCCATAGTCCACTGATTCTGCAGTGACTGGGCTTTTGAGAGAAATGGTAGCACTGGACATGCAGTGCAGCAGCATTTTGTCTCCTCACTACTGTGGGGACCAAAGAGTTGATGGTGCTTCACAGAGGCGGGTCCTGCTGCTCAGATGAGGTCACAGTCGGACAGTCCTGCTTGTGTGCTTTCCAAAGGATGCAAGTGGGAGGAGGTTTTGGATTCAAGTGTCTAGAGAGTTATGTTGTAAGGTGGTGTTTCCTAGAATACATGAGCAGTAAGCAGCTGACTCCCCTGAAAGTCAGTGAATTTACTAGGAAATGGAAGGCTTCACTCTTTGTTTACATTCCTCAAATGCTGCTGTTCTGGTTCTTCAGAGATCACGCTCTTCATCATCTTCCATTAGTGTGTCAGGGTGGGTGTCTGTTGAGGGAGCAGTCACTGATAATTGCTATACAGTACCTTTAAATCTCTGTATTTGAACATTGTGATGACACATGGATTCTCCTCTTTGCCGTGTCTAACCTGAGCTCTGTTTACCATTTCAGTGTCCTCACATGTCTCCATGAAGGGCCAGAGTGCATGACAATGCAACTATAGGGGTGTTGGAAAGTAGGGGACCATGACTCCCGTTGAGTCAATTCTCACTCATTGTGACCCTGTAAACAGAGTAGGACTGCCCACTAGAGTTTTCGAGGAGTGGCTAGTGGATTAGAACTGCCAACCTTTTGGTTGGGAGACATAGCACTTAATAACTGTACCAGCAGTAGGGAGCAGACATGTGAAAATTCATAATTCCCCAAAATAATGTTCTCTTTCCAGCAGGTGGTCGGTCAGCTCTTAGTGACCTGGAGTCCTTTTAGAAAAGCCCAGGGCCTTGGGTCACATGTTTGTCCAGGTCACTGGGGCTCCCCTGACTGGTGAGGGGCCAAAGCTGGCAGTCCTGTAGTGTTTCCCCATTGTTATATCGTGTCCTGCTTTCATCCTGTGCTATGTGTTTTAGTGAATATTTGGGTGGGTGCTATGTAAGGAGAGAAGCCCCCCTCATACACACAAGAAAGAGATGATCTGAGTGTAGAAATAGGGCTTTCATTTGCGAGCATTTCTCCAGTTTCTGCTGTATGCTCTGACTGTTCTAGGCAGTAAAGAGAGGAATGAGAGTGGACTTGGTCACAGTCAAAATAGAGAAAGATGTCCACTGTATTGGAAGGGTTAAGTTTCTGAGACAGGATGCAGTCAATGAGGAAGTGAATGTAGACTTTGAAGGGATGAGACTGATGGCTAAACTCCAAAGCAGACCTAAAGCGAACACAGAACCCTGGGCCAGAACCCCATGAAATTTCATTTTCCCGAGACTGTCAGCCCTACCCTGCCTTTCACGCACGTTGGAGTACCTGATACCGTGCTGAACCAGAATATTTGGAATGTTCTAGGACTCAGTGGCTGTTGAGGATGTGGCTGTGGACTTCACCCAGGAAGAGTGGGCATTGCTGGATCTTTCTCAGAGGAAGCTCTACAGAGAGGTGATGCTGGAAACCTTCAGAAACCTGGCCTCCATAGGTATGGATGACTTTGTTTTCTTTATTATTTATTCTTTAGCAACCAGTTATGTCATACTGATCGATGTTACCCTGTATATGGGCTCAGGAATGGGATTACATAGTTAAATTAGACAAGGATGGTGGTTTTCTCTCAGGAGCATGCATGTCCTGGCTGCTTCACAACATTCTGTGTGTGAAACTGACTTCTCGTTTCAATTTTAGTTAAAAGCTTTATGGCCCTTTAGATGTTCCAAATGTGAGTGGTGACGTGGGTTTCTTGTCTTTCTGTTTTTTTGGTGCACAGAGAGAATATTTGTGGTCTGGAACCTTGTAAAGATTCTTAGTGTATTTATTACAAGTTTTCTAGAAATAAATTTACACCTCCCGTCTCCAGAGACCCTGAAGCCCAGAGATTTGGCTCTGTCAGGGAAGTGTTCATTGCTGTTTCCTATCTTCCTCAACGATGGGCCTTTCTCCGTGATCACCATGTCAGCTGCTCCCGATTGTCCTCCCAGAGTAGCAAAAGGAAGACCTGAAGAGAGTGCAGATAGCACCCATCCAGGATGACTGTGTTGGGGGCAGCAGTGACGAGAATCCTCTGAAGGACCAGGCCTGCATGGAGGGAATGAGATTTGAAGAAATCAGTCAGAAAAAGTCTCCTTTGAGTGGAGGAGTACGTACTTCCCAGACACCTGAGCTGGCTTTTCTGACTTGCCTCAGTCTTTGCACAGCTGTGTACCATGTTGATTGTACTCAATACCTCTTTGCATTGCTCATCTCATTCCATACCATTTATGTCACAGTCACCCTCCATCTTCATGGAAGTATTACCTAATGAATTGCTTTTTGACCATTGCCGAAGTATTGAAACAGTGCAATGTGTACAATTCTGCCTTTTCTCCCAGCTAACTTTTTCTTCTGAGTAATTTCACTCATTTTTGTTTCATAATGTGAACCCCCACCTTGAATCATTAATCAGCATTAATGATGGAGGAAAGTTATCCGCTGAAAATAGGATAGTATGATTCATGAAAAATGACAGCTGGTCCTCCCTGGTGACAGAAATCTGTGAACTCCACAGGACTGAATATCAGCATAAGAACCACAGAACACATGTAAGGTGAGTGTCATTCGCTCAGGAGTCAGCAGTGCTTCCAGACAGAGGTCTTATGCCACGTGGCATTAAAACATAAGATGCATGAGTGGCACAAAAGGTAACGTACTTAACTGCTAACTAAAGGATAGGATTTGGAATCTTCCCAGTGGCTCTGAATGAGAAATATCTGGCCTTCTGCTTCTGTAGTAATTACAGATCACCATGCCCTGTGCACAGATGCATGTATGTGTGTGTAAATGCTGTTGCCTCGGTTCCAGCTCATAGCAACCCCATAGCACAGAGGAGAGCTGCCTTATAGGGCTTCTGAGACTGTAATCTTCATGGAAGTAGACCATTAGCATCATTCTTCCATGGGGCTGCTGGAGGGTATGAAGCACTCACCATATAATTAGCTGCCAAGCACTTGACCACAGCATCATCAGGGATCTCACCCACACACCCACACCCACACCCACACCCACACCCACACCCACACCCACACCCACACCCCCACCACACCCACATACCCACACCCACATACCCACACCCACACCCACACCCACACACCCACACACCCACACCCACACCCGCACACACACCTGCAGCCCAGTGCCATCACACCTGTTCTGACTCAGGAACATGCTTCCGGGTTGGTTTTGACTACAAGCCTTTAGGTTCTGGACAAACACAAACTCAGAAAACCAGACCCATTGATTTCAACCTTGCTCCAACTGACAGCGACCCTACAAGACAGAATTAAAGCTGCTTTGTAGGGTTTCCAAGGATCAGCTGGTGAATTCAAACTGCTGATCTACTGGTTAGCAGCCAAACTCTTAACCTTTGTGTCACTGGGGCTCCAAGTGTCTTATAAGTGTACATAAAGCCAGTATAATAAGAACCAGCTCTAATACTGTGTGGAAACCATGGTGGCATGGTGGCTAAGAGCTATGACTGCTAACCGAAGGGTCACTAGTTTGAATGCCCCAAGCACTCCTTTGAAACCCTGTGGGACCGTTCTGCTTTGTCCTTTACTTTCACTAGATTGGAGTCAACTAGATGGCAGCAAGTGTAGGTTTTTGTTTTTTTAAATACTGTGTTTCACAGAATTTTTACAGTGGTATTTTTCATAAATGGGAGTGAGATACTAAATATCTGAAACATTTCAGTTATGTACAATGTGGGAGAGCCTTCAGTTGCTTTTCAGGCTTCCCTGGACATGAGAATTCACAGTCCTTGTGAATGTAATGTGACAAATCAGGTAGCTCCTCCTTGTTATTGTTAGATGCACTTGAGTTGCTTCTGACTCATAGCAATCCTACGTACAGCAGAACAAAACACTGCCCAGTCTTGCGCCATGTCCACAGTTGTTTTTGTCCGTAAGCCCATCATTGTAGTCACTGTGTTCAGTCCATCTCATCGAGGGTCTTTGTCTTTTCCTCTGACCCTTTACTTTACCAAGTATGATGTCCTCCAGAGACTGATCCCCCCCAGCATGTCCAAAGTATGTAAGATGCAGTTTTGGTGATGGAGTCAAGATGGCAGAGTAGACACATGTCTTCTTGATTCCTTCTGAAAACTAAGGTCTCTACTGATAATTAAACAGAGCCTTCTGGACACCTGGTGACCCCTAGGACACAGCATAGGGCTGTCAATTTGGACTACATGCCACTTGTCACGGATTGCATTGTATCCTCCCAAAAACATATGTAGCCGTTTGCTTGGGCCATGATTCCCTGTATTTTGCGATTGTCTTCCATTTTTGTGATTTTGCTGTGCTGTATGTTAAAGGATTAGGTTGGGACTGTAAATCCCTTCAGAAGATCACCTCCCTGCTCCACTGTAAAGGGAGTTTCCCTGGAGTATGGCCTGCCCCACCCTTAATCCTTTAGTCCTAGAAGAGATGAAAGGAAAGGGAAGTGGGCAGAGAATTGAGAACCTCACACCATCAAGAAAGTAGCACTGGGAGAAGAGCATGTCCTTGAGCCCTGAGGTTCCTGCACCAAGATGCTCCTTGGGCAAAGATTTATACAATACCTGACTTTCCTCCAGAGCTGACAAAGGGGAAACTTTCCCCTGGAGTAAACATCCTGAATTTGGACTTGTAGCCTACTGGGCTATGGAAGAATAAACCTTCCTTCATTAAAGCCATCCACTCTGTGGTATTTCTGTTAGAGCAGCACTAGCTGACTAAACACCACTGAACGGGAAACTTCTTCTCTTCCTGACCCCTGCCCTTGTTGACTCCGACTCGACGGCACTTGGCTTGGCTGGCCCTTGTTGAATGCCGTCTGTCATGGACTGAAGAGTGTGCTTCATATCCTGTTAAGGTAACACCACAGAAACTAAACAGCTAAACAACATCTAGATGCCTAAAAAGCAGGAAACTTTGGCCACAGACTTAAAGAAAAATTTACTTATTGCTCGAGAAAGCCCCCAAAAGAAAGAACCAAAGAACTTCCCAGACAAAGATGCCTTTCTGAAACTATTGGAGGTCGAGTACAAAAGGATTATATATAGAGCTCTCATATATATTATATAAAATGCAGCAGAGCAAAATAAAAAATTAAGCAAGCTGTTCGATTTGATGGAACACCAATACTCTGAAATCCAGCATATAGTAACAAAATCAAAGAAATAGAAAATTCAGTTCAAACCCAAGAAAACAAAATGGAACAAATGGAAAATAGACTTTCTGACTTGGAAGACAGAGCCACTGACTCCAGCATCTATGAGGAGAAATCAGAAAAAAGAAACAAGAAAAATGAAGAAGCATCTGGGACTCTGTTAAGAGGAACAAACTTTGATTAATTGGACTCTATTAAGAGAAACAGTCTATGGTTAATTGGAGGTCCTGAACAGGATGAGATACCTGAGATCACAGAGAGTATTGTTGCTGAGTTGCTGACAGAAAGCTCCCCAGAAATTATGAAAGAAGAGAATGTAGATATCCAAGGTGCATATCAAATGCCACTAAATGTGGGTCTTGAAAGAAAGACTCCAGGACATATTATATCAAGCTTAACAAAATGAAACATAAGCAGCAACTCTTAAAGGTAACAAGACTCAAAGCAAAGCTAACATTCAGAGGGAAACCCTGTAGGCTTTTATGTGACTTCTCAGCAGAAATGATGCTGGCACAGAGACAATGGGATAACACATTCAAAGCCTTGAAGGAGAAGAACTTCCAACCAAGAATTATGTATCCTGCAAAACTATCTTTCAAATATGAAAGTGAAATTAAGACATTCACAGATAAATAGAAATTCAGAGACTTTGTAAAATCCAAACCGAAGCAACAAGAAATACTGAAAGAAGCTCTTGGCTAAGAAGAAGAAAACCATTAACTATATTTTAGTAGGCAATACAGGACACATCATCCGGAAAGCTATTCAGTTAGGGAAGGCTCAGAACTCAATCAAAGCTATAAATAGTGAAAGAAGTGATCCAGTGATCATATCATGAAAACTATGATATCATCACATTAAAAAGAGGGATGTAGTACAGTAGTTATAGTCCTTCCAGATGAAGAGGAAGTTAATAAGATTTGTATTAGTTAAAATTGGGTTTAAACATAGATTATTAAGATAGTGCCCAGCCACCACCAGTGATAGCTGTGATGTGGCTCACAAAGTTGAGTGCCACTGGCAATATGAGAATAAAAAGGGGTGCACCCTGAGAACTCCACTAAAAGACCACAATTGGTGGTCCAGGGGCCTCGAGATTCCCCTGGGAGCGTGACCCCTGGTCCTGATGCTGCCTCTGTCCATAAATCATTACTGAGGTCACCTCTTCGGACAGTAATGGATTGGACTTGACAACACAGTGACGATATCGTGTGCATTTTATGGTTCTGTGCATCTGTAAGATGTCGTTCTGCTGGTCTGTTACTGGTGGGGGGGGAGATGGTGAGGAGGGGACAGGAGATTGTTAGAAGGATATGACATGTATAGAGTGGATAGGAGGAGTGTGCTGTCACTGGGAAGGGAGAGCAGTGGGAGCTGCACATAGCTGAGCATGCAAATTTATATTGGATTGTACACTTTCACTCAATCAGAATTAAAAAACAAAACTTGCCAGTAGAATTCAGCAACATGATCAACCACATAAATAACACAAAAGACAAGAATCACCTGGTTTTGTGAATTGATGCCCACCTGGTTTTATGAATTGATGCAGAAAAGGCATTTGATAAAGTCCAACACCCATTCATGCTAAAAACTCTCAGCAAAATGGAAATAGATGGCAAGTTCCTCAATGCAATAAGTGCCATTATACAAAGCCAACTGCCTACATCATCTTGAATGGAGAGAGACTGAAACAATACCCCTTGAGAACAGGAACTAGACAAGGATGCCCACTCTCAGCTCTCCTATTCAACTCAACACTGTACTAGAAATTCTAACAGAGCAGTTACACAAAGACAAATAAAGGGCATCCACCCTGGCAAAGAAGAAGTAAAAATCTCCGTATTTGCAGATATGATTGTATATGCAGAGAATCTGAAAGAATCCACAAGTAAACTGCTCAGATTGATAGAAGAGTTCAGCAAAATACCAGGATACAAGATAAACATAAGCAAATCATTAGGATTTGTCTATACCAACAGAGATTATTAAAGAAGAATTCACAAAATCAATACCATTTACTGTAGCCCCCAAGAAGACAAAATACCTAAGAATAAGTCTGACTAGAAAAATAATAGGCCTTTACAAAGAGAACTGCAAGACCTTACTACAGGAAACTAAAGAGATGTACGTAAATGGAGAAACCTAACCTGCTCATGGACAGGAAGACTTAACATTATGAAAATGTCTATTTCACCCAAAGCAATCTACTTATATAATGTAATCCCAAGACAAGTTCTAGTGACATTTTTTAATGAGATGGAGAAACAAATCACCAACTTTATTTGGAACGGAAAGAAACCCTGCATAAGTAAAGCACTACTAAAGAAGAAAAAGATATTGGGAGACCTCTTGCTGTCTGACTTTAGAACTTATTACACTGCTACAGTTGTCAAAACAGCCTGGTACTGGTGCTACAAGAGACATGTAGATCAATGGAACAGAGTTGAGACTCCAGAGATGCCACCATCCTCTGTGAACAGTTGATATTTAACAAAGGGCCTAAGACGTTAAACTTGAGTAAAAGCAATCTCTTCGACAAATGGTCCTGGCAAAATTAGATATCCATCTGCAGAAAATTGAAACAAGACCTATGTTTCGCACCATATACAAAGACCAGATCAACTAGATAAAATCTAAATCAAATCTAAAACGATAAAGCTCATCCCAAGAAAAAAATAGGATCAACAATGAAAGTTTTATTACACAACATAGACTTCAAAATCTGACAAACAAGCACAATCAGCAGAAGAGAAAATAGATAAATGGGAACTACTAAGAATCAAATCCTTTTGCTCATCCAGTCTTCATCAAAAGAATTAAAAGACCACCTACAGAATGGGAAAAAATATTTGGCAACTATATATCAGACTGACGTCTGATCTCCATAATCTGTAAGGTACTATAAAATATCAACAAGAAAAGGATAAATAATCCAATTAAGCGATGGGCGAAGGAGATGGACAGACACTTCTCTAAAGAGGAGATCCAGACAGTCAAAAAACACATGCGGAAATGCTCACGACCATTAGCTATTAAAGAAATTCAAATCAAAACTATGATGAAATATCATCTCACCCCAACAAGATTGGCCATGATCCAAAAAACACAAAACAACAAGTGCTGGAGAGGCCATGGAGAAATTGGAACTCTTCTGCACTCTTGGAATGGCAAAATGGCACAACCTCTTTGGAAAGTAATCTGGAACTTCCTTATAAAGCTGGAAATAGATGGACCATGTGACCCAGTAATTCCACTGCTTGGAATATATCCTATGGAAGCAAGGGCATTCACAACAACATAAACAAATGTTTATGGCCACACAGTCCACAATAGCGAAAAGATGCCATCAACCCAGATGTCCAACAACAGAGGAATGGATAAATAAACTATGGTATATATACTCAATGCAACACTATGCAATGATAAAGAACAATGGTGATTTTAGGAAGCATCTCATAACTTGGTTTCAATTGGAAGACATTATGTTGAGTGAAAGTAGTCAGCAGCAAAAGGACAAATATTGTATGAGACCCTTACAATAAGAACTTAAAAACAGATTTATGTATAGAAGAAAAGACTCTTTGACAGCTGCAAGGGTGGGGAGGGGGAGAGAGAGAGAGTGTTGGTTATAGATTAGATAGTTGATAGAAATTTAGTTGGGTGAAATCAGTGACAGCACACATCAGAAAGAAGATCAGTTTAACTGGACTTCAACATAGCATGGATACGCCCGTCTTAACCGAATATTGCAAGGACAGAGTAGCAGGGGCGGGAGCCCAGGGACCATGCTCTCAGGAGACACCGAGGCCAATTGGCATAACTAGCTTATTGCTAATAGTCTTCTGCACCTGACATGGATGAGTGGCTTCTGGGGTCTTAAAAGTTAGCAAGCTGCCATCTGACGTACATCAAATGGTCCCAACTCAGCTTGTATAAGGCAAGGTCATAGAAGCTTCACAGATACATTCAGACTCCCTCAGGGACCTACGTGCTGGACTGAGGGCTTTGATGACCATGGTCTCAAGGATCATCTACCTCTATTGGCATAAATAACAAAGTCTGTAAAGTAAGTATTCTACATTCTGCTTTGGTAAATAGCATCTAGGATGCTCCTGGTTGTACCCCTTCCAGAGCAAGGAAGAATGAAGAAAATGAAAGAAACAAGGGAAAGATGAATGCAGGGGAGTGGAGCACATCTGTAACAGCCTCCAGCAGACTGAATCCAGTACAAGTAGATGGTGCCCAGCTAGGACCACAGACTGCTCTGACAAGGATCGCACGAGAGGGACCTGGACAAAGCTCATCCAAAATTCCGACTCAAAGACAGAGGCTAGACTTTCTGGCCTGACAGAGACTGGAGAAATACTTAAGAGTATGCCCACCAGGCAGCTCTGCAGCTCAGTAATGAAGTCACTCTTAAGGATCACCCATCAGCCAGAGATTGAACACGCCCCTAAAAGAAAACAGGACTAAAGGGGCACAGCAGGCCAGGGGCAAGGACTGGAAGGCAGGAGCAGGTAGGAAAGCTGTTAATCAAGAACCCAAGTGTGAGGAGAGTGTTGACCTGCGGTGAGCTTGTTAACCAGTGTCATAAAACAGTATGTCTGCTGTTTGATGAGAAACTAGTTTGTTCTATAAACAAAGAAACAAGCAAACAAAACAGGGGGACTAGGGGATGAATATTCTTATAAAATATTTTAAAATGAGTATTTCTTTGTGTGCAGTAACAAAATAAAGTTAGAATCAAAGTGTGTGAAGCCCTAAATTCATTAGTGACTCCCAGGGAAGGCAGAACAGGAAACTCAGTGCTCAGAGGACACTGCAATTCTTTAAAGGGTGAAGGAAGCACATAGGATTGGATCATGGTGATTGTCACCATCGTGATGAACACATTATCATCCCATTGTACATATGAAGAATGTTGAAATCCCTAATGTTACACTACATATATCAATATCTATACTATGAATAATATACTATAAAGAAATATTCATGATTCAAAAAACATAAACATGGAAGCATTATAAGATGCAGGTGGATTCCTGTACATAGTGTGTCATGGATTGAATTGTGTGCCCCCCAAAATATGTGTAGCTATGTGGCTAGGCCATGATTCCTAATAATTTATGATTGTCCTCCATTTTGTGATTTTCCTATGCTGTATGTTAAAGGATTAGGGTGGGACTGTAAATCGTTGTATAAGATCACCTCCATGCTCTACTGTACAGGGAGTTTCCCCGGAATGTGGCTTGCCCCACCCTTAATCCTTTCATCCTACAAGAGATCAAAGGAAAGGGGAGCAAGCAGAGAATTGGGAACCTCACACCATCAAGCAAGCAGCACTGGAAGAAGACTGCATCCTTCAGACCCAAAGTTCCTGAGCCAAAATGCTTCCTGAACAAAGACTGATGCAACACAAGGACTTTCCTCTAGAGCCGACAAGGGTGAAAGCCTTCCTCTGGAGCAAACATCCTGAATGTGGACTTGTAGCCTACTGGACTGTGTAAGAATAAACTATCCTTTGTTAAAGCCATCCACTCTAATATTTCTGTTAGAGCAGCCCTAGGTGACTAAAACAGTTTGGTACCGTGTGTGGAGTGCCGCCCTAACAAATACTTAAAATGTGGGAGCCATTTTGGAACTGTGAATGTTAGAAGATTGAGAAGGAACCGAGGAGAATTGTTAACACTGACGAAGGGGCAAATGGTGAGACTCGGGCAGCAGAGGGCCAGCGGCAGCAGCAGAACCAGAGGCAGCCCTGGAACTGACCCGCAGAGCAACAGAGCTAACTGCCTATGCACAAAGGGTTCCTGGAGAAGCGAGTTGCGTCTGGGCATTTGAATTGGTGGAGCTAGCCTTGCTGACCCACGGAGCCAGAGAGGTGAGAGCCTTTATGCAGGTGGTTTCCTAGATGAGTGGGGTGCCTCTGGGTACTTGAATCGGTGGAGCTACATAGCTTTGAAACAGTTGCTACCGCAGGGCATATGTGGGTCTGAGGCCTGGGCCAAGAGGCCATAGGAAGCAGAAGCTGAAGAGACAAACCGCTTGAGAAGCTGAGCTGCCTCAGTCTCAAAAGGTGTGATCATGACCTTAGGGGTTTCAAAGGGTAGAGCCAGGGCTTTCTGTATTTTGTCAGAGTGGAATTGCCACTCAGTTGGGCTTAAGGTGCGCCTAAAGTCAATGGGGCAGAGTTCCTGTCCATGTGGGCCATGAAGGCACAGGGCTGGGGGTCTCCTCTCAGAATCTAGAGAGTTTGGCCAATACCTAGAGTCTGTAAAATGTCTCAGAAAGTGGAAGATTAGTTTCAAAGCTGTGAGGGCTAATGTAATGTGTTCTGCTGACCTGGTTGTTGACTGTTAATGTCTTCTTTCCCTGCAGTTTCTCCCATTTGTAATGAAATGCCTAGCTTGTATCTTTTCTGCGATTGTAGCTTTGGAAGCAGATAGCTTGTCTTCTAGTTTTCACAGGTATAGAAGAGTTTTTGTGTTTTGGACTTTGAACTGATTTAAGACTTCAGTCATATGGGATGGACATGATTTTGCTATGATGGAATGAATGTGTTACATGTTTCAACAATGTGATTTTGGGGGTGCCAAAGGGTGGGATGTCATGGATTGAGTTGTGTCCCCCAAAAAACATGTGTAGCCATGTGCCTGGGCCATGATTCCCAGTATTTTGTGATTGTCCTCCATTTTGTGATTTTCCTATGCTGTATGTTAAAAGATTAGGGTGGGGCTGTAAATCCCTTCACAGGATTACCTCCCTGCTCCACTGTAAAGAGAGTTTCCCTGAAGTATGACTTGCCCTACCCTTAATCCTTTCATCCTACAAGAGGTCAAAGGAGAAGTGAGCAGAGAATTGGGAACCTCACACCATCAAGCAAGCAGCACTGGAAGAAGACCACATCCTTCATATCCAACATTCCTGTACCACGATACTCCCTGGACAATGACATGCAATACTGGACTTCCCTCCAGAGCTGACAAGGGGAACATCCTTTCACTGGAGCAGACATCCTGAATTTGGACTTGTAGCCTATGGGACTATGTAAGAATAAACTTTACTTTGTTAAAGCCATCCAGCTTGTGGTATTTCTGTTAGACCAGCACTAGCTGACTAAAACAAGGTGAGAGAGGACATCATTGTTAGGTTCTGTGGAGTTGGTTCTGATTCATAGCAACACTGTGTACAGCGCACAAGACACTGCCTGGTCCTGCACTATCCTCACGGTAGTTATACTTGAGCCCATGGTTGCAGATGATAACACGTCCTAAATATGATACAAACTTGGAGAAAAGTAATAGAGGCAAAAAGATTTTACTGTACAGACTTAGGAACAAATTATAGGCAGGAAACATCATAAGTAAAAATAATGGGAAAGGTGTAACTCAGAAACATTTGCAACTTACGTAACAGACAAAGGGAGCCCGTGATGTGTCCTTGATCCAGGAACAGGGAGGCTCTGAGACTTGTTGGTAGTACTGAAATGAAAGGTTACCTGTTCAACCCTGGCCTCTCAGGTTTCCCCTTCATCTCTGCTGTGGGGATCCTGGTCCACAGTCTGTCAGCACAGCAGCTCCTGGAGCCCATCCATCCTGGAGAAGTCTTCAGACAGAGTCATGGCAAGAGGATCAGGAACTGAAACCGTCTCTCAGCACCTGCCCTGTCTCTATGCTAGGAGGTGGTGTGCATCTGTTTTAAAAAGGAACACTAGGAGTGTCATGGGTTGAATTCTGTCCCGCCAAAAATAGCTTTAGCCATGTGGCCAGGCCATGATTCTGAGTATCTTGTGACTGTTCTCCATTTTGTGGTTTTCCTGTGCTGTATGTTAAAGACTTAGGGTGGGGCTGTAAATCCCTTCATTGGATCACCTCCCTGCTCCACTGTAAAGGGAGTTTCCCTGAAGTATGGTTTACCCTACCCTTAATCCTTTTGTCCTTCAAGAGATAAAAGGACAGAGAAGCAGGCAGAGAATTGGGAACCTCAAACCATCACAAAATCTGCACTGGGAGAAGAGCACGTCCTTCGGACCTCAGGTTCCTGCACCAGGATGCTCCCTGGACAAAGACTGATGCAATACCGGACTTCCCTCCAGAGCCGACAAGCAGAAAGCCTTCCCCTGGAGTGGATACTCTGAATATGGACTTGCAGCGTACCAGACTATGGAAGAATAAACCTTCCTTTGTTAAAGCCATCCACTCTGTGGTATTTCTGTTAGAGCAGCCCTAGGTAACTGAAACAAGGAGTATAGCTGTCTTAAGCTGAGATGAGTAATATTTCTATAGTAAAAAAAAAAAAAAAAAAACCCACTGCTGTCGACTCCTAAATAGCTAGGAAAATTAGAAGTCATGAAAAATGAAATAGAATGCCTGAATATCAGTATTTTTGGCTTTCAAGAATGAACAGGCCTGTCCTGGACTAAATACAACCAGAGTGCTCCTTTGAAGTAAGGATGGTGAGACTACTTCTTAACAAACATTTTACATGGTGCTAACGAAAATCAGTCCCTGGAGAAGGACATCATGTTTGGTAAAGTCAAGTGAGGGTCAGTAAAAAAGAGGAAGACCCTCAACAAGATGGATTGATATAGTGGCTGCAATGATAGGCTTAACTGTAACAGCGATTGTGGGCATGGCCCAAGACCAGGCAGTGCTCTGTTGTGTTATATGTAGCGTTTCAAAGTTTTGGCAGTCATACTCCCCTGCTGAGATCTGATATATGATCTACACTCATGCTAGGATCTGCCATTATTCCACAGTTGATTGAAAGGAAGGTATCTTGGGGGTGTGACGTATATATGAATGTAGTCAGATATTCTGTCCTTTGCCTGCTGGGGATCCTCCTGCTGCCTTGTGTTTGTCTGACCTGTCATTCTTGGTACTTGAGCCAGTAGCTTACCTGTTGATGTAGAGTTCACCAGCCACTGCAACTACATGACTGAGGAGCTTTATGGTCTTGCCTGCTGATCTTACCGTTTGTCAATCTTCATAGCCTGAGAGCAACAGCTGTGCTCTTCCACCTGCTCATCTTGGGTTCAACAGCCCCTGCAGCTGTGTGAATCAGGAAAAGTCTTTATGGTGATCTACTGACTTGTGACATTCCAACCTGCACAACCTCATGAGCCTTTTCCTTGATGTAACTATATGTATATGCATGTATATACATATGTATATCTGAACGTAAATATACATATGTATATATCTGTACACATATACATATATCTGTGGATAACAGCATCAGGTGAGGCAAATAACAGCATCAGGTAAAGAGGGTAACAGCATTAGGTAAGGAGGGTAATAGCATGATGTAAAGAGGGTAACACCATTAGGTAAGCAGCATAACACCATCAGGTAAGGAGCCAGTGAGCAGCCCCCACTTGTCTATCAGTGGAGGCTTGCTTGTTGCGGTGATGCAGGAAGCTATGCCACTGGTAGGTAGATAGCAGGAGGAGTCAACCATGGTAGATAAGTTTGAGCTGAGCTTCCAGACTAAGACAGACTAGGAAGAAGAACCCGACAGTCTACTTATGAAGGAAATTAGCCAAGGAAAACCTTATGAATAGCAGCTGCTCATTGTCAGATACGGTGCCAGAAAGGGAGCCCACCAGGTTGGAAGGCACTCGGAAGATGACTGGGGAAGAGCTGCCTACTCGAAGTAGAGTCGATCTCAATGTGGATGGAGTAAGGCCTCCAGAAACTTTATTTGCTGTTATGGCATGGCTCAAAGTGAGAATAAACCACTGCAAATAGCTACTAATAATGGGAACGTGGAATGTATGAAGTATGAATCTAAGAAAACTAGAAATTGTCAAAAATGAAATGTAGCATATAAACATTGATATCCTAGGTATTAGTGAACTGAAATGGACCAGCTTTGCCATTTTGAATTTAACAGTCATATGGTTGACTATGCTGGGAACAAAACTTATAAGAGGAACAGTGTTGCATTCATCATCAGAAAGAACATTTCAAGATCTGTCCTGAAGTGTGAGTGATAGGATAATATCCGTATGCCCACAAGAACAACCAGTTAATACAACTATTACTCTTTTTTATGTACCAACCACTAAGGCCAAAGATGAAGAGAAGAGGTTGAAGATTTTTACCAGCTTCTGCAGTCTGAAATTGATCACACATGCAGTCAGGATGCATTGATACTTACTGGTGACTGGAATGCAAAAATTGGAAACAAAGAAGAAGGATTGATAGTTGAAAAACATGGCCTTGGTGATAGAAATAATGCCAGAGATTGCATGATAGAATTTTGCAAGACTAATGACTTTCATTGCAAATACCTTTTTTAACCAATGCAAATGGTAGCTGTACACATGGACCTCACCAGATGGCATACACAGGAACCAAATTGACTACATCTGTGGAAAAGGACGATGGAAAAGCTCCGTATCAGTAGTCTGAACAAGACCAGGTGCTGACTGTGGCACAAATCAATTACTCATAAGCAAATTTAAATTGAAACTGAAGGAAATTAGAACAAGTCCATGAGATCCTAAGTATGACCTTGAGTATATCCCTCCTGAGTTTAAAGACTATCTCAAGAACAGATTTGATGTGTTGATCACTGATGACCGAAGACCAGACTAATTGTGGAATGACATCAAAGACATCGTTTAGAGAGCAAGAGATCATTGAAAAGACAGGACAGAAAGAAAAGACTAAATTGGATGTCAGAGGAGGCTCTGAAACTTGCTCTTGAATGTCGAGCAGCTAAAGCAAAAGGAAGGAATGGCTAAGTAAAAGACCTAAACAAGATTTCAGAGAACAGCTCGAGAAGATAAAAGAAAGTATTATAATGACGCAAAGAGCTGGAAATGAAAAACCAGAAAGGAAGAAAAGATTCTGCATTTCTGAAGCTGAAAGAACTGAAGAAAAAACTCAAGCCTTGAGTTGCAGTAGTGAAGGATTCTATAGGGAAACTATTAAACTACTCAGAGAGCATCAGAACAAGATGGAAGGAATACATGTACCAGGGGACAGACACTTGTTGAGGAAACACTAGAAATACGGAGTGGAAAGGAGGAGTGGTCTGTCACTGGGTGGGGAAAGAAGAAGGAGATGCAGATAGGTGGGCATGCAAAACCAGTTTCGATTGTATACTTTCACTTAATTCCAATTAAAAAAATATGTAAATAAGATACACTTTCTATACATACAGTAAACTAGAGATGAAGTTTAAAACATTTTGAGAAACCAGTGAGACTTGAAGTAATGATGCTGTGGAAACTGTTTGAAATCCCCTTGGATAACCCTTGGAGTCTCCGTGCTCTGCTTCCTAATTCTCTGTCCATCCCTGAGCATTTCCAGACTGTGGAGCATTCATCAAGCAAACTTAATTCTGACTTCTCATTGCCTTTCAGTCAAACATCCTTGGGTGGCCTCGAGAGGGGAGCAGACAAAACACCAGCAGGTGAGTGTCTGTGAGCCCTACAGACGAGAGGACCCTCCTCATGAAGCCACACTCCGGACAGCCCAGGACTGCGGCCCACCTCCCCCCTACGCCTGCACACAGTCCCACACATCATGGTCTTCACATTGAGAACAGTGACAGCAGTAGCTGCCACCTGCTCAATTTACACAGTACAGCTGACTTTAAGGACTTTACACGATAAATTCTGTTACGTCTTATCTCTTAATAGATAAAAACCTTTCAAGAAGATGATTAGTTGACTCCCGAACAGAGGCATAAAAAAATGAAGTTTCTGTTGAATCTGTTCCAAGTCACTGCACCCTCTCGTGACAAGAGGAGATTTTCAGTGACTGTGACCTTTCAGGAGGAGACGGCCAGGCCTTCCTTCTCAGGTGCCTGTGGGTGGGTGTGAACAGCCAGCCTTCCCCTTCGTAGCCATGTGCTTAACCTTGTTCCACCTGGGACTCCAGACTGGAAGCCTAGGCTTTAATTAATGATATTGCAGAAATCATTTTCAATTCACCCTTGGTCCAGACAAGCCTGTGAGCCCAGGACTTTGTTGCAGTCGAGTCGCTTCCGACTCACAGCGATGCTGTGCACAACAGGAGGCAACACTGCCCAGTCCTGCTGTGTCCACAGTTATTTCTGTGCTTAAGCCCATTGTAGTAGCCACTGTGTCAGTCCCTCTCAGCAAGGGGCTTCCTCTTTTTTGCTGACTCTGCACTGTACCAAGCATGATGTCCTTCTCCAGGGTCTGATCCCTTCTGACAGCATGTCCAAAATAGGTACATTATTGATCACTGTCTGACTCGACGGCACTTGGCATTGGCTTTATAGATGAGATTGGAGGTGCAGACATGTTCTGTTACACACCTGACATCACAGTGTGAGAGTAGAGTCTAATCCAAAAGACTTAGTAGCTCATTAAAACTGCGTGTCCTTACAGAGTTCCTTCAGGCTCTCTCCTGCAAGGTCCAGCTGAGCAGTCACCCTCTGTCCTCTGTGGTGTTCCAGTAGTTGCTGCTCTTAGACCCCGAGTAAGGGGAGCTTGCTTATGCTTGCTTTCCTTGTCATGCCATCACCAGCAAACATAAGGACAGTTTGTGCAGTGGATGGCCCCAGGTGGGGAGATAGGTCCCCACCCTCAAGGCTTCCCACTTAGGAAGAGGAAGCCGCTTCCAGCCCTGAAGATCTTCAGCGTGCTGATTGAGAAAAAGAGACAAAAAATGACTTAAGGATTTCTGTCAGATACACACTATTGAGCAAAAACTCATTCCTCTGGAACTGAGTTCAGATGCTCATTTCTGGAGGAGGAAATCACAGCGGTCCTTTGGGAGCAGATGAGACGCATCTTGTGTGGTGTGAGTCATCAGCTTAGCTGACTGCTCTGTGCTGCCAGCTCTTTGGAGCCTGCTCTGTATTGGACTGGTCTGGGAAGGGCCAGGCCCCGCTTGGGTCCCTGACAGACACCTGGATATTTTCTGCAAGTGTACTTGCACACTTGCAAGTGAAAATATGAGTAAGTAGGTTACAGAACTCTGGTGGTGCAGTGGTTAAGGGCGCACCTACGATCCCAAAGTTTGGCAGTTTGAATCCCTAGGGTGCAGTTCTGTCTCATGTATAGACACCATTGGAGTTGACAGCTGAGCAGTTGATGGGTTTGGTTTGGGTTGTTACGAAGGTTAGCGTGTGCTGAAGATGGTCCCCGTGAATCAGATGTCAGCTGTGGAGATGGTTTGGGAGGTGACTTTGATAGCACAACTGGGAAAGAGGTCATCTCCCATTCATCTTGCATGCCGTGACTCACCTCGATGGGCACCGCTACCTTAGCAATGTTCACAATAACCGTAAGGTTCAGGGAGTATGCCCATTTAAGGTGAAAGACATTGAAGGGATGCTTAGAAGGATGAGCTAACTGGAAACCTAACTCAGCAGAATTGGTACAGGAACCAGCTAATTTAATTCCCGTGTTTCGTACTTCAAAAGAAAGTATTCCTTCCAGGACATGGCAGTTTTCAGCTTTTAGCGTCACCGTCTCTGTCATCTCAATGCATTTCTGTTGCCCTGTCTGTCCTTTTCGCAGTCACACTGCTCCATCCCTCGTTTCCAGTATGCTTTGTCCCCTTTGTGCTTTTCTGCATTTTATCTCCCCTGAAATGTCCACTGGTTTAGATCTGGCTCCCTTTTCCTGTGACCCCAGCCTGTCTCTCACAGCATGTGCTGATTCACAGCTACTGTCTCTAGCCTTCTCTCTCCTTCCCTTCTCCATGGAGACCTTTGGAGAAAGTGGAAAGGAAACAGCCTGAAGATACAAGTTCTTTTTGGGATGCTTCCCCTTCCCTCAAGTCCTCTGGCTGCCAGGTGCCTCAGGGCTGTGGGAGCTCTAGCTGAGGTCGTATTTATGAGTGCTTGACTCGACGGCACTTGGCTGGCTTTTGGCTGTTGTTTTTTTTTTAATATGTGACTAACACTTAAGGGTCTACACAGGGTGCTTCTAAGTAATGAATCTAGTTGGAAGCAAGTGTCAGAAACAGCAGTTTTGCTGAGCACAACTGAATCAGAGCAGGTCCAGAAACCAGTGTCATCGCTGGAGAAGCAAGTACCTCTGATCAGCATCTGAGACAGAAAATGGGTAAGAAAATAATTTAGGATTAGTCCCTCCAAGTCCTGTAAAAAGGTTTATGAGCCAAGTCTTCATTCCTAAATATCAGCTGGAGACCAGAAGTGGGGTGCTATGTTCAGTGTAATGAACTTCAAAGTCACAGACTTTGGTCATCATCCAGACAGAACTGTGGAACACAGGCAAAACTTCCAAATTTACTGAGGTAAGGGGTGGAATCAAGATGGCAGACTAAACACTCGTCTGCCTAAATCCTTCTGGAAACCAAGGCCTGAATTGATAATAAATGGAGACTTCTGGACACCTAGTGAGCCCTAGGACACAGCATAGGGCTGTTAATTTGGACTTCATACCACTGAATGCAAAACCTCCTCTCTTTTGCTGACCCCACTGTTGGCAAGCACGGGCTTGCACAGACTGAAGGTAACTCACCATTTTGATTTTCTTTTCTCTGTGTTGGCCAGTGGGTGGAGCTGGGACTTGACAAGCTACTGGTCTTGGACTGGCAGGTACAATTGCCATGTTCTGACAGGCTGACTTTGGACTCTGTGCATCTTGGCTCCTTTGGCTTATCTTTCTACCTCTGCCATGCGGTAGCTGTACGGATGCAGTGGTCAGCTTGTGCGGGACGCCATCTTGATCCATTGGGAGACAGAGACACCCAGGCGGAGGCCCTGGCTGGACTAGGTTCCTAGGCTGGGAGGCGGCACCTGCTGGGGGGAGAGTGCTTTTCTGGCATAGAGGCGGTGTTTTGCATGGTGTTGCCTGAGGCTGGGGCCCAGCAGTGGAGGCTGACTCAGCATCTCGGCACTTTTGGCCTCTCTTTCCACCAGTAGCCTGATCCCAGTCAGGTGGTGAGCTTGTGCAGGATGTCATCTTGTTCTTCTGGGAGGCTGGAATACCCATACGGAAGCCTCAGCTGGACCTAATTCCTGGGCTGGGAGGCAGTGAGTACCCAGAAGAGACTGCTTTTCCAGCAGAAAAGCAGAATTCTACACAGTATCGCCTACAGCTGGGGCGCGACAGCAGAGACCAGCAGGGCAGTAGCCTTTATGTATTTTGAGCTAGTTTATAACATGTGGGGTTCAACTTCACTTGGCTGACTTTGTCAGCTGGGAAGATGGATGTATACACCTGAAAACCTGACTGACTTTGGAAGTTGTCAGATACTTTTTACTTCTCATTTTAAGACGGCCTAGATAAACAACTGTGGTCCATCCTCACAGCATCTCTCCCAGCCTGTGTTGGCCCACATGAAGCCCACAAAGCAACAAAATGTGGAGAAAACCATGGCCAGGAAATCACCCATGGCATCAGAAGTCCCCAAAAGAAACTACCTCAGAACTTCCCAGATGAAGACGCTTTTCTAAAACTATTGGAAGGTGAATACAAAAGGATTATATAGAGAGCCCTCCTAGACCTTATACAAAATGCAGCAAAGGAAAATGAAAAATGAAGCAAGCTGTTTGATCTGATAGAACACTAGTACTCTGAAATCCAACAGATCAAGAACAAAATCAAAGACATGGAAACTTCAATTCAAAGCCAAGAAAACAGAATGGAACAAATAGAAAATAGACTTTCTGATTTGGAAGACAGAGCTACTCACTCTAGCCTCTATGAGGAGAAATTAGAAAAAAATAAACAAGAAAAATGAAGAAGCATGTGGGACTCTATTAAGAGGAACAATCTACGATTAATTGGAGTTCCTGAACAGGGCAAGACACCTGAGAACACAGAGTATTATTGCTGATCTGCTGACCGAAAACGTCCCAGAAGTTATGAAAGAAGAGAAGATAGATATCCAACATATATGTTGAACACCACTCAATATAGATCTCAAAAGAAAAACTCCAAGACATATCAGCCTTAACAAAATGAAACATAAGCAACAGCTCTTAAAGGCAGCAAGACTCAAAGCAAAGCTAACATTCAGAAGGAAACCCTGTAGGCTTTTGTCGGATTTCTCAGCAGAAACAATGCTGGCAAGGAGAGAGTGGCATGACACATTCAAAGCCTTGAAGGAGAACTTCCAACCAAGAATCCTATATCCTGCAAAACTATCTTTCAAATAGGAGAATGAAATTAAGACATTCACAGATAAACAAATTTACTGAGGTACACATTCCTAATCTGTAAAATAAGGATGAAGACACAGAAACCAAATGTTGTCTGAAGGCACTAAATGAAAAAGAGCTGTGCTGCTGGCTGTCCCGTAAATCCATCTGTGATTTTAAGCTCCAAAACTTCTTCAGTGTTTTTGCCTTCACTTAGGGCCCAACACATAAGGTGCCTTCAAAAGATACTTTCAGAATGAGCAAGTGCCTGTACAGCCATTTCTGAAGTGGGAAGTTTGGGAGGTTCAGCTGTTGATGAAGGAGAGGAGCCTGGAGTTGCATGAAGCAACTGCTGTCGGCAGGTGGAGTTTAGCTCCTTAAACCAACAGTGACGGGGAAATGACAGTCTGTGGAAAGACAGTGATAATTGGATGGGATGAGACCTCATGCTTTCTGGTAAAGTGGGGACTAACATTTTCCACTGCACCCACTCACCCACCTTTGTTTCCTACTTCAGAGCCCTGGAGAAAGGAGGCTGAGGTCAGGAAGTACAGCCTGCAAGAAAGAAACAGCCCCACATGCCAGGAGGTTGGTGAGCCCCGAGATGACAACTGCTTTTGTAAGTGACCTTTCTGTCCCCAGCAGAGGGCTTACATTCTGGTTGCTAAATAGTTCCCCTTCCCTAGTGACTTTGAGACCAGGATTGAGATCTGGGCTCTTTCTGCTCCTGCTCTTCGTGTCCAGGAATGTTGTACCCTGCATCCTACCTCCTAGTACACCCTCCTCCAGACTGTGAGAAGCATCAGAATTTCTTCATGAACATCTGTGCAGCTCATGGGGCCCCAGCATTTATAAAGAACATCCCTGTAGACAAGGGGCACCCCAGTCATTCAGCCTGCACTCTGCCCCCGGACTGAGAGTTGGGCCATCCAGTATCCCCAAGGCTGGGCTTGGAGTGTGGAACAAGACATCATCCAAGCTGACACTGGGCCTGCACTTTGGCCCCTATGAGGGCCAGGCGAGTGAAGACAAGGAGGCAGCCAACAGCGGCTACTCCTGGCTGGTGAGAAGCACCTGTCCCTTGCCCTGTCCTCCTCATCCTCTCCTCTGTCTGTGCCTTGATGGGACACGCTGGGGCCCGTGGTGGTAACAGGCTGGCTCTGCAGGCTGCACGGGTTCTGCGTGTCCCTGGAACTCCTGTTGAAGAGGGCCAATGGGAGAGTGCAGGACAGAGAGAGAGAAGCTGCGTTCTCTGCTCTGACTGACGGTCCACGCAGACGTGCAGGCGCTGACAGAGGAGCACGCGGCGTCACTGGGAACTGAGGAGAGTCCAGTAACTCTTCTGATTGCTAACTGAAAAATGCCTTGTTTTTCGGAAACTCAGGTCAACAAAGGGAAGAACCGCTGTGAGTACGTGGAGGGAGAGGACAAATCTTGGGCCAGCTGGATGAGGTAAGGCCAGGAGGTGTCTGGCTTCAGGGCGTCAGCCGAGCTCACAGGCACAGACCTGCTTCCTTCTCGTGCTTCGCTCAGTGGATTGTACACGTGACTGTTGTTCTCCGTGCAGCTCAGTCATGTCTTGAGACACTTAGAAATAAGGACATAATATCAGAAGTGTCATCTTAGTATTAAAATATGTGCGAGCCAAGACTGCAGAGACACACAGAGGACTGCTATCTCACAGGCATTCACTCAGACTTGGTTTATCTGATGGACACTAATTCCATGCTCACTGTGGCCAGCAGAGGCACTGCCATTCAGGGTCATGCCCCAAAGCCTGTGTCCCCGTGGAGGCTACAGAAACACGGAAGACAGAAAATTAAACAGTTTGTTTTAGGAATATCTCACTATAAGTGCATTTTTTAGAACGAGTGCCAAGGTAACCTACAACAAGGGCCCTTTATTCTGGGAGGTCAGACCCCATGGAAGCCTGCGTGGGGTCAGCCACCGGCTATTTGTGGGCGCCTGCTCATGATCACCTCTCTCCATGAGGGCTCTTATGCTTTTGGGGTTCAGTATCAGAATGGATTAAGAGGAGAGACCTCCATGTGTCTGTGGGAACCTGGGAGCAAGTGACTAGGACTTAGGTAAAGTGTGGGGAGATTGTTCCTCTTACAGGAACATAGATAGGCTTGGGCTGAGTCCTGAATGACATGTCATTTTTCAGAAGCAGTGTGTTTCACTGAGGGCTATTTTCTGTGGCATGTGAGGTGTCTTAGGCTGGGTTTTCTAGGGAAGCAAAACCAGTAACACGCGTACATACAGGGAAAGAGTTTTACATAAAGGAAACAGCTCATGCAGTTGTAGAAGCTGAATGTCCCGAGTCCTGGCACAAGCCTCACATGGCTACAGGAGCTGGTGACTAATGTCAGCAGGTCAGAGACCAGAGTTCTAGATCCCTGGTTGTGTAGGTTGGCAGGTCCCAAGCTGGCGGCGAGACCACAATGTCCCTGCTGACTCATGGAACTGCAGAAGCTGGCGAACCAGGATCAGCAGGTCGGGGGGACAGGACTCTCAGCTTTTAGCTGTAAGGGTTGATGAATCCAGCTGCTGCTAGTTCAGGTCCAGGAACCAGACACCAGAGGAGAGCAGGAGCTGCTGGCAATGTGAGCAGAAAGAAGTAGGTGGTGGAAGGTGGAGAGATGAGAGCTGAGCAGAGGGAAGCCACCACAGGCCCTGCCCTGCCACTTGATACCACGGCCAGACATGGAGTTGCCAGGTTGACACAGTCTTGACCACCACATGAGGTCTCACAATTAACTCTACAAATTTAGTTGTTCTAAGTGTTCCGTACCTCACTGCTGAGTATCTCTACAGTCCCCTTTGAAGTACTGCCCCTGAGAAGCTATGCCAGTGCCGAGTCCACCCTTCAGAGCAGTTTTGGAATTCTTTCTGGCGGGATCATTGCACACAGTGGCAAGTTCATGAACTTGATTGTATGATTGTCTGTGAGGGATTTTTTAGCCAGGAAACAAACAACACACATTGGAACACCTTTCCTACTCACCTGATCTGGCCCCCAGTGACTGTTTTTCTTTTCTGGAAAATAAGGAAATACTGAAAGGAAGACATTTGGATGACATTCAGGACATAAATGACAACACGATGACAGCTCTGATGACCACTGCAGCGTTGCTTTGAAGGGTAGACTAGATGCCAGCATCAGTGCATAGCTTCCTAAGGGGGCATCTCACAGGTGACCATGGTGATATTCTGCAGTGAGGTGTGTAGCCCTTTTCCTGGGGTAAGTT
Source organism: Heterohyrax brucei (assembly GCA_028571685.1). NCBI lineage: Eukaryota > Metazoa > Chordata > Mammalia > Hyracoidea > Procaviidae > Heterohyrax > Heterohyrax brucei. The sequence continues at coordinate 197,261,528 of CM053143.1, forward strand.
CATGAACTTCAGTGGCACTTCTCATAAAGTGCCAAATCATTTATTAGAGTTCAGGTGTTCCACTCAGCTGTGTTTATGACCAGTAGAGGTCAAGGTGAGTGTGGACATGAGCTCTGGAACTTGGTTAATTAGGCCAGGAAGGCTGATCCCCACTGTCTGGGCTTGGGGAGAGGACTTCACGTGACGACCACAACAGGGCTGAGGCAGGAACAGAAGGTTTCCATGAGGGAGTGGGCTGCACCAGGACCTGGAACATCAGCAGAGCAGGAGGGGGACCTGACCGTGGTGGGCATTCTCTGCAAGTCCTTCTCTCAGCCTCAGGTATGTGAAGTGTGCCCAGGACACAGAGCAGCGGAACGTGGTGACTTTTCAGTACCACGGGCAGATCTACCAGACCTGCCACACTGTCCAGCCTGGCTGTGACCCACTGGTGTGGCATGGGGCTGAGGACGGCCATGAGCTGGGCATCAACTGGGGCAACAGGTGGACGATGGAACTTCCTTCCCAGACAGGTGGGCACTGGGGACCCTTCTCTTTTTAAGTTTTCAGGGTCGAACCCATCAGTAGATCCATCTGAAGTCAATGAAATTCAAATGAGGTGCTTCCAGAATGGAGGATTCATTTCCTGTCCCTTTTACTTTGGAATAAGTAGTGTACCTTTTTAAGTTCTTGTTCTGAATTATTCTTTAATTCTTCAGACACATGGTGTACAGTGGCTCACAGAGCTAGAGGCTGACACAAGTTCTCATCACCGGCCAGCTCCCAGCAGGTGGTTCTTGTGGCCCTTTTAGCTTTCTTCATAATCTCCACGTTTCTCGAAAACATTGCTGTGCTGTCCATCAGTCATTGTTTGAGTTCTCCTGTGACCTCCTTCCTGCTCTGTCTCTGCTAGATGGGTCCCAGGACCTGGCAACAGATTGATCAGGACATGAGCATAAACACTCGTGAGCAGAGGGCACGAGGGGAGCACATCAACACAGATTATGCATGTACACAGCTGTGTCACCCCAGTGAGCATGCACACAGCTGTGTCACCCCAGTGAGCATGCACACAGTTGTGTCAGCAGTGAACATGGAGAAGGGTTTCTCACTAGATTACACAGATTTCACCACCAAATGCACACATGCTTCACACTGCACACTCAGTATGCACGCATGTCGTGGCAGTGATTGTGCGTGTTTTATACTATAGAGTTCATGTGCACATGTATCACACCAGTGTGTTTGCACACCCATGTCACTCCAGGTGATGCATGTTCACATGTATCACACCAGTGAATGTACACAGAAATCACACCTCATAGTGCATGTATCTGTCACACCAGACACTGAATCTGCACATGTGTTCTACCCATGAGCATGCACACGTGTGTGAGCCCCATGAATTTGTAGCTATGTCACCCTAGTTAGCAGGCACATGAGTCACCCCAGGCAGCATGCTCTCCTGCGCCTTTCCAGACAGTGATTGTGCACACACATCATACCAGTTAATGTGTACATCATTGTTGCACCAGACACGATACATATGTTCACACTAGACCATGCACATGCACACGTCACGTCAGTGTTTTCACACCCAAGTCACTTCAGAAAATGTGTGTACACAGGTGTCACACGTGATAGTGATCGCACAGGTGTCACTCTAGTGAGCATGCCTGTGTGTCACCCCAGTGTGTGTGTGTATATGCCGTAGGAACAGTGCACAGTTAACCTCAGTCAGCCTATACATGTGTGTCACACTCAGGCAGTGAGCATGCACACATCTGTGTCACACCAGACAGTTAGTGGGATTTCTAGCTGGGAGGTGGCATGCATCTCTGCAAGGTGCTGCTTTGGTTAGCCTGTGGAGTATAGACATGGTGGCAGATCCACTTGGGGCTACTTCAGTGCCCAGCTGAGGGGCTGGTGGGCACAGGTGGGAGCTGGGAGGATGTGAGAAGCCTGAATCAGGACTTCCTATCACATTTCAGCGGGGGGGGGGGAGACTGCGTGAAATAAATCAACTACGGACAGAAAGGACATGTTTTCATTTTATAGTCTTTGAAAAACTAAAAGATTTAAAGTCAGCAGGACCCGCTGTCCTCTCGTCAGTGAGCCCAGGCGGGTCCTGTGTCCTCTGAACCCTAGTCTCACTGCCTGAGAAGAGAGAACCAGGCAGTGTGGTCCGTGGTTAAATACACCTTCATGAACATGTGCTCTCTAACCACTTCTCCACACTGCCTTCCCGTGTGGGAACTTCCTGGCCAGGGGCTCCTGCATGGTCCACACTGCCTTCCCATGTGGGAACCTCCTGGCCGAGGGCTCCTGACTCAGTGGACCCACCCGTCGTAGGAAAGGCCACTAGAGAGGTTTCCACCTAAGTCATCAAGAGCAGCACGTCTCAGGAGAGAGAAACAGCTGCCCACTCTGTGTCCAGGTGGTTACGGGGCTTGGAAGATACCTGTCGGGGAGCTTCAGCTGGGAAGCGGTTGAGGCTTCCTCTGATTCCCACTGGAAGGCCCTGGATGTGGGCTCCAGATGGCTGAGGGAGATGTAATGGATAAAAAGGAGTGAACAGTAGACTGGAGGAGGGTTCTGTGGAGACCCTGTGCTGTGAGCATGCCGTGAGTGGTCACAGGAAGGTCTTTGCATGAGATGAATCAGAGGGTCAGGCAGCCTCGTCTCCCCCAGCTCTGACAGAACTTTCTCTTCCAGGAGAAGCAAGGCCAGAGATCCATCCGTGTCCCTCCTGCCCTCTGGCCTTCTGCAGTCAGAAATTCCTCAGCCACCACGTGAATCACAGCCACCCCTCTGAGCCTTTCTCGGGAACATCAGCAAGAAGAGACCTCCAAGCAGAGGACCCCCATCCAGGGGATCGGAGGCAGCAGCATTCTGAGCAACACAGCGGGAATGACAAAGCTGAAGGTCCAGAGATAGAAGATGTGTCCAGACCAGTGTTTAAAGAGAGAAGTCAGGGGGTCACTTCAGAGGCCTGCTCCAGCCTCCCCAAAGGACAAATGGGGAGGTCTAGGGGGGGTGAGGGAATGACAGGGACACAGAGCAGCCCAGGCCAGCACGTGAATCCTGAGGACACAGAGACATTATTCCTGAGTGGAGGAATCTCAGAAATTGCAAAAATCAAGTATGGAGAATGCGGACAAGGCTTCAGCCAGAAGTCACACATCATCAGACACCAGCGGACACACTCAGGGGGAAAGCCCTATGTCTGCAGGGAGTGTGGGCGAGGCTTTAGTGTAAAGTCACACCTCATCACACACCAGCGGACACACTCAGGGGAGAAGCCCTATGTCTGCAGGGAGTGTGGGCGAGGCTTTAGCGAAAAGTCAAACCTCATCAGACACCAGAGGACACATTCAGGGGCAAAGCCCTATGTGTGCAGCGAGTGTGGGCGAGGCTTTAGTCAGAAGTCAAACCTCATCACACACCAGCGGACACACTCAGGGGAGAAGCCCTATGTCTGTAGGGAGTGTGGGCGAGGCTTCAGTGTCAAGTCACTCCTCATCACACACCAGAGGACACACTCAGGGGAGAAGCCCTATGTCTGCAGTGAGTGTGGGCGATGCTTTAGTGTAAAGTCACTGCTCGTCACACACCAGCGGACACACTCAGGGGAGAAGCCGTATGTCTGCAGGGAGTGTGGGCGAGGCTTTAATGAGAAGTCACACCTAATCACACACCAGAGAACACATTCAGGGGCAAAGCCCTATGTCTGCAGGGAGTGTGGGCGATGTTTTAGTATAAAGTCAAACCTCATCACACACCAGAGGACACACTCAGGGGAGAAGCCATATATCTGCAAGGAGTGTGAGCAAGGTTTTAGCCGGAAGTCAAACCTCATCAGACACGAGAGGACACACTCAGGGGAGAAGCCCTTTGAGTGCAGGGAGTGTGGGCGAGGCTTTAGTGGAAAGTCACACCTTGTCACACACCAGAGGACGCACTCAGGGGAGAAGCCCTGTGTCTGCAGGGTTTGTGGACGAGGCTTTAGCGAGAAGTCGAACCTCATCAGACATCAGAGGACACACTCAGTAGAGAAGCCCTATGTCTGCAGGGAGTGTCATCGAGGCTTTAGCCGGAAGTCACACCTCATCAGACACCAGAGGACACACTCAGGAGAGACGCCCTATGTCTGCAGAGAGAGTGGGCAAGGTTTTAATGAGAAGGCACAGCTCATCACACACCAGAGGACACAAGGGAGAAACCCTTTGTCTGCAAGCAGTGTGGGGAGATCTGTAGCCAGATGTCACACCCCATCAGACACCAGAGGACACACTCAGAAGAGAAGCATTATGTCTACAGTGAGTGTGGGTAAGGCTTTAGCTGAAAGTCACACCTCATCACACACAGACGATACACTAGGGAAAAGCGCTGTATCTTCAGGGAGTGTGGGTGAGGCTTTCTTGTAAAGTTGCACCTCATCAGATTCCAGAGAACACACTCAAGAGAAGCCCTTTTTCTACAGGCAGTATAGGCTTTAGTGTACGTACAGTCAAGCCGTACTGGATACAGGTGAAGGAAATGGGGCCACCACACACCTCCACCTGCTCAGCTCTGAGGGGCTTCAGAGCGACCCTGCTGTATCTTTATACTCCCCCAAAGTATCAGGAGAGTAGAAATAACTGACTAAAGCGATTCCCCACTTTCGTGTAAAGGGGCAAGGTAGAAAAGCTGGGAGGGTCCCTGAAGTGGTCAGGGTGTGGTCAGCTGTAGTGTTCTTGGTGAAACAGTCATCTCCCAGGGTGTTGAGGCCCCTTGTGATGATAAATATTGCCTCCACACGGAGCTGTAGCCTCACCTCGGCACAGAGAGCTCACACTCTGAGGACTCACAGCAGTTCAGCTGTTGAAGAGGTGATGTCTAGAGCCTGGTTAGGTGGGAGGATCTACTCCTAGCTTGTGGAGAGAGGTTGGGCTGGTCTGTCAGTGAGGGAAGGGAGCCACTGGTTTCATGGAAGGTGGGGTCTTCTAATGGCCACTACCCCCTGGACCACCAGGAAGCATCGATCTCCAGCTGTCCTCAGGTGTCCCTGTCCCTAGGGCCCCAGAACTGCACCTCTCCCAGCACATCAACCCCAGGCTTGTCCCTGTGGCTTTACTGCACCCACATTCCTCAGGGTATCAGAACCCTTATGTCTGAAACCAGGACATCATCCCCAAGTCCAGTGCACCTCCCCAGGGCTCAGTCTATGGGGGCCACACTGGTTCTGCCTTGAGTCTGTGGGGGCACCATGGTGGCTCAGGGTGACATTTTCACCTCTCTCGCTCTCAGCTCCAAGTTTGCCCTCTTGTTGGCTCCTTGGGAAGATAAGAAGGGACCCAGTGTTTTCCTTCCTCAGCTGACATGATGCTAAACTTAATACCAGGTGCTGATGGGGGCTGTAGCAGAGAAACATTTTCTTCCCTGGGGAGGGCACTCCCCCACTGTGTGGCTAGTGGCACCTTTATCTCCTTCCTGTGCCCAGCCCATGATGCCACCCTCTTGTTCACATGGCTGGTGGCTGGCTGCTCAAGCTGGAATCTAGGTCCCTTATGACCTGAGGACACAGATACAGGGCCCGCTCAGCATGGCCTTCACATCAATGACTTTGTTTCCCACCCTGACTCCCCCACCCCCACGTCTGCCTTGCTGAAGTCAGCTGGCCACAGGTCAACCTGTATCCATAGCGTAAATGCCATGCCTGCGAATGACGGCTTGTTTGGAACAAGGGCCTCAAGATGACATCATCGTGAATCAACCAGGTGGGCCCAGAAGCCAATGACCAGTGTCCTCAGAGACAGGAGGAGGAGCGACGCTGACAGTGGAGTGATGCTGTGGTACTGAGTCCACAAGAAGCTGGGGGAGGCCAGGAGGGACCGTACAGAGAGCTGGGCCCTGCCCACACCCTGATCACAGATTTTGGGAACCAAAACCTCATGAGGGTAAATTCTTGTTTAAGCCACCCAGTGTGTTGATTTGTTAGACAGACCCAGGAAGTCACACCTTCCTTTGGGACTTGGAGGGAGCATTGGTGGTGCAGTGGTTTAGTTCTCAGCCAAAAGTTTGGCAGTTCGAACCCATCAGTGGGTCCATGAGAGAAAGATGGGCCAGTCTGCTTCTGTGAAGCATCACAGCCTTGGAAACTATGGGACTTTTCTGCCCCATCCTGTTGGGTGCCTATGAGTCCAATTCAACTCCATAGTGACAGGTTTGGGTTTTTTCTTTGTGGTAACTGTAAAGTGTGTGTGTGTGTATGCATGTGTATGCGCATTTTAGTGAAGGTTTACAGAGCAAATTTCTCATTAAATGATATTCCATCAATTTCTGGAGCCTTGTTTTTTGCCAGTGTCTTCAGTGTGGCTTCAACTTCTTCCCATGGTACCATCGGTTCCTGACCATATGCTGCGTCTTCAAATGGCTCAGCATTGACCAGTTCTTTCTGGCCTGGTGACTCTGCAGATACCTTCCATCTTTTGATGGTCCCTGAGTCATTTAATACTTTCTATATAGAATCCTTCACTATTGCAACTTGAGGCTTGAATGGTTTCTTCAGTTCTTTCCATTTGAAAAATGCAGAACTCGTTCTTCCCTTTTGGTTGTCCATTTCCAGCTCTTTGCATATGTCATTATAATACTTTATTTTGTCTTCTTGAGCTATTCTTTGAAATCTTCTGTGTAAGTCATTGTCTTTGCCATTCCTTCCTTTTGCTTTAGCTGCTCGATGGTTGAGAGCAAGTTTTAGTCTCTTCTGACATCCAATTGGGTCTTTTCTTTCCTGTCCTTTTAATGACCTCTTGCTGTCTTCATGGATGATGTCTTCAGTCATTAGTGGTCAACACATCAAGTCCTCTTCCTGGGATGGTCTTTAAACTCAAGGTCATACTTGGCTTTCGTAGACTTACTTTCTTCAGTGTTAGTTTGAGTTTGTGTGTGAGCAACTGGTGAGCTGTGCCACAGTCATAGGGAGATTTATATATGCCTGCTGTTGTGTGACGCTAGGTACAGTCTGTGTAACGTAGCAGCACACTCCACCTTTCCACACTAGGTTTCTCATGTCCCTACCAGCTGGTGTCCTTTCCTGCTTTCTCATCCTGCCTGTGAATAGGAGCTGCCTGTTCGGTTGTGTGTATCTGCTTGAACTAAAAAGGCTACTCTTTATGAGTATGGCTTCATGTTCTATCCTGTGCTCTAGTCTTTGGCTGAATAGTGGGCTTCAGGGATGGTTTCAGTTCTGGGTTAACAGAGCGTCTGGGGCCATGGCTTCAGAGGTTCCTCCAGTCTCAGACCATTCAGTCTGGTCCTGTTACTAATATTGAAGTTCTGCTCCACACTGTCCTCCTGCTGCTCCATCAGGGACTCTCAGCTGTTTCCTGTCAGGGTGGTCATTGGTGGTAGCTGGACACCATCTAGTTCCCAAATGTGAGGCTGATGGAGTCTCTGGTTTATGTGGCCTTTTTGTCTCATAGGCTAATATTTTCCTTGTGTCTTTGGTGTTCTTCATTCTCCTTTGTTCTAAGTGGGTTCGGATCAATCGGTGCATATTAGATGGCTGCTGACAAGCTTCTTAGACTTCAGCTGTTCCTGAGTCCGAACCCACTTGAGGGCCTCTGGCAGCACCTCCCCTGAGGAGCAATGACCCGTCTGTAAATAGCAAAGCCCTGGAGAACAGCACTCAGTGGATGGCACAAGCTCACACACAGCGTGCTTCCCTTGGTGTGGTCCACTGACCACACAGATGCTAAAGTGTCCTGGAGGAAACCTGACCAGACCGTGAAGTTGCTGAAGGAGTTCCTGGAAGCCCAGAATCCATGTCTGAGCCTGAGACCCTCTCCCAACATCACCTGTCTCTCTTGGGTCCCCCGTAGAAAGAAATGCGTCTTGGTATGTGGCACCTTGGGGACAAGGAGAGTCCGGTGCTAAAACCTCTGGCAAGTGTTAACACTGAAGCACATAACAGAGCAGAGTTTTGCATTTATACATTTATCATTCTTTTGATTTAAAAGATAATAATCTGAAAGAATCATTTCAGCACCTGGACCATTTTTATTTTGATTTTTTTTTTCTTTATAGCTGAACAAGTGACCAATAAAGAACTTGCATAGCAAGTTACTCCTGGTGACAGTGTCAGTGTGCATGGAGTTTGGAAAGCAAAGGGCGTTTCACCCTTTCCCCCAACAGAGAAGACACCTTCGTAGATGTCGCAGAAGGTATGCGCCCTGTACTTGCTTGGGTCACAGAACTGGGGGATGTGCCCCACCAGCTCTTGCACGTAGTCTGAGAGAAGGATGGGGTTTTCTAAGCAGCCATGGAAACTTTGGTGGCAGCTCAGTGTTAAGTCTTTGTTCCAGGTTCTTTCCACCCAACAGCATTGTCCCACAGGGAAAGCAGTGCTTCACTGGAGGGATATTCTGACGGAGAAGAAAGCTGAGGCCTCCCTGAAAGGCTCCCACTGACCTGGCCGCTCCAGAGAAGGTTTCAGTCTTCCTGGAGGACAATGGGTTAACTCACTGGGACCCAGGGCAGACCTAGTATGGCCTCCCTGGAAGGCTCCCCAAACCTCCTAAAACTGAGTCACAGGTTCTTGCACTGGGCTTTATTAATAGACTTTGTGCCTGCTATCTCTCCCAGTATCTGGCACAGTGCGTGGCATGTGGAAATTGCTAAATCCTTACCTAGTTACTGGCATAAAGATATTTTCCAGATGAATAAATCTAATTTCTGTCAACCCACAGAAGTAAAGAAATCAACATTTTCAATGCTGAATTGAAGAGAATAACACATTGTATGATTTCTCTGTGAACTTTAGATCTTCCTTACCTCTGGATACTTAGATTACATGCTGAAATCCCTGTAAATATTTTCACATTGAGTTATGTATATATTTTTTACTTGGTAAGTAGTCAGTAAAGGGACAGTGGAAAATTATGTCCCAAAACAAGAATAGGTGGAAAATTGGTGGAGAATCCAGGGTGGGCAATAATGTGAGCCCTGCACTCAACAAACAAAATTTTCAAGTGAGAACAGGACACTATCCTGAAGGTTGGATTTCTTCAGTTTGATTTCAAAGACTAGGATGCCAGTCTGACAGTAGGAAGGAATTGGAGAACAAGAAGAGAGAGTAAAGCAGACACCCAGTTACCAGTCCTTGGCTAACAGTGTGGGCTGGGACTTAACAAAGCCAGTTTGTCTAGTTGTTAAAATTAGGATACCATTTGTGATTGGATTAACGGCAAGGAGGCAATGCTGGCATTGCAGTGAAGCGCTACTGGGGCTCACCAAAAGGCCGGCAGGTTGGCTCCCCCAGGGGCTCCTTGGAAACCCTGTGGGGCAATTCTGCCCTAGCCTGTGGGGTCACTGTGAGTCAGAATCCACAGTAATGGGTTAGGTTTGGTTTTGAAATGGCAAGAATGACTCTGTGCTGGGTCCTAGAATGTTGGATTGGTGTTAAGAATTCATTCATCTCAAATTAGGACTGAGAATATTTATCCTGTAAAAAGGGATCAAAAATAAGAATAAAAGACAAAAACTGCTGCCACAGAGTTGATTCTGACCCGTGGTGACCCCACAGGACAGAACAGAACCACCCTATAGTATTTCCAAAGAGCACCGGGCAGATTTGAACTGCTGATCTTTGGGTTAGCAGCCATAGCATTTAATCACTATGCTACCAAAGTTTCCAAAATAGGACGAAGTAGCCTCCGTTGCGGGGAGGAGGAGTTACACGCTTGGGTACCAGGTGGGTCAGATACTAGCAATTATTGTCGTCAGCGGTCACTGAGCTGGTTCTGACCCCGAGCAACACTCTGCACAGCAGGACAGAAACCCCGCCTGGCCCTGCACTGTCCTCACCATTGTTGCTGTGTTTGAGCCGATTGCTGCCGCTGCTGTGTCCCTCCTGCTTGTCAAGGGTCTGTCTTCCTCTTTATCAGTGACCCTCTCAGCATGACCAGGCATGTCCTTAGTACGTGAGATGAAGTCTCGCCATCCTCGCTTCCAAGACAGACTTGTATGTTCTTCTGGCACTCCATGGTGTATTCTTCACCAACACCGTAATTCAAAGCTGTCAATGCTTTTTCAGCTTTCCTTATTTGTTGTCCAGCTTTTGATGCACACGAGTCCACTGAAAGTATCATGACTTGGGTCAGATGCCCCTTAGTCTTAAAAGTGACCTCTTTTGGCTTGGCTTGCTTTTCAGTACTTTAAAGAAGTCTTTTGCAGCAGGTTTGCCCAGTGCAGTGTGTTGCTCAGTTTTTTGACTGCTGCTTCTACACACAACAACTGTGGATCCAAGTAAAGGGAAATCCCCGACAAATTCAGTGTTTTCTCTGTTTGCCATGGCATTGCTTGTTGGTCCAGTTGTGAGCGTTTTTGTTTCCTTTGTGTTGAGGTATAACCCCTAGTGAAGGCTGTGGCCTTTGATCTTCATCAGTGTTTCAAGTCTTCTTCACTTTCAGGTAGCAAGGTTAAGTCACCTGCATAATACGTGTTGTGACTGCGTCTTCCTCCTGATGCCCCATTCTTCTTCGTGTAGTCCAGCATACAGAATGAATAGGTATGACAGACACCTTTCCTGACTTTAAACCATACAGTGTCCCCTTGTTCTGTTCAAACAACTGTCTCTTGGTCCATGTACAGATTCCTCATGAGCTCAGGTAAGTGTTTGGGAATTCTCATTCTGCACAACGTTATCCATAATTTGTTAAGATCCACGCAGTCAAATGCCTCTGCATAGTCAGTAAAACACAAGTCACCATCTTTCTGGTATCCCCTGCTTCCAGCCAGTGGTATCCCTCTTTCCATAACTACTTCTGAGTCTGTCCTGAATTTCTGGCAGTTTCCTGTCAATACACCACTGCAGCCGCTTTTGAATGACCTTTAACAAAATTTTACCTGCATGTGATATTAATGGTATTGTTTGATATTTTCTGCATTTGGTTGGATCACCTTTCTTAGGAATAGGCATGAATGTGGTTCTCTTCCAGTTGGTGGGCCAAGTAGCTGTCTTCCAATTTTCTCAGCATAGATGAGTGAGCACTTCCAGTGCTGCATCTGTGAAAACATCTCAGTGGATGATCCCTTAATTCCTGGAGCCTTTTTATAAGGCAAGGTGGTTATATCAATGGAGAAAGTGCCAGAGCAAAATATTAGATGAAAATAATCTTGCCTCATTGAAAACCTGATTGGTATTCCTGGGAGGCCAACCCTGAGGTCCTGCACCAGTGGTCCAGGGTCTGGAGGGCCTGGAGGGCTTGCCTTTTAATCTTGAGTGTCTTGACTTACACTCTGTCACTTGTCACCTGAAGTATGATAATGTTGCCTGTTCTCTCTCACCCTGCCTTCCATATCTGCTGACTCAAACTTTTCATTTGGAATTTCTTTTCAAAAATTTTTGTCGGTGTGTGAGTACCTGGGTAGTTACTTAGAGATTAACCTCCATCACCCCCTTTGTGGAGGTGAGAAGTGGCTCCTACTAAGTCACCTCGTTGTAGGTCATTGTTCGTACTTCCGTGTTTGTTGGGGAGGGAATTATTTAAAATAAGGAGGAAAGAGGAAGGACAGAATTAAGTTGTGTTGCTTTATGAGTTCTAGCTTTCACTCAAATGTAATTTCCTTTATTTACATACGTGTAGCATATTTCATTGTAATACATTAAAAACAGCAGGTGAACTTTTTCCATTGTGAACCTGCTAATGGTCATTTTATGTGATCGTGGAATCTTTAAAATTCAGATGAATCTCAGCTTATACCTTGTTGCCCACTAGCCCTGTTACAGACTTGGTTAGGAATGTTTTCTTTATTTTAAAGTTTTATGACTAGTCGGTGTAAGTGGCCAGGAGAATGTGGGCATTATTTCCCTCCGTGACTCGGTGGTTTGCAGCCTGGGCCTGGGACAGTAGGGTTTGCAGGGCATCACAGCAACCCCTGAAGCCTCCACTGACAAACCAGCAGTGGCTGTCTGTGGGGTGCCCTGGGTGGGAATTGAACCCAGGTCTGCCACATGGAAAGCAAGAATTCTACTGAACCACAGCTGCCCCCAGAAAGAGGGTAAGAGGTGAAAAGAGAAGTGAAATTACCTTAGTCCAACCGCCTCCTCCCAGCTTCTACTCATTCTCCTTGGAGGCAGCCTGAAGTCAAGTACATGTTATTGTCCCACTGTGTTCTCTTACAACTTTCAGTTCTTAGTTTATCTTCTAAAAAGATGAGAAACGAGAATAAGTGTGTGAGACGTAGCTATACAGACTCAGCACCCTTTCATCCCAAACTAGCTAGAGCCCTCTCTCTTAAAACCCACAAGCCTCATGTGGCCTAGCTTTGTGTGACCATGTATCCCAGTTTCCCCTGGACAATCCCATTTACAGCTGTTATCTGACGTATTCACTGTCAGCCCTTGGTCTTTCCTGCAGACTGTCCAGGTTTGGCCATCGAGTGAAGTAATCACCCTGTGCATCCGCCTGTCTGCTCACCACTAACCTGCAGCCTCCTCCTTGGCCATCACACCCATCACACCCCTGAGCTCCAGAGGTACGGACTTGCTTGTAGGGTTTCTGAGCCCAGCTGGTGCCTTAACCCTCCTTTTTGGTGACTTCTGTTACTTTGTTTATAGCGCTGTTCATGCCGTGTTGGTCTCTGCCTCCTTCACTAGACTGTTAGTAAACGGTTTGAATCATTATTTCACTGAAGAGAGGTGGTCAGGCTGCACAGCCCAGTTCTTTGGGGTTCCTCGTGGCTGGCTGGACAGGTATGCAGAAGACACTGAGAGCTCCACAGGAAGCTGTGACCCAAAACAGCTGAGTCCTGTGTCCTTAACCGAGTCATCTTAGAGAAGCCAAGGAGTGCAACCACCCCTCCTGAGCTCCGGACATGGCCGTCAGGCTACCCTGCTGGCAGTGGATTTTTTTCATGTTGACTTCAGTCTTATCTTGGGGTATAAAAATGTTGGGGTGTTGGGGATGGGTCCAACACGCTGACTGAGCCTTGTGAGAAGGTATTCTGATGGCAAGCGTGAAGTTGTTCCTTATCTGGGGAAAGGTTAAGAATTGCAGGAATTGTGGAATGTTACCTCGTATACACGAATTCTGAAAGGAGAAGAAGAAAACTGACATCAACCATGTGTCAGATTCTGTATTTTGTTAGTTTATCTAATATAATTTATCAATGCAAGTTATCATCACAACATCCCTGGTTTTGTCATGATTTAATGATGAGTAAGTGCCAGAGGCTGGATGTAGATTCAGACTCAGTGCCCTACCCATGCGAGAAAGACAAGAGGCCTCCTGAGAGGTCTTGGAAGAAGTGGCACCTGGAGAACTTTTATGTGAGTTCAGAGGACAGGTCGCCCCAGTTTGTGAGGAGGTTACATTCCAACGAGTCTTGCACATCAGTTCCGACCTAAGCTGAATACCTCTTGTTTTGTTTTTAGTTTTCATACCCTGCTACACAGTAGTGTTTGTGTTGAGAACAGGAAATCATAACATGGAACACCTGTGAAGAAACTTCGGAGAACACAGCATCAGCACAGTACACACTGCCAGACTGTATGTTGTACATGTTATTGACAATATGATGTACCAAAGAAAAAGAGAAACAACACCGCAGATGACAGCAAGTGCAGTGCAGTTCCTGGTGAACTGGAATGTGGTGTCGATTGACAACTGCCTGTATGCCATTCTGTCATTCTTCACAGCATCCAACAGCATTGACTGGGCCAAGCGGCTTGATTGGGAACAAGTACATTCTGGCCTCAGAGGGCAGAGCGGTTAAGAGATGGACAGCCAACCAGGAGACTGACCGTTTGAATCCACCTAGAGGATGCCATGAGGCAGTTCTGCTGTTCTTAGGGTCACTGTGAGTCAGAACTGACTAGACGGCAGTGGGTTTGGTTTTAATGGGTTTTGTGTATAGAAGCACTTGAAGTCTGAAATTTTTATTTGCAACAAAAACAGGAAATTGAAAATTAAACTTGGACTCAGTGGTGGCTATACAGGTGTTTTCTGTTTTGTGACTATTCATTTAAGGTGTACATTTATGATTTTTGCATTTTCCTGTATGTATGCCACACTTTGATTTTCTACAGAGTTATTTTGAGAAAAGATCCAAAAGGAAAAAGACAAGTTTTTGTAGGGAAAGCAGGGGAGGTTCCTAGTCTATACAAGCTAAGTCACACAACCACATCCTGATTCTCTATTACTTATTTGTGAAAAATAGAGATCATGGAATAAGTTGCTACCTTCTTTTTCCAAGAGATAAATTTCTGTATCTTCACCCATTTGTCAGTACATGATTGAGCTTCTCATTTACAGCAAGCATTTTTGTCTCCCATCTCCCTGGCAGAATGATAGAAAATGTAGCTTTCATTCCTGTATTTAAAACAACTTCCTGTGACAGCATGAAGCCTGCTAGTAAATTTCCCACAATTCTGCCTTTATTTACAAAATCTTAGAATGATTCACAGAATCATTCTGCCCCTCCCTTAGGTTTTGCTGGAATAAACGGATCCATAGATGTTTTGGGACAGTAGGAAAAGATGTTGAGACATTTGTGGGCTCTTTCATGAAAATGAACATTGAGAAAGAAAGCGTTTTATTCTCTTTCTCAGGAAACTCATATTGTTACTTGGATATAATATCCTTAAGAATTTAACCGTCATTTATGTGATTATCCTGAAAACAAGGTGTAACTGGTCAAACAGAAAACAGAATGAAGGCATGTAAGTATCATCGCCTTCATCACAGCCAACATAAAGTATGCCTAAGTACATTCAGTCTCATAAGGAACATGTCATACTCTGGTTGAATATGAAGCAAATGTTCAACTTTTCTTGATTCGATTTTCTGAAAATATGGGGTTGAGGAATAACTCAAATAACAGTGCTATTAGAGTCCCTTAGTTCATTCACCCTTGGGAGTGTGGTCTTCTCTGCGCATATGTGAACCAAGTTATTGTTTGTATTACTGCAAAATTCAGGTTAGTTCAGTAACCCTGTTTCTGGGAGCCCTTGTGGCACAGTGGCACAGGGCTCAGCTGGTGACCAAGAGCTCAGAGGTCTGAACCACCAGCGGCTGTGCAGGAGAAAGATGTGGCGGTCTCCTTCCTTCAAGACTGCAGCCTCAGAGACCTATGGGGACAGTTCTGCTCTGTACAATAGGGTCGCTATGAGTGAGAATCGATTCAATGCTGATAGATTTTTTTCAGTTTTATTCCTCTTTTCATCATGTTGTTTTGAAGAACGTCAAACCTGTAGAAAAAATAATAATATTACAACAAATGCTTGAAACTTTTCACCTAGATCCACCGGTTGTCCCTCTCTTAATCTCTTTGTTTTCTTTTGTTTCCTGACCCAGTCAAGATGAAATGGCTGATATCTTTTGCTGTCAATTTCAGTATGGGCTGTATATCAGATAATATTGTTTCTAAATATTAAATTCCTAGGGTATGATACTGGTATTATGATTATATAGGAGAATGTCTTTGTTCTAAGAGGTGCTTATTAAAGTATTTAGGGGTAATATCAGCAAGTTGGAAACCCTGGTGGCATGGTTGGTTAAGTGCTACACCTGCTAACCAAAAGGTCAGCAGTTCAAATCTGCCAGGTGCTCCTTTGAAGCTTGATTGGGCAGTTCTACTCCGACCTCTAGGGTTGCTATGAGTCAGACCTGACTCAACGGCAGTGGGTTTGGTTTGGGTTTTTTTTTACCAGCAAGTTGAAGCTTCGGTCGAACTCACAGTGACCCTATAGAGTAGAGCCACCCCTAGGGTTTCAAGAAATGGCTGGTGGATTTGAACTGCTGACCTGTTTGTTAGCGACCAAGCTGTTAATCACTGCACCACTGGGGCCCCAACATGCTGACGTTGCCCCTGAATACTTTAACAAGCATCTCTTGCAACAAGGGCATTTTCCTATATAATCATAATACCAGTGTCATACTCAAGAAATTTAATATTTAGAAACAGTATCATCTGATATACAGCTCATATTGAAATTCCCCCAATTGTTATAATTATTTCCTTACTTTTTTTTGGACAGAAGGTCCAACCAAAGATCATGTGATTTGCTCAGAAGTCATATCTCTTTGGATTTAGAATGATCTGCGTCATCTTTTTCTTTCATTTTCTTATGTATTTCACAACATGGACATTTTTTTTAGATTTGTTGTATTGGTACTTGGCTTTTGGCTTGGCTATATTGTATTGTTTCTTATGACATTTAAACTTTTTAGTAGAGAATAAATGCGTGAGCCTGCACTGTGCATTTCTGTTGTTTGCTGTGCACCCACTGTGTTTCCCATCTCCGAGAATTTGCTGACACCGGCCCTCTCCTTGTCACTTCTCTGTGTGGCAGGGTTAATATGTAATCCTCTTCTCTGGGAGAGTTTTCTAGTGTTCTCCATCATGAAATAGTTTTCAAATATCCAGAGTACTTTAGCTTTTTGAGAGCATTTACAATTTTTTTAGAAGCTTTGTGTTATTTTTATTTATTTATGTCTTTAACCTTCTCCCTAATGGAAGCCACCTAAAAGCAAGTCAAAAATATCTTCATGAGAGTGTGCTGTCACAGAGTGAGGACAGCACTATTGACCTGGATTGTAAACTTTCATTGAACACAATTTAAAAAAGTGGTAAAAAGAATTCTTTGTCAGTTTGCTGGAATCTAGCGCATGTCACTCACATAGTAGGCAATCTGTATATTTTTTGAATGATGAATGAATGGATTTTGGAACCTAACATTTTATAAAGATTTACATAATTTTTTCATAAGTATACTTTCTTATGAATAGTGTACTTTTTTTGGTTTTAATGAAGTATGCTGTTACATTGCTTGACATGGTATTTTGAAAATCATTTTGCTAAGCATTGAGGAAAACTTTTCAATTTGGAGAGTTCAGATAATTTCCTTTCCTACATGTTTTCTATTCTCTCTGGAATAAAATCCTACTATAAATCAGAAGCTAAAACTTCTGGATTGATTATCTGCGCTGCCTTTTCTTTCATATTTTCTCTCCTGTTTTTTGAAAGATCTCCTTTGCCTTCCAGCCCTTTGCTGACCTTTTTAAATTTTGGAAATCTTAAATTTTTTAATCTCCAGTAGTTCATATGTTTGTTTTCTGACTGATCTTTTTAGCAGTGTGCTGCGGTGGAGGGCTTTTGTGCAGTCTTCCTTGCCATGGCCTTGTAACTCCCACCAGGTGACTGGACACAATTGGGACAATGAGGTAATTGTGGCCACCAAGGGACTGGTCAGTTTTGCCAGCCTGCTGGGCTTGAAAGGACTCACCCCAGAGGCAGGGAGGAGAGGATCCCACCACTACCAAGGAAGAACACCCTGGAGTGGAGAGCGTGTTCTTTGAAGCTGGTCCCTGCTCTGAGAAGCTCCCAGACCCAGGAGACAGAAAACAAGCTGTAACCCTGAAGAGAGTGAGAGGTGGTGGCAAGAGACACCAGCAGGAGAGACTGCACAGTGGACTTCCCAGGCCATGGAAATGGAACGCTGTGTGCCTTTGGGCAGCAGGGTGTCTGTGAGCAAGGTTGGAAAGAGGCTGTCCTAATGGAAGAGTATCCTGAGAGTTCCTGAGCTGGAGCTGTCATCTGTGACTTCTTTAATAAACCCCCATAACTGTGAGTGTTGTCTGTGAGTTCCGTGCGGCCACTGCCGTGAATGACCAGAAGCTGCCGAGGAGTGAGCGTACTGTGGGAGGGACAGCTGGTGGTGTCAGGGTGGTGAGGATGACAGGTAGCAGAGGGGACTTGTCTGGTGCCCCTCTCCTGGGGTCCGCCTTGGGCCGCTGGTCTTGACTCTGCTCCCACCTGGCGAACTCAGAGGAAGGCAGGTGCCACCCCAAACCAGTTTAACAAACAGTATCTGTTTCCTAAGTTATTGATGTATTATCTGCTCGAATCCCTGTCAGAATATTAATTAGAACTTCATGTGTTTCCTGTTACTTCTGTCTTAGCCTTTAAAAAGTCTTGTTACTTGGTCTCCTTTCTTTCATGTTGAAAGCATGTCTCTTAGTTTCCTAACTCTGCTGTGACATAAATACCACAAGGGGGTGGCTTGAAAGAACAGAAATGTATTTTCTCACAATGCTGGGTATTGGCTATAGGGGAAGGCTGTCTCTCAGTTGGCTCTGGGGAAGATCTTTGTCTCTTTCAGCTTCTGTGTGCCAGTGTTCCTTGGTTCCTCAGGGATCTCCCAGTGGCATCTGTCTTTCTCCACTGGTGCTTGCTTTTCTCTGTGTCTGTGCTGCTCTTTATACCACTCAGAAGTGGTTAGATTTGGGACACACCCTACACAATGTGGTCTAATTAACCCAACAAAGAAAGTCCTATTCCCAAATGGGACTACACCACAGGTTGGGATTTTGACACAGATTTTTGGGTGTACACAATTATACCCAGCCGTGGGTTAATAAAATGGTGAATTATGCGTCATGCTATGGGATCTTCCAACTGTCAAATCATGGAGGTCTTTTTTCGTGAGAGCATTCAATTTCTTTGGAAATTTTTTTGTCTTTTAGCCTGGGGAGTAAACATCTGGCTGCAAGTAGTCACCCAGCAGAAGTATGTTTGTATTTTTTGTTACTCCTTCAGGATTTTGGTTAATCCCGTCTGCTGTTAGTCCTTCAGTTTCCTCTTCTGCATGGCATTTCTGGAATGTATATTGTGAGCATCAGAGCACCTTCCCTGGCACCTATATTGTGAGCGTCGGTGCCCTGCCCCAGGCACTTATATTGTGAGCGTCAATGCCCCATCCTTGGCACCTATATTGTGAGCCTTGGTGCCCCACCCCTGGCACTTATACTGTGAGCGTCAGTGCCCTGTCCGTGGCACCTATATCGTGAGCCTCGATGCCCCATCGGTGGCACTTATATTGGGAGCCTCGGTGCTTAATCCCTGGTACCCATACTGTGAGCCTTGGTGCTCCATCCCTGGCTCCTATATTGGGAGCATCGGTGTTCCATCCCTGGTACCCATACTGTGAGCATCGGGGCTCCAAGCCTCAGCTTCATCCTGCTACATTTCCCATTTGACTTCCAGAATCTTGTGGGACTCTCTCATTCTGGTGACCTGCTTGCAGTTCCTGTTGTCACGGCTTCCCTGTTCTTTTCATCACTTCACTATCATTTTGGTAGTCTTCGGAAGGGGAGGAGCTAAATGCATCTACTCAATTTGCCTTCCTTAACCAGGCTGCCTGCTTGATTTTTAAAAGTGTGTGTATCGCTGCTTCCTCGTGGTAAATTGGTCTTGTGACTGCTATAAACCATCTGCCTAGAAATGGAAGAAGTGATCCTAATTGTAATTACGAGAATAAGGTCCAGATAACCTCGGATCATTTTCAA
Source organism: Heterohyrax brucei (assembly GCA_028571685.1). Classification (NCBI taxonomy): domain Eukaryota; kingdom Metazoa; phylum Chordata; class Mammalia; order Hyracoidea; family Procaviidae; genus Heterohyrax; species Heterohyrax brucei. The sequence goes on from CM053143.1 coordinate 197,280,838, forward strand.
GTTTCCCACTGAGTAATCTGTACAAGAGGAAAGTACTTACGGTTTTGTGGAGAGCTGTAGGAGATAAACTCTGTCTTCCTGACTTCAGAAGCCAGGTTACTTATTTACAACTGAGGTAAGATTAAATAACTGAGGAAATTCTACAAACCACCTGTAAAGTTAGTTTTTGTTCTGCTCCCAGTCCGTGCTCCTGTGTGTGTTTGCCCTGTCCATTATCTCCAGGCTGCCAACCCTTGAAAGAGAAAGCTACAGCGTTGGTCATGTGGGCCGCTCCTGAGTCCCACTCACAGAGAATTTCCCATTTCAGCTACCATGACTTCGGCTCGTAGCCCGGATTCCTCAGGATTGGCTGGGACAGCAAAGAAAGCACTGTTTGCCCGTAATAAGTTGATAAGCGACAATATAAATGCCTGCAGGTTCCTGTTCTTAGTGTCTAACAGGAATTGTTTGCTGTCTTCTTTCTTCCTGACGTGTTCATGTAAGATCTGGAGAAGAAACACTGTCTGTCCAAAAGAGAAAATCTTTAAAGAGAAAAAAAACCGTACAGTGGGTTTGCTGAGTTCTAAAAGCTCTCAGGTCAAGCAAGCTCAGATTCTTCTCCTGGGACTGGATTCTGCAGGGAAGTCTACTATCCTGTATAAGTTAAAGCTGGTCCAAGGCATTGTAACCATCCCAACGGTAGGTTTCAACGTGGAGGTGATCAAGAGGGAAAAGAGTCTTTCGCTCACTGTCTGGGATGTCGGTGGGCAGGAAAAATGAAAACTGTTTGGGATTATTACTGTGAGAACACAGATTGGCTGGTGTATGTCGTGGACAGCACAGACAAACGCTGGCTGGAAGACTCCGGGAGAGAGCTTGAGCACATTCTAAAGAATGAACACATTAAAAACGTGCCTGTAGTCCTGTTAGCCAACAAACAAGATGTGCCCGGAGCTCTGAGCGCTGAGGACATCACCAGAAAATTCAAAGTGCAGAAGCTCTGCAGTAACCGGGACTGATACGTGCAGCCCTGCTGTGCCGTCACAGGGCAAGGGCTGGCAGAGGGCTTCAGGAAATTAAGTGGATTTGTGAAAAGCCACGTGAAATCAAGAGGAGACACGTTAGCATTTTTCAAGCAGAACTGAGCCACTGAAAAGGACCGGGCAGTGAAAGAGACACTGATGAAGTGGAAAGGATAAATTTTTGTTTTTTACATGCCAAGTGAGAAAAGCTTACTGTGTTCCTGTATGGCAAGCTTTTCCAGAAATATTTTTTTGCTTAAATTCAGTTAAGCCACTTAGAATAATACCCTTAAAATATCTAATTTTATCCAGGCCCTTTAGCAAACTATGTGGTAATGATGACTGAGAATTGTTACAATCTTGTGCAAAAATTGTACAATGTTGGATGATTCAGAAAAATTGTATTTGGGATGAAGTAAACGATTGCTTTATTAATTTGATGTAACTATCAGAACAAAGTTTAAGTTCACGGTCTGCTAGTAGAGTCAGAATTGTCTCTGATTGTGTGTGACTGTGAGAGGGACTGAATTTTTGCCATGTTTCTATGTAACAGCTGGGTGGTATGAAAAATGAACTTTAGTAACAGAAAGGAGGAGAAAATTTGGTATTAACATTTTTATAAATCCCTCCCCTCACCCCCCAATAAGCTTGTTATGTGGATTTCTGCCAGTTCCTTCAAATCTATTGCTGGAAACGTCCTACAGTGAGTCCTAATTGGTGTTGTATTCCTCCACGGGGAACAGAAGTTTCTATTGTAAATCTTTAGAAAGCAGGGTAGAATCTTAGGGATTTAGGACAGGGTCTGGGCATAGAGCAAAGCTCTAGGCTGCAGCCCCAAGACCTGTTTCAGTGGAAATCAATAAAACAGTCAGTACTTGGAACCTTACATACAGCTCACTGTGCTGATTAAACAGGAGCAAGAATTGCTCATAGGGACTTTGCACGGGAGGAAACAACATAAAGCTAGTAGTATGACTGGGGCAATATGGTGCCACCTGCTTTAACAGGAGAAACTTTTGCTGATGTGAGGGAACCAGAAAGTACTTCACATGGGAGGTGGTGTTTCAGAGGTTCCTCACCTCCCAGGGACATTCTCATTACTTGCAGATGCTGGGCATTGCAGGGGAGGGGAGAAGAGGAACTGGAGATGGAGTTCCCCTAACCGGGCTCAGAGCACCCAGGGAGACCCTGGTACTAACAGATGACCCTCGCACATCCCACCCATTTCCAGAAAGGCTCTTTTTAATCTAGCAGCAGGTCTCATCGCCCCAGCAGCCCCAGATCACTGAGTCTCAAGGCTGCAGAGGAAAACAAAGAATAAACAAAGTGCGAAGGCAGTGGTGGCTCAGGGGCAGAATTCTTGCCCTCCATGTAGGAGACACAGGTTCAATTCCCCACCAGTGCACTGGAGCACAGCCGCCAGAGTCAAGCTTCCAGAGGCCTCAGTATTGTTACCTAAGACAGGCTAGGAAGAGAGGCCTGGTGATCTACTTTCAAAAAATGCCACCAGTGTAAACTCTCTGGATCACAGCAGTCTGACCTTACTGTGTCCAAGATTGGCATCAGCTAGGGACAAGAATCCTGTGGTTACAACCTCAATACATGAGGTGCCAGCCTTGGTTTCCTGGCATGGTTTCCTTTTCTATCTTCGCCGCCATCTGTTGAGCAAAGATCTGTGTGCCTCAGAACGGAGGCCCACGCACCATGACGGCTTATCTGGTTGCAGAGGTTGTGCTAAACAACGTTGTGTCTTTTCTCCAGTTTTCACAACTGCCCTGGAAAAATAAACATTATTTCAGTTTTACAGATGAGAGTACTGAGACTAAGCACGGTTGAACAAAACTCACAAAAACAAAACCAAAAAGCCTTGGTATTTTAACTGAGGAGTAGCTGACTCAAGATTCAAACTCAGGTGTACCTGACTCCAAGGCTGCACTGTAAATGTCCTTTCACAGAAACCCAACCCTCTGCTGTCCAGTTGATGTCGACTCTTTTAAGAGACCCAGTGGGACAGAGCAGAGCGGCCTCGTAGAGTTTCCAAGGAGTGTCTGGTGCGTTCAAACTGCCGACCTTTGGGTTAGCAGCTGTAGCACTTAACCAGTCTGCCACCTCGGCCCTACGCATAAGGGATGTTCTGACTTCAACGCATATTTACAACCCATGATGAAGATGAAATCCAGATGGCATATGTTACTTTTAGAGTAAAAAGAGTATTTGAAAAAAAATAAAACAGGCAAAATAAATTAAATGCAAAAAGAGAGTTAGAGGAAACATGCTGATTGTGGTGGTCAGGATTATGTCAACTTGGCTACTACATATTTGGCTGCTGTATTAAGTAGCAGGGCGGGGTTTGTGGTGGCTCCCCGCCCGTCGGCTCTCATCTCCCGACCTTTCACTAGGTAGCTCACGTGGCCAGGAGCTCCTGCTCTCTTCTTCCAGCGTCTGGGTCCGGGACTTGAGCTAGCAGCTGTTGGACTCATCAGTCCTTACAGTCGGCACTTGAGAATCCTGCTCCCTGACCTGCCGACCCGAGGTTCGCCAGCCTCTGCCTGCTTCTGCTCCCTGACCTGCTGATCCTGGTTTTGCCAGCCTCTGTCGCTTCGTCTCACCACCAGCTTGGGATCCACTGACCTACACAACCAGTGATCTAGAACTCTGGTCTCTGACTTGCTGACCTTGGGTTCCTCAGCTTCCGTGGCCACGTGAGGCTTGTGCCAGAGCTTGGGACATTCAGCTTCTGTGGTTACATGAGCTGTTTCCTATATTTGTATCTATCTATCTATATATTATAAATCTTTCCTTGTACCTACACGTGTTACTGGTTTTGCTTCCCTAGAAAACCCAGCCTAAGACACTGATTAACAGGAAAAAAGAGAGTTTCTAATTTTAGGATAGTTTGAGATGGTGTGTTAAATGCTTCATAGTAGAGTTTTTCCTGTTTCATAAAACTATTAAAATCTCAAATATGCACCTGAAAAAATATATCTTCCCTTATTATTTTTCCTGTGTGTGTTTCATTGAATCTTCCTTAATGTTAAAAAGAGGAGTCACAGAAGTATTCCTTAGGAAAGTATCTGGATAGAAAATGTCTTCTTAGGTTCCTAAATATTTTGACAGTTGCAGTGCAGTCAAGTCCCTTGTGGCTCAGTCTTAGCAAAGAGTCTGGAGATTCACTTCAAACAATTCATGTAAGAAAGCCCCTGGGTATGTGTGATGGGTAAAGTGGCAGATATATTCCTGACGTGGAGCAGAACTCAGAAAGTAGCCTTTTCCTGTGTCTGTCATGGCAGCATCGTGGTACAGCAGCTATTCCCAGAAACATGCACACTCTCTTCCCTCCTCTCCTTTCTTCCCTGGGATGCAGTCTCGTTTCCTCCATCAGTCAGTTGCTTCCTTTTCAGTAGAACTGTGACCAGTCTTTCCTTTCTTTGGCTGGCCTCTCCTGTTCTCTCCACCTCTAGTCTCTCTACCCTGACACACTCTCTACCCTTGGTGAGTGATAGGGCCGAGAACTGGGGGTGGAAAAAAAAGACATAAGTGAATCATATTGAAAAACATTCTTTGGTGGGTGAAGGAGACAGGAACGAGGCTGTGGGCGCTCATGCTTTGATGCTATTGCTGGAGTGCTTTTTGTTCTCTGTCATCTGTCTGTCACACAGCAAAACTGTTTTCCCTCCACGGTGATCTTTTTTTTAATTGTAGAAAAGTATATTTATGTAAAATTTGATACTTTATCATTTTTAAGTGCACAGTTAATTGACATTAATTATATTTCCAATGCTGTGCAACCATCCCCTGTATTTATTTCCATTCATCACCCCAGACAGAAACTCTGCACCCATTTAGCAGTAACTCTGTCTTTCCCCTCCCCACAGGCCCTGTTATCCACTAATAACCTTTTGTCTCTACATATTTGCATATTTTAGATGTTTCACACAAATGCTGTCATACAATATTTGGCCTTTATCATCTGGCTTATCAGTGTTTTCAAGGTTCATCCATGTTGTAGCATGTATCAGAACTTCATTTCTCTTTATGACTCGATAACATTCTGTGGTACATATACATATAAACATATGTATATGTATACAGGGCCCTGGTAGCATGTCGTTAAGTGTTGGGCTGCTAACCAAACGATCGGCTGTTCAAATCCATCAGCTGCCCCTTGGAGACTACAGGGCAGTTCTCCTCTGTCCTATAGAGTCTCTGTGAGTTGGAATTGACTGCAACAGGTTTGGTTACACCACATTTTTATGTATTTATTCATCCATCTGTTGATAGGCATTCAGGTTGTTTTCATATTTGGGCTGTTGTGAATAATGCTGCAATGAACATAGGTCACATGTATCTATTTGAGTTCCTGCTTTTAATTCTTTTTGGTGTAGGCTGACACACCAGGTGTTGTGGATCAACCAGTGCATCACACGTGTGGCACTCTGGTAGCAATGAGTACACTTAAAACCCAGACCTTGTGTTTTTGAATATCATTATTTCACTCTGAAAGGAGCCAAAGCACCTACAGAAATGGCAGGTCTGAGGCAAGTGAAGCAGAAGGTTATGATGGTTAAAATGTGTGTCAGCTTGGCCGGACCGTGATTCTCAGTGTTTGTGTGTGACAACTCCCATGACAGGATTTCCTCTGAGTGGTCAGTCACCTGAAAGGGAGATTCCTTGGGGATGTAACCTGCATCTGAAGATAAATGGACATTCTGAGTTTGCCGTTTTTGGATCTTGCACCCACGTCTTGTTCTTCTGACCTCCGGTCCTTCGGACCTGAGCTAGCAGCTTACCTGCTGACCTTGGGGTTGTTGACCTTCACAGCGTGTGAACAAGACCCTACTCTCTAACTGCTGATCTTGGGTTTGCAGCCCCTGCAGCTGTGTGAATCAGGAGCAGCCTCTATCCTGATCCATGGACTTGGGACATTCCAGCCTCTACCATCACATTAGCTAATTCCTTGATACAAATCTCTCTCTCTCTCCATGTATGTATGTATGTATATACATCTATATATACATGTTTTGCTTCTCTAGAGAAATCAGCCTAAGACAATGGTGAACCTGTAATCTCTTGTGCCAGAAAACAAGAAAGAAATAAAAGGCTGATGGAGTTAGGTCAAAAGTTACAGGAGTAGCTTAAAGTGTCTCCTACTGGCCAAAGTTGAGACAACCTGATTATGAATTCATAAAAATAAAACAAGCAAACAAAAGAGAAAAACCATGAGTCCGTAGTAACATTCCTATAAAACAAAGAATCAGAAAGGGACACGCAATAATAAAGATCAAGACGCACGCTGGGGCCGCCCGGAAGCGGAAGAGGCGGAGGCTCGCCGGCCGCACTGACGTCACGTCGCCCGTGCCCGCCACACCCCCCGACGCTGGCGGCGCCACGCGGGTGACCCGGGGGCGGGCGGTGGTCTAGCGTCGCCCCCGACCCACCCGGCGTGCCGGCGCCACGCCCGTCCCGGCCTTGCAGCGCGCCTGCGTCCCTCCCGGCTGCCGGCGTCTCCGGGAACCCCGGAAGCTGCTTCTCCAGGGGACCGGAGGGGGAGGCGTTCGGACCCGGGGGCGGTTGGGCCGGCGTGAAGCCGGTGGCTTTGGCCTCCGTAGGGGAACGCAGCGGGAGAGTTCCTGTAGACCGCTGGCAGTCAGGGATTGGTGGGTCCCCGGAGCCGCGTAGGCACTGCTTTAGATTGGGTGGTGGAAGAACTTCCGAAGGGTTGTGTGCGCGCGCTGTGTACTCTTGACCCACTCGCTTTTCAACCCAGCCTGTCAGTTACCGGCTAATTATTAAAAACGTAAATCACAGCTGTATCTACGTATATACAGGGATCCTGTTGGGTCTAGTTGGGAACACTTTTCTCTCCTTGATGTGTAAAACTAAAGGCTTGTACCTCTGCCCTTAGGGAACCAAACTAAAGGGGAATTACTAGAATTGCCCAAACCCCCTCAGGTTGTTAATTTGAAATAGTATAGGATACCTGGTGGACAGAAGGAGATTATTGCCTTGATTCCGGTACAAATACCGAACATAGCATTAAGGGATTGAAACGAAAGCTACTGCGCCAACGTGGGCCACCGAGTTCTACTTCATCCGTCCAACCGGCACACTCTGCAGCCCCCAGCGGGAAGCAGTGGGCAAGAAACGCCTTGTGAAATGGACATTTCCTGTTGCGTACCACCCTTAGGGCAACAGTTTGATAGAGCTGGAATGGACAGTTGAGACATTGGTCATCCAAAAGAGAGAAGGTAAGACATGAAGGGCTGCCCCACGTAGGTTCCCCTGTGCATGCTCGCTCTCAGCATGAGGGGGACAAAGGGAGGGTCACCACTGGACGGATTGCTGTGCTTCCGTGGAGGTCTGGGGAAAAAGGATGGGGCAGAATGCTGGTGCCATTGCACAGTTCTTCCCCGCATCAAGAACACTGTTTTTTCCTGCAGGGATGAAGCTGCAGGTGCCGGAAGCACAGGTGGTCCTTAAGCAAGAGACTGTAACTATACCCCTGAACGTGGGTGCCAGAATTCCCAAGGGCCTGATGGCTTGTGCCTTTTCTCCCTCTTCCAGCATTGGGGTCGACAGTGCTGCAGTACTGCCCAACAGGTGGAATAGCTCACCAGTGCTGTTTATTTTGTACCCCCGCCCAACTTGAATGGGAGTGGACGGAGGGGGAAGTACTTGTTACAGGGGTCTTACTACCAGCACTTTGGACTAGCACGCAGCAGCTGAACCTGATGTTCCTTCCTAGGAAAGAAAAATTTGGGGTTTTCCCAAAATGAACAAAATAAATGAAAATTGGAAAGAAGAAGAAATAAGCTGAAGGTAAAGGCATGAAGAAATGGGTTATGCAGCGGAGGAAACCTAATGTGGTGATACTGCAAGAGAGACTCAGAGTAAGGGAATGATGTTTTCAGTTGAACTTTGTCAGAGGCCAGAGAGGGTGAAGACGAGATGACTGTTGGAGAACCTAAGCACATCAAATGGAAATCCACAGCCGACTTGAATGGCTGGTACTTAAGTATCGCTCTTGGGACTTTTTGCCTTATTAGAGGACTAGTTGTTAATGACTGTTTTGACTGGTAAAGTGAGTGAGAGAAGCAAGTTATTTTCCAAATATGAAAGAACCGTGTCTAGAGAAGCCGGTAGGTGGCCTTTCTAGCCATGGTCTTGTGACTGCCACCTAGGTGATTGGGTGGAATTGTGCAAATAAGATAATTGTGTTTGTCATGGGTTGACTTGTGTCCCTCCAAAAATATGTGTAGCTTTGTGGCTGGGCTATGATTCCCGGTATCTTGTGGCTGTCCTCCATTTTGTGGTTTTCCTCTGCTGTATGTTAAAGGATTAGGGTGGGGCTGTAAATCCCTTCATAGGATCACCTCCCTGCTCCACTGTAAAGGGAGTTTCCCTGGAGCATGGCCTGCCCTACCCTTAATCCTTTCATCCTATGAGAGATAAAAAGGACAGAGAAGCAGGCTGAGAATTGGGAACCTCGTACCATCAAGGAAGCAGCACCGGGAGAAGAGCGTGTCCTTCAGACCTGAGATTCCTGTGCCAAGATGCTCCCTGGTCAAAGACTGTTGCAATAGCAGACTTTCCTCTAGAGCCGACAAGGGGAAGGCCATCCCCTGGAGCAGACACTCTGAATACGGACTTCCAGCCTACTGGACTATGTAAGAATAAACCTTCCTTTGTTAAAGCCGCCTACTCCGTGGTATTTCTGTTAGAGCAGCCCTAGCTGACTAAAACAGTGTTCTACTGAGAGTATTGGGCAGTTTTGCCTTAAAATCGAGCTTGTTTCAGAGCAGAGAGGAGAGCTCACCATCACCAAAGAAGGAGAGACCCATAGCAGACTGGGAGCAGAGGCCCACAGGAGACAATACGGTTTCTTTTCATACCAGTGTCAGAGTATTTATTTGTCATCCTCCAAGTCCTTACTCAAGTTGAAACAATCAATATCAACTACTAATAAAAAGCAAGATTAATTGTTAGTTATCATGGGGTGACACCATTAGGCAGCTTTTCTTCATTAACTAGTTATAATATTGTTGTTTACTGATGCTTTTTTAGCTCCTTTTTATTGTTGCAGACTACAATTTAAGACTGCTTAACATACACTGATGTGATAATAGTCTGTAATTAAATCTTCAAGTATCCTGGTCACAGCACGTTAAAAGTAAAGCAGTCAGTGAGGTCCCTGTCAGCGATGCCCTGGAGCCTGCTGGTGGGAAACATGCAGACCATGACGATGTGGAGTCGGGGACAGCCATCAGCTGGATAGTCCCCCAGGTGTGAAGATGGCTAGGCGATCTCTCTGGTGTCGTAATTCTCGATGACTTATGGGGTCAGCCAAGCCCAACTAGTCTTCATAAATATGAAGAAACTCCTGTCCTAGAGTGACGTCATGTCCTGGTTTTCCTGGTAACTGCTTGCTCCAGTATAGTCATTAACAGTGTACATTTCCACTCTCAAACACGTTTTCATAGTATGCAGTAAATTATATGGTCTTGCTGCTTTTAAGCCAAACTGGGCTTTGATGGAAATTTCGTTTAAAGTCCAGTTCTCCTCACCCACCATGAAATAAGACTGTATGGATTTGACTGATGAATATTTATTGAGTGCCTGCAGTTAAAGAAAGACATCCTTATTGAAGAAAGTCTTTAGTTACACTTCCTGATATGAAACTGTGTGGCAAACACAGTCATGTACCTTCTGTGTAGCCCCTATTTTGATTCCAGCTCATATGCCCTCACTCCGAGACAATGGCAGGCACACAGCCTGACACTGGTCTTTCTAGCATCCAAATCTGGTGTTGGAAGAGTGTCTTCTGTTTAAAATCGTCAGTATATGCTTTGGGATAAGGTCAAAACTGATAGCGCAGGAGGGACTCCACATTTGTGTACTAGCCAAGCCAGCCAAGGACCTACTAATTTGTTCATCCTCCTATTTTTGCATGGTAAAACCTTGTTACTTATGATTCTTCCAGATGAATCTACTGGCCAGTCCCCATGCTTCCTTAATTTTTCACTTCTGTGTGCCTCTCTTTGCACATGCCATTTCCTAGGGTTTAAGTATCTTTCTGTATCAATTCTAAGTCCCGTCAGGAAACATGATAACTTAGAAATAGTGAGTGAAAATCATTTAATGAAACTGTTAACGTGCATACACCACTCGTCTGACATCTGGTCATGCTGTGGTGGCTTGCTTGTTGCTCTGACGCTGGAATATGTGCCACTGGTATTTCAAAGCAGCAGGGTCACCCATGGTAGGGAGTTTCAGCAGAGTTTCTAGACTAAGACAGACTAGAAGAAGGACCTGACTATCTACCTCTAAAAAATAGGCCAGTGAAAACTTTATGAATAGCAGAGACTGAGAAAAAATTCAAGCCTCCAGTTGCAATACTGAAGGATTCGGTGGGAAAAATAGGGAATGTCACAAAGCATCACAAACGATGGAAGGAATACACTGTCACTGTGCCAAGAAGAATTGGTCCATGTTCAGCCGTTTCAGGAGGTTGCATATGATCAAGAATGAATGATACTGAAAGAAGAGGTCCAAGCTGCACAGAGGGTTTGGAAGAAACAGGTCTGCAGAGACGGACAGAATGTCAGCTGAGATATTTCAACTAACAGCTGCAGTTGGGAAGTGCTCAGTTGTCTGTGGCAAGAATTTTGGAAGAGAGCCATCTGGCCAGACCATTGGAAAAGATCCATCTTTGTGCCCACTCCAAAGACAGGTGATACAACAGAATGTAGACATTACTAAAAATTACCATTAATATCACACACAAGTAAAGTTTTGCTGAAGATACTTGAAAAACGGTTGCAGTTCCACATTGTCTCAGTTATCTTTTTCTGCTATAACAGAAATACCACAAATGGATGACTTTAACAGAGGCATTTATTTCTTCAAAGTAAGGTAGACTGAAAGTCCAAATTCAGGGTGTCAGCTCCAGGGTATGGCTTTCTCAGTCTGTTTTCTTCCTCCAGACTAGGATCTTCTGTACTCCAGGACCCCCAGTCCAAAGGATGCTGTTTACTCCTGGCACTGCTTCCTTAGTGGTGTGAAGTCCCCAACTCTGCTCAATTCCCTTTTCTTTTCTGTGTCAGGACATTACCCCAACACACTCCAAGCTTGTAGGCTGGGTCCCACCTCACCAACACAACTGCTGCCCATTCGCCCTCGTTAGCATAGAAGCAGGATTCACAGTACAAGTGAAAAGGCACATACTACTGGGAATCGTGGCCCAGCCAAATTGCTATACACATTTTGGGGGGAACACAATGCAATCGATGACAGACATCAATAAAGAATTGTCAGAAATTCAAGCTGGATTCAGAAGAGGATGTGGAATGATGGTTATCATGTCTGATTTCAACTAGATCATGGCTGAAAGCAGAAAGTATTCCAAAGATGTTTAAATGTGTCTTATTGATGAGGAAAAGTCATCTGACTGTGTGGATCGTATCAAATTAGGGATCACATTGTGAGCAACAAGAATTCCAGAACACTTAATTGTGCTCATGAGGAACTTGTACATGGACCAGGAGGTAGTCATTCCAACAGAATGAGAGGATATCTTGTGTTTTAAAATCAGGAAAAGTATTCATCAGGATTGTATCCTGTCACCAGACTTATGCAATCTGTATGCTGAACAAATAATCCGAGAAGCTGGACTATACAAAGAACAGGGTATCTAGACTGGAGGAAGACTTATTTACAACCTGCAATATGGAGATGACATGACTTTGCTTGCCACAAGTGAAGAGGGACTTGAAGCACATTCTGATGAAGATCAAAGACCACAACCTTCAGTGTGGATTACACCTCAACATAAAACAGAAACCCTCACAACTGGACCAATAAGCAAAAGGATGGGCAATACAGAAAACATTGAAGTTGTCAAGGATTTCTTTTTACTTGGATCCACAATGGACACCTATAGAAACAGCGTTCAAGAAAGTAAATGATGTATTGCTTTGGGCAAATGTGCTGCAAAAGAACTTTTTAGTGTAGAAAAACAAAGAACACAGCACCTCGAAACAGCCTAGTAACTGGACAGTTCTGGCTCATTATTTAAGAAAAATGCATTCTGACTGGAAACCCAGGTTCCCACACATAGCGACCCTGTGCACAACAGAATAAAACATTGCCTGGTCTTTTTTTTTTTTTTTTTTTTTTTTTGATGGAAAGCTACATATTCCACTTATTCCTACTACAGTCCAGGTTCATATTTGTTCTGTCTACAGGAATGACCTAAATTTAGCTTAGTATCAATGATGTTGATGAGCAAATTTGTTAAACAACTCACAACTCCTGTATCATCCGTTTCTACGTTTCTTTTTTAAAAAATGCATTGTGATTTAAGAACAATTTTACAATCTATATCATTTTGATGTAGAACCCCCAAAACTGTCTCTATTGTCTATTCTAGCTGCCCACCCTCCCCCCATGATGACATTCTTCCACTTTTGTCCAGAACTTCCTGTGACCTTTTAACTGATGTCTGGCCCCTTTCACCCAATCATCTTGGTTCCAGTGTACATGCTTAAAGGCTCCTTCATCTCTGACCTCAATCTGTGTTTTCTGTAGTCCAATTCAGTGTTTGTCTGGGGAGCTGGCCCTGGTGTTGGATGTGGTTTGGAGTCAGAGAGTTCAGAGGCCACCCTCCCAGGGGGCCTACTGGGGCCTACCGTTCAGAAGGACCATCAAGTGTGGTCATTTAGTAGAGTTCTAGCTCTGCCCTCTGCTCTTTCTCCAACTATGTGAGGATTCTGTTCTGTGGACCCCATCCAGGCTGTCCTTGGTGGTGGCTGGGCACCACCTAGTTCTTCTGTTTCTGTGCCAAAGTGGACTCTGGCTCATATAGCCCCTTCCATCTGGTGAGCAGATATTTTCCTCCTGTCCTCGATTATAGTACAGAGTTTTGAACTCGAGCAGTTGTGGTTACCCCACTTCTAGTGACTTAGTTTCTCATGCTAAAACATACTATTTGTCACGTGACCCTAGCTGCTCTTTCCACTCAGGGACAGACAGCACGTTCCTCCCCTCCACCCTGTATTTCCCACATTCATTTAACAAGCTCCTGTCTCACTCTGTCCCTTCATCTCACCTGCAGGCAGGAGCTGTCCAGTTAATCTTCAGTATCTACCCAAGTCGGAAAGCACCCTCTTCACCAGTGTGTTGTAGACCAGCTCAGTCTTTGAGGAGTTGGCTTCTGGAATGATTTCAGTTCTGGGCTAACAGAGAGTCTTGGTACCATGTCTTCAAGTCTATCAGACCATCAAGTCTGGTCTTTTTACTAGAGTTTGAGTTCTGCACCCACTTCTTTTGTGCTCCATCAGGAACTCTTGGTTGAGTTTCCTGTCAGGACAGTTTTTGGTGGTGGCTGGGCACCCTCTAGTTCTTCCAGTCTCAGGCTGATGGAGTCTCTGGTGTATGTGGGCCTTTCTGTCTCTTGGGTCATACTTAGGTCTTTGATGGTCTTCCTCCTCTGCTCCAGGTGGGTTGAGACTAATTGATGCTTCTTAGATGGCCACTTGCTAGCTTTTAAGGCCCTAGATGCCACTCACAGGAGTGTGATACAAAACATTTTAATAAACTCTATTATGCCAATTGACCTAGATGTCCCCTGAAACCATAGTCCACAGATCCCTCACTGTGCTACTCTGTCCCTCAAAGTGTTTGGTTTTATTGAGAATAATGAACGAGGGACTATTTCAGGGTACCAGGAAATACTTTGGATATATTCTCAGAGAAGGACAATATGCTTGGTGAAGTAGACAGTCACTGAAAAGGAGGGAGACCCTCAGCAAGATGGAATATTACGGTGACTGTAACAATGGGCTCGAGCATGACAGTGATGATTAAAAAGGCCCAGGACGGGGTTAGGGTTAGGGTTTTTCTTCCATGTGTTGGAGCTGACTGGAAGTCACCTAAGGAGAAGAAGAAGTGCAGTGGTCGAGATTAATGACACTCAACGAAATGTACTTTAGAGAACAATCTACAATGAACAAAGTACCAAAATGTTAGAGACAACTGGAACAGGTAGTAAGGCTAGGTAGACAGGCCCAGTGGAGGAGGGCCAGACTTAGGGGAGGTTGACTGCCCATCCAGCTGAGGCCCTGATCTCTAAGGAGTCAGCACCCTTGTCTAGAGCACTTCAAGGGTCATGCACACAGGTGCCTGGAGGAATTTTCCTGAGTACAATCCTAGTCATGTGATGGGGAGTCGATTTTGACTCCTAGTGAACCTGTATGATAATTTACTGGCCAATGGAGTCTCTTAGGCTGTGCTCTGTAAGGGAGCAGATTGTCAGGTCTTTTGCCTAATGAATGGCTGCTGGGTTCCGACAGCCTACCTTCCGGTTCTTACCAGGGTGCAAAACATCGCACCATCAATCAAGCCAGCACACCCTACAGCCTTCCCCCAACGCTTCCCACCTCCTCACTCCGCTCTTCTGGCCTTTGCCCTTGCTGCTAGACCCCTCCCTCCCTTCCTGGCCCCCAGTCCCACTAGCTTGCCCCCTCACCTGGGCCTAGGGGCGGTGTCAGCAGCTATGTTACTCCCAGGAGCCACTCAGCCCGGGAAACGTAGAGAAGGGGTATGAGTCACTCTGCACTAGCTGTTAGCGTGGTTCGGCTTCTCAGAGGTACTAGACTCTGGGACCCGGGTGGGTGGACCTGCTTCCAGGGTGTGCTGGTCCACCGACAGTGGTGGAGGCTGGGCGTGGGGAGGGTTAGGGTTAATGTGGCTGTCCTGGTCCCACTCCCCTGGTGGAGGGGCTGGGAGATAGTAGGGGTTTCTGAGCACCTGTTTTATTGATTGATTTAAACATTCTTTCAGCGCTGTGTTCCGCTCACCTTGAACTGGGATCTGTCCCATAGAGTCCCTCAAGTGTGCTTCCAAGGAGCATTCTGGTTGTACTTCTTCCAGGACAGATCTGTTTATTCTTTTGGCAGTCCGTTTTACATTCAATATTCTTCTCCACCACTGCAATTCCAAGGCCTCAAATCTTCTTCTGTCTTCCTTATTTATTGCCCAGCTTTCACATGCATATGGTGCCACTGAAAATACTGTGGCTTGGGTCAGGTGCACCATAGTCTTCAAGGTAACATTTTTACTTTTCAGTACTTTAAAGAGGTCCTTTCCAGCAGATTTTCCAATGCGATGTGTCTTTTGATTTCTTGACTGCTGCTTCCATGGGTGTTGATTGTGGACCCAAGTAAAATGAAATCCTTGACAGCCTCACTCATTTCTCCATTTATCATGGTTGGTTACCTATCCAGTTGTGAGGATTTTGGTTTTCTTGACGTTGAGGTGTAATCCCCACTGAGCTTCATCAGTAAGTGTTTCAAATCCTCTTCACTCCTGGCAGGTATAGTGGTGGTGTCTGCATATCGCAGGTTGTTAATGAGTCGTCCTGCCATCCTGATGTCTCATTCTTCTTCATATAATCCAGCCTTTTGGATTATTTGCTCAGCATGCAGATTGAAAAGGTATGGTGAAAGGTTACCACCCTAATGCACACCTTTCCAGACTTTAAACCATGCAGTGTCCCCTTGTTCTGTTCTCATGACTGCCTCTTGATTCATGATTTCTTGAAGACCCAATCAAGTGTTATGGAATTCCCATTCTCTGCAATGTTTTCCATCATTTGTTATGGATATCCATAACATTTTGCATAGTCAATGAAACACAGGTAAACATCTTTCTGGTGTTCTCAGCTTTCAGCTAAGATTCATCTGACATCCACAGTGATATCACTAGTTCCATGTCCTTTTCCAAATCCAACTTGCATTTCTGGCAGTTTCTTGTCAGTGTGCTGTTGCAGTCGCTTTTGAATGATCTTGAGTGAAATTTTACTTGTGTGCGGTATTTATGATATTATTTGGTAATTTCCACGTTCATTTAGATGACCTTTCTTTGGGATAGTCATAAATATGGATCTCTTGCAGTCAGTTGGCCAGATAGCTGTCCTCCAAATTTCTTAGCATATTTAAGTGAGCACTTCCACCACTGCATCTGTTTGTTGACATATCTCATTGGATATGGCATCCATTCCTGGAGATTTGTACTTTGTCAGTGCCTTCAGTGCAGCTTCAACTTCTTTCTGTCAGTGTTAGCAGAGACTCTAAAATTTGTTCTCGGCCATTGAGTAGCTAAAAACAAAGGAAGAAATGAGCTGAGGATTTCAAAGAGTGGCTCAAGAAGACAAAGGAAAGTATTATATTGACATGTGCAAAAAGTTGAAAGCAGAAAACCAAAACACATACATTTCTGAATCCAAAAGAACTGAAGAAAAATTCAAGCCTTCTGTTGCTGTAGTGAGGAAATCTACAAGGAAAATATTAAATGACACAGAAGACAACCAAAGAAGATAGAAAGAATACACAGTCATTATACCAAAAAGAATTGGTTGATGTTCAGCTGTTTCAAGAGGTAGCATATGATCAGGAATCAGTGGTACTGAAAGAAGATGTCAAAACTGCATTGAAAGCACTGGTGAAAAACAAGGCTCTGAGAAAGGATAGAATATAAATTGAGATGTTTGAACAAATGGAGGCAGCACTGGAAGCGCTCACTCATCTCATCCAGGAAGTTTGGAAGACAGTTGCATGGGCAACCAACTGGAAGAGATCCATATTTATGCCTATTGCTGAGAAAGGTGATCCAACCCAATTCAGAAATTTTCAAGCAATATCATTAATATCTCATAAAAGTAAAATTTAGGGGAGGATCATTCAAAAGTGGCTGCATCAGTATATTGACAGGAAACTCCCAGAAGTTCAGGCATGGAACCAGGGATGTCATTGCTCATGTCAGATGGATCTTAGTTGAAAGCAGAGAATACCAGAAAGGTGTTTACTTGTGTTTTATTGACTACAAAAAGACATTTGACTGTGTGGATCATAACAAACGATGGATAACATTGTGGAGAAACGAAATTTCAGAACATTTAACTGTGCTCATAAGGAGTCTGTACACGGATCAAGAGGCAGTTGTTCAAACAGGATAAGGGGACATTGCATGTTTTACAGTCAGGAAAGATATGTGTCAAAGTTGTATCCTTGCATCATACCTATTCAGCCTGTATGCTGAACATATAATCCAGGAAGCTGGAATATATGTGGAATATATATTGGAAGAAGACTCAGTAACAACCTGTGTCCTGCAGATGACAAAACCTTTCTTGAACCACTTAGTGATAAAGCTCAAAGACCACAGCCTTCAGTAGGAATTACACCTCAACATCAAGAAAAGAACAGTCCCCACAACTGATCAATAAAAAACATCATGATAAACAGAAAAGACTGAAGTTGTCAAGTATTTCTTACTTAGATCCACAATCAACACCCATAGAAGCACCAGTCAAGAAATCCAAAGACACATTGGTTTGGGCAAATCTGCACAACAGACATCTTTGTAGTGTTGAAAAGCAAAGATGTTGCCTTGAAAACTAAGGTGTGCCTGACCCACACCATGGCATTTTCAATCACATCACATGCATGTGAAAGTACAGCAATGAGTAAGGACAGCAGAAGAAGAATTGATGCCTTTGAAATGTGGAGAAGAATACTGGATATACCTTGAACTGCCAAAGAACAATCGTATGTCTTAAAAGAGGTACAGCCAGAGTGCTCCTTAGAAGCAAGGGTGGTGAGGGTATGTCTTACATGTTTTGGATGTGTTGTCAATACAGGGATCAGCCCCTGGAGGACATCCTACTTGGTCAAGTGGAGGATCTGTGTAAAAGAGGAAGACCCTTAAGAAGATGGATTAACACAGTGGCCGTAACAGTGGGCTCATGCACACCAAAGATTGCGTATATGGCGCAGGACCGGGCAGTGATTCCTTCTGTTGTGCACACGGTTGGTATGAGTCTGAATTGACTCTACAGCACCTAACAACAATAAGCCAGTGATATTTGGAGGAGATTGGGGTCTCCCAGGCAAACATTTAGAGGCCTTGCGCTGAGGATTGGAGTCAGTGCTGGAGGCACAGTGGTGAGTCAGGACGGTGGGCGGTGCGGAGCCACCAGTTTCTCCTGGGCAGGCCTGTAGGGGGCTCTGCCGTGTCCTGTGGAGTCGTTGTGAGCTGGCATCGCTGCGCACACAGCACTGTTGTTTCCTTCTGAATTGTGTTTATTTTGTTGTTATTGAGAATACACACGGCAAAACATACACCAGTTCCACAGTCCGTACAAGCACAGTGTAGTGCTGTTGATTACACCCTCCTAGTTGTGCTCACCACCCTTCCCCTCCTTTTCTGAGTTGCTCCTCCCTCAGCAACATGAACTCACTGGGCCTGAGCTTTCTGTCTCGTCTTTCCAGTTTCTGCTGTCAGTTTGATCTGCTTTTTTTTTTTTTTTTTTAAAAAAAAGGTATTTTAGGTGAAGGTTGACAGAACAAATGGTTCTCTTTAAACAGTGGGTACACACACTGTTTTATGACATTGGTTAACAACCCCAGAGTGTGTCAACATTCTCCTTTCTTGACATTGGGTTCCCCATTACTAGCTTTCCTATCCCCTCCTTCTTCTAGTGTTTGACTGTGGGCTGTGTGCCCTTTGAGTCTTATTTTGTTTTATGGGCCTGCGTAATCTTTGGGGTGGACCTTAGGAATGACTTCATTGCTAAGCTAAAGGGATGTCTGGGGGTCATATTCTTGAGGTTTCTCCAGTCTGTCAGGCTAGTAAGTCTGATGTTTTCCACTTGTTTGTATATGTGTGTGTGTATGTGTATATATACACGCACATATATATGTATGTAAGGTTTACAATTCGAGTCAAATTCTCATACAAAAACCTGCAGATACTTTGATATGCTATTGTAGCTGCTGTCCCCCACACTGTGACTCCACACTCCTTCTGTTTGCCCTGAATTGCCCATG
The DNA here is from genome assembly GCA_028571685.1 of Heterohyrax brucei. Taxonomy (NCBI): domain Eukaryota; kingdom Metazoa; phylum Chordata; class Mammalia; order Hyracoidea; family Procaviidae; genus Heterohyrax; species Heterohyrax brucei. The sequence goes on from CM053143.1 coordinate 197,299,724, forward strand.
TCCATTGAATGAGCTCCTGTCCCCTTCTTTCTTAACATCTTGCCTTAGGACAGGAGCTACAGCAGTGTTTTGATTTTTTTTTTTTTCCTTTCTTTTACTGGAAAATGAAGGTTTATAGGCAGCCAGAATGTTGGGGCACCTACCCAGTTTTCCTGCCCTTATGGTCATCTAGCCCCATCCTAGGGGGATTGGCTGCTCTGGATGCCCGCTCCCAGGGGTAGGTGAAGAGCTGACAAACATGAGTGACATCCTGTGGACCCCAGTCAGTGTCACAGCCCTGCTGCTGATGGTCTCGGTACCAACTGTCAGGGTCGTGAATGGGGCGTGGTTTCTGAATATTCCCTTGTGCCCCACTGTGTGGGGTGAGGACTGTCCCAGGTAGTAGGACTCAGCAGTAGGAGGTTCCCATTATTAGGGGGACCTGGTGGGACAAATTGGTGGTGCTTGTGGCTCTACTAAATCGCTCAAGTTCAGGGTCTTGATTCTAAGCCACGGATTTGTGGGTTGAAAGTGCAGCGGGGTGCACCATCCCTGCCTTGACAGCAACAGTGGAGACGAGAAATAAAACACAGATCAGTGTTCCAGTCTGGTGAGTGTCAGAACGACACGGAGGGAGGAGACAGATGGAGAGTCGAGGGCCCCGAGAGCATTGGTGTTTTTGCATTACTTTTCATTTTTAGATGTATTGCACTGAAGTTTTATTTATCTTGATTGCCAGTATTTTAGCCCTTCAGTTTGTGCTCTAACCTTTCCCTACTTCCAGATACTTGCAGGGTTTCTTAGTGCCGTAGAGAGCCCAAACTCCTCTGGGTTTTCTAGTGGGGGGGAGCTTTTCTTGTTTCCTCTAGGTTTAGAATCTCACCAAGAACCTCCATTTCTTTGCAGAATGGAAACCAGTCAACCTCACCAGCTCTGGTGTGGGCTCCCCACCCCCGCCCAGAAGGATGCTGTGGTGCCCTGGTTGCAGATGGATCTGGAAGGAGGAAAAGGGACAGGGTAAGGATGGGGAGGGCCCTGGTGATGAGGACAGAATCCCGTGTCTGTTAGGGGATGAAATTGTGCTCAGAGACGTTAGTTCCTGGTCTAAGAACACGTGGCAAAGCCTTATCCAGTAACCCGTGTCTGAGTGACTGTAGCCTCTGTGGCATCCAGTACTGTTCTGTCGACCCTGCCCCTCTATCTGCCGTAAGCACAGTCTTCTACATTCTCCACCTCCACCAACCCTTTGTCCGAGGAGGCCTGGTTCCTTTCAGTGGGTAATGGAAGTAAGAAGTCGTAGTTTGGGTGCTAGGTGAGTGCATTGCTACTGACATGTCATTGCATCTTGGACATTTTGGTGGACAGAGCTGCAAAATAGACACACACGACTGCAGGTAGATATTGTTAGCTACTGTTACGTTGTCTCCAACTCATGGCAACCTTACATCTAAAAGAATGAGATGTTGCCTGGTCTTGTGCCATCTGTGCAATTTTGGGGATGCTTGAACTTACCTTCGCACTCTCATTGTCCATTTATCATAGTGAAGGTCTTCCCTGTTTTTCACAGATCCTCTTACTTACAAAGCATGAAGTCCTTCTCCAGTGACTGGTCTCTCCTGATGGCGTACCCAAAGTAAGCCAGAGGCATTCCCTCCATCTTCCTTTCTTCAGAGCACGCAGGCTGCACTTCTCCATAGACTGACCGATTTAGTCTTTTGACAGTCCGTCCTCACTTCTGAAGAGCATTCAGGCTGTCCTTCCCCCCAGACTGGCTGGTTTATTCTTTTGAGAGTCCACAGTGTCTTCATTATTCTTCACCAACACCACAACTTAAATGTGTGAAGTCGTCTTCTGTCTTCCCTTTTTCACTATTCAGTTTTTGCATGCATACGTGGTCGAGAATGCCATGGTTTGCTTTAGGTGCCCATAGTCATTAAAGTGACATCTAGGCTTTTGAAAGATTTTGAAGAGGTCTTGTGCAGCACATTCACCTCAGGGCAATTTGTTGTTTGATGTCTTGACTGCTGTTTCCATGGTTGTTGATTGTTGATTCAAGAAGGATGACATCATTGATAACACTTTCTTTAACCATTTATCATGTGTGGGAATTATACAAACACTCTTTTTTTATTTGTCTTTTCTTTTATTATTATTATATATTATATATAATAATATATTAATATATATTATATATAATAATATATAATATATAATATTATATATAATAATATAATAATAATATATATTATATATTATTATTATTATATGAAAATGCACATTCCCATATAGATTTACATGCCCGCCTTTATGCAGCTACCCCTGCTCTCCCTGTCTGGTGACAGCAAACTCTTCCTCTCTGCTCCATACATGACTTCACCTCCCACCCACTTCTCTCCACCCACTCCCCTTCCTTCAGTAAGAGGTCAGCAGGATGATATATTATAGATGCAGAGAACCATAAAGTGCCCACAAGGTGTGGTCACTCTGCATCGCCAAGTCCATTCCATTGCCATCTGAAGAGTTGACCTTCATTATGATTTATGGACAGGGGCAGCATCAGGGCCAGGGCCATGCTCCCAGGGGAACTCTGAGGCCCCTGAACCATCAATTGTGGTCTTTTAGTGGAGGTCTCAGGGTGCACCCCTATTCATTCTTGTGTTGCCAGTGAGACTCAATTTTCTGAGCTCTGTTGTGACTATAACTGGTGGTGGTCGGGAACCATCTGTTTCTTCCCATTTGGAGTCGATGTAGAGACCCAATCAAATGGGTCTCTCTGTCTACTGGGTTCTCTTTACCCATGTCATTTTGGTCCTCGGAGATTGTCGGATCCTGTTGAGTTGGGACCATTTGCTGTACCCTCAGATGGCAGCTTGGCAGCTTCGCAGCTTTCAAGACCCCAGATGCCACTCACCAATATGGGGTGTAGTGAGCCCTCATTAACAAAACGCTGGTTGTGCCAATTGGCCTCAATTTTGCCTTAGAGCATGGTCCGCAGCCCTCCACCGCAGCTACTGTGCCCTTGAAATATTGGGTTGGGATTGGAGGAGTTCTCAAGTTATGTTGAAGTCCAGTTCATATTGATCTTCTTTCTAATGTGTGCTGTCACTGATTTCACCCAACCAAATTTCTGTCAAGTATCTAATCTAACTCCTCCATCCTCCCTCCCTCCCCACCCTTGCAGCCATCAAAGAGTCTTTTCTTCTATGCATGAATCTGTTTTTAAGTTCTTATCATAGGGGTCTCATACAATATTTGTCCTTTTGTCGCTGACTACTTTCACTCAACATAATGTCCTCCAGTTGAAACCAGGTTATGAGATGTTTCCTGAAATCATCATTGTTCTTTATCATTGCCTAGTGTTCCACTGAGTGTATATACTATAGTTTACCTATCCATTCCTGTGTTGTTGGGCATGTGGGTTGATTCCATCTTTTTGATATTGTGGACTGTGCTGTGATAAACATTTGTTTGCATGTATCCATTGGTGTAAATGGCCTTGATTCTGTAGAATATATTCCAAACAGTGGAATTACTGGGTCAAATGGTATATCTATATCCATTTTTTCAAGGGAGCTCCAGATTGCTTTCCAAAGAGGTTGCACCATTTTGCAATCCCACCAACAGTGTAGAAGAGTTCCAATTTCTCCACAGCCTCTCCAACATTTGTTGTTTTGTGTTTTTTGGATCATGGCCAAACTTGCTGGGGTGAGATGGTATCTCATGGTAGTTTTGATCTGGGTTTCTTTAATAGCTAATGATCGTGGGCATGTCCACATGTGTTTTTTGGCTGCCTGGATCTCCTCTTTAGAGAAGTGTCTGTCCATCTCCTTGGCCCATTGCTTAATTGGATGATTTATCTTTTCCTTGTTGATATTTTGTAGTGCCTTATAGATTATGGAGATCAGGTGTCGGTCTCACATACAGTTGCCAAACATTTTTTCCCATTCTGTAGGGAGCCTTTTAATTCTATTAATATAGTCTTTGAATGAACAAAAGTGTTTGATTCTTAATAGTTCCCTCTTAACTATTTTGTGTTGATTGTGGTTTGTTTGAGAGATTTTGAAGTCTGTCTATTTCGTGTATTAAAACTCCCATTGTTGTTCCTACTTCTTCTTGTATGAGCTTTATTGTGTTAGATTTGATATTTAGGTCTTTTATCCAGTTTCAGTTGGTTTTTGTATAAGGTGTAAGATATGGGTCTTGTTGGCTTGGCTTCAATTTATTGCAGATGGATATTCAATTTTGCCAGCACCATTTGTTGAAGAGACTGTTTTTACCCCAGTTTAATGTCTTAGGGCCTTTGTCGAGTATCAGCTGTTCATAGGAAGATGGTGTCATCTCTCGTGTCTCAATTCTGTTCCATTGATCTGTCTGTCTCTTTTTGTACTAGTACCAGGATGTTTTGACTACTGTGGCAGTGTAATAGGTTCTAAAGTCGGGTAGTGAGAGGCCTCCCAGTGTGTTCTTCGTCTTTAGTAGTGCTTTACTTATCCGTTTCCAAAGTTGGTAATTTCTTTCTCCATTTCCTTAAGAAATGACACTGGAAGTTGTATTGAGATTGCATTATATAAGTAGATTGCTTTGGGTAAAATAGACATTTTCACAATGTTAAGTCTTCCTATCCATGAGCAGGGTAGGTTTTTCCATTTAGGTAAGTCTTTCTTAGTTTCTTGTAGAAAGGGCTTATAGTTCTCTTTGTAAAGGTCTGTTATTTCTGTGGTTTGATTTATTCCTAGGTACTTTATCTTCTTGGGGGCTATAGTAAATGGTATTGACTTGTTGATTTCTTCTTTAATAATTTTGTTGTTGGTCTAAAGGAATCCTACTGATTTACTAATGTTTATCTTGTATCCTGAGACTTTGCTGAACTCTTCTATCAGTTTGAGTAGTTTATTTATGGATTCTTTGGGATTCTCTTGATGGCACTTGGCTTTTGGCTTTGGGAGTCTCTGCATATACAATCATATCATCTGCAAATAGGGAGATTTTGACTTCTTCTTTGCCGATGCAGGTGCCCTTTATTTCTTAGTTTTGTCTAATTGCTCTAGGCTAGAACTTCTAGTACAATGTTGAATAACAGAGGTGAGAGTGGACATTCTTGTCTAGTTCTGTTTGAGGGGAAACTGTTTCAGTCTCTCTCCATTTAGAATGATGTAGGTAGTTTGGCTTTGTATAAATGGCCCTTATTGCACTGAGGAGTTTGCCAGCTATTCCTATTTTGTTGAGAGTTTTTAGCATGAATGGGTATTGGACTTGATAAAATGCATTTTCTGCATCAGTAGACAAGATCACATGATTCTTGTCTTTTGTGATATTTATGTGATTGATCACATTAATTGTTTTTCTGGTGTTGAACCAGCCTTGCATCCCTGATATGAATCCCAGTTGGTCATGATGGATTACTTTTTTGATATGTTGTTTTATTCTGTTGGCCAGAATTTTGTGGAAGATTTTTACATCTTGATTCATGAGTGATATTGGTCTCTAGTTCTCCTTTTTGGTTGGGTCTTTACCTGGCTTTGGTACCAGGGTTATGCTGGCTTCATAGAATGAATTTGGGAGTATTCCATCTTCTTCTATACTGTGAAATAGTTTTGGTAGTATTGGAGATAACTCTTCTCTAAAAGCTTGGTAGAATTCTGTGGTGAAGCTATCCAGGCCCAGGCTTTTTTTTGGTTCGCAAGTTTTTGATGACTTTTTCTATCTCTTCCTTTGTGATGGGTTTATTAAATCGTTCTGCTTCACCTTGTGATAATTTTGGTAGGTGATACAAATCAAGGAATTTGTCCATTTCCTCTAGGTTTTCAAATTTGTTAGAGTACAGTCTTTCCTAGTATTCTGTTATGATATTTCTTATTTCTGTTGGATCTGTTGTGAGAACTCCCCTCTCATTTCTTATTTGGGTTATTTGGTTCCTTTCCTGTTTTTCTTTAGTAAGTTTAGCCAGTGGTTTGTCAACTTCATTGATCTTTTCAAAAAACCAGCTTGTGGTCTTTTCAATTTTTTCAATTATTTTTCTATTCTCTAATTCATTTAGCTCTGCTCTAACCTTTATGATTTGTTTTCTTCTGGGATCTGAGGGGTTTCTCTGTTGTTCTCTCTCTACTTGTTCAAGCTGTAGCGTTAGTTCTTCCATTTGGTTTCTTTCTTCCTTCCTTCCCACCATTTATGGAGATAAACTGACCTCTGAGCTCTGCTTTGGCTGTATCCCATAGGTTCTGGCAGGAAGTATCTTTATTTTTATTGGAATCCATAAATTTCTTTATTTCCTCCTCGATTGCTTCTATAACTCATGGTTTTTTGATCAAGATATTGTTCAGTTTCCATGAGTTCCCCCTTTCTATCTATGTTTTTTCTGCTATTGATTTTGACTTTTATGGCTTTATGACCCGAGAAGGTGTTTTGGATTAATTCAACAGTGTGGATTTTGTTGAGAAGTGCTTTATGTCCTAACACATGGTCTACTCTGGAGAATGTGTACAGGAGAAGAAGGTGTAACTGTCTGGTGATGTATAGAGAGTTCTGTATATGTCGGTGAAGTCTAGTCAGTTAATTGTGGCAATAAGGTCTTCTGTGCCCTTATTGAGCTTTTTTCTAGACTATCTGTCCAATATTGAGAGTGGAGTGTTGAAGTCTCCTATAATTATTGTGGAGTGATCTATCTCTTTTTTGAGTGTAGTCAATGTTCCTTCAATGTACTGAGGTGCTATAATATTAGGTGCATAAATATTTAATATTGTTAAGTCCTGCTTGTGTACTGAACCTTTCAGCGATAGTGTCCACCCTTGTCCATGATGGTGGATTTTACATTAAGATCAATTTTATCTGAGATTAGAATTGTCGCACCTGCTCTTCTTTGTTCATTGTAAGCTAGATATATATTCTTCCATCCTTTAATTTTCAGTTTGTTTGTATCTTTAGGTATAAGGTGAATTTCTTGTAGGCAATGTATGGAGGGGTCATGTCTTTTGATCCAAGATGCCACTCGATGTCTTTTTACTGGAACATTCAGTCCATTCACATTAAATGTAATTATTGATAGGTATGTGTTCAGTGCTGCCATTTTAATATGTTTATTTTGGTGCTTATGTTTTCTCTGTTATTTTTATTAATCTTTTCTGGGACATTCTTCTTTGTGAGGCGAGTTTTCACCTTTTCTGTGGTTGGTTTTGTGGATACTGAGACTCTTTTGTTACATTCCTTGATATGGTATGTTGTATCTTTATTGTGCTTTACAGTTGCACCTATGATCCCACTTAACAAAGTATGTATAAACTCAATCTTAATTGCTATCAGTCTTGTCAATTTCCTCTCCATCTGGAAGGACTGTAAGGACTGCAGTAAATCCCTCTTTTTAATATCATGACATCATAGTTTTCATGATATGATCACTAGACTATTTCTTCCATTGTTACAGCTTTGGTTGAGTTTGAGTCCTTCCCTAACTGAGTAGGATTCTGGATAATATTTCCTTCTAAAATATATAGTTAGTGATTTTGCTCTTCTAAGCCAGAGCCAGGAGTTTCTTTCAGTATTCCCTGTAGCTTTGGTTTGTTTTTGACAAAATCTCTGAGTTTCTGTTTATATATGAATGTCTTAATTTCATTTTCATATTTGAAAGATAGTTTTGGAGGATATATAATTCTTGGTTGGAAGTTTTTCTCCCTCAAGGCTTTGAATATAGTCATGCCACTATCTCCATGCCATCATTGTTTCTGCTGAGAAATCCGATGAAACCTACAGGGTTTCCCTCTGAATGTTAGCTTTGCTTTGAGTCTTGCTGCCTTTAAGAGTTTCTGCTTACATTTCATTTTGTTAAGCTTGATTAGAATATATCTTGAAGTCTTTCTTTTGAGATCAATATTGAATAGTGTTCGATGCACATCTTGGATCTCTATGTTCTCTTCTTTCATGATTTCTGGGGAGTTCTCTGTCAGCAGCTCAGCAACAATACTCTGTATTCTCAGGTGTCTCACCCTGTTCAGGAACTCCAATTAATTGTAGGTTGTTCCTCTTCATAGAGTCCCACATGCTTCTTAATGCTTCTTCATTTTTCTTATTTCTTTTTTCTGCTTTCTCCTCATAGATGCCGGAGTCAGTAACTCTGTCTTCCAAGTCAGAAAGTCTCTTTTCTATTTGTTCTGTTCTGTTTTCTTGGCTTTGAATGGAAGTTTCTATGTCTTTGATTTTGTTCTTGATCTGTTGGATTTCAGAATACTGGTGTTGCATCAGATCGAACAGCTTGGTTAATTTTTCAGTTTGCTCTGCTGCATTTGTATAAGGTCTAGGAGCACCCTATATATAGTCCTTTTGTATTCATCTTCTGATAATTTCAGAAAAGTTTCTTTGTCCAGAAAGCTCTTTGGTTGTTTCATTTGGGGGCCTTCTGAAGCTATGAGTGATTTCCTGGTTACTGACTTCTCCAAAGTTTGTTGCATTTTGGGCTTCATGTGCATCGCTATAGGCTGGGAGAGATGCTATAAGGATGGACCGCAGCTATTTCTTTAGGCAGTTTTACAATAAAGAGTAAAAGGTATCTGACCACTTTTCAAGTCAGCCAAGTTTTGAGGTGTACAGGCCCCTCTTTATAAATGGCAAAGTAAGCACCTCTATATCCAACTTCAGATGTTATGAACTAGTTGAAAAAACAGCAAAGCTACTGCCCTATTGGCCTCTGTTGACAGGCCCCGGCCATAGGTGACACTGAAAAATACCACTTTTCTGCTGGCAAAGAGCTCTCCTGTTGGTAGGAGCTGCTTCCCAGCTTAAGAATTAGGTCTCCCTGAGGCCAGTGTAATGAAGATGGCATACCACACAAGGTTGTCACCACAGCCCTTCAAACTGCAGTATAGCAGAGGCGGAAAGAGAGGCCTCAGATGCCGAGATGCACAGAGACCACAGGCTCTGTTGCCGGGCCCCATCCGTAGGCCACACTGTATAAACTGCTGTCTTTCTTCCTGAAAAACAGTGTCTTGTGGGCAAGTGCATCCTCCCAGGCTAGGAATTATGTCCAGCTGAGGGCTCTGTACCCAAGATGGCATCTTGCATAAGGTCACTGCCACCTTCATAGAAACTACACTATGGCAGAGGCAGAAAAAGAGTGACTAAAGGTGCCGTGATACATAGATTCCACAGCCTCTGTTGCTGTGCCCCAGCCACAGGCGACACTGTGTAAAGTACTACTTTTCTGCCAGAAAAGCACTCTTCTGCAGACAGGCACAGCTTCCCAGGCTAAGAATTAAGTCCAGCTGCGGGATCTGTACCCAACATGGTGTCCTGCATAAGCTTGCCACCACTCTGTACAAGCTACACCGTGGCAGAGGTGAAAAGAGAGGCCAAAGGTAGCAAAATGTACAGATTCATAAGACGGGCTTTCAAAACATGGCACTTTCACCTCTTGGTCCCACCAGCAGTGCATCTGAGACCAGCCACTAGTCAAGACCCAGCTCCACTGGCTGGCCAAGACAGAGAAAAAAATGTTGAAATGGTGAGGTACCTGTGGATTGTGAAAGCCAGGACTAGCCAGGTGCCGGAGCCAGTGAAAAAGAGGAGGTTTTCTGTTCAGTGGTATGAAGTCCAAATTAACAGACCTATGGCATGTTTTAGAGCTCACTAGGTGGCCAGAAGGCTCTGTTTAATTATGAATTCAGGTCTTGGTTTCCAGAGGGATTTAGGGAGATGTGTGCTTAGTCCACCATTTTGACTCTGCCCTCCATACATGTCTTATCCTCCCAACAAACTCCTATCCCCTTCTCTCCACCCACTCCCCTTCCTCTAGTAAGAGATCAGCAGGATGACACCCTATAGATGCCTAGAACCATAGAGTGGTCATATGATATGGTTACTTTGTGTTGCCAAGTCCAGTGGATTCCTGTATGAGAGTTGACCTCCATTATGATTTATGGACAGGGGAAGCATCAGGGCCAGGGGCCATGCTCCCAGGGGAACCCCAAGGCCTGTGGACCCTCAATTGTGGTCTTTTAATGGAGATCTCAGGGTGCACCCCTTTTTATTCTTGTGTTGCCAGCAAGACTCAACTTTGTGAGCTCCATCACAGCTATCACTGGTGGTAGCTGGGCACCATCCAGTCACAAGTCGATGTAGTCACCCACTCACGTGGGTCTCTCTGTCTTCTGGGTTCTCTTTCCCTGATGTTGTTTTGGTCCTTGGTGATCATTCGTTCCTGCCGAGTTGGGACCACTTGCTGTACTCTCAGATGGCAGGTTTTAAGACTTCAGACACCACTCAGCAATGTGGGATGTGGAAGGCTCTCTTAGCAAAATGCTAGTTGTACCAGTTGGCCTCAGTTTCCCCTGAGAGCATGGTCCCTGGCCCCCTGCCTCAGCTACACTGTCCTTGTAATATTGGATTAAGACAGGAGGAGTAATTATGTTATGTTGAAGTCCAGTTAATACTGATTTTCTTTCTAATGTGTGCTGTCACAGATTTCACCCAACTGAATTTCTATCAACTATCTAATCTAAACCCTCCCCCACCACCCTCCTTCCCTCCTCACCAAAGAGTCTTTTCTTCTATGCATGAGTCTTCTATGCATATGTTTTTAAGTTTTTATTGTAGGGTTCTGTTTTAGTCAGCTAGGGCTGCTGTAACAGAAATACCACAGAGTGGATGGCTTTAACAAAGGAAGGTTTATTCTTACATATTCTGGTAGGCTGTAAGTCCATATTCAGGGTGTCTGCTCCATGGGAAGGCTTTCCCCCTTGTCGGCTCTGGAGGAAAGTCCAGTATTGCATCAGTCTTTGTCCAGGGAGTGTCTTGGTGCAGGAATCTCAGGTCTTTTCCCGGTGCTGCTTGCTTGATGGTATGAGGTTCCCAATTCTCTGACTGCTTCTCTTTCCTTTTATCTCTTGGGGGACGAAAGGATTAAGGGTGAGGCAAGCCGTATTCCAGGGAAACTCCCTTTACAGTGGAGCAGGGAGGTGATCTTATAAAGGGCTTTACAGTCCCACCCTAGCCTTTAACATACAGCAGAGGAAAACCACAAAATGGAGGACAGTCACAAGATACTGGGAATCATGGCCCAGCCACATGACTACACATATTTTTTGGGGGACACAAGTCAACCCATGACAGGGTCTCATACAACATTTGTGCTTTTGTCACTGACTACTTTCACTCAACATAATGTCCTCCAGTTGAAACCAGGTTATGTTTCCTAAAATCATCATTGTTACAAACACTCTTAACATGACTGCAGCCATCTTGAGCTATCATAAGCTACTTATCACAACTCTGCCTAACCTTTTGTACTAGGGGACATAATATTAACATCTTGAGTCCTTTAACCTAGAAGTGACCTAAGAGTACATCCAGATCAAAGAGATAAATCATGGAAGACCATGGGAAAACAAAGGGCACAGAAAACCACTTCCTTTCAGATAAGAAATTAAACAGATCTGGATGTCTTTAGCTCTTTAACGTTAAAGAGATTAACCTCCCTAGAAATACTCTAATAAAGCTCAGTTCTGGGTTCTCGGCTGTGATGACCATCAGCCCCCTGATCCCACTTTTTCATATCTGTCTTTTTCCTTAATCTCGACGTTGCCCCCATCTCTGACCTTGTTCATCGAGGAACTCTCAATACCTGACAAGTGGTGCCCAATGTGGGGCAGAGAAGGAAGAATCCTGCTGACAGGACCAGAAGTGAAGCAATGTCGCTGAGACCCCGAGAGCAACCCCAAGCCAGGGAATCGCATCCTAAAGAGAGGTTAATGTATGCTTGGAAAGTAGATATCAGGGTAACAATGGGAAAGAATCACTGTTGCTTTGAGACTTAGAAGCTTTTGCTTAAAAACCTCCTACATTCAGGAGGGGTAAAAGTTAGCTCTTCTAATCTTCTCTTTTTAATCTCTTCCATCAACATTGTCTGTGGTAGCCATAAGAAGGGATGCTGGACATCCAGGTCTGGCATAGGGTTGTGTCTTGCCTAAGCAGGCACAGTGACAGGGAGAAGCTATTCTGGTCTGTATCAGGTCTTTGTGTAACCTCATTTCTGTAGCTTTAGAACCCTTGCAGTCAGAGGGGAAAGTAGAGGGCAAAGAGGGCGAAAAAGGCCAGCGGGACTCAGAGGAGCCAATTACCCTGTCTGTCAAAAAGGCTGCTCTCTCCTTGGGGCCCCCCTTCTGCCCCAACTGAGAAGGCATGGTTCCTGCCGCCACCACTGCCTTCTCCTACATTTTCTAAGAACTTGAAGCCAAGTCCACAACTCGTTTCTGCAGTCGCAGAAGGTATTAGGAGGGCCAGAGCAGTGGGAGAGCCAGATGCTTATGTGTTCACAGTGACAGTCACAGAGATTACTCTGTCTGGACAAGATGAAGAAAATCCTGACAGAGTGTATTGCTTAGACCATCACCCTATTCCTTTCTCTGTCTTAAAGGAAATAAAAAAAAATCTGTCAGCCAGTATGGCCCTACTGCACCTTTCACAATGGGATTAATAAAGGGATTAGCAGAAAGGGAACGTCTGATTCCTCATGACTGGGATGCACCAGGATGAACCTACTTATCCTCTGCAGACTTTTTGCAGTTTCAGACATGGTTGTCCGATGCTGCCCAACAACAGGCCTAGAGGAATGTCCCAACTCCAATTCATATTTCTGCAGAACACTTTCTAGGAGCAAGAACCTGGGCTGGCATCCAAGCTCAGTTGACAGTGAATAATCAAGTGATATCCCAAGTGAGGTTTGTTTGTCTAAAGGACTGGGAAAGATTTAATCAGATGGGACAAGAGACCCCTGCCTTTAGCTCTGTGAGGCAGGGAGTTCAGGAGCTGTGTGCTGACTTCATGGCGAGAAATACTCTAATAAAGCTCAGTTCTGGGCTCTCAGTTGTGATGAATGTTAGTCCCCTGATCCCACTTTTTCGTGTCTGTCTTTTTCTTTAATCTCGACGTTGCCCTCATCTCTGACTGTGTTCATGGAGGTTCTCTCAGTACGTGACAATCATGTTTATGGCATAAAAGATCAACACAGAGCTGGTTCCTGTCTGGTGGACGTAAAAGATGTCCCAAATGTCAAAACAAAACCAGCAGGTCAGATGACTGGCTGCTGGCTCACGGGGCTCTGTAAGCTAGAAAACCGAGAATCAGCAAGTCAGATGGCAGGCTTTTGTCTCACAGGGCTGTGGAAGCTGGAAAACCCAGAATCAGCAGGCCAGATGATAGATCACTGGCTCAAGTAGGGGGCAGATTATCTTGACCAAGATGTGAGATCCAAGGTGAGAGGGAGAGCCCCTCCAGAGCACCTACATACATACACGTTATGCACCCCACAACCCAGGTGGTGTGTAGATTGAGTCAGGGTGGAACCAGAGTCAGCCCTCCTGCAAGGCTGTGACTCAGGAAATGTTCCGCACTCATCCTGCCTCATTCACATTTGTTGTTAGGTCCCCTCAAGTTGATTCCGATGCATAGGGACACTGTAGGTCAGAACGGAAATGCCGCAGAGAGCTTCCAAGGAGTGCCTGGTGGATTTGAACTGCAGACCTCTCAATTAGCAGCCATAGTACTTCACCACTAAGCCACCAGGGTTTCCCATTAACCTATCAAGGTTGGGGTTTACAACACATACGCTGGAGGCTGATGATGCTAATTACATCGAGTTATAAAATGGAAGACAACCCTGCACGCCCAGGAGTTCCGGACTAGCCAGGTTGACACACCTATGGCAGGTTCTGTATACCTCGTTTGCATGGTCCCACTCAGTCACTGTGTGTGAGTCACAGAGACTGTGGTTGGAAGAGGCGTATTACCTGAGTGTTTGTACTGCAGGCCACCCCCTGGCTCTTGTAGGCACTGACCTTTTCATACCTGAAGGAGTAACTTCCCCTCCTGATCCTTTTACTAGGCCCCACACAGTCATCCGCAATGAGTCCTTCAGTAGATCCACAGAGTCCTAAGGGGAGGGTCCCTCAGGTATCAGCCGTTCAGGTCTACTGCAGGCACCCATCTGATGTGGTCATGTTCTCCAGCCACCTGTCTGGTCTGCACCCTTCGTGGCCTCTGGTGGACTGTAGCTGAGAGATTCTTCCCTTGTGCTGAATCTTTTTCCACATAGTATCCTGTTGTTTGATTTCCATTTATTCATTCCTTTACCTTCAGCTATTTCTCCTTCCTTCCACTTGTCGTCGACTCCCACTCTTTTACCTTGGGCAGGGACATCAGGTTCAGCTGCTGTGGTAGTCTAGATTGCTGATAGCGGGACCAGTCTGCAAATGCTTTATTATCAGTCCACTGCAATTCATGTTGTGGGTTACAAAGGTACAAGACTATCTCAGCCCGTAGGTAATGTGGCAGTATTCATTGTCAATGTCCATTCTGCCATGAGGGGTAAGGTAGAGTCCACCCAATCAGGCCTTTGGGAATTGTGGCATACATGTTTAGTTACAGTGTCTTGTTGGGTGTTTATCCCTGGTGTACAGGTTTAGTTATAGTGTCTTGTTGAGTGATCACCCCCAGTGTACAGGTTTATGGATTCTTGTTGAGTGATCACTGCTGGTGTACAGGTTTAGTTACAGTCTCTTGATGAATGATCACCCCTGATGTGCATGTTAATTATGGTCTCTGGTTGAGTGATCACCCCTGATGTACATGTTCAGTTATCATCTCGTGTTGAGTGATCACTGCTGTTGTACACGTTTAGTGACAGTCTCCTTTTCAGTGATCACCCCTGTTCCATGCGTCCACAGCCGCAGCCCTGGTCCTGCACCATCCAGCAGGAAAAAAAGCAATTCCTGGTGATGTGAGGAAGAACTGTGAAGTGGTACCAGTGTCCTCCCCAGCCCCCTCCTATCCCCCAGAGAAGCATAGGACTCTGTTCAGGTGATCTACCCTTTGTCCCCTCACATCGAGTGAGAGCACACTCATGAAGGTGTGTGAGGCAGCCCTTTATCTCTCCCCATTCCATATAAAGAATGTTCAAACTTCCCATTCCAGGTGTCTATGACAGCATTCCTCTGAGGGTGGTATGAGCTGTGGTATGGCCTTTTAATAGAATGTTTCTTGTCCCATTGCACAGCCTTTGGGCTGTCAAGTGTGTTCCTTCATTTGATGAAATACAATTCAGTGGACCCAGTTGGTACAGTATCTTTGTTCTGATCAGTTAGTGGTGTTTTTGACATTTGCATCTGTTACAGGATATGAAAGCCCAGTCTACAGTAAGTCTCTCTTCCTGTCGGGACTCATCCGTAGCCATCCAGTGCCACCTGCATCAGTGGTGTAATAACATTAACTTGCCAGCTGTGTGTAGAGCCTTCTCTGCAGGGAAACTGTCCGATGTGTTGCCATCTGCAACCTCTGTCTTACTGCTGGCAGACAGGGCCGTCCTTATCGGTATTTTGTGCCTCAGGGGATGCAAGAGGGATGTGTCTTGCTTCAAGCCATCTGTGCGTTGCTGTAGCACCTCTGTGTCTGCTCAGTGCATGGACACCATTGGCCACTTCACGTGAGCAGACCAGCAGAGGCACTTGCTGATTACAATTCCCTTCTGATCCAGGAAGGGGGTTCTTCTGCTGGTCACCTACATGTCATATTCTAATGCTTCTTCTGAATTCCTAGAGTGCTTTCCACAAGTCTGTACCCCATACAGGTATCCCTTTTGTAGTCCAGCTTTCTGTGGCCCATTTGCCTGACCATCTAGCCAGGCGATTGGCCACTGGCCATGAATCCTTAAAAATCCAAACTTATGGACTCTCACCATTGTGCATTTCTTCCTTCACAGAGTGAAGACGGCATGTCATTCAGCCTGCTGAGGTGACTTCTGCTTACCTTCTTCCAGCATATTCTGTCTGCAACAGCTTTCTGTGTCACCTGTTGTCCATGTCCACGGGAACTACCATCCATGACCCAAGCAGCCTTCTGGGGGTCAGCAGAGGAGTGTTTTAGGGCACCATCCATGCAGCAAAGGGCTCATGCCACTTCTCAGGTGGTTCCAGGATACCACTGTGGGAAAAGAGGCTACCTCTCATGGATGTGGGGGGTGCTTTCCTGCATTCTCCCAACAGGTTATTACTGTATAAACCATTTCCATTTCATTAGAGATAATCATACAGTAGCGGGAATTATGGACTAGCAGAGTTGACACATCACCCCAACCATCACAGCTTCCATGCACCTTGTTTTGTATAGTCTCAGTCGTTGTGTGTGTGACTCACAAAGAGTCTGGCTACAAAGGGTCATATTATTTCATTATATAGCAAGCGGGCAATAGAAAGAAAAATATTCTTTGCTGTTGAGTCCATTCCAACTCCTAAGGGTACAATAGCTAGTATTAAAAAATCCCTATCATCATGATTTAGAAATTTTCAGTGCAGTATGATAAAGTTTGGAAGTAGCCTTTCTTATTTGTTTATTATTTATTAGACAGCACCAGTCACAGTGGGGTCCTGTGTAAGACATTTCAGCCATCTGAAGTTATTTAAAAATTATTTCATATCATTTCTGTGTCATGAGAAAATGTCCAAGCATGGCAATGCTCTCCTCTGAAAATGAGATAAGCTAAGAAGTCTGTTTACAGACAGCACTTCCAACCGGTTCTTCCTGGTTCCATCATGACTGAGGAAGCCACACTGTAACAGACCTGGAAGTTTAGAGTGTCAGTCACTCTCTTGAAGAGTTGAAGACTTGAAGAGTCAGCTTCCTAGCAGACCCTGAGTAGTGCCGATGGCTGAGTCTTTGACCATGAGCTAAGGGGCTGGTAGTTCCAACCCACCCACGGGTTCCACAGAAGACAGGCTTAGAGGTCTGCTTCTGAGAGCTCACAGCCTTGAAAATGCAGTGGGGCAACTCTGCTCTGCCTCAGTGAAGCTGCTGGGAGCAGAAGCAGGTCATCGTACCCGAAAGAAATTGGTGGACACTGAACTGTTTCCAGAGGTACCACCTGAGCAGGAACCAATGGCACCAAAAGAACAAGTCCAAGCTGCACGGCAGGCACTGGCCAAAAAGAAGACTCCAGGAACTCCAAAACTACTGACTGAGATGTTCCAATAAATGGATGCAGTGCTGGAAGTGCTCACTCGTTGATGCAAAGAAATTTGGAAGACAGCTACCTTGCCAACCAAATGGAAGAGATCCCTAGTTCTGTATAGTTCCAAGAAAGATTATCTCACCCAATGTGGAAACCATCGACAAAGGAGACATCGCGCTTGGTAGTCCGTGAAAAAGAGGAAGACCTTCCATGAGACAGACTGGCAGAGTGGCTGCAACCATAAGTTCTGTTTAATGTTTGTGAAGATGGTGCAGGACTGGGCCGTTTTGCTCTGTTTTACACAGGGTCACTGTGAGTCAGAACTGACTCAATGGCACCTAACAACAACAACATGCCTAGAAATGTACTTAAAAGCCACTAACGGCAACCAAGTCAGTGAAGTCCCATTATGATCAATGGTTACTTTAGAACAAAATGGAAACGTGGGTGGCATAGCAGTTAAGTGCTATGGCTGCTCACCAAAAGGTCTGCTGTTCCCATCTGCCAGGCACTCCTTGGAAACTCTGTGAGGCAGTTCTGCTCTGTCCTGTAGGGTCACTATGAGTTGGAATTGACTTCATAGCAGTGAGTTTGGAGTATTGATTTGGAACAAAATGAGAATTATGTTTATATAATGAATAAATTTAATTTATAAATTTAAAGTAATGTTACTTTCAATACATCTACTTATAAAGTTTTCAACTTTGGGGGGACAGAGTCAAGATGGCAGACTAGACACACATCTCCGTAACTCACTCTGAAAACTAAGGTCATGACTGATAATTAAATGGAGCCTTCTGGACACCCAGTGAGCCCTAAGACATGGCATAGGGCTGTCATTTTGGACTACATGCCACTGAACGGGAAACTTCTACTCTTTCGTTGACCCCAGCCCTTGCTGAATGGACAGCTGTCACTGTCTGAAGCTAACTACCAGCTCTAACTTTTTTTCCTTTTTGTTAACATGTGGCAGCAATTGGGCTTAACTGGCAGCAAAGTTCTGCCACACCGCTGATGTGACCAGCAGGTGGAATAGCCACACTTCGAGAGCCTGTCTCTGGACTCTGAGCACCATGGCACCTCCACCCCATTTTCTGAACCTTCATCATTGATTCAGCTATTTTCCAGCAGGCGGGAGAGCCTCTGAGGGATGTCATCTTGTCTGACTGGGAGGCGGAGCTACCCAAACGGAGGCATCAGAGGGGGCTAATTCCCAAGCTAGGAGGTAGTGTCAGCCTGGGGAGTGCTTCCCCAGAAGAAAAGCTGTGTTTAGCAAAGTTTAGCTTTTGGGTAGGGACTGGCACCTGATGACAGCAGGGCAGTAGCCTGTCCATACTTTGAACTATATCACAGCATCTAGGAATGGATATAGAGGTGCTTCCATTGCCAGCTGGAAAGAGGGGCTTGCACACCTGACAGCCTGTTTTGGGGAGCTGTCAGATAGCTTTTACCTTTCAAAATAAGACTACCTGAACTGCATCTTGATTCACCCACAATGTAGGGTCAGTCGACAGCCTCCCAGTGACAGTTGACAGCCTCCCAGTGACACCATAAGTAGGGCCGTGTCTTTGCCGGGCAGGAGGTGGAACCTGCTCTCACAGAGATTCCACTGGGCTGAGTCACTGAGTTCATAGAGGTCATTGGTGATCAACTTCTACTTCAGCTCCTATTAAGGCAACACTAGAGAAACTAAACAACCTCTAGATGCCCCCAAAACAGGAGACCTTGACCCGACACTTAAGGAAAAGTCCAAACATGGCTCCAGAAACCTCCCAGAAGAAAAAACCAAAGAATTTCCCAGATGAAGGAGCCTTTCTGAAACTCTCGGAGGTCGAGTACAAAATAGTTATATAGAGAGCCCTCCAAAAGAAAAGATTAAGCAAGCTGTTCAAACTGATGGAACTCCATCATTCTGAAATCCAACAGATTAATAACCAAATTAAAGAACCAGAAAACTCCATTCAAAGCTAAGAGAACAGAAGTGAACAAATGGAAAACAGACTTTCTGACCTGGGAGACAAAACTACTGACACTAGCATTTATGAGGAGAAATCAGAGAAAAGACACAAGAAAAATGAAGAAGCATTAAGAAACTTGCAGGACTCTATCAAGAGGAACCATCTACGATTAGTTGGATTTCCTGAACAGGAAGGGACACCTGAAAACATAGAGAGGATTGTTGTTGACTTGCTGACAGAAAACTTCCCTAAAATTATGGAAGAAGAGAACATAGATATCCAAGATGCGTATCCATTGCCATACAATATAGACCCCAAAAGAAAGACTCCAAGATATTTTGTAATCAAGCTTACCAAAATGAAACATAAGCAGAAACTCTTAAAAGCAGTGAGACTCAAAGCAAAGCTAACATTCAGAGTGAAGTCCTGTAGGCTTTCATCTGACTTCTTGGCAGAAACCATGTTGGCACAGAGGCAGTGCGGTGGCACCTTCAAAGCTTTGAAGAAGAAAAACTTCCAACCAAGAATTATACATCCTGCCAAACTGTCTTTCAAATTCGAAAATGAAATTAAGACCTTTACAGATAAACAGAAACTAAGAGACTTGTTAAAAAACAAAAACAAACAAACAAACCAAAAAAACCCAAAACATCAAAGCTACAAGAAATACTGAAAGAAACTCTTGGCTTAGAACAAAACCATTAACTCTATATTTTAGGAGACAATACAGGACACATCATCCAGAAACCTACTCAGTTGGGGAAGGCACAAAACCCCAACCAAAGCTATAAATACTAAAAGAAGTGATCCAGTGATCCTACCATGAAAGCCACGATACCATCACGCTAAAAAGAGGGATCTATTACAGTAGTTATAGTCCGTCCAGAGGGAGAGGAAGTTAATAAGATACTTAGAAGTTAAAATCAGGTTTAAACATACATTATTAAGGGAGGATCCTAGGGGCAGCCACAACGCACAACAAAGAAGCGACATACAAAAACAAGAAACGCAATGCAGGAGTCTCAACAAACACAAAACCAACACTGAAAAGGGTGAAAAATCAACCCCGAAAGAAGAATGTCCCAAAACAGAATAACAAGAGCAACAGACAAGACATCCACACAAAAATAAATACATCAGAGTGACAGCACTAAACACATACCTATCAACAATTACATTGAAGGTAAATAGACTGAACACTCCAGTAAAGAGACAATGAATGACATCTTGGATGAAAAGACATGACCCGTCTATCTGCTGCTTCAAGAAACTCACCTTAGACTTAAAGATATGAACCAACTGAAAATTAAAAGCTGGAATAGTATACACCGAACTTAGAATATACAAAGAAGAGCAGGTGTGGCAATACTAATCTCCGATAAAATAGATTATACTGTAAAAAAAAAAAGAAAGCTCCATAAAGACACAGAAGATCTCATTGTGACAATTAACCAACTAGACCTCATCGACCTATACAGAACTTTCTATCCATCATGTTGAGTGAAATTAGTCAGCGGCACAAGGACAGATATGGTATGAGACCCCTACTTTAAGGACTTGAAAACTGATTCGTGTACTGAAAAAAGACTCTTTGGTGGATGCAGGGGAGGGAGAGAGGAGAGGGATGGCTATAGATTAGATAGTTGATAGAAATTTGGTTGGGTGAAATCAGTGACCGCACACATTAGAAAGAAGATCCATTTACTTGGACTTCGACAGAACCCGAAAACTATTCCAATCTTAGCCCAATAGGTGAGGACAGTAGCAGGGGTGGGGTCTGGGGACCATGCAGTCAGAAGACATCAAGGCCAACTGGTATAACTAGCCTATTGTTAAGAGAGTCCTCTCTACCTCATATTGGTGATTGGCATCTGGGGTCTTAAGTTAGCAAGCTGTCATCTGAGGTCCATCAGATGGTCTTAACTCATCCAGAACAGATGCTCACCGAGGACAAAAATGACACCAGAGAAAGAGAACCCAGAAGACAGAAAGACCCACGTGAATGGGTGACTACATCAACATGTGACCAGAAGAACCAGATGGTGCCTGGCCACCTCTGGTGACAGCCATGATGGTGCTCACAAACTTGAGTCCCAGTGGCAACAGGAGAATAAGATGGGGTGTGTCCTGAGAACTCCACTAGAAGGCCGCAATTGATGGTCCAAAAGCCTATGAGTTCCCCTGGGAGGATGGCCCCTAGATCTGAAACTGCCCCTAATCATAAATTATTACTGAGGTCAACTCCTCAGATAGGAATGGATCGGACTCGGCAGCACAGAGTGACCCCATCGTGTGTGCACTTTATGGTTCTATATTCATATAGGACGGCACCCAACTGGCCTCTTACTAGAGGGAAGTGGAGAGGGTGGAGAAGAGAGGACAGCGGTTTGTTAAGAGGATATGACTTGTATAGAACAGAAAGGAGGAGTGTGCTGTTACCAGGCAAGGAGAGCAGCAGGAGCTGCACATAGGCGGGCATGCGAATTTAAACCAGATTGTACACTTTCACTCAATCACAATAAATAGAAAAAAAAAATTAAACTGAACATTTGTTCAACTAATATTGTAGGACCAAATAATCTTTATAAATTTTAATGAAAACATGTGTATGAGCACACTTGTGTTCAGTTTCTCCTTGGCTTTCTGGCTAGGGCTCACCCTAGTACCGGGTGTGTGCCCAGCTGGCTAGACTAGAAGGTGGATATCTTTCATACACTCATTTAGCGATAGTCTATGCTCTTCCCCTCTCTGAATCCATGGAGATTCTCTCCAGTTAACAATACTGAATCCATAAAAAATACTAGAGCATACAGTGGTTTCAGCTCAGCCAAGACATCAACCAATGGATAAGCTTGTCAAACAAGCTTATCAACTTGTATTTTCCTTCTCTTCCTATGTCCGATTTCAGTCCGGAACCCTAGTGCAGCCGCCTGTGCCACAGACATCAACTTGGACAGAGGAGGACGGCAGGAATGGGAAGGGTGACCCTATACCATGTAAGGTATGGATATTGGTGTTCACCAGCCCCCTCCTGCCCCTCTGAACAGTGTCTCGTCTACAACTGCACTCATTGGTTCTTGTGATTTGGGCCATCAGGGAAGACGGACACGTTCCGTTTCGAGAGGAGAGACAGAAACAGGCACCATCTGGCAGAGCTTTGTGTGAACCGCAGGGGGAAGTGTGGAGCCCCTGAGTGCTGCCCATGGTGGCATGCTCAGCTACCCACTAGAAGATGGGTCTGTCTCCACCCAGAGGTGCCTTGGAAGAAAGACGTGGTGCCCTGCTTCTGAGAAATCATCCCCTGAAAACGCTGTGGAGCACAGTCCTGCTCTGACACCCGTGGTGTCCCCGTGAGATGGAGCAGACTCCATGGCCACTGTTTTGGAGGGCAGTGAGCCCAAGGGAGGGGATGTCTGCCCTGAGACCAGCAGTCCCTGTAGTTGTGTGGGAAGGAAGTACCTAATGGATTCAGAGCAGAGCATCTCAGCGGGGCCCCTCAGTGGGAACATGCTGTCTGCTGTGTATCTAGCAAGGGGGTCGGGGCTGGAAGGTGTTCCCATCATTTCAGAGGTGACTTCACACTCTCAGCTTCCACTGAGTGAAGCCAGCCAGGAGGCAGGGTCCAGAAAGGGAAGGTGCCATGTCTGAAGCTGGATACAGCCTGGATCCTCTGAGAGCAGGAGGGTGGAGGATGCCCAGAGGGTTACTGTTAGGACTAGAGTTAGGGTTGGGGTCAGGTCATATTAGGGTGAGGGTCAGGGCCAGGGCTGGGTTTTTAGGATCAGGGTCAGGGTTATAGGGCTGGGGTCGTGCCGGTCTTCTGGTTCTGCTGCTGCCCTTTCTCAGCTACACTTCTTGTCATCTTAGGCCATCTCCCAAGTTACTGCTTTTTCTGTCTTCAGGACTTTGCAACTTCTCATCTCAGGGATGCCGGGTCCCAACGGACATACTCCGTTTTGGTCTCTTCTTGGCGGTAGTGAGGTCTCCTTTCCCCCTCTGGATTGGCTGTGTTGAAGCCTAGTGAGATGGTAGAACTTACTATTCCTCTCATGAGGTGTGTGTTCCCCCGCAAGGGTTCTGCATACCTCACTGGAATTATCAGAGGCTGTACAGCCTCCTCGGTGGGCCAGAAGCCCCTTATTTGCATAATGTCATCCAGTCATTTGGTGGCTCTGAGAAGACAACGGGCGGAAGGCCGCTCTACTAGTCATCGACTTCACCGCACCTGGTGTAGAAAATACTTTCTTTAAAAGAATTATTTTTTAAATAGATCCTGAAAAGTCCACTACTATGGTAGTATGAAAACTTGTATTTTTTCACCCTTTATCACGATGTTGTTCATGGGCCTCCTCGTAAGAGTTTTGTTTTCCTCCAACAGCTATGTCCCCATTAGGAACTGATGCTCGTGATTTCAATTCTAATCTAACAATTTAGGAATCTCCTCTCCTCCCTGCTGCAATATCTGTAGCTCGTTTGTCCAGGGAAGGAAACCCGAGGCCTCAGCTGTATTGGTAGTGTTGGCTTCCACGGGTCTGTGTTGCCTGTGGCTGAGCGGTGCCGATGAAGAATGCCACAGAGATACCCTGGTGGTGAGGAGGGAAGTGGGTATCTCTGATGCCCCAGCAACCCCTCTTAGGCATCAGGCAGCTCCCTTTCTTTTAGTGAACAAAACGGGTGTACCTGCAGTAAAGTAGGCATTAATTTGAATAGGCTGTGGGCTGTGCCTCCCAAAGTAAACGGGTGTCTTCCTGTCTAACTAACATAACAAAGGGCCTTTCGCAGGTGAATTCACCTCTCCAGGAGGTAAAGCACTTAAGCCCGCACCCCGAGGTCACATTCAATGGACCAGACCCCTCCTATGTGAGGGTCTGATGTCATACATTCCAGCCCTTTGCGGCTGCTCTGCATTCATTCATTCCAGGCTCACAAGTCACGCACCCAGGCCACAACATTTGCCCTAACATTTGCCCTAAGCGTGGCCAAGTTGCCTGCAGCCCCAGCTGTGGTCACATTGCCCACAAGTAGCTTTAATCATTTGTCTAATTGCAGCAACCGAAACCCCAAAACCTTAACCTGTTGCACTGAGTTGGTTGCAACTATAGGGCACTGTGGAGCCACCCCACAGGGTTTCCAAGGCTGTAATCTTTAGAGAAGCCAGTGGCCACATCTTTGTACAGTGGACACTGAATTCGAATTTCTGTTAGCAGCTAGGACTTCACCACTGCACTACTAGGTATTTTCCGTTGCCCAACATGCAGAAAGATCATTCCAGAATTGCCACACCCATACCTCAATCAGATTAAAAATTCTGTGGGGCTGTTTTCCTGTGTAGCTTGAAAATTCTATGTGAAGCGTTTGTATTTTAATTTGTTTTGCCTGAGTTTTTGTTCCTTCTTGTGATGGTGAGATTCATTGGAAATACAGTAATGTCGTGTCTTTATTTTTGTATTCTCTCTATTTCTTACCATGGCACTGCATCACATGTCATTGTATTCTGATTGTTGTTGTTAGGTACCTTCAAGACCCTAGTGGCCTGGTCCTTAACTGCTCACACTTGGGCCTTCTCCTTACCCCTCCCGTGTCCTCGCTGCCCACGCAAGCCCCCTCCTCTCCACCTCCCTCCATCTCCACACCTCTCTTCCTATACGTGACCCTTCTCCTGGCTCCTCAACCCCCCCTCCTCCATTTAGACTCCCCCATTAGCCCACTCACCTGGGCCAGCGGGTGGGACAGTGCACAGGTGACCCTGCCCGGGGCCCTGATGCTGACCCCACCCCCCCTTCTCATCTGACTTGCCCCACCTGAGCTTTCTCCTGGCTCCTCCCCCGTCCCCCCCTTCCTGCTCCGTCATTGGCCCCCTCACCTGTGCCAGAGGGTGGAGCAGCAACCAGGTGACCCGGCTCAGGGCCCTGACGCCTCCGGAGGCCACGAAGGTCCGAGTGTGGAGCGGAGTCGGGTTTTCTTGCCGTTCTCCTTGCTGTGCTTTCTGAAAGGTAGGAGACACGGGACCCCAGTGGGGGGCCCGCTTCCCAGTGGGAGGCGAGGGTACTGTGAAGTTGTCGGGCCGTCGGAGGGAGGTGCAGGGCTCCCGCTCCTGTGAGCTCGGGAGGTGGGACCCCTGGAGGGACGCCTCCGCACCCTCTGTCCGTTGCTGTAACCCCACCTGCTGGCCTCCGGGTCCCCGATGGTGACCCCCGGGCCACCGGGCGTTCCAGGTACCTGACCAGGCTGTGAAGGACCTGGGGTGCCAGGTCTCCCTCCGTGACACAAGGAAGCGGCAACACCCCACTTGTGGCTGCAGAGATTCGCGAGGGCGGAGGCCTATGGTCTGGAGCCCATGGGGAACCTGACCCACAGACCCCGCTCCCCCAGGAAATAGCATACTTGGTGGACTCTAAGAGGGTGTCCCTGGTTACCCAGTGACTTGGTGGGAATTCACCCTCCCACCTGTGGGGGAAAACGCAGCCACGGATTTCCTTACATCTGGGAGTTTGAAGGGCTGTGGCCGAAAGGCCCCGCGCAGTGTCGTGGGCCCACTGAGCTCGTGGGGGGCCAAGGCCTTCAATCTGTCCTGCAGGTTTGTGGGCCTGGCTGGGGGAGGGGTGGCCTGAAGCCCCTCGGGGCCTATCTGTTAGGGTTTGGGGCCTGGGCCGAGGCCATGCAGACTGTGGCTTCCATGGAAGCCCCTGGGGAGGAGGACCCTCCCGTAGTTTGCTGCCTGTCCCCTGATAAGCTCCTGAAGTCCCACCAGGGATGAGGGTAGGGAGGGGCCAGCCCCTCCGATGGTGCAGGAGACCCTGAGAGAGGTGGACTGGGTGGTAGCTGGGAAGAACTCCACAGAGGACTGGGAGCCCTGGGAGTCCGTGTTGGGCTCTATGTGACCAGTGATGGGGTGTCCACACTGCCCTGGTAACAAAGCAGCTGCTCTGTGGAAGGAAGGGGTGGCAGTCCGTTCCATAGAGTCACCTTTTGGACTCCTTATGGGATAGTTGTAATCTGTCCCGTGGGGTTTCTGTGAGTCATAGTGAGGTAGAGAAGGGAGTGCTTTATTTTTGGGGGGGCTTTGTTTTGAGTGGGGTATTTTGGTGCTGTGTGCCAGGTAACATGGAACTTGTAAATCATTAAAAGTTGATTCAAAACTGTTGTTTGTGTGTGTTCTTCACTGAACCTGGCCTGCATCAAGAAGGTAAGTTCTGGGACGATGGGGGTTGGGGGGCTTTAGGGTGTTGGGTTAGCTGTGGGATAGCGTGATGGGATAGCATGGTGGGATAGCCTGTTGCATAGGGTCAGGGTGAGGGTCAGGGTCAGGGGCAGGGGCAGGGGCAGGGTCAGGGGCAGAGGCAGTGGCAGGAATAGGGTCAGGGTCGGTGTCACAGTGGCAGGGGCAGGGGCAGGGTGTCGGGTCAGCGCTAGGGTGTCGGGTCGGGGTTACGGTTAGGGATAGCGTTAGGGTTAGGGTTAGGGCGTCGGGTTAGGGCGTTGGGTTAGGGTTAGGGCTTGGGATTAGGGTTAGGGTTAGGGCGTCGGGTTAGGGTTAGGGTTAGGGCGTCGGGTTAGGGTTAGGGCGTCGGGTTAGGGCGTCGGGTTAGGGTTAGGGCGTCGGGTTAGGTTTAGGGCGTCGGGTTAGGGCGTCGGGTTAGGGCGTCGAGTTAGGGCGTCGGGTTAGGGTTAGGGTTAGGGTTAGGGCGTCGGGTTAGGGTTAGGGTTAGGGTTAGGGCGTCGGGTTAGGGTTAGGGCGTCGGGTTAGGGTTAGGGCGTCGGATTAGGGTTAGGGTTAGGGTTAGGGTTACGGTTAGGGTTAGGGTTGGATTAGGGTTAGGGTTAGGGTTGGGTTAGGGTTAGGGTGTCGGGTTAGGGTTAGGGTTAGGGCGTCGGGTTAGGGTTAGGGTTAGGGCGTCGGGTTAGGGTTAGGGCGTCGGGTTAGGGTTAGGGTTAGGGCGTCGGGTTAGGGCGTCGGGTTAGGGTTAGGGCGTCGGGTTAGGGTTAGGGTTAGGGCGTCGGGTTAGGGTTAGGGTTAGGGCGTCGGGTTAGGGTTAGGGCGTCGGGTTAGGGCGTCGGGTTAGGGCGTCGGGTTAGGGCGTCGGGTTAGGGTTAGGGCGTCGGGTTAGGGCGTCGGGTTAGGGCGTCGGGTTAGGGTTAGGGCGTCGGGTTAGGGCGTCGGGTTAGGGTTAGGGCGTCGGGTTAGGGTTAGGGTTAGGGTTAGGGCGTCGGGTTAGGGCGTCGGGTTAGGGCGTCGGGTTAGGGTTAGGGCGTCGGGTTAGGGTTAGGGTTAGGGCGTCGGGTTAGGGTTAGGGTTAGGGTTAGGGTTAGGGTTAGGGTTAGGGCGTCGGGTTAGGGTTAGGGTTAGGGCGTCGGGTTAGGGTTAGGGTTAGGGTTAGGGTTAGGGCGTCGGGTTAGGGTTAGGGTTAGGGCGTCGGGTTAGGGCGTCGGGTTAGGGTTAGGGTTAGGGCGTCGGGTTAGGGCGTCGGGTTAGGGTTAGGGTTAGGGCGTCGGGTTAGGGCGTCGGGTTAGGGTTAGGGTTAGGGTTAGGGTTAGGGCGTCGGGTTAGGGTTAGGGTTAGGGTTAGGGTTAGGGTTAGGGTTAGGGTTAGGGCGTCGGGTTAGGGTGTCGGGTTAGGGCGTCGGGTTAGGGTTAGGGTTAGGGCGTCGGGTTAGGGCGTCGGGTTAGGGTTAGGGTTAGGGCGTCGGGTTAGGGTTAGGGTTAGGGCGTCGGGTTAGGGCGTCGGGTTAGGGCGTCGGGTTAGGGCGTCGGGTTAGGGCGTCGGGTTAGGGTTAGGGTTAGGGCGTCGGGTTAGGGCGTCGGGTTAGGGCGTCGGGTTAGGGTTAGGGTTAGGGTTAGGGTTAGGGTTAGGGTTAGGGTTAGGGTTAGGGTTAGGGTTAGGGTTAGGGTTAGGGTTAGGGTTAGGGTTAGGGTTAGGGTTAGGGTTAGGGTTAGGGTTAGGGCGTCGGGTTAGGGTTAGGGCGTCGGGTTAGGGTTAGGGCGTCGGGTTAGGGTTAGGGCGTCGGGTTAGGGCGTCGGGTTAGGGTTAGGGCGTCGGGTTAGGGTTAGGGTTAGGGCGTCGGGTTAGGGTTAGGGTTAGGGCGTCGGGTTAGGGTTAGGGTTAGGGCGTCGGGTTAGGGTTAGGGTTAGGGTTAGGGTTAGGGTTAGGGTTAGGGTTATGGCTAGGGTTAGGGCTAGGGTTAGGGCGTCGGGTTAGGGCTAGGGTTAGGGTTAGGGTTAGGGTTAGGGTTAGGGTTAGGGTTAGGGTTAGGGTTAGGGCGTCGGGTTAGGGTTAGGGTTAGGGTTAGGGCGTCGGGTTAGGGTTAGGGTTAGGGCGTCGGGTTAGGGTTAGGGCGTCGGGTTAGGGTTAGGGTTAGGGCGTCGGGTTAGGGTTAGGGCGTCGGGTTAGGGTTAGGGTTAGGGCGTCGGGTTAGGGCGTCGGGTTAGGGTTAGGGTTAGGGTTAGGGCGTCGGTTTAGGGTTAGGGTTAGGGTTAGGGCGTCGGGTTAGGGTTAGGGCGTCGGGTTAGGGTTAGGGTTAGGGCGTCGGGTTAGGGTTAGGGTTAGGGCGTCGGGTTAGGGTTAGGGCGTCGGGTTAGGGTTAGGGCGTCGGGTTAGGGTTAGGGTTAGGGTTAGGGCGTCGGGTTAGGGTTAGGGCGTCGGGTTAGGGTTAGGGTTAGGGCGTCGGGTTAGGGTTAGGGTTAGGGCGTCGGGTTAGGGTTAGGGCGTCGGGTTAGGGTTAGGGCGTCGGGTTAGGGTTAGGGCGTCGGGTTAGGGTTAGGGCGTCGGGTTAGGGTTAGGGCGTCGGGTTAGGGTTAGGGTTAGGGCGTCGGGTTAGGGTTAGGGTTAGGGCGTCGGGTTAGGGTTAGGGTTAGGGTTAGGGTTAGGGCGTCGGGTTAGGGTTAGGGTTAGGGTTAGGGTTAGGGTTAGGGTTAGGGTTAGGGCGTCGGGTTAGGGTTAGGGTTAGGGTTAGGGCGTCGGGTTAGGGTTAGGGCGTCGGGTTAGGGTTAGGGTTAGGGCGTCGGGTTAGGGTTAGGGCGTCGGGTTAGGGTTAGGGCGTCGGGTTAGGGTTAGGGCGTCGGGTTAGGGCGTCGGGTTAGGGCGTCGGGTTAGGGCGTCGGGTTAGGGCGTCGGGTTAGGGTTAGGGTTAGGGCGTCGGGTTAGGGTTAGGGTTAGGGTTAGGGTTAGGGCGTCGGGTTAGGGTTAGGGCGTCGGGTTAGGGCGTCGGGTTAGGGTTAGGGCGTCGGGTTAGGGTTAGGGCGTCGGGTTAGGGCGTCGGGTTAGGGTTAGGGTTAGGGTTAGGGTTAGGGCGTCGGGTTAGGGTTAGGGTTAGGGTTAGGGTTAGGGCGTCGGGTTAGGGCGTCGGGTTAGGGTTAGGGCGTCGGGTTAGGGTTAGGGCGTCGGGTTAGGGCGTCGGGTTAGGGTTAGGGTTAGGGTTAGGGTTAGGGCCTCGGGTTAGGGTTAGGGTTAGGGTTAGGGTTAGGGCGTCGGGTTAGGGTTAGGGTTAGGGCGTCGGGTTAGGGTTAGGGTTAGGGCGTCGGGTTAGGGCGTCGGGTTAGGGTTAGGGTTAGGGTTAGGGCGTCGGGTTAGGGTTAGGGTTAGGGTTAGGGTTAGGGCGTCGGGTTAGGGTTAGGGTTAGGGCGTCGGGTTAGGGTTAGGGTTAGGGCGTCGGGTTAGGGTTAGGGTTAGGGTTAGGGCGTCGGGTTAGGGTTAGGGTTAGGGTTAGGGTTAGGGCGTCGGGTTAGGGTTAGGGTTAGGGCGTCGGGTTAGGGTTAGGGTTAGGGCGTCGGGTTAGGGTTAGGGTTAGGGTTAGGGTTAGGGTTAGGGTTAGGGCGTCGGGTTAGGGTTAGGGTTAGGGCGTCGGGTTAGGGTTAGGGTTAGGGCGTCGGGTTAGGGTTAGGGTTAGGGTTAGGGTTAGGGTTAGGGTTAGGGTTAGGGTTAGGGCGTCGGGTTAGGGTTAGGGCGTCGGGTTAGGGTTAGGGTTAGGGTTAGGGTTAGGGTTAGGGCGTCGGGTTAGGGTTAGGGTTAGGGCGTCGGGTTAGGGTTAGGGCGTCGGGTTAGGGTTAGGGTTAGGGTTAGGGCGTCGGGTTAGGGTTAGGGCGTCGGGTTAGGGTTAGGGTTAGGGTTAGGGTTAGGGCGTCGGGTTAGGGTTAGGGCGTCGGGTTAGGGTTAGGGTTAGGGCGTCGGGTTAGGGTTAGGGTTAGGGTTAGGGTTAGGGTTAGGGTTAGGGTTAGGGCGTCGGGTTAGGGTTAGGGTTAGGGTTAGGGTTAGGGTTAGGGTTAGGGTTAGGGTTAGGGTTAGGGCGTCGGGTTAGGGTTAGGGCGTCGGGTTAGGGTTAGGGCGTCGGGTTAGGGTTAGGGTTAGGGTTAGGGGTTAGGGCGTCGGGTTAGGGTTAGGGTTAGGGTTAGGGCGTCGGGTTAGGGTTAGGGTTAGGGTTAGGGGTTAGGGTTAGGGTTAGGGTTAGGGTTAGGGTTAGGGTTAGGGCGTCGGGTTAGGGTTAGGGTTAGGGTTAGGGTTAGGGCGTCGGGTTAGGGTTAGGGTTAGGGTTAGGGTTAGGGTTAGGGTTAGGGTTAGGGTTAGGGTTAGGGCGTCGGGTTAGGGCGTCGGGTTAGGGTTAGGGTTAGGGTTAGGGTTAGGGTTAGGGTTAGGGTTAGGGTTAGGGTTAGGGCGTCGGGTTAGGGCGTCGGGTTAGGGTTAGGGTTAGGGTTAGGGTTAGGGTTAGGGCGTCGGGTTAGGGTTAGGGCGTCGGGTTAGGGTTAGGGTTAGGGTTAGGGTTAGGGTTAGGGTTAGGGTTAGGGTTAGGGTTAGGGTTAGGGTTAGGGTTAGGGTTAGGGTTAGGGCGTCGGGTTAGGGTTAGGGTTAGGGTTAGGGTTAGGGCGTCGGGTTAGGGTTAGGGTTAGGGTTAGGGTTAGGGTTAGGGTTAGGGTTAGGGCGTCGGGTTAGGGTTAGGGTTAGGGTTAGGGTTAGGGTTAGGGCGTCGGGTTAGGGTTAGGGTTAGGGTTAGGGTTAGGGCGTCGGGTTAGGGTTAGGGCGTCGGGTTAGGGTTAGGGCGTCGGGTTAGGGTTAGGGTTAGGGTTAGGGTTAGGGCGTCGGGTTAGGGTTAGGGCGTCGGGTTAGGGTTAGGGTTAGGGTTAGGGTTAGGGTTAGGGTTAGGGTTAGGGTTAGGGTTAGGGTTAGGGTTAGGGTTAGGGCGTCGGGTTAGGGTTAGGGCGTCGGGTTAGGGTTAGGGTTAGGGTTAGGGTTAGGGTTAGGGTTAGGGTTAGGGCGTCGGGTTAGGGTTAGGGCGTCGGGTTAGGGTTAGGGCGTCGGGTTAGGGCGTCGGGTTAGGGTTAGGGTTAGGGTTAGGGCGTCGGGTTAGGGTTAGGGTTAGGGTTAGGGCGTCGGGTTAGGGTTAGGGTTAGGGCGTCGGGTTAGGGCGTCGGGTTAGGGTTAGGGTTAGGGTTAGGGCGTCGGGTTAGGGTTAGGGTTAGGGTTAGGGTTAGGGCGTCGGGTTAGGGTTAGGGTTAGGGCGTCGGGTTAGGGTTAGGGTTAGGGTTAGGGCGTCGGGTTAGGGTTAGGGTTAGGGCGTCGGGTTAGGGTTAGGGCGTCGGGTTAGGGTTAGGGTTAGGGCGTCGGGTTAGGGTTAGGGTTAGGGTTAGGGCGTCGGGTTAGGGTTAGGGTTAGGGCGTCGGGTTAGGGTTAGGGTTAGGGTTAGGGCGTCGGGTTAGGGTTAGGGTTAGGGCGTCGGGTTAGGGTTAGGGTTAGGGCGTCGGGTTAGGGTTAGGGTTAGGGTTAGGGCGTCGGGTTAGGGCGTCGGGTTAGGGTTAGGGTTAGGGCGTCGGGTTAGGGTTAGGGTTAGGGCGTCGGGTTAGGGCGTCGGGTTAGGGTTAGGGTTAGGGCGTCGGGTTAGGGTTAGGGTTAGGGCGTCGGGTTAGGGCGTCGGGTTAGGGCGTCGGGTTAGGGCGTCGGGTTAGGGTTAGGGCGTCGGGTTAGGGTTAGGGTTAGGGCGTCGGGTTAGGGCGTCGGGTTAGGGTTAGGGTTAGGGCGTCGGGTTAGGGCGTCGGGTTAGGGCGTCGGGTTAGGGCGTCGGGTTAGGGTTAGGGCGTTAGGGTTAGGGTTAGGGTTAGGGTTAGGGTTAGGGTTAGGGTTAGGGTTAGGGTTAGGGTTAGGGTTAGGGTTAGGGTTAGGGTTAGGGTTAGGGTTAGGGTTAGGGTTAGGGTTAGGGTTAGGGTTAGGGTTAGGGTTAGGGTTAGGGTTAGGGCGTCGGGTTAGGGTTAGGGTTAGGGCGTCGGGTTAGGGTTAGGGTTAGGGTTAGGGTTAGGGTTAGGGTTAGGGTTAGGGTTAGGGTTAGGGCGTCGGGTTAGGGTTAGGGTTAGGGCGTCGGGTTAGGGTTAGGGTTAGGGTTAGGGTTAGGGTTAGGGTTAGGGTTAGGGTTAGGGTTAGGGTTAGGGTTAGGGTTAGGGTTAGGGTTAGGGTTAGGGCGTCGGGTTAGGGTTAGGGCGTCGGGTTAGGGTTAGGGCGTCGGGTTAGGGTTAGGGTTAGGGTTAGGGCGTCGGGTTAGGGTTAGGGTTAGGGTTAGGGTTAGGGCGTCGGGTTAGGGTTAGGGCGTCGGGTTAGGGTTAGGGTTAGGGTTAGGGTTAGGGTTAGGGTTAGGGTTAGGGTTAGGGTTAGGGTTAGGGCGTCGGGTTAGGGTTAGGGCGTCGGGTTAGGGTTAGGGCGTCGGGTTAGGGTTAGGGCGTCGGGTTAGGGTTAGGGTTAGGGTTAGGGCGTCGGGTTAGGGTTAGGGCGTCGGGTTAGGGTTAGGGCGTCGGGTTAGGGTTAGGGTTAGGGTTAGGGTTAGGGTTAGGGTTAGGGTTAGGGTTAGGGTTAGGGTTAGGGTTAGGGTTAGGGTTAGGGCGTCGGGTTAGGGTTAGGGTTAGGGTTAGGGTTAGGGTTAGGGCGTCGGGTTAGGGTTAGGGTTAGGGTTAGGGCGTCGGGTTAGGGTTAGGGTTAGGGCGTCGGGTTAGGGTTAGGGCGTCGGGTTAGGGTTAGGGTTAGGGTTAGGGTTAGGGTTAGGGTTAGGGTTAGGGCGTCGGGTTAGGGTTAGGGTTAGGGTTAGGGTTAGGGTTAGGGTTAGGGTTAGGGCGTCGGGTTAGGGTTAGGGTTAGGGCGTCGGGTTAGGGCGTCGGGTTAGGGTTAGGGCGTCGGGTTAGGGTTAGGGTTAGGGTTAGGGTTAGGGTTAGGGTTAGGGTTAGGGTTAGGGCGTCGGGTTAGGGTTAGGGTTAGGGTTAGGGCGTCGGGTTAGGGTTAGGGTTAGGGTTAGGGTTAGGGTTAGGGCGTCGGGTTAGGGTTAGGGCGTCGGGTTAGGGTTAGGGTTAGGGTTAGGGTTAGGGTTAGGGTTAGGGCGTCGGGTTAGGGTTAGGGCGTCGGGTTAGGGTTAGGGCGTCGGGTTAGGGTTAGGGTTAGGGTTAGGGTTAGGGTTAGGGCGTCGGGTTAGGGTTAGGGTTAGGGTTAGGGTTAGGGTTAGGGTTAGGGTTAGGGTTAGGGTTAGGGTTAGGGTTAGGGTTAGGGTTAGGGTTAGGGTTAGGGTTAGGGTTAGGGTTAGGGTTAGGGTTAGGGTTAGGGTTAGGGTTAGGGTTAGGGTTAGGGTTAGGGTTAGGGTTAGGGTTAGGGTTAGGGCGTCGGGTTAGGGTTAGGGTTAGGGTTAGGGTTAGGGTTAGGGTTAGGGTTAGGGCGTCGGGTTAGGGTTAGGGTTAGGGTTAGGGTTAGGGTTAGGGTTAGGGTTAGGGTTAGGGTTAGGGTTAGGGTTAGGGTTAGGGTTAGGGTTAGGGTTAGGGTTAGGGCGTCGGGTTAGGGTTAGGGTTAGGGTTAGGGTTAGGGTTAGGGTTAGGGTTAGGGCGTCGGGTTAGGGTTAGGGTTAGGGCGTCGGGTTAGGGTTAGGGTTAGGGTTAGGGTTAGGGTTAGGGTTAGGGTTAGGGTTAGGGTTAGGGCGTCGGGTTAGGGTTAGGGTTAGGGTTAGGGTTAGGGTTAGGGTTAGGGTTAGGGCGTCGGGTTAGGGTTAGGGTTAGGGTTAGGGCGTCGGGTTAGGGTTAGGGTTAGGGTTAGGGTTAGGGTTAGGGTTAGGGTTAGGGTTAGGGTTAGGGTTAGGGTTAGGGCGTCGGGTTAGGGTTAGGGTTAGGGTTAGGGCGTCGGGTTAGGGTTAGGGTTAGGGTTAGGGTTAGGGTTAGGGTTAGGGTTAGGGTTAGGGCGTCGGGTTAGGGTTAGGGTTAGGGTTAGGGCGTCGGGTTAGGGTTAGGGTTAGGGTTAGGGTTAGGGTTAGGGTTAGGGCGTCGGGTTAGGGTTAGGGTTAGGGTTAGGGCGTCGGGTTAGGGTTAGGGTTAGGGCGTCGGGTTAGGGTTAGGGTTAGGGTTAGGGTTAGGGTTAGGGTTAGGGCGTCGGGTTAGGGTTAGGGTTAGGGTTAGGGCGTCGGGTTAGGGTTAGGGTTAGGGCGTCGGGTTAGGGTTAGGGTTAGGGTTAGGGCGTCGGGTTAGGGTTAGGGTTAGGGTTAGGGTTAGGGTTAGGGTTAGGGCGTCGGGTTAGGGTTAGGGTTAGGGTTAGGGCGTCGGGTTAGGGTTAGGGTTAGGGCGTCGGGTTAGGGTTAGGGTTAGGGTTAGGGTTAGGGTTAGGGTTAGGGCGTCGGGTTAGGGTTAGGGTTAGGGTTAGGGCGTCGGGTTAGGGTTAGGGTTAGGGTTAGGGTTAGGGCGTCGGGTTAGGGTTAGGGTTAGGGTTAGGGTTAGGGTTAGGGTTAGGGTTAGGGTTAGGGTTAGGGTTAGGGCGTCGGGTTAGGGTTAGGGTTAGGGTTAGGGTTAGGGTTAGGGTTAGGGTTAGGGTTAGGGCGTCGGGTTAGGGTTAGGGTTAGGGCGTCGGGTTAGGGTTAGGGTTAGGGTTAGGGTTAGGGTTAGGGTTAGGGTTAGGGTTAGGGCGTCGGGTTAGGGTTAGGGTTAGGGTTAGGGTTAGGGTTAGGGTTAGGGTTAGGGTTAGGGCGTCGGGTTAGGGTTAGGGTTAGGGTTAGGGTTAGGGTTAGGGTTAGGGCGTCGGGTTAGGGTTAGGGTTAGGGCGTCGGGTTAGGGCGTCGGGTTAGGGTTAGGGTTAGGGTTAGGGTTAGGGTTAGGGTTAGGGCGTCGGGTTAGGGTTAGGGTTAGGGTTAGGGCGTCGGGTTAGGGCGTCGGGTTAGGGTTAGGGTTAGGGTTAGGGTTTAGGGTTTAGGGTTAGGGCGTCGGGTTAGGGTTAGGGTTAGGGTTAGGGTTAGGGTTAGGGTTAGGGTTAGGGTTAGGGTTAGGGTTAGGGTTAGGGTTAGGGTTAGGGCGTCGGTTAGGGTTAGGGTTAGGGTTAGGGCTAGGGTTAGGGTTAGGGTTAGGGTTAGGGTTAGGGTTAGGGTTAGGGTTAGGGTTAGGGTTAGGGTTAGGGTTAGGGTTAGGGTTAGGGTTAGGGTTAGGGTTAGGGTTAGGGTTAGGGTTAGGGTTAGGGTTAGGGTTAGGGTTAGGGTTAGGGTTAGGGTTAGGGTTAGGGTTAGGGTTAGGGTTAGGGTTAGGGTTAGGGTTAGGGTTAGGGTTAGGGTTAGGGTTAGGGTTAGGGTTAGGGTTAGGGTTAGGGTTAGGGTTAGGGTTAGGGTTAGGGTTAGGGTTAGGGTTAGGGTTAGGGTTAGGGTTAGGGGTTAGGGTTAGGGTTAGGGTTAGGGTTAGGGTTAGGGTTAGGGTTAGGGTTAGGGTTAGGGTTAGGGTTAGGGTTAGGGTTAGGGTTAGGGTTAGGGTTAGGGTTAGGGTTAGGGTTAGGGTTAGGGTTAGGGTTGGTTAGGGTTAGGGTTAGGGTTAGGGTTAGGGTTAGGGTTAGGGTTAGGGTTAGGGTTAGGGTTAGGGTTAGGGTTAGGTTAGGGTTAGGGTTAGGGTTAGGGTTAGGGTTA
Source organism: Heterohyrax brucei (assembly GCA_028571685.1). Classification (NCBI taxonomy): domain Eukaryota; kingdom Metazoa; phylum Chordata; class Mammalia; order Hyracoidea; family Procaviidae; genus Heterohyrax; species Heterohyrax brucei. The sequence goes on from CM053143.1 coordinate 197,335,516, forward strand.
GGGTTAGGGTTAGGGTTAGGGTTAGGGTTAGGGTTAGGGTTAGGGTTAGGGTTAGGGTTAGGGTTAGGGTTAGGGTTAGGGTTAGGGTTAGGGTTAGGGTTAGGGTTAGGGTTAGGGTTAGGGTTAGGGTTAGGGTTAGGGTTAGGGTTAGGGTTAGGGTTAGGGTTAGGGTTAGGGTTAGGGTTTAGGGTTAGGGTTAGGGTTAGGGTTAGGGTTAGGGTTAGGGTTAGGGTTAGGGTTAGGGTTAGGGTTAGGGTTAGGGTTAGGGTTAGGGTTAGGGGTTAGGGTTAGGGTTAGGGTTAGGGTTAGGGTTAGGGTTAGGGTTAGGGTTAGGGTTAGGGTTAGGGTTAGGGTTAGGGTTAGGGTTAGGTTAGGGTTAGGGTTAGGGTTAGGGTTAGGGTTAGGGTTAGGGTTAGGGTTAGGGTTAGGGTTAGGGTTAGGGTTAGGGTTAGGTTAGGGTTAGGGTTAGGGTTAGGGTTAGGGTTAGGGTTAGGGTTAGGGTTAGGGTTAGGGTTAGGGTTAGGGTTAGGGTTAGGGTTAGGGTTAGGGTTAGGGTTAGGGTTAGGGTTAGGGTTAGGGTTAGGGTTAGGGTTAGGGTTAGGGTTAGGGTTAGGGTTAGGGTTAGGGTTAGGGTTAGGGTTAGGGTTAGGGTTAGGGTTAGGGTTAGGGTTAGGGTTAGGGTTAGGGTTAGGGTTAGGGTTAGGGTTAGGGTTAGGGTTAGGGTTAGGGTTAGGGTTAGGGTTAGGGTTAGGGTTAGGGTTAGGGTTAGGGTTAGGGTTAGGGTTAGGGTTAGGGTTAGGGTTAGGGTTAGGGTTAGGGTTAGGGTTAGGGTTAGGGTTAGGGTTAGGGTTAGGGTTAGGGTTAGGGTTAGGGTTAGGGTTAGGGTTAGGGTTAGGGTTAGGGTTAGGGTTAGGGTTAGGGTTAGGGTTAGGGTTAGGGTTAGGGTTAGGGTTAGGGTTAGGGTTAGGGTTAGGGTTAGGGTTAGGGTTAGGGTTAGGGTTAGGTTAGGGTTAGGGTTAGGGTTAGGGTTAGGGTTAGGGTTAGGGTTAGGGTTAGGGTTAGGGTTAGGGTTAGGGTTAGGGTTAGGGTTAGGGTTAGGGTTAGGGTTAGGGTTAGGGTTAGGGTTAGGGTTAGGGTTAGGGTTAGGGTTAGGGTTAGGGTTAGGGTTAGGGTTAGGGGTTAGGGTTAGGGTTAGGGTTA